>CAMZMU010000060.1:26042685-26642685 GCA_947311845.1 Poa pratensis | reverse complement strand
TTTTCTCTTTTTTCGGTGTTGATGCACATATGTTTGTATACAACTAAAAACCTGCATCACTTAACACTTGATTAACGTATCACTGGTGTTGTTAACTAACACACAAAACACAAGGGTTCATGAAATGCTATTTCAATCTCCCCTTTTTGGTGTTAGATGACAACACTAGGATTTGCAATAAAAATCCACAACTAGATCATGTTCTCAACAAAAATGAAAATAACTCCCCCTAAATGTGTGCATAAAACTAGTTTGCCTTGGAATGCAAATACACACATAGAGAGAGGAACAATTTCCAACAAGATACACTCAACATGATATAGATAACAACAATTGCACAAAATTGAGACATATCACACACTAGGTTGAGACTTGAGATAGAGATCATACCTTGTGCATATAGATGTAGATAAAAATCCATAGAGACATAGCACAATATAATGTAGTCTCAACCATACATAATTAGAAATCCATATGTCTCACACATAAAACATAAAACCCACATAGTTCAACACTCACAAATAGCAAATAAGTTCAACAAATAAAGATAAATGGACACAAGCGCAAGAAGAATGATAAACACATATGCTTGTGCCCGAACCCATGCAAATCCCACGGAGAACCTACTAGAACTATTTCTCCCCCTTTGGCATCGAAACACCGAAAAGGGAAAAAGAGCGATGCTACGTCCCAAAGGATCACCCAGATTCGGAGTCCTCATCACCATCATCCTCATCATCTTCGTACTCAGCCTCAGTGTCAGTGTCTTCTTCATCTTCATCACGAGCAGCGGCACGAGTGCGAGAGGTACAAGAAGAAGCTGTCGAAGCGGACTCAAGAAGATATTTCTCCATTGCAACCCACGGAGTCTGAGCATTGGCATTCCAGCTGTCATAGGAAAGAGTATCCGTCATGGGAGGGTCACCGGGCAGACTAGGAAGTCTCTTGAGAATTTGCTGCCTCTCACAACAAGCAACATACTGGCCATGGAGGATATCGATGTGCATTCACAGAATGTGTCGCTGAAACCAGTTCGGCTTCTTGGACTTAGGAGTGAAAACAGGGGCAGGTGACTAACGGGGTGCACCAGAAGAGCGTGCACCTCTCATAAATGAATCTCTGGCAGGTGCAGAAGCAGCAGCAGCAGTAGTCTTCTTTTTATAGACCTTCTTGAAGTAGTGAGACACCACATCCTCCGTACTGAAGTCTTGGTTCCTCAAAGTATCCTTGATGAGCACATAACATATGGGGCATAAGGAATAGTGGTCCCATCAACCATGGCATCATGCATCTCATGAAAAATAAAATCCATAACATCCACCATGAAGTTAGCGGCTGGGTCTTCATTCTTGATACACTTCTCCGCAAGGCATAGGAGGTTGACAAGAGGGCTTGTGATTGCATCGTTGCCACCTCCACTTGGAGCAATGTTGGAGCGAAAATAGTCACAAGTTGATCATAGAGTGGTAGGAGCCCCTTTTTCTCTCCAATGACTCCACCGGAACCATACATGTTTCTCATAGCTTTGTTCTTGTTGGGTCTCTCAACATCATGCATGCGATGTCCAAGAGGGGGCTGGCCACGGAATTGGTACCCAAGGACAGTTCCAAACTTCAGGAAGGTTGACTCACACTGATTTGTTCCGGTCATCCACTTGATAGTCCTTGCAATATCATTGTTGATCACAAGAGTAGAATAGAACTGCAGCACCAGTGGTACACTGAAATCGCATTGCTTCTCCATGAGAGGGACTAGGCCAAACTGTTGTACCACATGTGCAGCCTGAGCAAAACTGGGCTTGTCCGTGAGAGTCTTCAGCTTGATGGGAAGCATTGGACGAATAGGATGCTTGAAGTGGAGATAGATGTCCTTGTGAATGTACAGCTGCTCCATGCACCAAAATCTAGGATCTTCAATTTCCTCATCTCTCTCTGCAGCATTGTACCAATCTCCCTATCTGATGTTTGCATAGTCAACGCTGTTCATTTCAAAGTAATTAGGCCTTGCCTCTTTGCCCTTTCTCTTCTTAGAAGCAGAGGATGGAGGCTTGGAGACAGTCTTCTTTGTGGAAGCTTTTACTTTGCTCACAGCAGCTCTTCTACGTTCAAAAGTCTTCATAGGAGGAGCACTCGAATCACCTGTGAAGTAGAGCAATAGATAGATAGCAAAGATGAGCACACACAAGTCTTGGCACAAGGAATGATACAAGGTACAATAGGGAGCATCCACAGGTTGATAGTACTTAGGCCTAGGCAAATCAGAACAATTCTGAACTAAACTGTCGGAACCGGATTATCCGGTCCAGACAGAACCGGATTATCCGGTCTGAAATTTTCAGAACAATTTGATTCAAATCCTAGGTCTAAAAGTAGATCGACACAGAAGGATGCTATCCTAGTGTTCCTAGTATGCAGGGAATGACCAAGGGAGCCTCTACCCTCAAGCAAAGCATCAATAAAACTCCTTTTTACGAATCTAGATGAAGAACACCCAAGATTTGAAAATTAGAGATTTACCCTTGTCCATTGAGGAAACTGCTTGGAGGAAGGAGTTCCCGGGGAGGAGGAGCACCAGATCCGGCCGGGAGCCGCAAGGATTGGAGGAGGAAGTCGCCGGAGACGACGTGGGGACGACAGGCGGGTGGGGTGGAGAGAGAGGGTCGGGGTGGAAGAAAAGCTCGTATGAGCCCTTCACCCCGACGCTCTACAGGAAATAGAGAAAAAACCGCTCAACCGGATATTCCGGTCCGAATTTGGACCGGATATTCTGATCCAAGAAGGACCAGATATTCCGGTTACAAAATTTCTGTGAAAAACACAAAAATCTGGCCTGCTGCCCCCTTTCTTCCAGTTTCAAAGTAAGACTTGTGTGCATTAGATAGAGGGTTTCTGGGTAAGATAGGCTTGGGATTTAGAAAGCCAAACTGATATTGGTACTTCACACTCATACTTGCAAGAATCGAACAAGGAAATGCCAAGTTGAGTGTGTTTTCCATAAAACCAAAAGAAAGACAAAAACTCCAAATGATTTGCAAATACGACCCAAATAGAACCAACTCTTCACAAAGAAGAGGGCGGTGGCATAGGCCACCATGTTTGAGTGTATGTGGTGTGACACCGCGAAGATATAACTTGGGTTCACTACCACTACTCGTCATTTAAGCTCACAATTCATAAAATGAAAGTAGAGATGCACAAATGAGTTCTTACTATCGGCATAATGGGGGAGGGATAGTCCAATGAATTAGGACCGCACTCCCCCTATGTCCATGCCTACACCTAAACCAAATAATAGTCAAGATATAGTGTGTATGCAAGATAGTCAAGTCAAGCTCCTAGAATCAATGATATTTAGCTCATCCTCAAGAAAGTGAATCTTGCTTCATCAAGAGGCTTCATGAATATATCGGCAAGGTTGATTCTTGTGGGAACATAGCCTAGCTCAATATCTCCTCGGGTAACATGATCTCGAATAAAATGATGACGAATCTCAATATGCTTCGTTCTTGAATGTTGCACGGGTTGTGGGCAATCTTGATAGTACTTTCATTGTCACAAAAAGAGGCACTTTGTCACAAGTGACACCGTATTCCTTTAAAGTTTGCCTCATCCACAACAATTGAGTGCAAGCACTAGCGGCGGCCACATACTCGGCTTCGGCGGTGGAAAGAGATATGCAATTTTGCTTCTTAGAAGACCAACTCACCAAGGACCTACCAAGGAATTGGCATGACCCGGAAGTTGATTTCCTATCATCAAGACAACCGGCCCAATCCGAGTCCGTATAGCCGGCAAGAGAGAAATATGAGCCCTTTGGATACCACAAACCAAACCTTGGGTATAAACCAAATATCGAAAGGATTCTCTGACCGCCAACAAGTGGCTTTCTTTAGGAGCGCTTGATACCTTGCACACACCCCTACACTCAACACAATATCGGGTCTAGATGCACAAAGATAAAGCAAAGAACCAATCATGGAGAGGTATTCCTTTTGATCGACATCTATACCCTTTGGGTTAAGTTGTAAATGACATTTGGTGTCCATAGGAAAGCGTTTCTCCTTAGCATCTTGCATCTTGAATCTCTTGAGCATGTCTTGGGTATATTTGGCTTGAGAGATGAAAGTCCCTTCATTCAATTGCTTGATCTCAAAACCAAGAAAGTATTTCAACTCCCCCATCATAGACATCTCAAACCTATCGGTCATAAGTTTGAAAATTCATCATTAAAAGCTTTGTTAGATGAGCAAAAATAATATCATCAACATAAAGTTGGCATATGAAAAGCTCCCCTTTGACCTCTTGGTAAAGAGGGTGGGATCGATTTGCCCCACTTCAAAACCACGGTCTAGCAATAGCTCTCTTAGGTGCTCATACCATGCACGAGGTGCTTGTTTGAGACCATAGAGCGCCTTATCAAGCTTGTAGACATGGTTAGGGAAGTTTGGGTCCTCAAACCCCGGTGGTTGCTTAACATATACCAACTCCTTTAAAGGACCATTAAGAAAGGCACTTTTCACATCCATTTGTGCAATTTAAAGTTATGATGTGATGCATATGCAAGAAGGATACGGATGGACTCAAGGCGAGCCACGGGAGCAAAGGTCTCTCCAAAATCAATGCCTTCAACTTGAGAGTATCCTTGTGCCACCAATCTTGCCTTGTTCCTCACAACCATTCCATGTTCATCTTGCTTGTTCTTGAATATCCACTTTGTGCCTATAACATTGCGGCACTCTTTGGGCTTCTCAACTAACTTCCACACCTTGTTGCGCTCGAAGTTGTTGAGTTCATCATGCATGGCTTCCAACCAATCCGGATCTTCAAGAGCTTCAAAGACTTTCTTTGGTTCCACCATGGAGATATGTGCTTGATGCTCACTAAAGCTTGCCAATTGACGTCTTGTGATAACCTTGCTATTTAGATCACCAATAATTGCTTCAAGCTTATGACTCTTTATTTCTAGGTTCTTGCAACTCTTGCTTTACGACGGGCTTCGATATCCTCATTGGAGCGAGGAGGTATCACTTGATCATCTTGATCATTTGAGTCCCCGTCTTGACCGTCTTGATGACCTTGATCTTCAATATGCACTTCTTCATTGGATGAAGTAGAGGGTTGATCTTGGTCTTGACCTTGGCTAGCATTGACAATAGGAGTACTTGGTTCTTGCATAGCAACTTGGTCATGAGGAGGGTCTTGAACTTGTTCTTGGGTTGGTGCATCATTGGCTCCATTGGTGGGAGTATGAAGATCTTGTGATGTAGAAGGCTCTACTTGAATAGAACTTGACTCTTCTTGAGGTGCCTCATGGTGGATCTCGATGGGACGAAAGAACCGAACGCCCATCCTTCTTATTGCATCTTGAGGTTTCTCATTATCTACATCACAAATATGAAATTGCGCCACTTGGGAGCCATCATTTTCATCGAACTTCACACTACAAGATTGCACAACAATCCCGAAGGCTTTGTCGTAGACTATATAAGTGTGAGATTCGACACCATAACCAACAAAAATACCCTCCAAAGCTTTAGAATCAAACTTAGATAAACGAACACCTTTGATCTTATAGAAACACTTACAACCAAACACACGGTAGTAGGAGATGTTGGGCTTGTTGCCGGAAAGCATTTCATAGGGAGTTTCCTTTCTTCCAATGCGAAAGAATAGCCGGTTTGATGAATGACACGCCGTGGAGATGGCCTCGGCCCACAAGAAGAGCGGAGATTTAAACTCCACCAACATGGACCTTGCCATATCCATGAGAGTCCCCTCTTCACTAAGAAACTCATTTAAGGTGTAGTTCTTGAACTCGGAGCCATTGTCACTCCTAATGGCCAATATGGGAACATTGTGTTGACGTTGAACTTCATTGGAGAAGTTGATGACGGCTTGTTGAGTCTCACTCTTCGATTTGAAGAAATAAACCCATATGAATCTTGAATAGTCATCAACAATAACCAAACAATATTTCTTTCCACCAAGACTCGGTTGAGGAACGGCACCAAAGAGATCAACATGAAGAAGTTCCAATATCCTCTTTGATGAGATAATGGTCTTGCTTATGTGGGGAGAATCATGCATCTTTCCTTCAACACAAACCCTACAAAGACGATCTCTAGAAAAAGAAACATTCTCTTTTAGTCCAAGAATGTGGCCACCCTTGTGAAGACTTTTCAAGGTTCTCATATTGACATGGGACAAGCGGCGATGCCACAACCACCCCACGTCGGCCTTTCCGAAGAGGCATATTGCTTGAGTGTTGGTTGACCCCAAAAAGTCCACCACAAACAACTCATGTTCAACATATCTAACGAATTAACATGACCTTTAGAGTCTTGCTCCTCAAGAGTACCACCATATCAATAGTAAAATGGGCATCAAAGTTCATCTTATTAAGTGCATGAACAGAGATTAAATTGTAACCGAGGGGCTCGACAAGCATGACATTCACAAGGGTGATATCCCTTGCTACTACCACCTTGCCGAAGCCCGTTACCTCTGATTTTGATTTATCACCATAAGTGACGGTTGAATAATTTGTATTTGGTCTCAACTCCATCATGATCTCCTTGCTTCTGGTCATATGACTTGTGCATCCACTATCAATCACCAATTTAGACCCACCGAAAGCATAGTCCTACAAGAAATCATTGCTTGGTTTTAGGTACCCATTTCGCAATGGGTCCTTGTTTGTTAGCAACAAGGGTCTTAGAAACCCAAATAGAATAAGAAATGAAACCATCATAGGGACCAACATATTTTGCATAAACATCCCCATAATAATCAACATAAAGAATATAGTTGGGGTTAGCATTTCCCGCAAAGTCATTACGAGTGGTTTTGCCCCATATGGCATGACTACTTGCAATGGTAGTCTCCTTTGCTTGTATGAGCTTAGCCTTCTTGTTCTTGTTCTTCTTCTTCTTGGCAACATAACCAAGGCCCTCTTTCCCTATGTGTGGCTTTTGCGCTTGCAAGAGCTCATAAAGAGGTTTCTCACCTTGAGGGCTAGAGGCCTTGGCAAGTTCAATCTTCAACCTAGCATTTTCCTCAATGACATTTGCATGATCACAAGAAGGAGTAGAGGAACTAGGTACATCAATTTTAGTAGGTTGAATTTGAAGTTGTTCAAAAGACTTGGTGAGAGTAGAGTGATCACTCTCCAAGGCCTTGTGAGCCTTGGTGAGCTTCTCTAGCTCATCGGTTAGTCTACTATGACCAACACCAAATTCGACCTTTTCTTTCTTTAAAACTTTGTATTTAGCAATAGCATGGTCACGTTCTTTAATGATTTGTGAAAGAATATCATTTTGAGATTCATCAATATTATCAAGCTTCTCTTCAAGAGAAACTTGAAGCTCATGCTCTTCCTCAAGAGCAATGGTGAGGGAGGCAATCTCATTAGCATTTTCTCTTTCAAGTCTCCCCTTTTCCTCAAGGAGATCTTGTGCCATGCCATATTGACTCATAAGAATCTCAAGCCGAATCTTGCATTCACCTTGCAAGTTAGTCATCAAGAAATTCAAAGCAACATTTTCTTCCTTAACTCTAAGACTCATAAGATCATGTATTTCATTCATAGTCTTAGAAGGAGGGGAAGATGATACCTCGGGGCCCTTGGCCATAAGACATGTAGCGGATTGGATGGGGACATTCTCATTGGGGGATTCAAAGAGGGAAGAGGGTGTCGATGAAGTAATGGCTAAGGCGGCCACTCCACTTGTGGTTGTTTCTTCTTCACTTTCATCTCCGGATGAATATTCTTCTCTTGTCACCACCACAATATTTGGACGTGGCTTCTTGTTGGAGGTGGACTTCTTGAAGTAAGGCTTCTTGCTAGAAGGTCTTGGAGCCTCCTTGAGAATAAGCCTTCCTCCATGTTCTTCACGGTTCTCATAAGGACAATCGGCAACATAGTGAAATCTATCTTGGCAATTGAAGCTCACGGTGGGCGTAAAACCCGATACCCGAACCCCGAACCCGAAAACCCGACCCCGAACCCGTATAACCTGAACCCGAAAAACCCGAGTGCTAAATCGGGTGGCAGTTCTGAAAACCCGAAATTAATTCAGGTATTTCGGGTTTCAGCCCACAGTACCCGAACAGCCCGATTAACCCGAAAAAAAATGGCAGCCCAGGAACTAGCGATGCATCATGCGCAGCCCAGCCCATTTATCTCTCCCAAACCCCTTTTCCCCACGACCCACGTATCCTCCAGGCTCCAACTCGCAGTCCCCGACCCCTCCCATGCCCTAGCCGCCACAGGCAGAGTAACGCCGCCGTCCTCCGCCGTACCAACCACCCTGTCCGCCGCCCCAAATCCTTCTCCGTCGAGGACTTCCTCGTCACCGAGTGCGGCCTTGCCCCAGCGCAATCCCTGACGGCTTCCAAAAGGATCTCCAGTCCTCACGCCGCCCTGGCCTTCCTCTCGTCCCGCGGCTTCCCCCGCTCCGACATCGCCGCCGCCGTGGCCTCCGACCCGCTCATCCTGTCCGCCAGCATGGCGAGGGTCCTCGCCCCCCGCTTCGCCGAGCTCACCGAAATCGGCCTCTCGCCTTCGCAGATCGTGGCCGTCCTCCCCATTCGCCGCATGGGGGCCCTCCGCGGCAACGTCCAGTTCTGGCTGACTGGCTCCAAACCTTCGGCACCTACGACCAGCTGCTACGCCTCGCCAAGTCAAACCGCGAACTCCTCAGCACCAGCCTCGACAAGGTGATCAAGCCGAACCTGAGCACCCTCCAGGAGTGCGGGGTCAGTGCTCGCGACATTGCCGGTATTTCCGGGTAATTCGGATTACCCGGACCCGAACCCGAATCTCCGGGTACCCGAATTGTCGGGTATCAGTTTTCTGCAGCAAATCTCGGGTATCAAGTTTGCAAACCCGAATTGTTTTTTACCCGAAATACCCGACCCGAAATTTCGGGTAAACCCGAATGCCCACCGTGAATTGAAGCACGTCTTCATCTTTGGGTTGCCATCCTTGTGACCACTTGATTTGTACTTTTGATCCACTTGATCTTTAGCTTTGGATGGATTCTTCCAAAAGGTCCTTGCCGCAAGAGCTACATAATATCTATGGGCATCCTTGAGTTCATTGGGGTTCAAGTAGCTTCCTTCTTCATGCTCTTGGTCTTCATCTTGTTCCACCACCTTGGCATTCAAAGCAAGTGAGGAACCTTGGGCTATTCCAAGAGCCCGGGCACGAGAGTCTTTAGCAATTTGGGCTTGGACTTTGTAGGATTGCATCTCTTGCATGACTTCATTTGAGGTCAATTTGTCGTAGTTGTGCTTTCCTTGGAGACTCTTCAATTCTGCCTCTTCAAACGGCATGAGGGCATTCGCATACTTCCTCTTGATGTAAGTATCATCCACATGTTTAGCACCAAGGTCTCTATATGCGGTAGCAAGAGCCTTGAGCCTTTGATACATCTCCTCGTGAGTTTCATCATCTTTCTTGAAGAAGCCTTCAATTTGATTGCTCATAGCTTCATATCTATTTCTCCTCATGCTTTCATTTTCAACGAACACCTCCGTGAGAGAATCCCATGCTTCCTTGGCGGTGGAGCAATCTTGAATGCGATGAATATCCTTCTCTCCCACGGCAACACGGATCACATCAAGAGCGGTGGCATTAAGTTGACAATCAACTTCTTCTCGCCTTGTCAAGTTGAATTCATCCATCGCCTTGTATCCATCTACAATGATCCTCCAAAGCTCAATGCAAACACTTTTCAAATGAGATTTCATAGAGGATTGCCAATAGGTAAAAGAGGATGCATTAAGACTAGGTGGAGCTCCTCTTAGGTGAATAGGAGGATGAGGGATAAGTAGGTCGGGAGAATACGGAAAAGGAACTCTACCATATTCTCCTGACCCATTAGGTGGTTTATTTGGGAGTTCATTTTTAGTATTGTCCACCCCCGTTTTCCCACCACCCTCTTCCTCCAAGGGTTTCTTAGGAATCTCCGAATAAAGAGGAGTGGGGGGAGATGAGATTCCCTTTGCATCCATGAGTTGCTGAATCATCTCTTGCAACTTTTCCATTTTAGTTTCCATAGTGGCCTTCATGGAATTGAAGTCCTCAATGGAAACCTTAGTGGAAGCGATGGGGAGCTCGGTAATCTCATTTCCAAACTCGTCGACGACCATACTTCTCTTAGGCGGTTAAGCCCGAATAAAGAGCCGAGGCTCTCATACCAATAGAAAGGATCGTATGGCCACCTAGGGGGGGGGGTGAATAGGTGCTACTCCAAATTTAATTCTTTTTCGATTAAGGCTTGACACAAAGGTAAATTCTCTAGATAAGCAACTACGGTGAATTTACCTATATGACAAGTTAAGCCTAAACAAGATAAGATACAAGTAGTAAATAACGAGTAGGGAGTAACCGATCGGGAAGCACGCGGAGACAAGGATGTATTCCCGAGTTCTTCCTTTTTAGGAGAGTACGTCTCGTTGGAGGGGTGTGAGTTTCAAACTCAAGACGCCACAAATGGACTCACCCTATTCTCCGATGAATCTAGCCCAAAATCTCGGTTCACCTTCCACTATCGGAATCCTTCAAGGCGGAATCCGGAGCCCTTACAACAAGCTTGGAGCACAACCCACAAAAGGATTGGGAGCTTCCAAGCACCACGAATCTGATACACAAAAGTAGCAAGTAAGTAAGTACAACAAGATGCCTAGGTTTTCCTAGTGGAAACCCTAGGCTCGAATCCCTCAAGTGAATGAGGGGGAAATGAAGAACGCTTCGGTGGAGTTGTAGATCCGGGCATTCTCTTTCAATCCTCCAAAGATCAACGAGTTTGGGTGGAGGGATTGGGAGTAATCGAGGTTTTGAGCTTGCAACAATGGAGGTCAACAGGATTTGGGCGAGCTAGCTGGCTGGAGGTAGGTGGAGGGGTATTTATACCCCTCCAGAAATCTGTCCGTTGGAGACCCAGGGGAACCGGATATTCCGGTTCAAAATAGGACCGGATAATCCGGCACACCGGATAATCCAATGCTCTTCAGGAATTTCCGGCTGTAAATATCCGGGTACCTCCAGGAGGCTTCGCGTTCTGGTCCTTAGCCGTTTTCCTCTTTTCTTCTCCAGAACCGGATAATCCGGTGGACATCGGAATTTCCAGTTGCAAATATCCGGGTACCTCCAGGAAGCTTCGCGCTTAGTCCTTAGCCGTTTTTCTCTTTTTTTCGGTGCTGATGCACATATGTTTGTATACAACTAAAAACTTGCATCACTTAACACTTGATTAACGTATCACTGGTGTTGTTAACTAACACACAAAACACAAGGGTTCATGAAATGCTCTTCCAATAGGCTCTCCCAGTGAACCGAAAGGAGCAATGTTTTAAATAGTGAGCTAAGAGGCATGAGCCGCAAACGAGGTTTTTACCTACTATGGATGACAATTTAGTCATTAGATCGGGCCTATGTACCACTGTTTTATCTTCTATATCAAGCATTTTGCATTCTCACTATTTGGCTACATTTGTGAACTCTTGAAGTTTGTATCGACTTGATGTGACATTTTGAGTCAATAAATTATACTCTCAATGAAAAAAAAAACTATGTGGAACCACTATTTTAGCTATAGCCGATATTTGCTTTAGCACAAAATATGTCATAGCTAATGCTATATCCTGTCAGTGAACATGGGCCAAAACAGCAAGTCATATTTTTTTCTCGAGAATCCAACAAGTCATATTTGATTGTGGCCAGGTGTAAAAAAGTCTAATAATGTGGCGTTATGGCGGATACTCTTTTGACTGATTGTAGTCCTTCTTTGAAAGTCTAATACTTGAGCTGAGGGGTGACCCCAAAGCCAAATTGACCAGTGGTAGTTGGTTGAAGCTTCAATTAGATGTATATCTAAATTACAAGAGTTTCTTAGTTTCCTTTGAATTTTACTTTTCCTGAATTAAGAGTGTATTTGGTATGTTATGTACTTTTACTATTAAAATACTAGTGGCAATATCTTCTGCAATAGTTGTCGTAGCTATAGCTCATGCCTCACCAATGAAACTAATAAACATGATCTTAAATCTTGAAAAAGGGACTTGTCTTCTATCTCGGACAAAGGTTGCGTGGCAGGGTTTCTTTTTCACTTCTTCGCCATTCACGTTTTTGTCCTATAGATATTAAGGGGATCTGTGTTCGGACGCGAATTTAGACTTATTTTTTCTTCTTACTTCTTATTAGATGTATTAATTTTGATTTTTTTTAATTACTCGATCTGATTTCTTTGCAATTGATTTACTCCTTAAAGGTTAATGCTACCTGCCAACTGTTGAAGAATGAGACTCTTGATAATAATATTCTAAGTCTCGGTTATGTCAGTGTGTTGTTGGAGAGCTCAAGGGCACGAATCATCCGCATGGAGGTGCTTGTATTACTCACTTCTGTGGCATACCTATTTGTTGGCATCTTAGGGTCCCAGCGTCGCCGTTCCACAAGCTGGTTCATCCAAAAAGGTCTCTTTTTCGCTCACACTTTGGCCTTCCCACTGGGAGTATACACTCTTGGTTCAATGCAATCTCACTCTACACGGGATAGCAAAATGTACCTCATTTGGGCCGTAAGTCTCTTCATCCTTCATGGCTGCACCGACACAAGCTATAGACTCGATGGCATCAAACAAGTAACAAGGTTCCATTACCGGTGGTTTCTCTATTACGCAAATGGGATGGTAATTTTGAGAACCCTAAATGGAGCTGAGAATTTCTTTTTTTATATAGAAAAGGGTCACTCCAGACTCTGCATCGAAATGATGCATACAACCGCTTTATTAATTTTATTCAACATAGCTGGCAAAAGCCTTACAACGAACGAATACAAGCTGAACCCACCAACGGTGAAACACCACAACTAGCACAAACGACAGAGTGAAGGGGGCCTTGTTCCCCGGCCACAACCGTCGCCGGCTCCTTGGCTAACTCAGAGATAGCGCCTTGTGCACACGCTCCGGCAATCGCCTCCATCCTCTTTCTCGAACCCAACTCCAGCATGCCGATCGGGGCAAAAACTCTCGCCAGTCCTGCCGCCGATGCCACCATGACACCAGGTAACGCCCCCACCTTGTGCAAGTCCACCAAACAGGACCATCGTCGAGTCTCCGCTGCACCACGCCGCCAAGACCAGCCGTCTTCGTCATGGTCGGTGAAGCTCCACTCCACCGGTAGACCACTCCAGGCAGCACGTGTTCCAAAACGATGCCCTCAAGAGGGAAAAGCCACACCGAAAGTGCCGCCATCGTCCGATCCGGTAGCACCAGATCTTGGGTTTCCCCATGGAACAGCTGAGCGGGAGGTAGAAGAGTCACAGCAACGACGCCTTCAACAAGGAAACGACGCCCGCGGGCGCCCCCATCGTCGGCTCCGACCCGGAGCCCGGCTCTCACCGGCCATCATCCACACCTTCAGATCCTTCGAGCAGTGACCAGATCCGGGCATGACGAGCACACCCAAGATCCATCACCGTACCCGGATCCACCCCGCAGCCCGCCCGCAAGGGCTAGACCACCGGATCTGCCGCTGTGCGCTTGGAGGGCCGGAGATCCGCGGCTTCCGCCACGCCGCCGAAGCTGAGAATTTCTTAAAAGTACTTGTTTTCTGTTTGTACGTTTTTGCTACTTCTAAATTAAACTTGGTACAAGCACCATGTATGCTGTCAATCAGCTCATGGAACTTGAATAAGATGGTTGCCGATTACATGTATGACGAGCACACCAAGGGTGAATTTGTTCCGTCCACAATGGAAGGTTGCCATTACCTGGTCGACTGGCCCCTCAACAAATCCAAGTTGGATGCTCCATCTTATGCAGCACAACTCACAGGATATGCTGATGAAGTCATTGACATAGAGAAGATATGGCTGTGCAATAGCATGTCACTAGGCCAAGAGTTTAAGGATACATGCCTTTCTTTCTCTCTGTTTCACCTGCTGAGAAGGCGCTTCTTTGGATTTACCTCTGGTGAGTCCGTAGAAAGGTCACATGATTTTGTCTTCAAGGGGTTGCTATTGGAGAATGAGGAAGGTGACACTGACTGCAATCGGGTTTTCAGGGTGATTGAGACCGAGTTAGCCTTCATGTATGATTTCTTCTTCACTAGGTCTGCTGTCATTTATTACGGATCAATGGCGGCAACAATTTTATACTTGCTTTCAGTCATCTTCCTATCATTTACAATAGTATTAACAGTCAGGACACGAAGGCAATGCGAGTACTAATACCGAGAGGGTTATCAGCTTAGTGGTACTTGCATTCGCTGCTTTTCTTGAATTGCTAGAGCTGCTACTTTACTGGAGTAGCATTTGGAGCAGAGTATCCTTTGTCTGTGGGTATCTCAGAGAACAAGCAAGATGGAACACAAGGGGAAGGTTTTGGTGCTGCATGAATTTTTTTTGGAAGGGGTGGTGCTGCATGATTATTCGCTTGAATGAGATTCTTGCCAAAATTGGTGTACACTGTGCACCAAACAAACACCATTGGCAGCACAAGCTTGGGCAGTACTCATTACTTGATTTCAAGCCTACATTTCGTGACAAGCTTACCAGGTATTGTGGTGCCCCTCCGGCACGCGAATATCGACTGGGTATCCAAGTTTTTTTTTTGAAATGGCCACAAACAAGTATTTATTTCCCAAAAGAAAACAAACATGTATGTATGGAGGGTCCGTATGAAACGTGAAAAACGAGGTATCCTCACAAGTAAAGAGGTGATCTGTCTATTTTTTTCCTTAGTGGCTGCTACGGTGGTGCCGGAGAAAATGGATAGACGTTGATTTGTCACATAGGTTTATCCTTTTTTCCAGATCTGTAAGATCGATGTATATGTACTTTATATCTCGTCTTTTATTTATCAATGAGAATCGTATTACCATAAAAAAAAAAGCAAAGAAGGCGCTTGTTTACTCCCTCAAGCGTACTAATGGAGAACTGACGAACGGGAAATCATCACTAGTGTCCAATGAAGCAGGAGAGCTTTCATGGGCTTGTGCACGGGCGGTGCACTCGGCGTCAGACACAAGCTGCATCATCATGACTTGGCACATTGCGACATGGTATTGTGAGATGGGAACAACTAGGTATGGCCCTCCTTACCCAGATGAGGGAGCACAACTCAAGATACATCTTGGCGTCGCCACGAAACTGTCGAAATACTGTGCATATTTGGTGGTCCAGGCACCAAAGCTTCTTCCTGGACACCACCATGATACAAGCCGTGTGTTCGATGCCGTTGCGGTAGAAGCCAACGAATATCTTCTCCCATCTATGAGGAGGAGGGCTAAGTATGAAGCGCTGAGGGCCTATGGACTAGAAGAATCAGAGGCTACCATCTTCCAGAGCGGCGCCAGGTTGGGGAAGCAGCTTGAGGAGATAGAAGATGTTACCAGGCGTTGGAAGGTCCTAGCTGATTTCTGGTCCGAGATGATGCTCTACATCGCGCCGTCTGATGATGTCAACGAGCACATCGATCAGCTCACACGGGGCGGCGAGCTCATCACCCACCTGTGGGCTTTGCTCTCCCACGCTGGAATCCTGCAGAGGGATCAACCGAGTACTCCTCCTAGCCACCATCCACATGCAGAAAATACTTCTGCGAGTCACCAAGGAATTGAGCAAGATTCAGCAAGTCTTGAAGGAGCTGCCACTTCCCTGGCTCATCATTTGGTAACTATATCCCCTCCTCATCATTTGTCTGAAGATCCCCAAATGAGTGCTTTTACCCTACAAGCTCCCCCACAAGATATTCCTCAAGCTGCTAGATTCCAACAAGTGAATGTCATATTATTGTCACTGAAGCTTCAGGCTCCGGGCAGGAAAGCTCGCTCCCTGAACACTAGATGGTGTGTGATCAGCTCACTTCACTGCCAATAGCTATTATTCAGTCTTTGTGATGCCGTTAGTTGTAACGAGTTGCATCTTTGGTCAGTTACTCGGCCTACAAGTGTTCCCTTCAGTTATTCCCACCCTGTAATTTGAATGCTTCTCTCTTGTAATTGACATGTGCATGTACGTATTAACATTAGGGTGCTTAGGGAAAGCTCTGATATGTTAGTTTAATTTGCGTCCTTCAACTATATCCAAATAATACTACATATTGTTCATGACATTTTTTGTGTAACTGTCAAGGTTTTGGTTACCGTTTTCTTTTTTTTCTCGGAGGGGGCCGGTATTTCCGGTAACCGTGGTTACCGGAAAATACCGGCCGGTTACCGGACCAAAATCCCGGACAGAATTTGAAATTCAAACATAAAACGTTAAACAAAATAAAAAATTGATTTTCTGAGAAAGAATTCGGCTTAAATTCAAACGTACCGGGATTTTTCGACCGGTAAACACATTTCCCGGGGGGGGGGGGGGGGGGGGGGGCGGTATTTCCGGTTACCGCGGAATTTCGCGGAATTCCGGCCGGTAACCAAATCCTTGGTAACTGTTGACCATGAATTGCTTAGTATGATATTATTGTTGACCTGAAATGACTACTCCCTCTGGTCCGATATAAGTGTCGGAGGGATTGAGCTGAGTACGACAAATTTGTAGCACTCCCCACGACACTTTTATGGGATCGGAGGGAGTACTTGATTTAAATTTGTACTTGAAAAACTTAAACATACTCAAGGTGCACTTAATTGTGCATGTGTGCGCAACCTAGAAAAAGTAGAGATGTACTAAAATAGGACATGTCTGTGTCTGTATCGACTGTGAGCATCTTATTCTCAGTCGGCTTTACTAACAAGTTCATAAAGATATAGAAAATGCTCACTGGGATGTGCAAATTTGTTCATGTAGTTAAAAAAAATCTTATTTACCGGTCAACTTTACATATTTGGTTCATAGTGATCTATTCGGTAGGTTCATTCATAATACACCACATACGCTCAGATATGTCATGTTTCACGCATCGCGTGTGCTATATGCGGTTGCCCTGCTTCGCACTTGGCCATTGGCGGCCTCTCTACAGTCACAATCAAAGAAAGCGGCGTACCATGAAATTAGTTTCTTTTTCGTTTTTGAGTCACTTGTACTCGTTTACTCCTCTTAATGAAATGAAAACAACACTTTTGCTGCTTTTCGTCACAAAAAAGGGCCCAAAGGTCTGGAACCGTCTCCCGACAACTGGTAATGACAATTCTCCAACTGCGGCAGAGCTGGCGGGCCTATAGAGTCACAATCGAAGGAAACAACGCATCAAGCGAAGTCAGTTTTGGGTTTTTGTTCAGGTAAAAAAAAAAGTTTTGGGTTAGCAGTGAGGTCACCAAGTGCGTGGCCACGGTCCTCCGATGCGAACTAATCCGAGACAACTCACCCATCATAAAGGGTCCGCAGTCCTTCTCCCTCGCCCCATTTGCAGTCTCTGCAATGTCAACCAAAGTGTGGAAAAACCTAGGACTCTGAATCTCTGATGCGAACAGTTTCAGAAAAAAAACTCGCCATCAAAGGTGGTCCGCGGTCATTCTCCCTCGCACCATTTAACGTCGCTTCGCTGCGTTGCTGCCGTCTCGCTCTGCTCATTTCAATCTCTTCTCCCCCACTAGTAGGCAGGATGGCTAACCCTCAATGCTGTGTGAACCCGCCGACGCTGAACCCCGTCTGTGGGGAGGGCAAGGTCGTCGACAACTTCGGAGGGCTCGTGGCGTACATCGCCGGCGCCCAAGATTCCTAGGTTATTGGAATGTCCAGTAGGTTTATTGTCGTAGTGGACTTTATTATAGTGGCCTATACATTTTTTTTACGGGGGTGGCCTATACCATATTTGAAGTACTTAGATTTATATCAAAGTGTCAACTATGAATGAGTTCTGATGCAATTTCATAACTCTTGAAGGAAGATAGCTGATAAAGTTGCTTCGGCTGGATACTTTGTTGTGGTGCCAGATTTCTTTCGTGGGGATCCATTAAGAAATGACAAAAATGATAAACCACTTGCAGAGTGGCTAAAGGAGCATGCCCCGGTTTGTTGGCTTCTGATCACCTAGAAACCTTTTCCTTACTGCAGAGTGCTATTTCTGATGTTACTTCCTGCTAAAAGTAATTAGACAAAGATTGTTCTTGTAATAAATTATTCCTTCATACAGGAAAATGGAATTGAATTGGCAAAACCAGTTATTGCTGCTCTAAAGGAGCAAGGAGTGTCTAGTGTTGGTGCTGGGGGTTAGGGATGGCACCCGCAGGGTATGGGTAAGGGTAGAGCCACCCCATACCCTTACCCGTCCCCTCAATCTTGCCCGTTACCCGTACCCATACTCTTGTGTGGGTACAACTTTTTCCCATACCCTTCACCCGACAGGGTAAAGGGTTACCCGCGGGTAAAAATACCCGCATTTGCAAGACAACATATTAAGTAGAAAATAGTCGTAAACAACATCATATAGCTTTAACCAGCATCACATTTAAAACCGGAGCACATACTTATGAATAGCAACACATTGTCAACAACAACATATTGTAAACAACATCACATATACTCATAAACAGCAACCCTTGCACATAAGCAACACATGTAAAACGTGGCACATAGTTATAAAATTAGTAGCTACATTAGGTTATTATTACGAGACCTCACAGATTTAGAAGGGTATACGCGGGTATGGGTTATACAAACCCATACCCATACCCTCTCTGCCCGATGGGTACGAGATTTCCCCATTTACATACCCATGGGTATTTTTTCTCCCCAAACCCTTACCCTAATAGGGTTTTTACCCGCAAGGTACGCGGGTAATGGGTACCCATTGACATCCCTACTGGGGGTTATTGCTGGGGTGGTAAGAACTGTTCTGTTTTTATTTAGATAAAGAGCTTTTATTACTTAAAAGGTTTAAGCATTACACCCGGCCTCTGCATAGTTAATATGCACACAGCCACCAGTTCACCATCCAAGTCGATACACAAAAGATAAAAAGGCGAATTACATATCAAAATGAGAAATTGTAGATCCCCCTAAGAAGCTAGTAGGTCTATCCGGAGTCTATGTTGCCACCCAGGCCGGGAAAATAACTCCCTGGCCGCAGCCTCCAGTCTCGACGCCACCTCCAAAAATAAGACTCGGTGCTCCACACGCTGCAGGGAGACCATGCTCGTAGCGTCGCTGTGCACTGGTAAATAACCAGAATAGTCCAAGTTACGCGCCGCCTTGCGACGCATAGCCCTCGACATGGAGTCCTCGTCGGTGGCGGAAGCTCCATCCACATCCACCCCGAACCTGTCGCTGCGACGGGCTGGAGGAGTGAATGGCGTGTCGATGCGACCCTCCATACGTGAGGCCCTCGGAGTAGTGACGGCGTGGGGCGGCCCGGACGAAGTAGCAGCCTCCCCAGCCATCACCACGGTACCGAACTGAACCACGCGTGTCGAGTGGGCCTGTGTCGGGGTCGAGGCCACACTCGACACAACAGCGTCAGGGGTGAGTCCATTCGCGGGAGGCTGCGGCGACGTAGAAGCCCCCACGGAGACCAACCCCTCGCTGCCCTCCAGGTGCGCCAGTCCATGCGCAGCGCCGTCGGTAACTGGGCCGCTGTCCCGGTCCATCTCCATAGGACCGCTCGATGCAAACGGCCCAGGCACATCGGCCGGAGGAGGCGAAGACGAAGTAGCAGCCTCCTCCTGGCCCAGCCCGGCGACAGCAGGAGCACCGTCCCGCACCCCGAGTTGCACACCACGGCCCAGCCCATCCACGGCTGCCTCACAGGCTGGGATGTAGTCCGCTGGCCATGGGCCAGCCGAAGCCGTAGCCGGCTGCTACACCTCATGCACACCGACACCAACACCGTCAGGGATGACCGTGGGCACTGACTCCGGCGTGGGGCGCAACAGACTCGGCGATGAAGCACGGATCAGCTCCACAATCTCCCGACCTCTCGGAGTGGTAGGAGAAGAATTGTACGGAGTTATATCCATCACAGAACCAACTTGATCACCGGGTGCAGCGGACTTGTTGCCAACCGCTGTCTCGGACGTTGTACTACCATCAACGTCCATGTTGTTGGATAGGGGACCATTGGAGTTGTCCTGACCCGAAGAACCCTCGAAGCCATGCTCCTTACCCTCCTCATCATCGGCGTCGTCACTCTTACGGCGCCAAAAGAAAGGTACAAAGACGGGGTCCGGAACGAAATCCGCAGGCTCACGGCTGAAATAAAACCCATACTCCTTGAGTCTCGCCACACACGAAGCCCCAACATACGGACCATCATCCGCTGTGCGCTTTTCCAGCACCTTCGAATCCAACATGCCCACTAGAATGCGAACAATACCGCGGCTCCAGTAGGTGACAAGATCCACGTCAAGAGTCGTCCCAATGAGCGTACCAACCACCCAAAAGCCAAGAAAGTGTCTCAGTGCATAAGGAACACCCTGAACGTGAACCCAGACCTTCTCAAGCACTCTAATGGGGACTGCATCATCATTGGACTTCCACACAGCAATAGTTGCCTGAGAGTTAAAGGACGGAATGTTCAACTGTATCCCGTCTACCCTGTGAAGATCCTCGGCTGACGGAAACCCAATGAGAAAAGCGCCATCGCCATGGGGCAAAGCCTCCCATGTCCACTGTACCGAGTAACACACCTTGGATATCAGACTCTCAATAGCAGCTGCGGGCACCGGGTCACCCACGATCGAGATCAATGCAGTGGGCGAGCTCGAGGGAATCAGATGTGGCTTGTATACACTGTCAGGAAACTGCACGAACATCGTCTCCGGAACGCCCGAGCCCGTGGTGAAACAAGTGGGCTTGGGAAGTGATGGCCCTTCACGTAGTTACCTGCGTGAAAAGTAAATGGGTTAGGTTGAGACTCCAAGTGCAGAGTGTGTAGTAAGTGAAAGACGTGTTTTCCCCACGAGGGGTGACTCGAGGGTTTAATATCGAACTCTCAGGGAATCAGTAGTGAAGATTTATCTTTGCTATCCTTCTTTTGGTTACCTACAAAACAAAATAAATGTTTTGGTCCTCAACCTTACCTAGTGGTTGTCAAGCACAAGGTGTGACAATGATATCAAAATAATATGCAATGCAAACAAGAAATAAATATGCAATGGTGGTAAATAAATATGAAAGGATGGTGATAGCAATGATAAATGATATTTTTGGGTTTTATATGATAAATGCAAGTTGTAAAAGTGTTTTTGTATTTTTGGATTTTTAAATGGCAGAAAATGGAAAAGTGGTAAAAGTGGTTGGAAAGGTGTTTCTTATGATTAAAAATGGACCGGGGTTCATGGTTTCACAAATGCACTCTCTCTTTAATAAAGTGGTAGACAATGGAACACTAGAGTTGATATATGAGATTGCAACATAACAGTTTAATGACAAGTTATAATTATATGGGCATCACGTCCTAACATAGAGACCTTTTGGTTATTAGTCTCTCTTATACTCCACCAAGATGCGAACTAAATCATAACACCTCAGTAATTAAGATAACTCAGAGTATAGCAATAAGTATCATGACATGAAGTTAAAATAAGAACATGCTAGATCTAGTCATGGAGTAGTGGCAATGGTCACACCCACATCTCCGGTAGCATGATATTTCTTTTTATCCCTAGTGAGGCAACAAAGTAAGGTAAAGATACCCAAATGGATCGCATAACTTTCTCTCATGTTCACTGCACTAGCCACCCCCCGTTACTCCAACTAATGCACACGTTCCACCTCACACACTCTCATAAACATGCTTGATCATGACAAGTAAATAAGAACGGAGTACATAATATGCATCTACTTTCATAACTGAAAGAAAACCATTGCAATCTCAAACATATATTAACTTATAAAAAGATCCACCACAAAGCTATTACATAGATGACCGTAATCATGTTCAGCAGCTCATACGGTACTAATTAGTGAAGCTCAAGAGAGAGAGAGATACATAAGTTACTTCCACAAACCCATAGTCCAGAGGTGGACTACTCCCTCTTCATCATGGAGACGGTGGAGAAGTCGTTGGAGAAGATGGAGATCACACCGGCAGCGCCCCGCCGGAGTTTCCCCCTCTAATCTGCAACTCTAGGTCTCTGTTTCGGTGTTTCTGTGTTTCTGCGGCGTTCCTTCCAGAGAACGTCGGGGGACTATTTTTATAGGTGTTTTTTTTTAGGTCAAAACGGAGTCGGTGGAGGAAAGATAAACGGCAACGGAGCTCCGAGGCCCAAAATGGGGGATCCCTGAAACATTAAAATATGGAAATAGGGTTTTCTGCCTGCGCAGGGTTAATTCCATAAAAATAGGAAATAAATATAATATTCCCAAAAATCATTATAAAACATTGATATAACCTTTATATGATGCAAATATGACTAGAATATAAATAATATAGTGCAAAGTTCATGTATGCATTTTATATGCATCAGGAAGCCGCAAAGTCGGACACCTGAACGTGGGATGAGCTGCATTATCACAAACTAAACAGTAGTGTTTTATCGGGCATGCTTTAGTGGAATGAGAGTCCGCCGCACACTTGAAGCACTTGCTGCCTTTCTTTGCTTTACTCTTACCCCCTGTCGAAGACTCGGGTAGTTGCCCCGAAGCAGAATCCAGACTATCTCCAGCTGCTGCCACACCAGAGACCACCGTGGCGGTGGGCGCACTCGCACCCGGGATGGGAGGAGGCGCCACCAGCGGCTGCCCCACAAACTGCTGCTGAAACGAGGGCTGTTGAAACAGAATTTGCGGCATCGGCTGCTGTCCCTGAGCCCCCGGCTGCTCCCCTTTGTTTTTCCTTCTCTTGGGTCGCGGAACCGCAGACCCCGCGGCCGCGGCTGGCTGCTAAGCATGCTGGTAGGTCGGATACCCAGGGTTCATGAAAGGCGCCATCGGCGGAGGCTGAAACTGCGGCGGAGGCAAGTATGCTGGCGGCCCATACAGCTGCGACGGCCTCTGGAGGGGCATGAATGGCAGAGGCGCCATCCCCATCCCCTCGGACGACCCGCCGTTGAAGAAGTCGGGTGCACCTTACCCCGTCCCGCCGAAAACGTTAGGCACCGCAGCCGGGAATTGAGGCCGATCTGCGGCCGCCTGAGGTTGGGAGCGAGGCGGCGCTGCCGCCGGCTGATGAGGGCGAGGCCCTGCCAGCTGCTGCTGAGGACGTGGCGCCACCGCTGGGAGCTGAGGACGGGGGGCTGCCGGAGTTGGTTGCTGAGGACGAGGCCCGCCACCGTGCGGGGGCCGCGGTGGTTATGCTCCGGCCATGGCTGCCGGTGTCGTAGGCTCGGCAGTGACGACTGCGAAGGAATGCACCCAACGCGGACACGGCTGGGACGTGGAACCGCTGGCGATGGAGGCGACGTGTGGCGGCGCGAGAAGTGGCGGTGTCGAGGATGGAAGGGTTCGAGGTCGAGGCGGCGGCGGACAAGGACATAGCCAAAAACATCCAAGTCGGTGGCGGAGATGATCCCAAGGATCTGGACGGCCCCGATTCGCTGCGAGGTGGTGGGCCCCACCTGTCAGACCGCTTGAAATTTGAAATCCCTCCAGCGAAGACGAAGGCGTGAATGACGGATCGCCCAGCACAGGTTCCGCGGCCATTGTCGCCGGCGAGCTCATCGTCGATGAAGTCATCCTCGATCACCCCAACAGCGCCTTGTCGATGAAGGATCTGAGGACATGCGGCGGCGAGGTGCGCTTTGGCGGCAGCGGGCCACGCCACACACCCATCCTCAGCGTCGACCGCGTTAGCCGAACCCCGGCTGCCAGACCACGGCCGCGCGTCCACTTCTCGACCTTCTTCCCTTCCCTGCACACAACAGAACCCTTAGCATGCTCACTTGAGGCCGGCGACGAGGTACCCTCCCAGGAACGGGATGCTGACGTCGGAAAACCGGCATCAACCCAGAACTGGTCGACGATCTCCGCCTCAGAGAGATGAGGCTGCGGGGGAGCCAGTTGATCGGAGCGAGACGCCGGCACATCCTCCTCCAGGGACTCCAAGGCAACCCGCACGGCGACGTGATCTTCTTCAACCTCGTCGATCCCCGACGGCGCGGCGGCAAGCTTGCCTAGGCACGAGAAGTGAGATCCCGTGACGCTTGAATCCCACGCCGGCGGTGCAAGAGTTTTCCGACGACGTCTACCCACCCCGAGCCGGCCTAGAACCGGCCAGTAAGCCGCGCTGATGCCTCGCCATCGCCGCCCGGCGGATCTCCAGGAGGAGACGCCATCATCCGTCCGGATTTTTCGGATCCGTCGCTTCAGCGCATGTGTTGGACTAAATTCGGATCCGTCGCTTCAGATCCGAAAAAAAACGTTCAGGCTTCGTAGAGGTCAATATTTTACTTTAGAGTAAAACGCTTGGACGGTCATAAAGTTGCCACGAGTGATCGCATTGGTCACCAACTCAAAAAACGCTAAATCGTGGTCGCATAGTTGTGTGTAAGAGCCCCGTTCATCACTCCGTCAAAACAGACGTTAAGATGGTGACGTGGCAGTTTGTTTTTTTACAAAATACACCCTGTAGTTTTTCTTCTTCCCATCTATTTGCCCTATTGAAAAAACTTGGGTCAGGCATATTCTCAAACATGTTATGGACGGAGGCAGACTTCTTCTCGGTCCATGGAGCTGTCGGCGCTCACGCACATCACGCCGCGCATGCCGATGCATTGCTCACAGCGCCAAGGCCGCCCGACCGCTCATACTCAACACGGCCACGTCCATGGAGCTGTCGGCGCTCACACACATCACGTCGCGCATGCGGGACGTCTTCACCATAGGCCCACTCCACGTCTGTACCATGACACGCCCGACGCGCTTGACGCCAGCCACTGTGGACCGGGTGTTGGCCGCCATGACTCGTGCCGGCTGACCGCGCGCTCTCCATCATCGCGGAGCTCGCGAACGCCGAGGGCACGGACAAGGCGGCGATGGCCCGGAATCCCGCGTGCGTGCTGGCTAGTTGCGGGCGTGTTCCTGCGCTGCCCGGAGCATCACGGCCGGGGATAGCAAGCCAGACGCCGAGGCGGCGGCCGCCGCGATGGTCACTGTGGCGGACCTCCGCCGCCGGGACGCAGAGGTGGCCGTGGCCATGCCGCACAAGCCCTTCCGCTCCCCGCGCTGCAGAGCAGCAGCTGCGCCAGCCCCGACAGCTTATGTTGCTTCTCTGGCCGCCCGAGCTCGCCGCCGGCTGCTTCACCGTGGTGAAGATGTCCATGACCTATTTGAGAATATGCCTGACCCAAGTTTTTTCAATAGGGCAAATAGATGGAAAGAAGAAAAACTACAGGGTGTATTTTGTAAAAAACAAACTGTCACGTCACCAACTTAACGTCTGTTTTGACAGAGTGACGAACGAGGCTCTTACACACAACTATGTGACCATGATTTAGCCTTTTTTGAGTTGGTGACCAATGCGCTCACTCGTGGCAACTTTGTGACCGCCCAAGCGTTTTACTCTTTACTTTATGAGGCGCTTAGCTTTTTACTCCCTGCACATGGTAAATGTTCGGACATGTCTTAGGTCAATACTAAAACTTTGACCACATATAATGTTTCAAGTACATGGACTGAGAAATCGTAAATAAAATGCCAAGATTTTCCAGAAAAGTATATTCATAATATAATATATTCTTGTATTTGTACATATATTATAGTAAAAAACTAGCTGGGTGGCCCGCGCAATTGCGCGGCTAGATGAAACACTTTTCATGTGTTATAATGCAGCACAATGGAGAGAGGCGTTTTGACTCCCAAATTCATATGCTCCTGTTATATTAGACGAAAATTAAAGATAGTAAAACATTTTCCAAAATTTTGAATTTTTTGGTGACGAACCTATACATGTTTTTTAAATACATATCATGTTTCGTAACGAAATGTCATGTGTGCTGCTCTGTGTAAAAAAAGAAAATCAATGCTCTGAAAGGTATGTTTTCCAAATTGCATCTCCACCACTGATTTTACTTATTTGTATCGGGCACGCCGAATGTCATTTAGCAACGAAATTTGGTATGTATGTTGGACATTAGTATAATAATAATGATCAATTAGTAAATACGCTTCCATAAGGAGATAAGTAAAAATGATATGACAGTTCTGACAAATTGGGAACCATAATGTACGTCTTTCCAAATAAGAAAACAAATTCTTTCCAAATCTTCTGACGAACTGGGGCTCATAATATGATAGTTACGTGGCACCAATTGGGAGTTGAAATTGATATATTGTATTGTACCACTTCAATTGGTGTTGAAAAGCTAGGTAAACACTAAACACCCATGTTTTAGAGACCAGTTAATCACTTCGATTCACATAGGCTTCGCTTTGTCATGTCCTCGAAGACTTCACCTCCAGCTACCTGCTACCTGATTGTTTCACCTACAAAAAGAGTTACTGGAACGTCGTGTCCTATATGGTTCGGTGCATGGAGTGCGGTGATTTGGCTCCCTAACTTCACAGTGCTCGTTTTTTTGAAAAAATAGAAATTCACACTTTTTAGTTTCCAAAAATCGCGCAAAAAAATCACAGGTGTAGGTAGTCTTGAGACACACGTGTGATTTTTTTTACTTGAAATACGTTTGATTCTGGGCTGTGCAAAAAAGACAAAATCTGACATATTTCAAAATTTTGAATCCGGGCATTTAGATTCAGAAATTTGTCTTTTAGATCTAGACCAGACTAAAACGAATTTGGACCTGAAAGTTCGCACACTTGTAGATCTAGGTAATATCTACACCTAGTATTTTTTTTCTCGATTTTTGGAAGCCAAAATGTGCGGATTTTGATTTTTTTTTTAAACCGAGCTCCATGGAGCTCGGGTTCTAAAAGCACTTTCCGTCGGTACATGCCCATATTAATCTAATTTCGTATGTTCCTTTCACTTGGAAGGAAATTTAATTATCACAATATATCCATTAGTTATCAAAACACTATCTCTTAATGTAATAGCTTTTTCTTTCTTATCATATCGATGTTATTTTTCACTGACGTAGAGTTCTTTTTTATGAATGAAACAGATCTTTTTCAAAAACAAATATTAATGAAACGTATTCTTGTGTGAATATCATGATTTTTCTCTTCTAACATTTAGCATTGTAGCCAGAACGTCATTATGCTTCCACTGTTTGCACACCGCATTTGCCTTGGACATATACATCACCAGCCATTGTCGACCCATATTTTCTTAATACATAGCTTAATTTGTGGGTCCTAAATGATTTTTATATATGCAAACATACGACCCTATGTTGTTTCCGATTTTCATAAGGATGCAAGTAAATATTAATTCATGCATGCCTTCCACCTGTGTATGCTCTATTTGTGTCGGCCTTGTGTTATTCCCGAGCCCCATGTATGCTACTACTTCTAAGTAACATATGCACCATGTCACTTTGACATTTTTCCTCCATATATTTTTATCTTAAATTAAATACAATGCAAATGATATTAGTATAATTATTTATTATTTTCTCCATGTTTGAGGTTTAAGGTAAATTTATTCTGTAAAATAACTTTGATTCTCGATATGAATTCACTCTGAAACTGCTAATTAATTTCACATGGTGCTATTCCGAATTTTGAGTAATTTAGACTGGTGTTTAGTCCATCAAGAGTACATATTACAGGGAGTGAGCCTAGATCACTTTATTGGGGAACATGATGTCCAATGACATTTTTTTTGGTTATTTAGGTCCTTAGTTCACCACCATATTAGCACTGATACATAAGTAATAGGTCAACAACCATGTAGGAATAAAAATATGCTACAAAATAATATAGAAAACATCATGCCATTTATCTGATGAATTTTTTACCGAATCATATACGATTAACCGGTCTTCATAGTTCTAGCAAAAAAAAAATTGAGCCCATGATGCACTGAACTCTTTTTTCTATAATAGATCATTAACTGATATCTATGAAAAACCGACCTACTATTTTGAGGAAATAGAAATGAATGGCAATAAGTAAAAGATACCCGACATCCACAAAAACAAATATACCGATAATCTTGTCGTGTATCCCATAAATTATTAACCAATAGGATCTGACACTGCAAAAAATGAAACATAGATAAGAATACATAAACAAAAGAAATGTCTTTGAGATCTTAATTAGGCCGTAAGCATGTTTCGAGCATAGATAGCAAGCTGAAATGGCAGGAAAAATTATCTGCTCTCAATTGGTAGTAGTTGTATTTCAGCCATATTTAAGGGATTTTCCTGTACAGTATAGAGCATACACAATTATTAAAAAAAAAAGGAATCATTAAGGGGAGGGATTTTGATAGCTACTCCCTCCGTTTATAAATATAAGATGTTTTACCTTTTGTCCACATTCATATGTGTCATCATGTATGTAGACATGTTTTAATATATATGTACACTTATTTGGGTGTGTACCTAACCAGCATGTGATCTATCTAAAACATCTTATATTAAAAAACGGAGGGAGTAAGAACGTGCACCATTTACACTTTCCAAATTTACGGAACTTAATGCTTACATTGCACCCCAAGAACAGGACAATGTAGAAAACTGGCCGATAGAAATAAATAATACTGTAGGTATTTACCGCAATTTATAAATTCAACTGTGTCAGGATGAATCATCATTCCCGCAAGAAAACTGTACCAGAACATGGTTTTTGCCTATTTCTTTGAAACCTGATAGATTCTAGCAGATCCAGTGTGACATCCTTGTTTAAGAAAATCAGCTGATCATTGTACTTCACCTAGGCTCCAGTCTATCACATCTCGTAGTGTCTGAAGATTCAGCTACCAAATTTGTTGCCCCGACTCAGAGTGCAATTGATGGTGACAATTGCTATCTTCCACACACTTTGAAGAAGGGTAATCTTTTTCTATCGTTGTGCTCTCTCTCTGATCCTCGCACCATGATTTCACCACTTAATTAATTAGCTGGAATCCATCGTTGCATCATGCATACGAACAGTCGGAATACTAATTCCCGAGTTTGCAAAAGTACTTCAGTTCATCTGCACACACATGGCTCTACCTGCTTTCATCTTGCGTGATCAAAATTTCTATATACGTTAGAAACAGCATTGCGCATATCAGAATATTACATACCTCAACATATGGACATGCACGTATCCTGATTTCCTGGCCAGCCAGTTAAAGTGGACCAAGGCAGATCATGTCCTCACCGACGTCGCGGCTTGTTCGGCAACCCAACATCGACCAGGTCCCTGTCTTTTGACGTGTAGCACGTGATGTCTTAACGGCCATGGAGTCAAGAACTCCGGTGGTATTGCTTGGTGCGGCCTAATGCTTCGTCTCACGACGGCCGGCCGCGGGCATGTTTTTTCTCTGTGCCGCGTATGATCAATCACAGAATCAATATTCCGAGTACCCATATATACATACTCCATATATACATACTCCGTTGATTAATCCTGCTGTGCCGCCGGCGGTTGACCTCATCTTGTCGATCTGCATCCGCCCGGGCAGGCCGTGGTGCTGCTCACCACGCTTTCCATCGTGGCCTGCAACTGCATCCGCCAAGTAAACGGCAGATCGATCAATTGAGGTGCATGCCGCTTGCTTAGCTTAGTACGTGCGTCCAACTAAAAGGCAGATCGATCCATTGAGGTGGCTTGTTCGAGGGAACTATGGAGCTGTGCGATCGGCGCGCATGGTCGCTGGATTCTTCGGCTGTACGGCCACGGGTTGTTTGATCCGCCATGTCCGGCATCGGACCATTGTGTGAGGCTTCGCGGCGTCGTTCGACCGGAATATCATCTAGACGTCATGGTGCCTTCAATCCGCCGACGATCATCTAGACGTGATGGTGTCTTCAATCCGTCGTGCCTTGGATTGGATCCATCAGGTGTTCAATTGTCGTGTGCTTGTTTGCATCTTGTTTTTTATCCATCCACGGAGACATACGACATATCTGCTACGGGCAATCGTAGAGTCCATGAGTAACACGAACAGATAGCTTAGCTTTTCCGATTAGATCTTCGACGATTAATCTGGACCATCGATATGTTGTAACAATAAATTGTTTAATCCTAACCGTTGTTTGTCTTGTGTTTTAATTATATAATAGATAGTGGTCAAAGGTAAATCTTGAAGACCATGTTAATATCCAAAAATGTGTCTATTTGTGATATGGAGGGATTAAATGTATAAGCTAGCAATATTATCCATCTGCACACCTTGTTTATTGAATGTAAGAAGGTATTCTACTTCACATTCACCAGAACTTGTCACATGTATCATGATTGAAAAATGGCAACAACAAAAATGAGAATAAAAGTCTGAAAGTACAGTAGAATGCTACATAAGAATGGAGACACACCTTATTGTTAGGAGTATTTTAGAAATGGAGGTTATAATCTTCATCTTAATTTATACGATATTTATGGGACTACAGATTGATTACTTTGTCAAGATTTTCCCTGGGGTTTCTCATGGATGGAGTGTCAGATACGACAGTAATGACGCAGCTGCTGTGAAGAGCGCCGAGGAAGCTCTGGCGGACATGCTTGAGTGGTTTAACAAGAACCTCAAGTGAACCTGAAGTAGCAGAGGACTCGACCAATGGAAAATGAAAAACAAGCAACGAATAGACCCCCACCCTCTCCCCGTGCTCGCTCCCGTGCAGCTGCGCCGAGCCGCACCGGGGCGCCGGCCGCCACCAAAGAGCAGGCCCTCTCCCGCCGCCCCCTCCCTCCTCGCCGCCGCCGCCAGAGGCGTCGCCGGGCAAAGCCCGTTGGGCGCGGCGGCGGCGGGGCTCCATGCTCGCGGCGCTCCTGGGGAACTCGGCGGCGGCGCCTGACCTGTCTTCTCCGGCGGCGCGGCGACAAGGCGGTGGGTGTGGATGGCGGAGGTGGCCGGGGCACGTCGCGGCTGGCTCGGGTGGCTGCGGAGAGGTCCGGCTGCGGTCGGGGCTGTGGGCTCGATCTGGGCCCACGAGGGCTGGGCGGGCCGCCGTCGGCTGGAGCGTCTGCTCCTTGCTGGCGTCTTCTCGGCTTCCTTGGGTGCGCGCGGAGGTGCTCGGCTGGTCATGGTGGTCGACGCCGCCCTGCCGGTGACAGTACTTTCCGGCCTTGGTTGTCCGTGGTGTGGGGCTGTTGGAAGAGCTGGGGAGAAATCCCTTGCAGCTGCGGGATGACGGCGACGCCTGCGGGCGCCGTCACCTCCTTGGAGGCGTCATCTAGGCTCTCTCCGGCATGCCCTCTCCCGAGCATCGGGGAAACCCTATCTCTAGCTTGCTAGTGCCGACAGTAGCGGCGTTCTGTCGTCGTCCCCTCAGTGGAGGTACTGTCCGGATTGCTCGCGGAGTCCTAGGACGGCGTTGTCAAGGTTGATGCTGGGGCGTACCCCAGTAGCAGTGATGCTCTTCTCGGTGATCTAGGGCGCGCGTGGGCTGCCGGAGCTGGTGGCAATGCTCCCTCTAGGGACATGGCGCGGCCGGGGGTGTTGGTGCGGAGCGTTGCCGATGCTCCCTCCTCGTCAATGCTGCAAGCTCTCGGAATCCTCCCTCATTGGGCTGAGGTTCTCTGAGCACTAGCTTCAGAGAATCATCTAGATGTTTTTTTTTTCCTTTTCTATTTTCTGGAGCGATGCTTAATCGTCCTCGAGTGCTGTAATGATGTTGTAAGACATGGTTTCCTTTCTATGAAATGGAACTGGGGCGGGGCCCTTTTTATCTAAAAAAAAACCTGAAGTAGCAGACATCCTTTTGTAACAGGATATTGTCATTCTTCATTCTTCATCAGTCATCACGCAAGCTTCCTGGGTTTATGTTATGGTAGTAGTTATGTGTCCGCGTGTTTGTATTCAGTTTGTGCTGAATAATGAACCATTGTGCTGAAATAAAATGTGATATTTTCTTTTTTGGGGAGCAGACATGCATGCTTCTCTGTGTATAAAGTAATAACATACTCTTGTAGGTCCACCAATTTTTCTCCCTCCAAAATTAGGAGATTTCAAAAGTCGCAAGTGAGAAGATTACGGAAAGGAGAAGCCTGCCTTACGGGTACCACTAGCTTTTTTAGAAAAGGGGAGTCCCAGCCTCTGCATCGAATAGATGCATACGGCTTTTATTTCATTTATTCAACAAAGACAGACAAAAAGCCTTACAAACAACAATCATACATGCTGAAGCCAACAAACAGTGATAGAGCACCACAACTAACACAAACGATAGAGTAAAAGAAACGGGTACCACTAGCTAGAGAGTTCCCTTCGCGAAGGTCGATTTTTACGTCCGCGTGTGACTCTGCCGCCACGTGGTGGCCCTCCAGCGAAACGGACGAGACGAAAACGAATTTGGTCACGTCGCTTTCCTCCGATAAACGCGAAGGCGTGCATGTACGAAGCATCCCGCGCGCGTACGGGACGGAGGCCCCCGCGAGGTAAGCTGATCGTTCCGAGGGCAGTGCGCAGTACAGAGATCAGTAAAGTAAAAAAAAAAGAATGAGATGTACACTCACGACGTACACTGATCAGAAGTACAAACATGGTTGCATATCATCCAGTTGCTAAAATACTAAATATACAAAAATGGTAGGAATGTATACACTGTTATTAGATGTACACACATGCTGCTACTGAATGTACACATTCTGCTACTGAATGCTACATAACACATGTTGTACAATTAGAAAGACACAGTTTGTACAACTAAACAGATACAGATTGTACAGACACATGTTGTACAACTATACAGCACCGGTTGTACAAGTGCATAACAGATGTTGTACAACTAGACAGAGACATGTTGTACAGACACTGGTTGTACAACTACACTGAGACAGGTTGTACAACTACACTGACACAGGTTGTACAAACACAGGTTGTACAACTAAACAGACACAAGTTGTACAGCTACAGTTTGTACAACTATATAGACACATGTTGTACAACTATTCAAACACAGTTTGTACAAACACATGTTGTACAACTATACAGACACAGATTGTACAACTATGCATAACAGGTTGTACAAAAAAAAAAGTTCGTCGAAACCTATCAACATGAGATCTAGTTTTGAAGATCTCGACGCGAGGAGTTCAAAAATGAAAATGGTTCGTAATTTGGATAAGCGATTCTCAAGATATTTCATTTTTTAAAAACAAATCTCGAAATAAATGCGTACTACAGCCACCGGACATGGGAGACAAAAATCTCACCAAAACTCTCTGGTGCTGCCACTTGTCACAAATTTAAGCACTCATGGGGGGCTGCGTGGAGGGAAAATCTGCCACTTGGCGCGACCACAATGCGCGCATGTTCCTTCGCAAGGGAAGCCTTTTTTTTTTAGTGATTTCGCTGCCTTACCATCTGCTTATCTTTTTTTTTTTTTCAAATTAAGGAGTTCCGCGTCAGTTTATCTCTAGACTGGACTTGCAATGCATGGCACATTTCTTGCCGTACAAGCGGTCGAATTCTTGCAGCTCACCAGGATTTGTTATTGGTCAAAGCCGTGCATCAAAACCAGCACAAAAGTAACACGTCTTATATTTTGCGACTCACGGAGGTTTTTTTAGGGATAGTTTTCAGTTAGCTGTGAGTTTACTTGGTGTGCGATCCTCGATCGACAACGAGCGCCCAAAAGTCAGGTGCCGTCTCCCGGCCACTCTGAGTTTATCTTCTTTGGCAGCTAAGACCATCCATTATGTCGGCCGATTCAACAAAAAATGTTGTGAGGTCTGTGGGACAGTGCTGTGAGAGGTTGTTTTGATCACCTGCCACACACTCCGGCTCTCGGAGAGGTGAGAGAGGGGAGAAGGTAGATCTCACAGGCGGCAGGACGGATCCAGTAGCAGAAGTGGAGGGGTGGCGGAGGCGAAGGGGCGGGCAGGTGGTGCGGCCGGAGAGGAAGGAAAAGAGGAGGCGAATGTTTTGCGGTAAACCACAAAACCGACCCCGGAACTAAGGCTCTATGGTTGGTTAAAATGGTTAACTCGGTTAGGTTATATGGTTATATGGTAAATACGGTTTTGATACTTCGGTTAGTTGGTTTTATACGAAAATATGATTCGGCTTCGGTAATAATCATTTAATATTGGTTCAGTTTCGATAATAACCAAACTAACCAAAGTTGACGCGAATTTTTGAATAACACTTAACTTTTATGTCCATATATTTCATTTTTATATTTTGTATGGCCGAATTGCTTTTATTGCACGGATGAAAAATAAACAACAATGCAATCTCGGCCAAATGAAAAATTTAGAGCATTAGTAGGAGTCGAACTAATAACTACATACGGTAGCCAAACAACAATAATCCACGCTCAAACCAGTGAGCTAGCTTTTCTTTTCTTTGGTGTACAGAAGTCATCGTGTGTACCACTCCCTCCGTTCCAAATTAGATGACTTGCATTTATCTAGAAACGGATGTATCTAGACACTAAACAAGTATAGATACATCCGTATTTAGATAAATGCAAGTCATCTAATTTAGAACGGATGGAGTATAAGACCTTCCTGAAGTCGGGCTGGGCCATCAGACGTGAGATTCTGTGCTGGGCTAAGCTTTTCGGTTTATTTCGGTTGAACCGGAATTATTCAGCTTAAAACCGAATAGCCGATGTCCTTTCGGTTAGGTCTTTTGCTAACCAAAACATAACAACTTAAGCATAAAAACTAGAAATTCGGTCACGGTTAGGTTTTTTTGGTTCAATTTTAGGTTTCAGTTCGGTTAGGCGCATGAACCCATAGATATATGGTGGAGTTATTTTTTGGGGTAGCGGATCTTTTACGGTATCTGGTGGAGTTAATTTGTGGGCCCAATACCGCAAATCGCGCAATTTTTTTTGATTGGGCTATTTTACAGTATCTGCTAGAGTTGCTCTGAGAGTGCACGCCCCTTACAGGGTAAACACGACGGAAATTGCCCTCCCGGCTCCGGCTCTGGTTCACATAAAAGTGATTTGTAAGATATGTCTTTATGTAAAACGAGTAGGGTGCCCTGCACATTTGAGCAGCTAGCTAGATTTGTTTGATCTTATTATATTTCCGTTACATGTATTTATTATATTTGCTCTCACTAGTACAGAACATGATATACACACGGTCAAAATAGGGCATAACAACGGCCCAAATAGGGCATCGATCACACACAGTTTTGCAAACTGAGTCATCGAGGTGGTTGGTGATTGGGGGAGGGGTCGATCACACATAGACACAAAATCATATGGGATTGTTGTCTATTCGCAAACGACTGATACTATAAAGTTGTCTAAGGTCCAAATAACTAAAAAACACTGTTAGTGACACAGCGAGGACAACTCCAGTCATCGGAGCTCCAGTCATGGTCGTTTTAGAATGGCGAGCACGATGATGAACCAGGAGCTCCTCCTCGTCACCTCAGTTTGTGGAGGCGGTCGAGACCGGTGGCGGGCAGTTGTCGTAGAAGACCTCACATCTTCTCCTTCTCATGTGCATGCCCTACAACATCAAAAGGTGGTTAAAACCACGTCAAATTGCAAAAAATATTGGCCGAATGGGGACAAAATCACAAGATCATACCAGATCCCGACGACGGCGCCTCCACAGGGCTTGGCGTAGTGAAAGACACAACATATTCCCCGTGGTGACATGCCCTAGGCCGGGGGCGTCATTCTGTAACATGATCTTAGGTCCATAAATCTGACTTGACAACAAAACAAAGAGAAGTACACGAATTACTTTGGTTTTTTTCTTGAGATTCACGAATTACTTTGTTGTCGTGATGATTTTGTTCAACATTGTCTTATTGAATCTACCATGGCATGTAGGACTCTGGTACGCCTCTCCAACTCCTAATAATACGATTTTTCTAGGGAAATAATACGACAATTATAAATGCGACATGACAAAGCTATACACGACATCAATGTTCTTTTTCATTGCAAAACACATTAAAGTTGCAGAGTCACATCCTCATAATGGCACATGAGATTGTTTCAACAGGAATGGCACATGAGATTTAGAAATTGCCTGGCAATTAAACTCCAGTCGGAGTGTAGGACCCTCTCCTACTGTCACTCATTACATAAAACAAAAAAATTAGAGGCAATCTTCACTGTTCTGAGCTTGAAAATCCAGCGACCGTTCATCAGGATGGCATACATCCATAATTTCAGGAGCTCCTTTAGCAGTGAAGAGAAATCCTTACCGCGTTGTCGTGCTTGTTTGCTCCGCAACAACCTCTTATAAATCTGACTTGACAGCAAAACAAAGATAAGTCCACTGATAACTTTGTTGTCGTGATGATTTTTTCAACATTGCCCTATTGAATCTACCATGGCAGGTAGGGCTCTGGTACGCCTCTCCAACTCCTAACCATACGATTACTATAAATCTGTAAGGACAAAGCAATACGGAACATCAGTGTTCTCCTTAGTTGCAAAACACATTAAAGTTGCAGAGTCACATCGATCCTAATTATGGCACATGAGATTGTTTTAACAGGAATGACACATGGGATTTTATTTTAGCATTTAGAAATTGCTTGGCAATAAAATTTCAGTAGGACACTGTCCTATTGTCACTTCCTATAAAAAAATATACAAGGCAACCTTATCCATCGATGTACTTGTATCATCAGGATGACATACATCCATAAATTTTCAGAGCTCCTTTAGCAGTGAACATAATTCACCTGATTGTCATTCCAGGGAATTAATAGGTCCAATCGCATGTTTTCCAATCGTAATTGCATGGTGGAGCTCGTGCGTGTAGATAGGCTGTAGTTAGGTTCTTCTAGGTGTGAGTTCCCCCGGCGTCGTTGAAGACGGAGGCTGAAAGGACAAGGATGTCGCATAGAGGGGGGTGAATAGGCGTTTAAAACTTTTCGCGGTTTAGGCTTGCTAATTGCGGAATAAAACTAGGTGTTTAAATTAACAAGCCAATCAACCTAAATAAACTAGGTTCACCTATGTACACCAACAACTTATGCTAAGCAAGACAAGCAACAAAGTGATAGCAAGATATAATACTTCAAGCACGAAGGCTATCACAATGTAAAGTGCATAAGTAAAGAGCTCGGGTATAGAAATAACCGAGGCACGTGGAGACGAAGATGTATTCCCGAGTTACTCCTTTTTAGGGGAGTACGTCTCGTTGGAGGGGTGTGAGTATCAAACTCAAGACGCCACAAATGGCCTCACCCTATTCTCCGATGAACCTCGCACAAAAGCTCGGTTCACCTTCCACTATTGATTTCCTTTTGGGCGGAAATCGAGGCCCTTACAACAAACTTGAGGCACAACCCACAAAAGGATCGGGAGCTCCCAAGCGGCCACAAAAGGCCTTGCACCGCCACAAAAGGCGCCACTCGCCACAAAAGGCGTCTAGGGTCCAATGACCCAAGAGTAACAAACTCACGAACTTTCACTTCCACGAATCTTCGTGGAGAGAGCAAACCGATGCACAAAAGCAATGGCAAGAGCACACGGAGTGCTCAAGTCCTTCACTCTCAAATTCCAACAAAGCAACAAATGCTTATGGGGGAATAAGAGAGGAAGAACAAAGGAGGAGAAACACCAAGAACTCCAAGATCAAGATCTACTAGGTTCCCCTCACTAAGAGGAGGAATGGATTGGTGGAAATGTAGATCTAGATCTCCTCTCTCAAATCCCTCAAAGATATGCAAGAATCATGGGAGGAATTGGGAAAGGGGCAAGCTTTCCAATGTCAACAATGGAGGAGAGAGAAGGGGAAAAACGTGCTTGGAAGAGCTAAGTGGCTGAAGGTAGGTGGAGGGGTATAAATACCCCTCCCAGAAAAAGAGCCGTTGCAGCCAACTTACACCGGAGACTCCGGACCAGGAAGGCCGGAGACTCCGGCCCGGGCGGAGACTCCAGACCAGAAGGGCGGAGACTCCGGACCCGGAAGAGCAGGGAAAAACCGTTGCAGAAGACTCAAACCGGAGACTCCGGACCACGAAGGCCGGAGACTCCGGCCAGTGCGGAAACTCCGGGGTTACTCCGGACCAACTCCGGACCCCTATACCGCACGCGCCGCGCGCGAGGCACTGAGCCACAAAACCAGGGGCCGGAGACTCCGGACCAAAACCACGGAGACTCCGGACCAAAAACCAGCAGAGAGGCAAATCCTGAAATGCAATAACTTTCTCGTCCGAACTCCAAATCAGGTGAATCCAATTGCGTGGCACAAATATAGAGGGGATACCACACATGGGAAGGTGTGGACCCTATCTTGAAGTGGACCGATAATATTTCCAAAGCCGAGAAAGCAAACAAGTTTTCATCCGGACTCCGTTTTCAATGATCTTGGACTTGTTCCGAAGATAATCACAAGCACTACAAGATCATGCATATACACATCATAGTCCATCATGTGAGGAGGAGACCACAAGGAGAGAGTTTGACCTCTCTAGAAACGACGAACCGGTAAAACCTCCAACATCAAAAACACCACAAGATATTCACTTGAAACTCGTTTTTGATGAACTAGAGCTTGGTATGGAGATGAACACAAGCTCTAAATTCTCACATGGATAAAAGCCAAATAAGAACCAAGAAAGATGATATGCCAAGAATGCAAAGGTTTGAGCTCTCCACAAAGATGCGATCAAGTTACTCACTTGAGAGCCCCCTCTTGATAGTACGCCGTCTATCCTATAACCCGGTCTCCCACTAACAACATGAGACCGGTAAAATAGAAAACCTATCAAGATCATACCTTTGCCTTGCGCATTCCACTTGAGCTAGATGATGACGATCTTGATCTCTTCAAGTGGACCACCTTTCTTGATTGCGCTTGCTAGCACATGCTTGATGAAGACATCTCCAAATGCTCCCCCATACTCAATTATGGGAGAGCCTCGCTAAGCTCCGTCTTCAAGAATCCACTTGCGCTTCATATACTTCTTGTCTTGATATGATGATGGCTTGGAGATAAACATGAATCTTCACTCAATCTTCTTTTCCAAGCCACTCTTGCAATAAGCTCATCTCTACACATGACCATTCTTCATATATAAATCTTTGGATAGAACCTTGATCATCATATACTCTTCTAGAGTCCAACACATGAACTCCAAACTTCTTCATGGACTCGATCTATAAAGATATCTCAATGCAAACATTAGTCGATAGAGATTGTCATTAATTACCAAAACCACACATGGGGCAACACATGCTCTTTCAGAGGCGATGGCGTCGGCGTGGGTGTGGTCCTTCCCCTCTGCTCTCCGTTCTGGCCTTCGTGCTGGGGAGGTTGTGAAGGTTCTTGGTCGGGTGCTCGCTTCCTCTTTCGCTTCTCCGGCCGACCGTGGTGGTGAGGGGAGAAGAAGGTGGTCGTGGGCGATCCGTTTTTGGTGGTGGTGTTGCAGGTGGGCTTCTTCATTGGTGGTTCTGCTCCGGCCGGCCATGGTGGCGAGGGGAGCGACCGTGCGGAGGTGGGTGCTGGGGTTGGTGATCCTGGGCGCTGCGGTGACGGCTGGAAGAAGGGCGGAGTCGGGAAGACGACACTTTGGTCGTGCTCCTTCAGCGAGGTTAGATTCCGTTGCTTGCGGCGGATGGCTCCTGCGGCCTTCTACAAGGTGGTAGCGTCTTCTTCCCGGCGGACGGCGGTACGGCGCCGCCGACAGCGTCTAAAAACTTGGGGCGAGGCGGTGGTGGGTCTGTTTGTGTTTTCTCCAGGCAGCTCGGGGTGCTCTGTGCAAGTTTTGGGGTCCTTTTTGTAATTTCCTTTTCTTTTCGGACCTGTATGTAATTTGTATTGTGCGCCCTGATATATGAATCAGATCCTTTCAAAAAAAATTTGCATGGTGGAGCTATCAAAGCGATGAAGGGAATTACCTACGCGGTACGTTGCCTGCCTGCTTCCATTTTCATTACGAGTCGATGAGAACCTTCATCAGACCTTGCGTTTAGCAGTAGCTCCCGTTTCTTTCTGGTCCACATCTGCTCCTCAAATGGAAGTTCCTACTGCGTTCTTCCACCGTTCCACAGTAATTCTATAGTACTCCCTGGTGACTGGTGTCTAGTCCTTGGCGTCCATTGACAGTACATCGATCGACACACCCTCGAAAATTAAATGCCTCGTCGGCATGTTTGTCCGTTCTTACCTACTCCATCCCTTCCTTATTATAACATGTTTTGTGTATATATCAATTTGAATTATGACAGACTAAAATGAGTGAAAAAACTGAAAAAAGCTAAAACATTTTATATTTAGGAACGGAGTAACTACAAAAGAAAGCTGGTGAATTCTCCACATAACGGTGTTGTTCGGTATGTGTTTTGTTCTTTTTCTCCTGGTAAAAAAACTTAATCCCTTGAAATTTCTACAATTTGTTTTTTTGATTAAAAAGCTGAGTGGTTCTCTTCCAACTGTAGACCAAAAAAATTACATAAAAGTGGAGATTTTAGTTAACATTCCCCATTATGAGCGACAAAGGGAGGCATATGCACAAGATCAACTCAAAAGAGGCCAAATTATTACAAATTGTGTTAGGTTATTTCAAAGTAGCAGGTTTACGGTCTAAGTTCAGGAACTTCCTAGGAAAGAGTCCATTTGGGAAGGATGTAACACTATAAATAAGTATATTGACTTGATATATTTATGTTAAGCTTATATATCCATACTATGACTCAAAAAAAGTTCTAACAACCTTTAGATACTATATCAGTTTTATATTAAATAGCTCTAGAATATATTAAATATATTTTTACATACAAAATGAAATTTTAATTTACATTCTCATTGTGAAATTCATAAGGAAGGCCTTGGCACAAGATCAACTCAAAAAGATGTAAAATTATTAAGAAAATCTAGGTTTGGTTATCTAGGTTTGGTTGCTATGGTTGCTTCAAATTAGGAGGTGTATATTGAACTTTAAAGACTTCATGTGGCTATGTTTTAAGATTAGTGCATTGACTTGTCCTATTTATCCTAAGCATATATGCCCAAAATATTCCTGCATGCCAAACAAAACTGACAAGTTTTTCAGTTTTCTTTTAAATTGCTCTAGGGAAATGGTAAATAAATATATTTTTAACATAAATGTATATTTAATTCAAATTCCTCATTATTCATGCTACAGGAAGACCTAATTAAAATATCAACTAAGAAATATACCAAATAATTACAAAACTTTTCCAAATACACTAAAAGGGTTCTAGATATTATATTATAGGCTGAACCGGAGCGGACTAAGCCAAACCATGTTGAGCAAGGGTAGGACGGTCCCGTTAGATCGATGAAAAGTGGGCCCTACATCGTTTGGTCCCGCATGTCATCAATTGTGCGGACTCTAGTTTGGGTAACTTATATTTCCAATGGACCGATATGCCCTTCTTTGTTGATGCTAATCAATACATGCTCGTTCCAAATTGCACCTAAATTCCTTCCCCACCTTAATCGCCTCCACCTTCTTCCCAAATCAGTGGCGGTCCTTTCTTCCCCATTATAAATCTGCCCAGTTCGCCAAATCCCCTCGGATTTCATGGACAAAATCCACACAACGCAACCCCCTTCTTCTCCTTTTCTCTCTCCTTGCATGCTAATGGGGTCGCGTCCCGTAGCTTCACAAAAAATCCATCGATGTATCAAGGTGTGTCTGACTTCCCGAGTTGACAGTGAGTCCTCGACGACCACTCCATGTCCTCTTCGACTACCGACGTGGCCTCTACTCTTTCTTCAACCAACTATTTCGTTCCTACTAATAGTTTTGCCTTGCTCGCCAATATTGTCGTCATTTATCGGTCGAGTACCGCCTTGGCCGCGGAAGGAAATAATAGTTTCACCTTGCTTCCCAACATTGTTGTCCCAAATCGAGTACCACTCGGCGTCAAGTTAGGTATTTTATATATTAGGTACATTTTTTTCTTATATAATCTCAACTGAATCGGTTAGTAACTTGTAAATCTTCGAAATATATATACATTAGACACATAGCAGTCCCCCCAAATCATTCTAACCTCAAGCTTTACACGTTCGAAGTAAAACAAAAGTGTATCGCCGCACCCGAGAGCTCTATCCATCGTCGCCAACTGTAATCATACAAGAATACTAAAATTGTAGATAGATGGAAGGAGTTTTATACATTGTAGCCAATTTCTTCTATAGGAAAAAAATGAAATGAATGCAAAAGCTTTTGCTTTTTTCCATTAAGAAGGAAGTTGTCCAGTTATTTAACCGAAATTGGGCGAAACCGATACAATAGTTGCCAAAGCCATACAAACATCACTACAACTAGGGCCTAACCCAAACACACCGACCAAACAACGGACAAGACACTCATTGGGAGAAACCAACCTCCCACCAATGCCGAAGAGAAGATGTGTCATGACTACTATGGGAGGAGCAGGCACGAGACGCTCCAACATAGGCGAAGAAGTCGAAGCTACAGGAGAACTGCACCAAAGCGACCTCGTCGCCCGTGCGACACGAGGTTACTGCCAAACTTTCGACTCTCTTTAGTTTGTTGGAAACACATCTCAGTTATGGTCCAAGCAATTTTCTGAAGCGCATGAAGATGATTAAAGCAAGCTCAGTTCGTGGTAACTAAACACTGAAGCGCATGAAGACGATTGAAACAATTTTCTGAAATGCAGACTGAAACAATTTTCATTTGTCACGGAAGCAAATAATGGAGCTGATGGAAACCAGTTTTTTTGTTTTAGATCATGGAACCCAGTTGTTGTTGTGCTGGAACAAAACACATCTCACAGTTTGAGCCTGTCACTAGAATCCCATTCTTACCGTATACTCTCCGCTAGCGAACCGGCAATCATTCTCCCGCTCCCACAGAATTGGTGTATAAAAAGGGCGCTTCGGGCCTTACGGGCAGCAGCAGGATCGATCGAACAATGTCGGCACCGAGAGCCCCGAGCGTGGCCATGGCTATCGGCCTGGTCGTCATGGCCGCGGCGCTCACCACGGCCGCTAGCTGCCAGGAGGGCGTGGCGGCTGTCGTGTCCAAGCCACTCTTCGAGCTAATGCTCCTGCACCGCAACGACGCGCCGTGCCCCGCCCGCGGGTTCTACACCTACGACTACGAGGCCTTCGTCTCCGCCGCCAACTGGTTCCCGGACTTCGGCACGACCGGTAACACCGCCACGCGGAAGCGGGAGGTGGCCGCGTTCCTAGCGCAGACCTCCCACGAGACCACCGGCGGCGGCGGGTACGCGACCGCGCCATTCGGCCCCTACGCATGGGGCTACTGCTTCAACCGGGAGCGGAACCCGCCGTCGAACTACTGCGACACCACGCGGCCGGAGTGGCCGTGCGCGCCGGGGAGGGCGTACTTCGGCCGCGGCCCCATCCAGCTCACCTGGAACTACAACTACGGCCCGGCGGGGCGCGCGCTCGACGTGAACCTGCCGAGCATCCCCGACCTGGTGGCCACGAGCCCGGTGGTGTCGTTCCAGAGCGCGCTGTGGTTCTGGATGACGCCGCAGGGGAACAAGCCGTCGCCGCACGCCGTGATCACGGGGTAGTGGGTGCCGAGCCCCGTGGACATCGCCGCACTCCGCTTTCCCGGGTACGGCGTGATCACCAACGTCATCAACGGCGGGCTCGAGTGCGGGATCGGCCTGGACCCTCGGGTGGCGGACCGGATCGAGTTCTACCAGCGTTACTGCGACATCCTCGACGTCGGCACCGGAATCAACCTCGACTGCTACGCCCAGAGGCCCGTCGCCACCAGCGGGTCCTCGGCTGCGCTCGCTGTGCAGTGAAAATGGTCGATAGATTAAAGACCCAGTACATACATAGTGCTGTGAGTCCTCTATGCATGTGTGATGATCACCAGTAAATAATCTCGAGGAGAACTCTAGTATCGTGTAACAGGGTGAGCCAATTATGATAGTATATACGTAGTAAGGAAATGGATGAACTATGTTCTCATTGTGTAGTTCACCGGCATACGAAGAGATCAAAACAAAAAAACCTCCCGGGCCGCTGCGCGTGGCGGCTCTGGAGGCGAAAAACAAATCCCTAGAACTACCGCCGCCGGCCGTCTTCTCCGGCCGCTGTCGCCGTGGCGTCGGCGGTGGCGGCCACTCTCCCGCTGCTGAACGCGGGGGGCGTCCTCTACTCGTTCCCGTCGGGATCCTTGCGCGCGGGGAGGCCGACACTTGGGCGGGCGGAGGCTGTGCGGCGTGGCGGCGGCTCGCGTTGGAAGACGACGTCTTCCTGGATCGTTGCCGGCCGGATCTGAGGCGTCCTCTGGTTCTTGGGCCGGAGGTTGACCTGCTCGCTTCGTTTCGCCGGAAGTCGGCCGGCGGTGTGGGGACTGTCGGATCGGCCCTTAATAAGGATGTGGTCCTAGGGTTCCTCTCGCGGCGCCAAGATGAAGATCTACCGGATGTTCGTCCCCATCGAACTTGCTGGACGGTCGTGTTCCGGAAGGCTCCGCCGGCGAACTCCATTGGGCGTTTCATGCCTGGAGATTGCTGGATCGGGTGGTATTCGGTCGGACGTACCCATGTTTTATCTGACCGTTTGGTTTCAGAGGGAGCGCTTTGAAGCTCTGCTGGCTGTTAATTTTATGGAGCACGCTTTCTCGTTTCATGGTGCTGGCGGAGAATGACATGGAAGGCGAGTTCTAAGGACTGGCGATGGTGATTTGATTCTTTGTGCTGATGAGGAATTGGCTTAGTGTTTCATGACTTGGAGCAGCGGCATGTAAGTGGGGGCGACAACATACGTGAAGCCCAACGTCCTACCTTTCAGGGTGAACATCCAAGGTCTGACCTTAATTGGTTGTGCCTGACAGTGGTCTTGCTGAAGACATTGTTTTGAGAGCGAGGATTATCTTCAGGGTGAAAAACCAAGGTCTGGCCTTAATTGGTTGTGCCTGGCACTGTTCTTCTTGAAGGCGTTGCTTTTGAAGATTTGGACATCAGGTGTTGTTTTGGTGGTGGTTGCGCGGCTGCTGCAAGGACTGTAATTCTTTAGCGGGATTTTTCTTTTTTATTTCTTCTTCTTATTGTCTTTTGGCTGTGTGCATCCGTAATGGCTTCGGTTATTGCGTTGTTGTAGAGGCTGGGTGCATGTTGTATCTTCTCGATATTAATAAACACTCTTTATCTAAAAAAAAATGTTCTCATTGTGTTCTTGGTAACGCCTTTGTGCGTTGCTCGAAATAAGAAATCCTGATCTGATCTCTTGTTAGCAGAACAAGTGCTGGAAGCCTGGAGCATGGAACTGGCCTGCTTTTTGTTCTTTCTGAAACCGAACTGGCAACAAAGTGCTGATTTCAAAGTTGTAGCTCACACATGCAACAACAGGCAGGTCACAAGCTTGATGTAAATGATTCGGCAATATCATGTTCATCCCTAGAAATCAGAGAGGAAACAAGAATGGTAAATTTAGTCCCTAAATGATATGTTACCAGATTGTGCTTACATGTTAAAGATCGCGCACTGGAAATAGCAGAGAAACAAGCTTTTTCTTAATAGTAATATCTGAACACTTTGGCAATCACTGCACAAGCTAGAGTCCCGGGGTGTGACAGAATATTAGCGGATTTCAGTTGACATTTGCCTCCCACCCAGATGCCCAAGGTACACCATTTCTCCTGTTTGCAATGGCTTCAGTGTCCTAATCCTCCAAAGTAGGCAAGCCTCGGAATATAGTGCCACCACTAGTTAGGCAACATGTTTAGGATCAGAGTTAACTGAACTTCCAGTTGCCGGAACATGCTTCACTTAGCCAAAGCATTAGGCAAGCTGCAGAAGTTGACAAGCCAAGAAATGGCTCGACTGCCTGATAGGAGAACTGGAACGTAACCCAAATGGAATGCTGCAAGCAGTAGAATGCCACAAGTTAAACAGCATGCTCAGGATCACAATTACTTCAGCTGCCAATTTCAGAAAAATGATTCACTGAACCATAGCATTAAGCAAGCTACAAAAGTTGATTATCCGTTGTAAGAGAGCCTCCATTCTGCTATATGGAACTTCAATTCGACGTTTTTTTTTTGCGAAACACAGTACAACGCAGACGCTCACATACACGTGCACACACTCATCCCTATGAACGCACGCACGCACACCCTATCCCTATGAGCACCTCCAAAAGACTAGCCGGCGGTTGGGTCTTGAGATTGACGAAGTCACCACAAGCGCCTCGCTCCTCCCACTAAAAAAATATTCCGACTAAATGAGAAACACCAATATTAAATCTAGGATTTAAACTCTGGCGAGCTAGGGGTACAACCACCCTCCTAACCATCTTGCCACATGCAAGTTCTCTTTTCGACGTTCTTTTTTTTAAAACCAAGGCAAAAGATTTGCCTTCTTCATTGATTAAGAGGAAGTTTTTACAGGTTTTACAAGCCTAGCCTAGCAATTTGATACATTGAAAGCAACTTGACTGGTTCCATCCGTAACAATGAAATTAAATCCATAGGCAAGAAGAACAGAGAGCAAATGTGTTTTGATGAGATCGTGTTCATTGCATTTGACACTATCGGCATATAAAAAAAGGAAATAAAGATTGACCAAGGTTCAGATTTGCTCATGTCACCTGATGATTCAGATGTATATGTGACGACCCAAGTTGTCATGAGAGCGTTTCATCATTCCAAGGTCAACATTTGGGGTGAGAGAGGCTCGAACTCTCGACCTGAGGATAAATCACGTTTAGCTATAAGACCTACGCGCTAGCCAACTGCGCCACCACCCCGTTGTGTTAATGAAACGTAACAACACCTATTTCAGAAAAATGATTCCCTATGAACGCACGCACGCACACCCTATCCCTATGAGCACCTCCAAAAGACTAGCCGGCGGTTGAGTCTTGAGATTGACGAAGTCACCACAAGCGCCTCGCTCCTCCCACTAAAAAAATATTCCGACTAAATGAGAAACATCAATATTAAATCTAGGATTTAAACTCTGGCGAGCTAGGGGTACAACCACCCTCCTAACCATCTTGCCACATGCAAGTTCTCTTTTCGACGTTCTTTTTTTTAAAACCAAGGCAAAAGATTTGCCTTCTTCATTGATTAAGAGGAAGTTTTTACAGGTTTTACAAGCCTAGCCTAGCAATTTGATACATTGAAAGCAACTTGACTGGTTCCATCCGTAACAATGAAATTAAATCCATAGGCAAGAAGAACAGAGAGCAAATGTGTTTTGATGAGATCGTGTTCATTGCATTTGACACTATCGGCATATAAAAAAAGGAAATAAAGATTGACCAAGGTTCAGATTTGCTCATGTCACCTGATGATTCAGATGTATATGTGACGACCCAAGTTGTCATGAGAGCGTTTCATCATTCCAAGGTCAACATTTGGGGTGAGAGAGGCTCGAACTCTCGACCTGAGGATAAATCACGTTTAGCTATAAGACCTACGCGCTAGCCAACTGCGCCACCACCCCGTTGTGTTAATGAAACGTAACAACACCTATTTCTCGTGAACGTTTGCTTGTTAATGTGTTGTGCAGTTGTGCTGGATCATATAACTACAGCCGCAGGCTTGTTGCAGCTGCTGAACCTTGCAAAACCTTGGCACTGACACAGCTAACTGCCGCCTCTTCAGTTTTCATGTAGTAGGAATTCGTCCACCCATGCCTAATAGATTGATGATAATTTTGCAAAGCGTTCAACCGTTCACGAATACGGTACCGTGATGGTTGACGTCGAGCGTGGAAGAAGATGAGGCCCAACATACAGCAGGATCCAAATCCGGGTTCAGCCCCGTATGTGCGCTCCTTCAATATCTGCTCGCCGGCACACAAACAACATGGCAATTCAATGTTGGGGGCTCATTTGCTACAGTTCGTTGATAGTCGAAGCCAGTGAAGTGGATTGCTTCGATACTCTCCTCGGTGGCGAGGCCGACCAGTGATCATGGACGAATCTGCAGTTGCTCATGGGTGTGCAATATATAGTGTATAGGAACTTATGTATAACTTTTTTTAGGGGTATACTTATGTATAGCTAGTGATAATTCTCAGCACGTATATATACGTTTTCCCGTCCACTGGGCTCAAAGTTCGAATTAGAGAGGAAGGCCCAACCAGCCTCCAGGCTCAATCGACAAAGGATGAAGCGAACCAAGCAGGGAGCTCCTATTCTGCGCATGACGCACCAATTAGCGACGCGACGCAGGCGCTGTGGCCAATCTGGGCTGGCCCATTAGCATGGTTACGCTTTGGTTAATTGTTTTCGCTGCTGAAAAATGTCCGTTTTTCTTTAAATATGAGAAAATCTGTAAAATAAAAAAAGTTTCCAGATTTCAAAAATAGTCATAAATTTTTAAAAATATCAGAAATTTGAAAAATGGTTCATGAATTTGAAAAAGGTTCGTGAATTTAAAAATGGTTCGTGAATTTAGAATGTCCTAAATTAAAAATGTTCATGTATTTGAAAATGGTTCACGAATTTGAAAACATGTTCGTGAATTTGAAAATGGTTCATGAATTTAAAATATGCTAGATTTAAAAAAATCACGAATTTGAAAAAATGTTCATAAATTAAAAAATGTTCATGGATTTGAAAATGGTTCATGAATTTAAAATATGCCGAATTTCAAAAAGTTCATCAATATTCTGACCATTTTTTCCAAATCATGAACCATTTTCAAAATCTGGACATTTAAAAAAACCAGAAACGAAACAGAAAAACGAACAGGAAAAAGAAAAAACAGAAAAAAAAACCTGGAAAACCGGTTGGAAGCTTCCAGAATGTTCCCAAAACCGGATAGGAAAGCTACATGGGCCGGCCGATCCTATCCCTAGAGAACCATGAGCGTTTCCGTGTTAACCTGTGCTACGAGCGTAGAATAGGATTTCGCAACCAAGTTCTGGACCAAATCGGCGATTCCTATGGGAGGTCCTATTCAGCGCATTCTGCGCGGTGTATCACGCTAGCGCCTGCACGCACACGAACGTGGGCCGGGCCGAACACAGCGACACACTTATATTCTTCTTCGTCTTCCACCCGCACACGACCTGCTCGATCTGTCGTTCCCCCGCCGCCGTCGCCGGCCGCAACCGCCGGCCCCGGCCTCCCGCGGCCGGCGGCGCTACCGCACCGCCTCGCCGCCCCGCCCTCCCTCTAACCCCCACCTCTTCTCGGCCGCCGGCGAGCACCGCCGCACCGCACCCCCCTCGTTAAGTTTCTTTTGAGCCTCCACCTGCGCCGCCGCGGCGAGCCGTGTCGCCGCCGGCTACGACTTGGTCCAGTCCTCGTCGTCGCTGTCGAAGGCTCGGTCGTCATCGCCATCGTCATCTGCAGCTCGTCTTCATCGTCTCCGGCGGCCGCCGACTCGCCTCGCGCCGTCCTGCTCCTCTCCGGTCGTCGTCGCCATCGTCAACGGACCAAGGCCCAACGGACCAAGGCCCACTACTCTGTTCGCACGGGCGTTTTCGCGCTAACCGGTGCAACGGGCGCTGAATAGGAATTGACGATTCCTATTTCACGACCAGGACGGGACGCTTTCCCTCCCGCACACCCCCCCCCCCCCCCCCCGCGATGTATGGGCCAGGCCCGTTATTCTCGAGTCGTGCGGCTGTGTTCTCTAGCTGGTTCTTTTCTTTTCTTTTTTGTTTTGATTGTTGTTTCTTTTTTCTTTCTTCTTTTTCATTTTTTCCTTTTTTTTCTTTTTCGTTTTTCTTTTTTTTTCTATTTATTTTTCTTTCTTCTTTTCAGTTTTCTTTTTAGATATTGTTTAAAATTTTCATTTTTTTGAAAAATGTTCAAATTTAAAAAATTGTAGCGACCCGCACCTGCCACCACTTGTGTAGCAAGTGCACGTCTTAGGCACGATGCGAGTAAAGCATTACTTTACCAACATCTTGCCCATCAGAGTAGCATAACAGAAGCACGACAGCGGATTTGACAATTACATAATTGAATAAATCTTATAAAACAAAATACAAGTCATCTCTTACAAGCATTTATAAGACAATGGCCTAAATGTTACATTCTTATAGACATCCATTGGGTTGCTCGTTGAAGTCCAATTGATAGTCGGCTCCTTCTCCTTTAGTACGTGCCTCCTGCTCCTCGAGCTCCTTCTCCTGAATGTTCGGGTACTCCGCTCCAATGTCTACCGGAGTGCGTGCCTCCCGCTCCTCGAGCTCCTTCTCCTGAACGTTCGGGCACTGCGCTCCAATGTCTACCGAATCACAACCTAAGCAGGGGGAGGAATTTATGGGTATGAGTACACGGAGGTACTCAACAAGTCCAGATAATGGTGTTTGATGCACTATCATCTACTAGGACCAATGGTCTAGAAGTTTAATGATTTACGAAAACATTTCTGAGAAAGGCCAAGTTTTATTTATGAAATCTATGATCTTCTTGCCTCACGAGCTGTTAGAATCCCCTATGGATTCCTTTCTCGTCACGTTCGCAGCTCCTTCCCGGAACAGGGAGTGACAATGCCACAATTTGATACACTCTGCAGAGGTGCGTTACTTTACCCACAGACGATCCTCAGTCCACGTGATCGTGCCCTGCACTCACTACCAGACTTCGGATCACAAAACTGTTTCACCCACCTTGTTTGACATATCTCGCATCGGAGTTGGCAGAACCAACTACCCGTCCATAACATTGGCTACAGTAGAGCCCTTCAACAGTTGGTCACCTACAGTAGAGGTCGCACCCAAACTGCCATCCCTGGGTGATGTGCCTTATAAAGTGGTATTTCTCTAGCTCAGCCTCGCCCATACAGGTTATGTGGTCAAGCGGTCGCTACGGCGCTTGAACCCAAAAAGGCAATTGTTGTTAATCCTAGGGTGATATCCACTGTAGTCGAACCCGCTTTCGATGGCTTGACAGCCTCCACACAAGGGTTCGACTACCCACCATAATAGTTCACCGACTGCTCCACTAGTCGATCAACAAGATCCATATCATATTATTCATAACATACATTTTTCTTTGATGCAAGTGATATCACAGATAGTAAGTTGCAAATACTTTGATAAAAATAATCAAGCGGACATGAGCTGAACTTGCCTGAGATATCCGAAAGTTAGCAGAACAATAAAGATTCAATTCATCCATAAAAATTCCAAGAAGATCCAAACTGGAAAATGTAACAAAGTTCAATAAACACTAGCACCAAAGTTCACAACACAATATATGATGCACATGTATGTTACGGCAATGGACAAGACTTCCATGTAGAGCTTACTAACGATACAAGACATGTATTCATATTTGTTCTTGAGCGAGCTGTACCAGAGTACCAGTACATAACAAATGAGTGAATAACAATTGATTTTTTGATTCATTGATAGGAGTGCATAAATCAGATGTTAATGATCTCCAATTATTCTTATTTACCAACGAAACTCAGTTCGGCTTTGTCGGGACCCCTTCGTTCCCCTCCTCTCACTACAGGAAACAGAGGCGAAAAGGGAGGCGACCGGCGTTTTCGAGTTCTCCGCCGCCAGGGACTGGGGTTCCCCTCCCCTCCGCTCGTCGCTCCGGCGACGGGAGGGTGGGGGAACCTCGGATCTACCGGGTAGGTGTGTGAATAGTCGAAGTAGGGTTTGTGGTGGCGGCGTTTTGAGGGTGGCGGCGCCGGCGTCTGCAATAATCTCTTCCCAGCTCCAGCCCCGTCTCGGCGGCGACGCCGAGGAGCTCGTGGGAGGTTTCTGTCCGGGCGATGTGGCTGAGGTGGTTGCGGCGGCATCGTCAGGGACTTTTGGTCCTCCGGCTTCGTCTCCGCTTCGATGGAGGCCTCTGCGTCGCCATCGAGAAGCCCGTGAGGTTCGTCAGGTGCTCTCTCCCTTCTGTGCTTCTCCGGCCGGCCGTGGTGGCGAGGGGAGGAGTTGCTGGGGGTCGGCGATCTGGTTTTGGTGCTGGTGGTGCTGGTCCTCTTCGACGGGTTCGCTCTGGCCGGCCGTGGCGGCGAGGGGAGGTGCCGTCTGGAGGTTGTTCGGTCTGGTTCGAGGGTTGCCTGGACGGCGTGAAGCTGGAGCTCGGTTCGGCGGTGGTTCTTGCTGGGAAGGGCTGCAGAGTTGGGGAGGAAGGTGGCTGCTGCTTCGGGTGAGCCTGCTCTGCTGGTGTTCGTCGGAGCTGGGGCTGGAGATGAGGTGGCCTTGCTGTGCTCGTTCATTGCTTCTTGTTCCCGTTGCTTGCTTCGGGTGGCTTATGCAGCTTTCAACATGGTTGGAGGTCTTCTCTTTTCTAGCTTTGGGTGGTGTTGTTCTTGGTGGTTCTGCAGCTTGGGTTCGTGTTTTGCTGCTGGATTGCTGCTCTGGTTTTCGTCGGTGTAGTGTTCGTGTTTTCCTGCTTGTAATTTCGATCTTTGGATGAATACATGGATGCTCTCAGGCTTCAAAAAAAAATTTATTCTTATTTACCTCACTCAACTCTGATTTCGGTTGTGGACAATTACAGTTCACATGGTTCAGCAAAACAGTGGTCAAGTGAGTTACAGGCTTCTACTTATTTTTCTGTAAGTAATGAAATAATTGAAGAACAGATAACATGAGATATGCTACTATCCAACTAATTCACTTCCATCTACTACATGTTCTGAAATAACAAGGCTGGCATTTGGTTACTTGCTTGGTCACCTAAATGCTACTACTAGGTAAGGAAAATAACCTGATGGTTACTTATGTAAATAACTCAAACATGCATGATGATTGGTTCCTGATGGGTACTAGTTCTTCTATCCCAACTTGAATACATACTACGGCAAAATGTTCCTTTTGGAATATACTAATTAAGTTTCATCGGATTTGTGGTGCTGAAGTACATATACTTTATCTGAACACTGGCGATCAGGTTTATGAATAACAAGATTCCAATTGCTTCTTATCTCTACAGATTATTTAGACAGCATGCCACAAGATAGTCAGGTACAGATCAAGGTTATATCGTTTTCAACTTTCAATACATGAGCTATTAAATTTCAGAGATGGACATGTAGTTCTCATCTTGTTAAATCATTACTCGAATGCACAAGTATTAGCAGCAGCTACAACTTTCGATGGAAAGAAGACCTTTCGTGAAAGTATTTGTGCAGCTATTTAGACTTTGCAAATGGTCATGTGTGGCAGTTATTGACTTTGGATTTGGCATGGTTCAGTTTAGCTATCACTTGTACAGTTGTACATTAGAATAGTCTTTAGTTTAGGTATGCAGGCAAGCAACGAGGCTTACACATACAGAGCAATTTCATAGAACTGCAGACTATCTAGGATGTCAAACTCAGAATCTGAAACAATGGGTGCAAGATGATGCCTACCACCGTGATGGTTAATCCAAAAAAAAAATTAGAGCGTTGGTTAATCCAAATTTATGCTTCCATTCCATCGAAATCTCTAACTCCTTATTATACTCTCACACATGTATCAGATCAGCACACAAGAAAGATAGACATGCATCAATTCTTGAGAGGATGGGCTAAAAATCTAAGTGGAGAATACAAAAAACTTAGAGATCGTCTCACTCTTTTAATCATTGAACTTGACATCAAAGCGGAGACCACTCCTCTCTCAGTAGCTGAGCGAGCTGCTAAGAAGGATGCGGACGATGTTTTGGCGAAGTTGAGAAGGGATGAGGAATCGAAGTGGGCTCAGAGGGCAAAAGTAAAGTACATTCAAGAAGGTGGGAGTAATACGAGATACTTTCACATCATTGCAAATGGAAATCATAGAAAGAAAAGAATTTTACAATTAGAAAAAGATGAGGGCACAATAGTTGGACAAGAAAATTTGAAAACATATATATCCGAATTTTACAAGAAATTGTTTGGGGCACCAGTCACAAACAACTTCTCATTGAATGAGGAATTCACTCAGGATATGCCACAAATTTCAGTGGAAGAAAATGAAATTTTAACACAAGATTTCTCGGAGAAAGAGGTCTTTGATGCAATCAAACAAATACAACATAATAAAGCCCCGGGACCGGACGGGTTTTCCGCGGAGTTTTATCAAAATTTCTGGACTATTATTAAATTTGACCTAATGGCAATGTTTGCTCAGCTGCGTACAGGAAACTTGCCATTATATAAATTGAATTTCGGCATTATTACCTTGATGCCCAAAAAAGAAGATGCTAGCCGAATTGAGCAATATAGGCCTATTTGCTTGTTGAATGTTAGCTTCAAATTTTTTACGAAAGTTGGTACGAATAGAGTAACCTCTATTGTGAGTAGGGTGGTTCGTCCAACACAAACATCGTTCATACCGGGCAGAAACATTTTGGAAGGGGTTGTAGTACTTCATGAAACGATACATGAAATGCATAGGAAGAAATTGGATGGGGTTCTTTTCAAAATAGACTTCGAAAAAGAGTATGACAAGGTTAAATGGTCGTTTTTACAACAAGCGCTGAGAATGAAAGGGTTTGCACCACAATGGTACGAGTGGATCGCTCGGTTTATTCAGGGAGGAAGTGTCGGGATTCGAGTTAATGACGATATCGGTCATTACTTCCAGACACTAAAAGGTTTGAGACAAGGGGATCCGTTGTCCCCTTTACTTTTTAATCTTGTGGCAGACATGCTGGCCATTTTAATTTCTCGTGCAAAGGAGGATGGCCAAGTCGGGGGGTTAGTACCACACTTAGTTGAGGGTGGTGTATCCGTTCTGCAATATGTGGACGATACGATTTTATTTCTTGAACACGACATTGCGAAGGCCGTGAACATGAAATTAATACTAGCCCTTTTCGAGCAACTTTCGGGGTTAAAAATTAATTTTCATAAAAGTGAAGTTTATTGTTTTGGAAAGGCAAAGGAGAATCAGGAGGAGTATCGACGCATATTTGGATGTGAACTAGGATCACTACCTTTTAGGTACTTAGGGATACCGATTCATTATAGGATGCTTCTAAACAAAGAGTGGAAAACTGTGGAGGATCGTTTTGAGAGGAAACTGGCAGCGTGGGTGGCCAAGATGTTGTCGTACGGAGACCGTCTTGTGCTTATTAATTCGGTCTTGACAAGCTTGCCAATGTTTCTACTCTCATTTTTCGAAATTCCTAAAGGAGTAAGAAAAAGACTAGATTTTTACCGCTCACGTTTCTTTTGGCAAAGTGATAATCATAAGAAAAAATACAGACTCACAAAGTGGAACATTGTTTGTCGACCTAAGGACCAAGGAGGGTTGGGTATTGCGGTGTTAGAAATAAAAAATAAATGCCTTTTGAGTAAGTGGCTTTATAAATTATTGAATGAACAGGGAGTTTGGCAAGAAATATTAACCAACAAGTACCTAGGTGATAAAACGTTGTCACAAGTACAGGCTAAACCACTCGACTCTCCCTTTTGGAAAGGACTTATGAGAGTAAAGAATGCGTTCTTTGAGCGGGGTAGTTTCCAGGTTGGTAACGGTGAACAGATTCGGTTTTGGCAAGATGTTTGGCTTGGACAACATGCTTTAAGCAATGAATTTCCGTCGTTGTATGCAATCGCTTCAAATAAAAACACCACGGTGGCTAATGTTTTGGGGTCGGTACCTATTAACCTTCATTTTCGAAGAACGTTAGTAGGCAATAATAGGAATCTTTGGTTGCTGCTAGTAGAAAGACTAATGCGGGTCAATTTATTAGACGAAACATACAAGTTTAGATGGCTCTTGAACTCCAATGGTACATTTACGGTTAAGTCGTTTTACGAAGACTTACTAAATGGCCACACTAGATCCCTGCGTAAATATCTATGGAAGTTGAAAATCCCTCTAAAAATTAAGATTTTTATGTGGTTTCTCAATAGAAATGAGCTTCTAACAAAAGACAACTTGGTAAGAAGACGGTGGACAGGGTGTAAGAAATGCGTCTTTTGCGAAATGCGTCTTTTGCGATGCCGACGAATCTGCTGAACATTTATTTATACAATGCCCGTTTGCTAGGGATATTTGGAGGCTAGTACATTTCACGTTCAATGTATACCCTCCATCTAATATTTCGAACATGTTTGGTAGCTGGCTAAATGGGATTGATAAAGTTACAAAAGCTCGCATTCGGATTGGTGTAGCGGCCATAATGTGGTCTATTTGGAACTGCAGAAATGATATTGTATTTAACAAAACATCATCCATTCATTATTTGCAAGTTATACACAAGGCGTTGTACTAGATCCATTTGTGGTCCTTTTTGTTTCCGGCGGATCAGCGTGGTCTTATGGACGCTGGATGTACCCGTATGATAACGGTTGTGCGGGCTATCTTCAACCGGCATGGGTGGCTACACACTAGAAGGATAGATGCTTAGCGAACCTCTTTTTGCGTGGTCGATTTTTGTAGCCACTTTATGTGATCCATGAATTGTAAACTGTGATACTTTGGAGATTAATAATTACGGAAAACTGTGTGCATCTTTTTGATCTTTTTGATGCAGAGCCCGGGGATCCGCACCCCTTATCTAAAAAAAATCAATTTGATTCAGCTTATTCGTGTCCTCAAGTGCAAGGTATTACCTGACAGGTTGGGGAATTTGGGATGTCTAAAACTGGTTGGGGATGAGCTTTGGTCTCCTATGAAATTCCTCCTCTCCAGTATCAGTATGACAGCGAGTACGGACAGGCTCGGTGTGCTCCGGCGCGATGACGGCGCCGCGTCCGGCGAGTCGCCTCTTGGTATCCAGGTCCTCCGCCTCATTCCAGCCCTGCTTGTAGCTCGCCGTTGTCGATGGATGCCAGTAGGGTTGCCACTGCAGTAAATCCGCCGTTGCCGCCGGGCCAGCGATAGAGTTGATCACCAGCATAACCACGATTAGGATCTGCCTCCAGGGAGCATCTCCGCTTCTCCTCCTTAATCCCTGGCGTTTGCTCTCTCCCTGTGTTCTCTGGTTCCTAGTTTCCTAGATCAGAGGCATGGTGCAGGCTTCGATTGGTGAAGGAATTGTATGGGGATGAGAAAGGTTCTGCTAGAAGTGTTTCATCGATTCCTCTCACCTTGAGCTTCTATACGAGGCTGAGGTGTCCTAGGTTGGTACGGTGGCTGCCCCTCTAGTTGACAGCTCCATGGGGTCATTTTGCCTATATCGGTGGGGATAAGCTCTGGAAAAAAACACAGAGGACTAGCACACTGGACCGTTCCTCTTCATAGTAAGTGAGTGGTTTAATATTTTCATAGACGACTTATGGGCATTGAACAAGATAATCAAAACACTAGACGGATCAATCAATGGCGTGAATATTTAAGGCACTAATAAAATGTGCATTCACAAGAAATTAATTTTACTAGGAATTTTCATTTCGTATAGATTCTTACAAAATAAATTATTATAGTTCCTTACTTGATATCCCTTTGCCCTCGCAAGTATCCTTGCAGAGTTAGGCAGAATAATACCAACGGAACAACTTATATCGGAAAATAGCTTTTCTCAAAAATATTATTATATCGAAATAAGGATTTCCGAAATATCATGTTCTCGAGTGCGCACACTCGACGCCCCGGCGAGTTCTCATGTTCCATATTTTCAAACATTAATCACTCACGCAACAAAAGTGATAATCAACGAGGCATTTATTCTCTTGCATTATTCCATTTTATTTGTGTTACCTTTTATTTGTTTTCAAGTTTACTCGAGTTTGACTTTCTTATGCATGTATGGAATGCATGCAATGCATGACAATCAATAGTTCACATATATATGGTTATAGCCATAATCATGGTTTGATCTACACTGCCCCCGAGCCGGTGTGGTATCACCAATAGATGGCTCAACCTTATTAGGATAAAATACGAAATTTCCTTGCCTGATTTTTAGCTACACCAGTTGTACGTGGAATATTGTACTAGTAAATATCTGGAGTGTTACATCCTACCACCCTTAAGAAAATTTTGTCCTCGAAATTTGAGAAAAGAGAGTGATGCAGAAAATTTGAAATTGTTGGCCATGATAAACGAATAAGCCAGAATAGAATTTATTTTTGTATCAAAGTGGATATATTGTATACTTCAGGCAAGATACCATGGATGAAGATCCCGAAGCTTTTCAATAGAAACTGACACGCTCAATTGATTCCTAATCAGGTTGACCAATACTAATCAGATTTAATTCTCTAACATTGAAGGTTTACCCTATCTATAAGAACTCCATTCTAAAAATCCTTCATGGTAGTAGTTAACACGAGAACCTAATGCATATCATAGACATTATAGATTATGAAAATATCAGTACTGGAACAGAAGGAACTTGATCTTCCTATAAAACGGCACGACCCAGATTCATTTGTATAACTTCAGAAAATACAAGTTCTTATTTCTACCAATACTTAGCAGAGATAATGTGGCAGCATATATTGTCTATACATAGCTTCATCTAATATCAGCATCAAAAGTTTGGTAAGAGTACTAAAGCATCAAACTCATGGTTATTTAATCTCCTGGCTATACAAAACGGATTGATTCTAGTTCTTACCAGCTTTAATCTAGGAGTAAAATTACAATTTAAAATTTAATACAAGATAATGTTTAGCCAGCAGATGAGGAAAACAAATACTAATTTGACCAGTTGAATTACTAGTATTTAACTTTCGGGAAGTTGAATCCTAATTAAGAGGTTCCAGGCATATGTTCCAAGAAGTTTCTTTGAAATATTAACGCACATTGTAAACCAACATTTAAATTCCGATGCTATTTCTCATTGTTATCAGTACATGGAAATGGTAAAGCATGATTATTCATTTTCAAACCACAATAATAAGCTATCATGAATTTCCTTCTAGTATCATTTCACCCATTTCATTCAGGTGATCACTTAATGTTTAACTTGATCAATTCTAAGCATGGTAATAATGTACATTTACATTAAACTGCAATTATGCAAGACTAGAATATATAAGTTTTAGTTAAGCACGAACCTAGTTTTAGGCCATGCATCTTAGTTTAAATATATGGAACTCAAACAACTTTATGTATACAACAATGAACTTAATATTAAGTTGTAAGGTATCAAGATGTTTTTTTTCCTAAAACACAGTGCATTTGCAAGGTTCGGAATAAATACTATACCATCCAAATACATGTTTATCACAAAATAAATGTGCGGATATTTCTTTATCCATCTTCGGTAACCACTTTGTAAGAACTTTGACGATGTGACCAAATTCTCTTAGCATGACATTTGGTAAATTGTATGATCAAAGAAATGGAATGTAGCATATGGCATGTTTAGAAAAGGTGTTTTCATGATCAACAGATGGAATTTACAGCAGGAAGTTCTAAGTTTACCGACTGGACATATATCTTGAGCCACTCCCAAGACTTCTTTGCTTAAATTCCAAAGGACATAAGCAAGAGGTAAGAGTAGATAATAGAATAAGATGAGAAATATTCATATATCGGACATCTCTTAAACTTCTGCTCCAACCGATGACGTTGATGTTGCATTTGATCTTCAGAGCATACTCTTCCCCTTTCTCCTGAGAGCAATGCTCAAATTGATACTCCACCTACATCCTCAATTAACTTGGTACATTTGACCCCCTTCAAAATTACTTTATCCACCCAGAAAGCACATCAAGTCAATTCCGCCAAAAGAGCGAAAAGAATCAGCCCCAAAAATGTAGACAATCAAGCATGATGATCAATATGATCATGTCATCCAAACAATTTAATCAATTTTCAAGATAGCTTTTAAGAAAATACATTTATACAAATAGTCATAGTAAAACACAACAGGTCTATCGACCAAAGAGCGTTTCAAGGTCAACTACCTAATCGACTTATAACTTGAGTTAGTACTACAAGAGTCAGATTTGGCACTTAGGCGAAAAGTTAGTATGGACAAAGATATGCTAAGATAGACCAAAGGTGTAGATACGTAACAACATAATTAGATGGAAGAGAAATAGCAAAGACCAGCTGAGATAGAAGCATGGAATATAAAAGATCCATAACAACTTACCTATGGTTCCTACAGTCCCTCGCTACCTACGAGCTTTAGACCGACCATTGCTCTGATACCACCTGTAGCGACCCGCACCTGCCACCACTTGTGTAGCAAGTGCACGTCTTAGGCATGATGCGAGTAAAGCATTACTTTACCAACATCTTGCCCATCAGAGTAGCATAACAGAAGCACGGCAGCGGATTCGACAATTACACAATTGAATAAATCTTATAAAAAAATACAAGTCATCTCTTACAAGCATTTATAAGACAATGGCCTAAATGTTACATTCTTCAGATAGACATCCATTGGGTTGCTCGTTGAAGTCCAATTGATAGTCGGCTCCTTCTCCTTCAGTGCGTGCCTCTGCTCCTCGAGCTCCTTCTCCTGAACGTTCGGGTACTCCGCTCCAATGTCTACCGGATCACAACCTAAGCAGGGGGAGGAATTTACGGGTATGAGTACACGGAGGTACTCAACAAGTCCAGATAATGGTGTTTGATGCACTATCATCTGATGTAGCCCAACCTACGGTTACTACACCAAGTCCTCCAATTGGTCCAATGACAAGAGCTAGAGTCAAAGCTCTCCATGATAAGGTGAACTCACTCCTATCTATGTGTGATTTCGACACTCCTTTGAATGGTTTGCTACTTCATTCGGATACCTTGTGTGTGCTCAGGTACAAGCCTCATGAAGATCTCCAAGGAAGTGACGAAGATGGACAAGAGATGAGACAAGAAGATGAAGAAGCAACAGTACAGCGGTACTACCGCCCAGACGGCCGGTACTACCGCCAGATGCCTGACGACCCAGCTGAAGGAGAAGAAGCCCAGGCAGTGGTACTACCTGGCTCCAGGTCCGGAAGTACCGCTGGAGGTACCGGCGAGCTCCAAAACGCCACTGGACCCTCAACGGTACTTGTCGGGTGTCTACCACGTACTACCGCCAGCTTCGAGTGGAATTAAATCCGCGAGTGCAGCGGTACTACCGCCGGCAGCTAGCGGTACTACCGCCTCCTCTCCAGGAGCGGTACTACCGCTACACCAGCGGTACTACCGCTGCGCCTCCCAGGAATTCGGGCTGAGGCCCATGTAATCCTCTCCCTTCATACCCCTTCGTCCACTAGACTATAAATAGCCTTCCTCTGCCTAGGGTTAGGGTTAGACTGAGATTAGACTTGAGTTGAGCTATGCTCCTTTCCCACCTTGTTGGTGTTGCCTCCCTTTGGAGATGAATCAAGGCCTCCCCTTGTGGAGATGATCCAAGGCCTCCCCTTGTGGAGATGATCTTTCCTTGTAGTTGAGACTACTTCGCCAATCTTTCCTCTTTGGGATTCTATTGGACCGGTGGACCTACCGGTGAAAGAAAAGGTTTCATTAAGAGTAAGTTTGGCTTGGGGTTTGAGAATCGGAGGCTACCCTCGGGGCCGGTTGCCGATTGACGACGCTCTCGCAGGATTTGCTAGTTATCTGGTTTGCCCCTCGTGTTTCCTCTCGATTCCCACCGCCGTTCATCGTGTTCATCGAGTGTTCTTTTGATTCCCCCCTCAAATCCGTGAAGATCGGGACTTAACCCGCATCATATGGTATCAGAGCAGAGGTTGCCACGGATTTGACCTTGTTTCCACTGCCAATCCACCCAATTTTTTCTTTGATATTGCCAAATTCAAAAAATTTCACCAAAAATAGCCTTTCATGGATTCGAGCCGATCTATCGATTTGTTGCGTTTTTGTAGTTTTGGTCCACGGATCTGTTACTAAAGAGCCCCCTCCACCTTTGTTTGCGTTCCTAAGCCTTAATTTTGCCAATTTCCACGAAATCGAGGATTTTTCGAGCCCATTTTCCGCCCAAAATCGCGAATCAAGAACACAGAAATCTGTGAAGCGGTACTACCGTCGGCGACGAGAGTACTACCGCCAGTGCTGGAGGCAGCGGTACTACCGGCAAGGACAGCGGTACTACCGCCAGGGCCGATTTTGACAGAAATTTTTCTTTTCCTCATTTCGTTTTGGCATTTCCGTTTGTGAGTTTGAGTCCTTTTCGGCGATCATCGTCCAACGGCATCAAGCAAGCTTCCGCGCTGACAAGACATCGACAAGAGATGACACGTTCATCGACTCAAACCATCCCCGTCATCGTGAACCTTTGTGAGCCCTTCTTCCTTTCGTGTACCTTGACCTATCGGACTAGCTCTTTGATATTGCGAGGCATTGCACTTGTGTTGATTCGAGTGATTGCTTATCTATATTGGTGAGTTGTGTATCGTTAGAGGTCTTGGCACTAGCAAAAGAAGAGGGAACCTCCGTAAAAAATCAAAAAAAAAAGACAAAAGACAAGAGTAGTGCCAAGTATCATCTCTTGTAGGTTGTGACAAAGCTTATACCGCCAAAGTGAGAGAGAGACATTCACACTTGTGCAAACTGTTGCCCAAACATATGGCAATTGAGCTAGCGTCCTTCGAGTGTTGCGGTGATAATTGAGCAAGTAGTCTTCGCTAGGTTGCTTATCTTCGAGTGCTCGCCCTTTGGTCACCCAACCCAATCCTTCGCTTTTGTGTGTGTTTCTCTACCATTTGTGGTTGGTGTTTTCTTTGGTGATTTGGTCATTGTGGGTTTTCTCTACCTTGAACAACAAACTTTTCGTGGGTTTTGCTTGTTTCCTTTTGCCACATTATACCTACCTATCCTCATAAGTGTGTGTGTTGGGTTTGCTTTGGATTCTCTTTTCTCAAGCCACTTACCTCTTATTGCTAATCATTTCTTTGGTTGACCGCTTGGTTCAATACTATCTATCAAGGTTGTGGCAAGTTGATTTTAGTAACCCTTTACCACACATCTCACTTGTTCTTTGAGCAAAATGTTTAGGGGAAGTACAAATGGAAGCTCAAGCTCCGACGACCCACCTCAAGGAGAGTTCAACCACGACAACAGCTATGTCACCTATGGAGAGTTCGGGGTCTTCGACACCTCTTGCGTGAGAGTCTTGGACGCTATGAAGAGCGCCTTCAAACACAAAGGGCCGACTTCAACGACCAATTTGCACGCGTGACCGAGGCCATCAACAACATTGGTCACCGGACAAGTTCTTCTTCAAGCTCGCGCCGAACTAGAAGCTCATCAAGGTCGTCACGCCCTCGAGATGATGGACATGGTGCTCATCAAGAACATCGCCATCAACGACATGATGATCAAGGTCGCCACAATCATGGCATTGATCACCCTCCTTCACCAAGAGCGCGCCATAATGATGACCGTCAAGAGCAACCACGCCATGGGCGCAATGAGCGGCATCACTCTCCATCACCTCCTCCTCAACAACGAGATCGTCACGCCACTTGGTCAACGACAATGGTGCCCCCGGTGCTCATGACTTTGATGACCAAGCTCGCCATCATCGACGTCCTCCAAGACCACGTCATCACCACCGTGAGCACAGGAACCGTGACGACCGCTCCCCTCCTCATTGCCATGAGCATAACCGCCACCAAGAACACCATCATCGCAAGAGCTTCCTCATGATAGAGAGTATCATCGCAATGCTCCCTCAAGTGATAGTGATGCACATCAACATCTTGGTGATGGACTTAACCAAAGGAGACGTGGACGTGCATTCCCACCTCCAAATCGTCGAGATGAAGATGATAACATGAACAATGTTCGTGTTGATATACCAAAGTTCTATGGCACTAGTGATCCGGAAGCCTACCTCTCATGGGCACTCAAGGTTGACAAGATCTTCCGAGTTCACCACTACTCCAACAACAAGATGGTAGCGTTGGCATCATTGGAGTTTGACGCTTATGCACTCTTGTGGTGGGAACAATTGCAAGCGATGCGCCAAGACAACCATCAACAACCAATTGACACTTGGATTGAGATGAAAGAAGAAATGCACAAGCGCTTTGTTCCATCACATTACACTAGAGATTTGTACAAGAAACTTCAAGAGTTGAAGCAAGGGTTGAAAACCGTGGATGAATACTTCAAGGAGATGGAAATTGCCATGATAAGAGCCAATATAATGGAGTCAATGGAGCAATCAATGACTCGTTTCATGAATGGTCTTAACTATCCGATCAAGAAGATTGTTGAGTTCCAACCATACTCAACGCTTGTGGAGCTAGTGCACCAAGCAACAAAGGCCGAACGCCAAGTGAATGATGACCTCAAGTACCTCAAGACCAAGGCCTTCTTTGCAAGCAAACCATCTACCTCCATGCCACAACCCGCACAAGCAAATGAGAAAGGTCCAACAAGAGCTCCCAATACCGCAAGCAAAGCACCTCATCCTTTAAGGAAAGAAACAACATCAAGCTCTACTCCTAAGGACTCAACTTCTACACCAACTTATATCAAATGCTTCAAGTGTGGTTGTAATACCCCAGCGTTTAGGAACTAACGAAGGGTAGAAGTAGGAATTTGTGCATCTGCATGCATGCATTTGAAAAACCCGAATAAATTTTTCGCAAATTAAAACCCTGGAGTGATCGGAGTTCATCCATCATGAATTAGGGTGTAGTTCATTTTAGGTGAATTCGATGAATTTCGACATGACCTCTAGATATTTTACTTGTTGTGGGTATTTTTAACCCAAATAGAATATTTAAATAATATAGAATTGGAAAAGTAATTCAAATAAAATAATAAAGATTTATACAATAAATAATCAAATAAATGAATTTATAATTGAGTAGTAATTCAAATCTTTACAACACACACATTTACAAATGATGGATACAAATGATTTTATTGAATTAACACAATATTACAATGTCTTTACAAACATTTCAGTAATAAAAGTAAATACAAAAGCTTAAGTAATTCTATAATCATAAACTAAAAGTCTTGTATTTGTCTTCTCTCCAAATTCATTTCATCTTCAAACCTGTTCCCTGCGAAAACAAACAGAAAAGAATAGAAAACACTAATTGGAGGGGGTTAGTGTTATATTACCCTCAGTCTAGCAGTGAGATGCACTGCTAATTACATAATAGGGTGTTAATAATTAAGAGGCATCAGTGTAGTATTTGTTCTGAATTTAATTAGGCCTCAGTGCAACATCATTGGCCGGGCTAGAAATCCACTTGGCAGATTGAAAGAATTGAACCAAACATGGATAATACCAACCCAGCCAAAGCCAAGCTTCTCAGGTCGAAAGATCTGGGAGTAGCAGGCAGGCAGCTCACAAGCAGGCAGCTTACACAGGCATGCAAAAGCCCTGCTGTCAACACAACACTTCACCCAGGAGAAGATAAGAGCAAGGGGGGTCGTAGCAGCTAGCAAATAACATCATTTCACTCACTGACATAACCAGCTCGAGCTCCACAGCTCACAGCACCACAGCAACCAATAGTTCATCACAAATCACTCAGATCCATCCATACCACACACCTAAATCTCTGCTGGAAGCAAAGCAAAATGGAATAGGAAGGACAAGAGCAAGCCAGAGCAAGGAGGGAAGGTCAGGAGCTGGAGGGAAGCTGCCTGGAGCGGGAGGAGCAGGCCAACAAGGTGAACGAGGAGGAGATCCACAAGACCAGTTGATCAAGAATTCCACAAGCCACACCACACAGCCATCACCACCTCAACTCATTAGGAGGTTGATTCCCTAATTTTTCTAGCAATAAAAATTTGCTAAATATTCATAAGGGGTATGGCTGGGGTATTTCCCTCAGCTAAGCATAGAGATGCTATGCTAAATCCTCACAGGGAATTAAAAACACAAGCAAGTATATGTTCTTATAAAGAAAAAGCCTCAGCATGTGCATCATAGGCAGAGGAGGTAAATCCACAAATCAGAGCAAAGGCATACAAGCAATTATTGCTTGGAATCACATCTGTTGGTAGCACAGATCCAGCATATGGTTGGGCACAAATCCACAGGGAAGAGCACCTCAAGCACAAGCCATACACCTAAATACTACCACCAATTTTAGGAATCATTTATACTAGAAAGACCAGGCCACCTTATAGATAACTGAGGATCGAATAGTATCACACAGTGGCACATCTCTGAACTTAATAGTTCAGAGTAGCACACACTGGTTATACTGTCATTAACAGATAACTGAATTAACCAAGTAGCAGCACACACTTAGCATCACAGCCGTAGTTACTCGCTAGATCAATTCCAGTAAATGCTACTGGGACATCAGATTAACATCTAGTGAATATCACTAGAGCAGCAACATATCTCAACACCTAAACAGCAGAAAATCTAAAGTCACAAATGTACACCTAGCATCACAGAGCAAGGCCGTAGGCCAGGGAGAGAAGAAGAGAGGAGAGGAGGAGCCTAGGCGCAACCATGGCGGCATTGTGAGGCAGTGCCCACGCGACCACCATGGCGCAACCTTGGGGAAGACTTCCCCGTTCACCAGCACCAACACCAGGGTGGCACAGGGGGCGAAACCCTGCGCCAAGCCACGACGGAGCACCTCCGGGAGGCAAAAGCACGGCGGAGCCGCGCCGTCACCGAACCCTTACCCTAGGGTTTGGGTTGCGCACGGCCGCACAGAGCTAGGAAAAATAGATCGAAGAGGAGGGGATGGTGGAGCATCGAGAGAGCTCTCGATTGCGCCCTAGAGCAGCGATGGAGCTGGTCGGAGCACGCCGGAATCGGCCGGCGACGGCGGAGGCGAAAGAGGAGCGAGTCGAGCACGGGAGCGAGAGAAGGGAAGAGAGAAGGAAGAGTGGGTTGGGCTCGGTCGGTTGACCGGCCCGAGCCAAACCCTAGGGTTGGGTTCAACCTGATGGGCCTAGGGGCACCATGGTCTTTTCATAAATAAAAATTAATAAGAAATATTCCAAGAAAATCATTTATTCATTTAAAAATAGAAATATAATAAAAAATGTTAAAAATACTTAAAATAATTTTAAAACTTTAAAGAAATTATGGAGCAATATTAACTTAATTTATTTTGATTTAAAATACAATATTTATTAGCATATTTATAAATTACCTAAAGTAATATTCCCAAGTTTTCAAATACAAACAAAAATTCAAATAAATTAAGAAAAGTAATATACTCTTAATTTCCTCAAATAATAACATAAACCTATTTTACATAAATAATTATCTCTAAAATTTATTAATATCAAATTTAAAGTTTTATTATTTAAATAATTCTCTTTAATTATAAATTTAATTATTTAAAAGAAATTAAATAGGTAAATAATATTAAAAAATTCCAAAAATGAATTTTCATCTTTATAATGAATGCATATCATTTTATTGCATAATAGCATCCTTGCTTCTTTAAACATTGTCCTTACCAGACAATGATGGTATTTTGTAGAACCAGGAAGTCAGGAGCCACGTCCAGTATCCGACTCCACTACCTTTCAGTCACAAGGCAAGTTCATCACTAGCTCATGTCTTTAGGAATAATTGTTAAGAAACTATTTGCAAAATCCTAGTATTCTATCATCTATATCCAAGGAGGAAGCATAAAGTTCTATTTTCATAATAATATGACTATTTGGTTATCTACCCAAGTGGGGATATCCTATTGTTGGCTGACAATGGAACCACGGTTTGATGTTGTGGTGGAGGTTCCATCTATATGGGAATGTATTACATAGGACTTAAAACCAATGCGTCAGTATTCTTACGCCGTAAATGACGCGTTAACCATAAGACCTGGAATGGGACGGGAAAGTCATCTGCGATCTTCTTCCGTTCACATGTCAACGGGAAGCCAGTTCCGTATGCTGTAGGTCTTGCGGGACTACATGCACATGGGTGGGATCCCTTAATGCCCACGGTTTCTGGTGTCTGATCGTCTGCAAGGGGAGCCTAGGTAGTTCTACCTTGCGGGGTAGAATATCAGGGGTGATCCTGCTATGCATGAATTGGATGGGCATGTGGGGTGGTGGAGAAGCGCAGTGAATGGCTTGGATCATCAACCGGGCCCCACACCAAAGAGAGTGTGGACGGGAAAGTACGCCTGGTTGTGCAACAAGGTCTTGATCTCTTATGGGTAAAGTAACGCACCTCTGCAGAGTGTAAAAAATTGTGACATGTTACTCCCCCTTCCAGGAAGGATCTGCGAACGCCGCAGGAAAGGAACTCCATGAAGTTCTAGCACCTGTGAATAGTTGACGGGCATAGTTTTCAGAATAAAAGAAACCTCTTGAAGAAATGTTTTCAAATAACATTGCATTAGCTTGAATCTTTCAAGTCTAAGGCTGTAGATAGTGCATCAGACTTCCCACAATACATAATGAACTTGTTGAGTAACGCTGGTTACTCATTCCTTCCTTTTGAACCCCTGCTTAGACTATGAAGACTTGGACGACGCATCACTGAACGCCATGGGAGGGTAAGAAGCATCTACTACGAGGAGCCAGACCTTACAGGCGGAGTTGAAGGAGTGGATTACGTCATCCGCTACGGAGCCGACAACGAGGAGGAGTCCGAGTAGGGTTAGCTTGGACTAATAACCTGTTACATAAGCACGGTCGAATCGAGCAGCTTGGAACCTTACTAATTGGCTGTTGAGTTCCCGTGTATGCACTAATTTGCTTCTTGTTCGTTGTTGTATAACACTAAGTATGAGGTGACCTCATGTTGGGATCATCTCCACGTCTGCACGACTTTGTTTTGTAATAAATGGTTGTATGACTTTGGACCTGCAATGTTTCTGCTGTACCACCCTGAGGGATATATATTTGTGGAACGTGTTCTGTAAATGTTATGTCAACGACTTGCGTACTACAACATAAAGTGGTATGCTGGGTCACCGCAGCTGGTATCAGAGCAATTGCTTTGACCTTAGGTTGGAAACCTAGTAAAGGGATAGAACTGTTGGTATTGGGTGCAACGGTAAAGAGTTCGCTAGAAGTATGAAGAATATTCACTTGAGAATAACATTGTCATATTTTTAGTGTTATAATTCTTTATTATGATGTAATATTAACGTTATATATTTGTTATGAACAGTTACGATGGCGCAAGGGAATCCGGAAAGGACTGTTTGGGCACAGCACGAAAGATTAGATGATTATGATGGAACCTTGACCGGGCAGTTGCGAGCGTTACTGCGAGCCTTTAGCTGTGATATCAATATCCCAGTTAATACATATACCTACAAGGATGGGGAAACCGTAGTGAAGTACCGAGTGCTTATCATGTTACCGAAGGAACTGACACCGTATCTGACGATGCCTCATGGAGAGAGTCGAAATCAGACAACAGCCTATCACGAGGCCTTGGTGGAAGCAATAGCTACCATCCGAGAGAGTCAGGCAGATCAGCTGACAGGTACTAGTTTTACTGCTATTCCACACAACACCTTGACTTCGGAGTTGGCCTTGGATCATTCGTGTTAGTCAAGAATAAACCAGGGTTAGCTACCAGGTTGTTGGATCGCTATAGGCAGTTGGTGGGTCAATGTACAACACTCACCGGGTTATAGTGGAGGATAAGGATGGCATGCCTGAGGATCTTACAGACCCTCACAGAGAGAAGATGTTGGGAAAGAAGTTGGCCCAGGAGGTAGGTGGATCACATAGCTCACGGGAGTTGGTACGTCTAGGAAGTCAACCCAGTCAGGATCATCCAGATATTCACCGACTCCAGAACCTATCCATTATCCCATCATAGAGCCTAGTGATCTGGAGCCATATAACACATGGATTTTCGGACTCCGACATGCCTATCGAGAATTCTAATGGCTGGAGGTATGGTTGGTATCCTGTACCAGTCAACATCATATTCCTTGTTATGACTCAGCCGATGACGAAGTCCAGACCGATTGGGGTAGCATCCTATGCGGTTGACGGTATGAATGTGTTGTCATTGACATATCGTTAGATGAGGAGGAGCCGATGGAGACTCAGCCGATGCAGAAGGTACCATTTGATCACTCCCATTGCACCACTATCACTTGCTTTGGAGAGGCTGGACCTTCACAGTACTTGAGTGCTGAGGAGACTAGGGCTTATTTGGCGAGTTACCTAGGTATGGAGGGACTTGATCTGAGCAACACCTCAATCACGGACACTTCGGACACGGAATATATTCCTTCTGGGAGACCTTAAGTTCCAGAGACAGTGCGCAGGACTTCACGCCAGCACGGTGGACTCCTGGCTTGTACTACGAGTAGCGATGTGGCTGAGCGAAGGATGACAGGATGGGAAGACTCGAGTAGCGTAGTAGTTTGGTAGTCTGTAGTATATGAGTTTGGGAATGTGTACCATAAATAAGGGTCGGAGTGCTTGTGAGACCCAGTTGGATTCTGTACTACTTTATGTGTGTAACTCACTCTGGTGAGGGTATTGTAACAAACTTTATTGTTTTATGTTTAATATTTCTGGCTTTTATTTGGATTGGATCTTATTTCTATTGTGTGACTAGTGATGCACGTGAATGAGGCTCAGAAAACATGCCCATGGGCATGGTGTAAATATGAGTTTATTCGCTTCATGTTGCAGGACTAGGGGAAAATGGAAACAGGTAGAACAAGCGAGTCTGCAGAGGAGCGCATGGAGCGCGAGCCCAAGATGTGTTGCATAACGCACACTTTCCTCATCATTAGCTCCAATTGCCTCTTGATCTGCCTTTTCCTTGTTCTCGTGCTCCATGCGCTCCTCTACAGACTCGCTTATTCTACCCGTTTCCATTTTCCCCTAGTCCAACAACATGAAGCGAATAAACTCATATTTACACCATGCCCATGCTTTCTGAGCCTCACTTCACGTGCATCACAAGTCACACAATAGAAATAAAATCCAAATAAAAGCCAGAAATATTAAACATATTAAACATATAACAATAAAGTTTGTTACAATACCCTCACCAGAGTAAGTTACACACATAAAGTAGTACAGAATCCAACTGGGTCTCACAAGCACTCCGACCCTTATTTATGGTACACATTCCCAAATTCATATACTACAGACTACCAAACTAATACGCTACTCGAATCTTCCCATCCTGTCATCCTTCGCTCTGTCACATCGCTACTCGTAGTACAAGCCAGGAGTCCACCCGTGCTGGCGTGAAGTCCTGCGCACTGTCTCTGGAATGTAAGGTCTCCCAGATGGAATATAATCTATGTCCGAAGTGTCCGTGACTGAGGTGTTGCTCAGATCAAGTCCCTCCATACCTAGGTAACTCGCCAAATAAGCCCTAGTCTCCTCAGCACTCAAGTACTGTGAAGGTTCAGCCTCTCCAAAGCAAGTGGTAGTGGTGCAATGGGAGTGATCAAATGGTACCTCCTGCATCGGCTGAGTCTCCATCGGCTCCTCCTCATTGACGATATGTCAATGACAACAACATTCATACCATCATATGATGCTACCCCAATCGGACTGGTCTGGACTTCGTCATCGGCTGAGTCATAACAAGGAATAGGATGTTGACTGGTACCAGGATACCAACCATACCTCCAGCCATCAGAATTCTCGATAGGCATGTCGGAGTCCGAAAATCCATGTGAGTTATATGGCTCCGGATCACTAGGCTCTATGATGGGATAATGGATAGGTTCTGGAGTCGGTGAATACCTGGATGGTCCTGGCTGGGTTGACTTCCTAGACGTACCAACTCCCGGTAAGCTATGTGATCCGCCTACCCCCTGGGCCAACTTCTTTCCCAACATCTTCTCTCTGTGAGGGTCTGTAAGATCCTCAGGCATGCCATCCTTATCCTCCACTATAACCCGGTGAGTGTTGTACAATGACCCCACCAACTGCCTATAGCGATCCAACAACCTGATAGCTAACCCTGGTTTATTCTTGATTAACACGAAATGATCCAAGGCCAACTCCGAAGTCAAGGTGTTGTGTGGAATAGCAGTAAACTAGTACCTGTCAGCTGATCTGCCTGACTCTCTCGGATGGTAGCTATTGCTTCCACCAAGACCTCGTGATAGGCTGCTGTCTGATTTCGACTCTCTCCATGTGGCATCGTCAGATACGTGTCAGTTCCTTCGGTAACATGATAAGCACTCGGTACTTCACTACGGTTTCCCCATCCTTGTAGGTATATGTATTAACTGGGATATTGATATCACAGCTAAAGGCTCGCAGTAACGCTCGCAACTGCCCGGTCAAGGTTCCATCATAATCATCTAATCTTTCGTGCTGTGCCCAAACAGTCCTTTCCGGATTCCTTTGCGCGGCCGTAACAGTTCATAACAAATATATAACGTTAATATTGCATCATAATAAAGAATTATAACACTAAAAATATGACAATGTTATTCTCAAGTGAATATTCTTCATACTTCTAGCGAACTCTTTACCGTTGCACCCAATACCAACAGGTTCTATCCCTTTACTAGGTTTCCAACCTAAGGTCAAAGCAATTGCTCTGATACCAGCTGCGGTGACCCAGCATACCACTTTATGTTGTAGTACGCAAGTCGTTGACATAACATTTACAGAACACCGTTCCACAAATATTACATCCCTCAGGGTGGTACAGCAGAAACATTGCAGGTCCAAAGTCATACAACCATTTATTACAAAACAAAGTCGTGCAGACGTGGAGATGATCCCAACATGAGGTCACCTCATACTTAGTGTTATACAACAACGAACAAGAAGCAAATTAGTGCAACTCAACAGCCCATTAGTAAGGTTCCAAGCTGCTCGATTCGACCGTGCTTATTGAAAGAACAATGATGTCGCCTAGAGGGGGGGTGAATAGGCGATTAAAACTTTTCCGGTTTAGGCTTGCTAATTGCGGAATAAAACTAGGTGTTTAAATTAACAAGCCAACAACCTAAATAAACTAGGTTCACCTATGTGCACCAACAAATTATGCTAAGCAAGACAAGCAACAAGATGATAGCAATATAGAATACTTCAAGCACGAAGGCTATCACAATGTAAGTTGCATAAGTAAAGAGCTCGGGTATAGAAATAACCGAGGCGCGCGGAGACGAGGATGTATTCCCGAGTTCCTCCTTGTTAAGGGAGTACGTCTCGTTGGAGAGGTGTGAGGCACCACAAAGGTCGATCTCTACGCCACAAAGGCTCACCCTATTCTCCGATGAACCGCACCACAAAGGTTTGGTTCACATTCCACTATCGGTATTCCTTCGAGGCGGAATCCGGAGCCTTTCAACAACAATCCGAGGCACAACCCACAATGGGATTGGGGGGCTCCCGAACGGCTTCAAGTGACCACTCAAGGGTCCAACCACCACAAAGGCGTCTAGGGTCCAAGGACCCAAGAGTAACAAGTTCACAAGATTTCAACTTCCACGAATCCTCGTGGAGAGCACACCGATGCACCAAATGCAAAAGGCAAGAGCACAAGTGCTCAAATCCTCCACTCTCAAATTCCAACAAAGCAACAAATGCTTATGGGGGAATAAGAGAGGAAGAACAAAGAGGAGAACCACTGAAGAACTCCAAGAACTAGATCCACTATGTTCCCCTCACTTAGAGGAGAGATTGATTGGTGGAAATGTAGATCTAGGTCTTCTCCTTCAATCCTCCAAAGATCAAAGAGTTTGGGTGGAGGGATTGGGAGATATCAAAGAAATGAGCTTGCAACAATGGAGGAGAGAGAAAGCAAAGGTTGCTGGGCTCAGCTTGCCGGCTGGAGGAAGGTGGAGGGGTATTTATACCCCTCCCAGAAAAGTAGCCGTTGCAGCCAGATTCACACCGGAGTTTCCGGCCAAAGTGGCCGGAGACTCCGTCCTGCACCGGAAACTCCGGCCCCCTGGGGCGGAAACTCCGGCCCCACCAGGGGGTGAACCATTTCCAAACGAGAAAAGCACAGGCATAAACTCCGGCCCCTGGGACCGGAAACTCCGGTCTGGGGCGGATACTCCGGCATATTGGGCCGGAAACTCCGGCCCCCACCAGGGGCTGAACAAGAAAACACTCTCCGAGGAAAACCAAGGACCGGAGACTGGTCCAGAAGACCGGAGACTCCGGCCTGAAAGCAGTGAAACTGCAAAGCCTGAAATGCAATAACTTTCTCGTATGAACTCCAAATCAGGTGAATCCAATTGCGTTGGAAAGGTAACGACGAGTGTTATCACACAGAAATATTAAGGGTCACAAATATAGAGGGGATACCACACATGGGAAGGTGTGGACCCTAACTCGAAGGTGGATCGGTAATATTTCCAACACGAAAACGCAACAAGTTTTCAATAAGAAATCCGTTTTCGAAGAACTTGGGCTTGTCATGGAGATCACGACAAGCACCAAAACCCAACAAGGAGAAAAGCCAAATAAGAACCAAGACAGATGATATGCCAAGTATGCAAAGGTATGAGCTCTCCACAAAGATGCGATCAAGTTACTCACTTGAGAACCCCTCTTGATAGTACGCCGTCTATCCTAAAACCCGGTCTCCCACTAACAACATGAAGACTTCTCCAAATGCTCCCCATACTCCATTATGGGAAAGCCTCGCTAAGCTCCGTCTTCATGTCTCCTTTGCACTTTATCTTCTACACATGACCATTCTTCATATAAACCCTTAAATAGAGCATTGGTCATCATGCCATCTTCAAGAGTCCAACACTTGAACTCCAATGGACAAGATCTATAAGAATATCTCAATATAAACATTAGTCCATAAGGAGTGTCATTAATTACCAAAACCACACATGGGGGCAACCATGCACTTTCACTTATGTAACAGGTTATTAGTCCAAGCTAACCCTACTCGGACTCCTCGTTATCGCTCCGTAGCGAATGACGTAATCCACTCCTTCAACTCCGTCTGTAAGGTCTGACTCCTCGTAGTAGATGCCTTCTTGCCCTCCCATGGCGTTCAGTGATGCGTCGTCCAAGTCTTCACAGTCTAAGCAGGGGGTTCAAAAGGAAGGAATGAGTAACCAGCGTTACTCAACAAGTTCATTATGTATTGTGGGAAGTCTGGTGCACTATCTACAGCCTTAAGACTCTAAAGAGTCTCAAGCTAATGCAATGTTATTTGAAAACATTTTTTCAAGAGGTTTCTTTTATTCTGAAAACTATGCCTGTCAACTATTCACAGGTGCTAGAACTTCATGGAGTTCCTTTCCTGCGGCGTTCGCAGATCCTTCCCGGAAGGGGGAGTAACATGTCACAATTTTTTACACTCTGTAGAGGTGCGTTACTTTACCCATAAGAGATCAAGACCTTGTTGCACAATCAGGCGTACTTTCCCGTCCACACTCTCTTTTATGTGGGGCCTGATTGATGATCCAAGCCATTCACTGCGCTTCTCCACCACCCCACATGCCCACCCAATTCATGCATAGCAGGATCACCCCTGATATTCTACCCCGCAAGGTAGAACTACCTAGGCCCCCTTGCAGACGATCATAGACACCAGAAACCGTGGGCATTAAGGTATCTCACCCATGTGCATGTAGTCCCGCAAGTCCTACAGCATACGGAACTGGCTGCCCGATGACATGTGAACGAAAGAAGATCGCAGATGACTTTCCCGTCCCATTCCAGGTCTTATGGTTAACGCGTCATTTACGGCGCAAGAATACTGACGGCATTGATTGTTAAGTCCTATGTAATACATTCCCATATAGATGAAACCTCCACCACAACATCAAACTGTGATTCCATTGCCAGGCAACAATAAGATATCCCCACTTGGGTAGATAACCAAATAGTCATATTATTATGAAAATAGAACTTTATGCTTCCTCCTTGGATATAGATGATAGAATACTAGGATTTTACAAATAGTTTCATTACAATTATTCCAAAAGACATGAGCAAGTGGTGAACTTGCCTTGTGACTCAAAGGTAGTGGAGTCGGATACTCGACGTGGCTCCTGACTTCCTGGTTCTACAAAATACCATCATTGTCTGGTAAGTTCAATGTTTAAAGAAGCAAGGATGCTATTATGCAATAAAATGATATGCATTCATTATAAAGATGAAAATTCATTTTTGGAATTTTTAAATATTATTTACCTATTTAATTTCTTTTAAATAATTAAATTTATAATTAAAGAGAATTACTTAAATAATAAAACTTTAAATTTAATATTAATAAATAATAGAGATAATTATTTATGTAAAAAGGTTTATGTTATTATTTGAGGAAATTAAGAGTATATTACTTTTATTAATTTATTTGAATTTTTGTTTGTATTTGAAAACTTGGGAATATTACTTTAGGTAATTTATAAATATGCTAATAAATATTGTATTTTAAATCAAAATAAATTAAGTTAATATTGCTCCATATTTTCTTTAAAGTTTGGCTCCATAAATGGCACCAAAGTTCAATTCATCCATAAAAATTCCAAGAAGATCCAAACTGGAAAATGTAACAAAATTCAATAAACACTAGCACCAAAGTTCACAACACAATATATGATGCACATGTATGTTACGGCAATGGACAAGACTTCCATGTAGAGCTTACTAACGATACAAGACATGTATTCATATTTGTTCTTGATCGAGCTGTACCAGAGTGTACATAACAAATGAGTGAATAACAATTGATTTTTTGATTCATTGATAGGAGTGCATAAATCAGATGTTAATGATCTTCAATTATTCTTATTTACCTCACTCAACTCTGATTTCGGTTATGGACAATTACAGTTCACATGGTTCAGCAAAACAGTGGTCAAGTGAGTTACAGGCTTCTACTTATTTTTCTTTAAGTAATGAAATAATTGAAGAACAGATAACATGAGATATGCTACTGTTCAACTAATTCACTTCCATCTACTACATGTTCTGAAATAACAAGGCTGGCATTTGGTTACTTGCTTGGTCACCTAAATGCTACTACTAGGTAAGGAAAATAACCTGATGGTTACTTATGTAAATAACTCAAGTATGCATGATAATTGGTTCCTGATGGGAACTAGTTCTTCTATCCCAACTTGAATACATACTATGGCAAAATGTTCCTTTAGGAATATACTAATTAAGTTTCATCGGATTTGTGGTGATGAAGTACATATACTTTATCTGAACACTGGCGATCAGGTTTATGAATAACAAGATTCCAATTGCTTCTTATCTCTACAGATTATTTAGACAGCATGCCAAAAGATAGTTAGGTACAGATCAAGGTTATATCGTTTTCAACTTTCAAAACATGAGCTATTAAATTTCAGAGATGGACATGTAGTTCTCATCTTGTTAAATCATTACTCGAATGCACAAGTATTAGCAGCAGCTACAACTTTCGATGGAAAGAAGACCTTTCGTGAAAGTATTTGTGCAGCTATTTAGACTTTGCAAATGGTCATGTGTAAGAGTTACTGACTTTGGATTTGGCATGGTTCAGTTTAGCTATCACTTGTACAGTTGTACATTAGAATAGTCTTTAGTTTAGGTATGCAGGCAAGCAACGAGGCTTACACATACAGAGCAATTTCATAGAACTGCAGACTATCTAGGATGTCAAACTGTGAATCTGAAACAATGGGTGCAAGATGATGCCTACCACCGTGATCGTTAATCCAAATTTATGCTTCCCTTTTTCCATCTAAATCTCTAACTCCTTATTATACTCTCGCACATGTATCAGATCAGCACACAAGAAAGCATGCATCAATTTGATTCAGCTTCTTCGTGTCCTCAAGTGCAAGGTATTACCTGACAGGTTGGGGAATTTGGGATGTCTAAAACTGGTTAGGGATGAGCTTTGGTCTCCTATGAAATTCCTCCTCTCCAGTATCAGTATGGGCAGCGAGTACGGACAGGCTCGGTGTGCTCCGGCGCGATGACGGCGCCGCGTCCGGCGAGTCGCCTCTTGGTATCCAGGTCGTCCGCCTCATTCCAGCCCTGCTTGTAGCTCGCCGTTGTCGATGGATGCCAGTAGGGTTGCCGCTGCAGTAAATCCGCCGTTGCCGCCGGGCCAGCGATAGAGTTGATCACCAGCATAACCACGATTAGGATCTGCCTCCAGGGAGCATCTCCGCTTCTCCTCCTTAATCCCTGGCGTTTGCTCTCTCCCTGTGTTCTCTGGTTCCTAGTTTCCTAGATCAGAGGCATGGTGCAGGCTTCGATTGGTGAAGGAATTGTATGGGGATGAGAAAGGTTCTGCTAGGAAGCTACAGCAGAGAAGTGTTTCATCGATTCCTCTCACCCTTGAGCTTCTATACGAGGCTGAGGTGTCCTAGGTTGGTACGGTGGCTGCCCCTCTAGTTGACAGCTCCATGGGTCATTTTGCCTAGATCGGTGGGGATAAGCTCTGGTAAAAACACAGAGGACTAACACACTGGACCGTTACTATTCATAGTAAGTGAGTGGTTTAATATTTTCATAGACGACTTATGGGCATTGAACAAGATAATCAAAACACTAGACCGATCAATCAATGGCGTGAATATTTAAGGCACTAATAAAATGTGCATTCACAAGAAATTAATTTTACTAGGAATTTTCATTTCGTATAGATTCTTACAAAATAAATTATTATAGTTCCTTACTTGACATTCCTTTGCCCTCGCAAGTATCCTTGCAGAGTTAGGCAGAATAATACCGACGGAACAACTTATATCGGAAAATAGCTTTTCTCAAAAATATTATTATATCGAAATAAGGATTTCTGAAAATCATGTTCTCGAGTGCGCACACTCGACGCCCCTGAGAGTTCTCATGTTGCATATTTTCAAACATTAATCTCTCAGGCAACAAAAGTGATAATCAACGAGGCATTTATTCTCTTGCATTATTCCATTTTATTTGTGTTACCTTTTATTTGTTTTCAAGTTTACTCGAGTTTGACTTTCTTATGCATGTATGGAATGCATGCAATGCATGACAATCAATAGTTCACATATATATGGTTATAGCCATAATCATGGTTTTACTACACTGCCCCAAGCCGGTATGGTATCACCGATAAATGGTTCAACCTTATTAGGATAAAATATGAAATTTCCTAGTCTGACTTTTAGCTACACTAGTTTTACGTGGAATATTGTACTAGTAAATATCTGGGGTGTTGTTTGTATTTCAAAATTGTTCAGATGTGAAAAATGTTCTGATCTGAAAATTGTTTAGATTTCAATAATCGTTCAAAAATAATTTCCGTTCATATAGTATCTTATGTTCACTTTATAAAACCATTCAAAAATAATTTTCGTTAATGAACTTTTTTCTGTTCACTTTTTAAAATTGTTAAAAAATCGATTTTGTTCACCGGCCTTTTCTGTCCACTTTTAAAATTGTTTAATAATAGTTTCCGTTCACCGTCATTTTCTGTTCATCTTTTAAAATCGTTCAAAAATATTTTTGTTCATCGGCCTTTTCTGTTCACTTTTAAAATCGTTAAGAAATAATTTCCGTTCACCGCCATTCTCTATTCAATTTTTAAAATAGTTCAACTATAGTTTTCGTTCACCACCATTTTCGTTTTTCGTTTTCTGGTTGTTTCTTTTTTATATTCTTTTCTGTTTTCTTTTTTAGATATTATTTTAATTTTTTGTTTAAATATTCTATTTTCGAAAAACAAATGTTTAGATTGAAAATTGTTCAAATGTGAAAAATCATTCAAAATAATTTCCGTTGATAGAGTTTTTTCTGTTCCCTTTTTAAAAATCGTTCAACAATAATTTCCGTTCATAGACTTTTTTCTGTTTACTTTTTAAAAATCGCTCAAAAATAATTTTCGTTCATGGACTTTTTTCTGTTCAATTTTTAAATTGCTCAAAATCGATTTCGTTCATCGGACTTTTCTGTCCCCTTTTAAAATTGTTTAATGATAGTTTCTGTTCACCGTCATTTTCTGTTCATCTTTTAATCGTTCAAAAATATTTTTTATTCACCGCCATTCTCTGTTCATTTTCTAAAATCGTTCACCAATAATTTTCGTTCATCGCCATTTTCGTTTTTCATTTTTTGGTTGTTTCTTTTTTCTTCATTCTTTTATGTTTTCTTTTTTCAATATTATTTTGTTTTTTGTTTAAATTTTATTTTTTCAAAAAACAAATGTTCATAATTGAAAATTGTTCAGATTTGAAAAATCGTTCAAACTAATTTCTGTTCATAGAGTTTTTTCTGCTCGCTTTTTAAAAACGTTCAAAACTAATTTTTGTTCACAGATTTTTTTTCTTTTTATTTTTATAAAATTGTTCAAAAATCGATTTTGTTAACCGGCCTTTTCTGTCGACTTTTAAAATCGTTCAATAATAGTTTCCATTCACCGCCATGTTCTGTTCATCTTTTAAAATTGTTCAAAAAAAAATTGTTCACCGGCCTTGTTTGTTAACTTTTTAAAGCGTTGAAAAATAGCTTCCGTTCACCGTCATTCTGTGTTCATTTTTTAAAATCATTCAACAATAGTTTTCGTTCATCGCCATTTTCGTTTTTTGTTTTTTGGTTGTTTCTTTTTTCTTTATTCTTTTCTGTTTTCCTTTTTAGATATTTATTTTAACTTTTTGTTTAAATTTTAATTTTTCAAAAAACAAATGTCCAGTTTTGAAAATTGTTCAGATTTGAAAATCGTTCAACATAATTTCCGTTCATAGAGTTTTTTCTGTTATCTTTCTAAAAATCGTTCAAAAATAATTTCCGTTCATAGACTTTTTTCTGATCAGTTTTTGAAAATCGTTAAAAAATAGTTTTCTTTCACCCGCCTTTTCTGTTCACTTTTAATATCGTTCAAAAAATAGTTTTCGTTCGCCCCGCCATTCTCTATTGTTTTCTAAAATCGTTCAAAAATAGTTGTCGTTCCCGCTATGTGACAAAGAAGTTTTTTTCCTAAACATGTGACAAAGAAGATTTTCGCTCCCGTGACAAAGCAGTTCAATATGTTTTTCGCTGGTGTTATATGAATTTTATTCTTTACTCTCCAAGGGATAGGCAATTACTTTTCCATGTGACAAAGAAGTTTTTCGCTGATATGATTTTTTTAAAGTTTTTGCTGATAAATCCATTTTCGCAAAATAAACGAAATATGTTCGTACTTCAATGTTTTTCAACAATTTCCAAACGTGCATTCTATGCAACACACGAAACAGGAAAAGCGGATGTGTGATTAAAGATAGAACGTACACTCTTCCAAATGAACGAAAAGCAGCATTTTTAACGTCAATTTTCTTTTTTGTTTCTGATAATTCTTCCCGTATATATGAATTCTTAAAGATGGAAATTGGAAAAATGGAGAGCTGTTTTACTCTTTTGTCATGCGGAAGTCCTCAGTTGTGCGTGTGACGCGAAATAGAACAGAACGTCCACTCTGTGCATTCGCCGCTTAACAAAAAAAAGTGCACGCGAACTGAAGCGCTACGAAGAAACAGTTCAACGTGCGGAAACCAGCCAAGAGCCCAACGTTGGACGGCCCAATAACGCGTGGGGTGTGCGGAGGCTACTTTCCTACAACCAGGTCGTGGAGTAGGAGCTTGATACGTCTCAAACGTATATATAATTTTTAATGTTCCATGCTTGTTCTATATCAATATCACATGTTTTATATGCACTTTATACCATATTATGACATTTATTGGACTAGCCTATTAACAAGATGCCACAGTGCCAGTTTCTGTTTATTATGTCTGTGCATTGCAGAAAAGGTCCAAAAATGAAAGTGCCTAGAAAAATATGAAAAATTTACAGAAATTCTAAAATGCCAGAAGACTCTAGGAGCCAGAAGGACAAGTCTGGGGGAGGCCCACAGCCCCCACACCATGGGCCCGCGCGGCTAGAGGGGGGGGGGCGCGCCGTGGTGTGGCCGCCTCGGTCACCTCCTCGCGACGCCCTTTGGGCTATATATTGGCTCCGCGGTGCAAACCCTAAAAGAATCGACGATTTCTCCAGAAGAGTTCTGTAGCTCCGCCGCCACCAAAAACCCTAATTCAGGGGGGGACATAAGTCTCTGTTTCAGCACCTTGCCGGGACAGGGAATTGCCCCCGGAGCCATCTCCATCGACGTTACCGCCATCTTCATCACCGTTGCTGCCTCCCATGATGAGGAGGGAGTAGTTCTTCATCGGGGCTGAGGGCTCTAGCGGTAGCTATGTGGTTTATCTCTCTCTCCCATGGTGTGATCTTTATGTGATCATGAGCTTTGTAATCTAGTTGAATCCATAGATTTTACTCTTCATTATCTTATGATTATGCTACTCAAAGTGGTTTTATTAATGTAAACTCCGGAGTCACCTTTGTCCCACGGTGCGAAGTTGACAGTGTGCGCACCGTATGTGGCTCTTAGGCTAAAGATTATAGGAATACTTATCATGAGTTATTATTTGTGTTGGATGTCTCTATAAAATTGTGGTGTTTGTCTAGTACTATTTTATGCCGCTCAAGTTGACAGTTTGGGGTTCCCTAGATGTGGAATGCGACTTTAAGGTGTGCTTTTATAGCCCTACGCAGTGGATTGGTGTTTGTTATCCAACGAGAGAATAATTCAGAGTAGCATAATGAAGAGGAAATATCTATGTATTCAATTATATTATTATTGTTGAGAGTGTCCACTAGTGAAAGTATGATCCCTAGGCCTTGTTTCTAAGCATTGAAACACCGTTTACAACCAGTTCTGCTACATGTTTGCTTACTGCCATTTTTATTTCAGATTGCAATTACCACTTATAATCATCCTTATCATTTGTATTTTAATATCTCTTCGCCGAACTAGTGCACCTATACATCTGACAAGTGTATTAGGTGTGTTGGGGACACAAGAGACTTCTTGTATCTTAATTGCAGGGTTGCTTGAGAGGGATATCTTTGACCTCTACCTCCCTGAGTTCGATAAACCTTGGGTGATTCACTTAAGGAAAACTTGCTGCTGTTCTACAAACCTCTGCACTTGGAGGCCCAACACTGTCTACAAGAATAGAAGCGTGCGTAGACATCAAGCTCTTTTCTGGCGCTGTTGCCAGGGCGGTAAGTGTTGGAAGGTATCTCCTTTAGATCCTGCAGTTATATCTTTTTGTTTCTTGTTTTTAATTTCACTAGTTAGGCTTAATGGAAAACAACAACAAAATTAGAGATCCTTATGAACTTTATATTGAATTAGGACATAATGATTTTGAAGAGAAAATTAAAAAACCTATGGAAGTTTGTTTGCACAATAGTGATAGCAATGCTATTAGCATGAATTCTGTGAACACCATTATTGCTAATGCTATGGAAAAGTCTAAGCTTGGGGAAGCTAGTTTTTATGAAAATGATCTTTTTAGTTCCCCAGCTTTGGAGGAGAAAATTTGTTTTGATAATACTTTGTCTCCCATATGTGATAATTCTAATGATGCTTGTGATATTTTAAATCCACCTACTGAAAGTATTCCTTTTGAAATACCTATGGAAATTATTGAAAAGGTTATGGATGAATGTTATGCAGGGGATGGAACAGTCCATCCAAATGATCACTTGTTGAAACTTACAGAACTTTGTGAGTTGTTTAAGGTTGCATGTCTATCAAGAGAAAATGACATGAAGAAATTATTTCCATTGTCACTTAAGGACAAAGCAAGGGAGTGGTACGAGCTACTTGATGATCCTCAACATTCGAAGTGGAAGGAGCTTGAATCTCTCTTTTACTCTATATTTTATCCCCCTTATGAAAGGCATTTAGATAGGAATTACATTTATAATTTTTGTCCTCGTGATGGAGAAAGCATTGCTCAAGCTTGGGGAGACTGAAAATATTAATACTTAAATGTCCTAATGATGACGTGGATCGCACGTTCGTTGGGAGACCCTAAGAGGAAGGTATGAAGCAGTGTAGCAGCAGTTTCCCTCTGTTTGAAACCAAGGTTTAATCGACCAGTAGGAGCAAGAAATCACTTCTGAAGGTTGTTGGTGGGGCCGTTTACTCGATCACCAACGTGGAATCTGCACACAACACAATCAAACTACTTTGCGCCAACGAAACAGTGAGGTTGTCAATCTCACCGGCTTGCTGAAAATAAAGGATTAAACGTATGGTGTGGAAAACAGTAGTAAATTGCAGAGAATGAAAAGGAACAATGTTTGCAGTTGGTTGTATTATCAGTGTAAAAGAATGGACCGGGGTTCACAGTTCACTAGTGGTGTCTCTCCATAAAAGATAACTAACATGCTGGGTGAACAAATTACAGCTGGGCAAATGACAAAATATTGAGCTCATGACAATGAATATATATGACATGATAATTACTATGATATTCATGTGGGCATTACGACAAAATACATAGACCGTTATCCAACAACGTCTATGACTAATAATCCACCTCCAGGTTGTCATCCGAGTTCCCCGTTGGTATTAAGTTGCAAGCAACGGATAATCGCATTAAGTAATGTGCGTAATGTAAACTAATGCATTAGACCTAATGGCGCACCCTTAAGCTAAGCATCGGTTATTTTATCCCTAGTGGCAATAGCACATCCACAATCATAGAAGTTATTGTCATTCTCTCAGATTACCGGAGGCATGAACCCACTATCTAGCATAAATACTCACCCTTGGAGTTACAAACATCTACTTGGCCAAAGAATCTACTAGTAACGGAAAGCATGAAAGATCATAAATAACATATAAGATATATTGATAATCAACTTGACATAGTATTCAATATTCATCGGATCCTAGCAAACACAATATGTAACATTACAATAAGATGATCTTGATCATGATAGGCAGCTCACAAGATCTAAACATGATAGCATAAAGTGGAGAGATAACCATGTAGCTACTGCTATGGACCCGTAGTCCGAGGATGAACTACTCATGCATCACTCCGGAGGCAGGCATGGTGATGTAGAGCCCTCCGGTGATGATTCCCCTCCCTGGCAGAGTGCCGGGAAGAGCTTCTGAACCCTCCCGAGCTAGGGTTGATGACGGCGGCGTCTCTGGAACTTTTCGTGGATAATGGCTCAGGTATTTAGGGTTTTCATGTCGGGAAGATTATATAGGCTAAAGGGCGGCGGCTGGAGACGCTCGTGGGGCCCACACCACCCCACGACACGGTTAGGGGTGGGGCCGCGCCGCCCCATGGTGTGGCTGGCTCGCGGCCCCCCTCCGTCTCTCCTTTGGACTCCGTGTTCGTGTTGGAAAAATAGGAGGTTTAGTCCAAATTTTGTCCAATTCCGAGAATATTTCCAGATTAGCTTTTCTGGAATACAAAAACAGCAGAAAACAGGAACTGACACTGTGGCATCTTGTTAATAGTTTAGTCCCAGAAAATGCATAAAAATGCTATGAAGTGTATATAAAACATGTAACAATTGGTATAATATCAACATGGAACATCAGAAATTATAGATACGTTTGAGACGTATCACCGGGAAGAGCTTCTGAACCCTCCCGAGCTAGAGTTGACGGCAGCGGCGTCTCTAGAACTTTTCATGGATAATGGCTCGGGTGTTTAGGGTTTCGCGTCGGGAAGATTATATAGGCGAAAGGGCGGCGGCTGGGGTGCCCGTGGGGCCCACACCACCCCACGGCGTGGTTTGGGGGCCCGCGCCGCCCCATGGTGTGGCTGGCTCATGGCTCCCCTCCGTCTCTCCTTTGGACTCCGTGTACGTGTTGGAAAAATAGGAGGTCCTGTCCAAGTTTCGTCTAATTCCGAGAATATTTTCATACTAGCTTTTCTGGAATACAAAAACAGAAGAAAACAGGAACTGGCACTGTGGCATCTTGTTAATAGTTAGTCCCAGAAAATGCATAAAAATGCTATGAAGTGTATATAAAACATGTAACAATTGGTATAATATCAACATGGAACATCAGAAATTATAGATACGTTTGAGATGTATCAAGCATCCCCAAGCTTAGTTCTACTCGTCCTCGAGTAGGTAAAACGATAAAAAAACAAAATAATTTCTGAGGTGACATGCTATAATCATAATCTTGATCAAATAGTATTGTAAAGCACATGTTATGAATGAAGTGATGCAGGTCAATAGTCTATAGTTTGCTAGCAAGTAGATAATGAGCAAACAACTGAATCATATAAGCAAAAAACTTTTCATGAATAGTACTTTCGAGACAAGCATCAAAGAGTTTTGCATAAGAGTTAACTCATAAAGCAATAGATTCTAAGTAAAATGTATTTAACCAACACAGAGGAAGATTTAAGCTTCAGCAATTGCTTTCAACTTTCAACATATATATCTCATGGATATTTGTCAACACAAAGCAATATAATAAGTGCAATATACAAGCATATAAAAATTGTTGCACCAAAGTTGACACTAGTGTTTGCTTCTGAGATAGAAAGAAGTAGAAAAACTAACTTAACATAAAAGTTAAAGAAAGGCCCTTCGTAGAGGGAAGCAGGGATTAAATCATGTGCTAGAGCTTTTTAAGTTTTTGAAATCATATAGAGAGTAAAAATAAGTTTTGAGAGGTGTTTGTTAATTGTCAACGAATCAGAAAATGGAAAGTACAATATGACCCCTGCCAACCAGACTTTTAAGAGCGGCTCCCATGAAGGACGTTATTTCTACCAGCAAGGCAGATCATCCCTCTTCTCTTATGTTTACACATGCAGATATTTCATTGTTTGTCATTGCTTGACTGATGAACCAGGGCAAAAATGTGAAGAGAATTAAGTGGTTAAAGTTGTAATTAATTGGGACTGGGCACCCCATTTGCTAGCTCTTTTTACAAAATTAATGGATAAGCGGATGTATATGCGTCTAGTCCGGTGGTAAAGTCTGTTTGACAGTTGACATAAAGACATCCACCCCGTCCTCATGAGCTTGGTAAACATTGACACAAAATAGAGTAATAATTTTTGAATAGTTTAAAGGTAGCACATGAAAAATTTACTTGGAATGGCAAGGAAATACCACATATAGGTAGTTATGGTGGGAGATAATGACAAAAAACCACCACAATTGAACACGAGATGTCCGAAAACCACCACCTTAGGGTTTGTCGACACATAAATACCACTATTGGGGCCATGTTGTGACGCAGAGCACTAATCGCTCGTGGTTAGCGTTCTAACAGGTTTTCTGTAAGGTGGGACCCGCTGTCAGGTCTATGTGGCAAAAAAGAAAAGAAAAAAAAGCAAGGGGAAGAGAGGCCTGGTCAACGCACGCACGCGCCGGCCGCCCCTCCCTGGCCGCGACGTCACCGCCCGCGCCGGCGGCCGGCCGCCCCTCCCTGGCTGCCTCTGTGGCCCTGATCAACGCAAGCAAGCGCGTGGAAGCAGCGGCCGCGGGGAGGACGCGTTCCTGCTGCACAGCGTGGTGGCGCCCGGGGCCTCGATCAGGGCGTCCTTCGTGGGCGCCGCGGTGGCCGCGCGGCTGGTCGTGGCCGGCGCCGTGGAGGCGCTCAGGGAGGTTCTCGATCGCAGTGACCCCAAGTTGCGCACCGCAGACGCCGTAGACGAGTCCGGCAACACGCTGCTCGACCTCGCGGTGGGCCTCGGACGCGCTGACATCGTGCAGGTGCTCCTCGAGTACGGGGCCGACGCCGACAAGCCCAGCCGCAGCCGGACTTCCCTTGAGATAGCTGTCGCGTCTGGCGAGTGCCTCATTGCGGAGCTCCTCCTCGCCAACGGCGCCACGCCCGCCGGCTGGACACAACGAATCCTCTGCGGTTGGCAGCGGAGGGCGGACGCCGCGACGCGATGAAGATGCTCCTGGCGGCAGGCGTGAGGTGCGGCACGGATGGTGGCACGGCCCTCCATGCCACGGCGAGGAGGGGCGAATAGGCCGTGGCACGCCTCATCCTGGGCCTCGTCTGCTCGGTGCAGGAGGCAGGAGCATCGTCTAGGTCGCCTGGAAAGGCGCCGGAGTCCAGGCCCGCATCTGCTCGGTGCAGGGAAGGGGAGGAGCGGTGGCCCGCTGGAGGCGGGGGGGGGGGCGGCGCGCTGACCCGTGCGGCAGCGCGTTGGAGGTGGTCGACGGCGCGGAGGCCCTGTGGCGACGGGCTGGAGGTGAGGATCCGGGGAGCGGGAGGAAACCGCCGCCGCGAGCATGGGCGTGCGGGCTCGGCCAGGGCGTCGGCGCCGCGCGGCTCGGGGGCTCGGCCAGGGCAGCTGGGGAGTAAGGAGGCAGGGCGAGTGGGCGACGGTGGCGCGCAGCGCGAGGCCTAGGCCAGGCAGCGGCGGCGGGGGAGGAAGGAGGCAGGGGAATGGGTCGGCCGGCGGAGAAGGAGAGGTTGGATCGGGGTGGGTTAGTGGGGTGGGTGCGTGGGTCCCACAGCAACTAGTCAACCAGGTCTTTGCTCCCTCAAATATTGCCACGTTGACCCGACAGGCGGGTCCTACCTTCCAGAAAACCTGTTAGAATGCTAACCACGAGCGATTAGTGCTCTACGTCACAACATAGCCCCAATAGTGGTATTTATGTGTCGACAAACCCTAAGGTGGTGGTTTTCGGACATCTCGTGTTCAATTGTGGTGGTTTTTTGTCATTATCTCTTATGGTGGACACAGATGGCATGGATTTTGGCTCAAGGTTTGGATGCACGAGAAGCATTCCCTCTCAGTACAGAGTTTAGGCTTGCAAGGTTATTTGAAGCAAACACAGGATATCAGCCGACATAGCAAGATTTATATGAAACATATTGCAAGCATTATAAGACTCTACACTGTCTTCCTTGTTAACAAAATCCTTTTACTAGAAAATATCTAGACCTTAGAGATACCAATCATGCAAACCAAATTTCAACGAGCTTTGCGGTAGTTCTTCATTAATAGGTTTTAACTACATGATACAAAAGCTTAAACATGAACTACTTGATAACTCAAAACAATTGACAAGTATCAAATTATCCAATACAGTGATCTACAAGAATATGTAAGCTTTTTCCATTATACCATCTACCACATTGATGCATGTAAAATGCATACATGAACTTTGCATTATATTACTTATATTTCAATCATATAAGGGTTATATCATTGATTTATATTGATTTTGGGAATATTTCATTGTTTCCCTATTTTTCTGGAATTAACCCTGCACAGGCAGAAAACCCTATTTTCTATATTTTGATGTTTCAGGGACCCAAACGACGTTCAAATGACCTGATATTTCACGGGCGTCAGTTTTTGGAAGGAACGAAGAGTAGGAGCGAAGGAAGCGAACAAACGGAGACCCGAGGGCCGAAAGAGGTGGGCCCACGCGGCCAGATTCCATGACCGCGTGGGACCCCCCATCCTGGGCCTCGAGCCTCCATTGTCGTCGATCTTCATCCCCGTGCCTCCGTCTTGACCTAAAAACGACTATAAAAATAGTCCCCCGAGGAGTTTCGTGAGGAGGCGGCGGAGAAACACAAAAATCACGAAACAGGAGACAGAAGGCTACCGCCGGAGAAGATCGGAGGGGGAAATGCTGCCGGAATCACCTCCAGAAGGCTCCTCCATCCCCCTCCGGAGTCTCCATCAACACCACCGTCAAGACCAGCACCATCTCCATCACCATCTTCGTGATCCATTTCATCCCCCTCATAGTTTGAGATTGTTGAACCCTAGCTATTGTCTAAGTACTATTCTACATGTTTGTGAATTGCTACATGTCACTGTTTGTGGGGAGATTATATTCTCAGATTGTGTTGTATCACTTATGCCATTGAATCATATCATGTCTTCACGTTGTGAGTTGTTCTCTCATGTTCCTGGGGGCATAGGATGGATTGGCAATGATTTATTTACGACATGTGTTGGTATTTTGTCTAGTGTTTATCTTTTTATGTAATTCTATGATGGTGTTGTGCGAACGTCGACTGCACATCACTTCACCTATATGGGCTCATAGGAGAACACCGTAGTGTAATGGAGTGAGAGAGACTTGGGAGGACATGTAAACCTGAGACCGAGTCATGAAGTTGCATTATGAGGGTATTAGTATCGGGGACCTTAGAGTTTAAGGCTATGGTGGGACTCTATGTCTTAATAACTCTTGTGCAGTCATTTACTTGGCCATAAGAACCATCATAAGGGGTTTAGTTTATTTATTTAGCTTTCCCTAATTATGACTCCATCCAAAAGAAGATTAAAACTTGACAAAATGCTTACCTTGTTGTTCTAGAAATATTTATGCCATGAAGTCTAGGTAGCTCTTGGGAACGTTCTCCACTTATAAGAAACACACACTTGAGGTTGTCCTCTTGCTGCATAGAGGATTGGGCTTTCTCTCTTTGAGAGATTTCATCATATTTTATTTTCAGTTTTTTACTTTATTGCAAACTCTACGCCAAAAACCCAAAAACATTTGCATCATTTAATCATTTTAGTTTGTCTAGTGCATAGATAATAAGAGAAGTGACACTCTTATTTGAGAGGATAAATACTTATACCTTCTACTCCTCGTGGGATCGATACTAATACTTACACACTGAAGATTTCAACGATCCCCTATACTTGTGGGTACCAAGACATTTTCTGGCGCCGTTCCCGGGGAGTTTAGCGATTAAGTTTTTATTCTTGTTTGTACTAGACATTAGTTTACTTTCAATTTTGCATTATCTTAGTTTTAGTTTCAGTTTTATATTTTTCTTATATATCAAAACCCAAAAAAATTATAAAATGGAAAACGACAAAACAATTATAGAACTTTATAATATTTATCTTGAGTTAGGACATGAAGTATTTGAGGAGAAAATTAAAAAATATATGGAAATTTATTTGCATACCAATCATGTCAATGGTAATACTATTAGTATGAATTCTTTAAACACCTTTATTGCTAATGCTACGGAAAACCTTAAGCTTGGGGAAGTTTGTTTTGATGAATATGATATTTTTAGTCCCCCAAGCTTGGAAAAGAAATTTTATTTTGATGATATTATGCTTCCCATTTATGATGATTACAATGATGAATACAATATTTTCAGTCCACTACTATTGAGGATAAATTTTATTATGATTATGATATGCCTCCTATATATGATGATTACAATGATGCTTATGAATGTTTTACTCCCACATCACTAATAAGAAGGATTTTACTTATGTGGAGAGTATTAATACTTTTATGCTTGTAGATCATGAAAGACATGCTTTATGTGATAATTATATTGTTGAATTTATTCATGATGCTACTGAAAGTTATTATGAGAGAGGAAAACATGGTTCTAAACATTTCAATATTATTATGTTTCCTCTCTTTAAGTTCAAAGTCTTGAAATTGCTCTTGTTTTATCTTCCTATGCTACTTGCTTTGTGTTCAATGATTTATTTTCTTACAAGATCCCAATGCATAGGAAGTGGGTTAGACTTAAATGTGTTTCATATTTTTCTTGATGCTCTCTTTTGCATTTCAATTCTTATTCCTATGTGAGCATCATTAAAACTATCATGTCTAGCTAAAAGACGTTAAAGAAAAGCTTTGGGAGACAACCCATATTTTTTATATTCAGTTTGATTTTGGTTTTTGAGTCAAGGTGCTTGATTACTACTGTACATCACATTTGTATCTTATTTTTCATCTTTGCAAGAATAACCTCTTTTAGAGGTAGGATCAAACAATAGTGATTTGCTGTCCAGAAAACAGATTCCTGAGCTTCACTGCGAAAAATGTTAAAAATCACAGAAAAGGAATTTTGACCTGAATTTTACGACAGCAATCTTCAGTTATTATTACACATTTCATTAGTTCAAAGTTTTTGATTTGAGCAACGTAAGTGCCTCTGAAAATTCATCTTTACGGGTGTCCAGTTTTTGACAGATTCTGTCTTTATTTTGCATTACTCTCATTACTTGTGTTTTGTGTGGTTCTATTGATCAAAGAGCAATACACAACCATAGTAACAGTAAAATGTTTAGAATCAACTCATGATATGTCTTTGCTGTACCTATGTGGATTTAATTTATGGAGACACTAACCCCTCTAATCAAGTTTTATGATGAGTTTTGTGTAAAGAGAATTTTCAAGTGGAAGAGTTGAGGGTGATGAACAAGATCAAGAGGGACAAACACTCAAGCTTGGGGATGTTACCCCTAGCTCACCTACATATATCAAATAAGTACAAGAATTCAAGCTTGGGGATGCCAAGCCACCTCACTCCAACCATCTTGATACCAAGTAAGTAAGCCTAGCTATATGGCTATAAAGAAAGCGCTTTACGGGAGGCAACCCGGTTGTTTTTACTTTTTTCTTTGTGTCCTCTTGCTGTAACAAGAGACTTAGTTTTTAGTTTTGTTTCTGGAATTTTTAATAAAGTGCCAAGTTTTACCCATTTTGGCTTGAAAAAGTTGCTTTTTATTCGGAGATTTTATTCCAGCACGAATCTGTGCACGGTATGATTTTTATTCCTATTCTGTAACTCCGAATGAGCTGAAATTTGAACTGTAGTTGCAACTTTTCATCCTCTGTAAGCTGAATTTTTCAGATTTTTTCGACATATTTAAGTAGGGTAGAAAAATGCGTTTTGCTGCTGCTGTTTTTCTGGACAGATTCTGTCCCATTTTGTTTGATGCATTCTTTGAACTTTTAACTTGAATCTTTTTGATCCAATTGAGTTTATAAGTAGGCATACAACATTATACACTTTTGGACATTCATATGAATTTTTGTTTAAGGATTTTATGCAGCAAGCAATTCATTTGTCTATCACTACTAATGTCACCCCACAGAAAAGAAATGGGAGAAACGGTGTTTTGAAGTTTTTTCACAGGGATTAGAGGAGATGCACCAAGAGCTATCCAAGGATGGTGAAGACCATAAGCTTGGGGATGTGAAGACAACCCCACTGGACCAACACACTCTCGGTTTGCACACGTCTAACTTCTGTTTTTCGATTGCACTTTATCGCATAAACTTGGAGCGTCTTTTTTCTTTTTATTTCGGTTTGATTTTTTTTCTTGAGACCACCACTATCATTTATGTTATGAGAGAGCTACTGGAAATTTGGGTTGAATTAAGTTGGATGCTATTAAAAATATTGGGAAAGGGATGTTTGAGTTGATTCAAAAAGATACATATAGTTGCATGATTCATGTGCTTTTTAATGAGTATTAATTTGCAAGTGTTTTATCAAGAGCTATCTTTTATTCATGTTTTGATGCTGAATGTTACTTTACTTTGTTTAACATGGATTGGTTAGTTCTATGGACACTTATGCATGCATTTAGACGGTCAACTTTCTCCCTCTTGCTAGCCCAAAAATTCCAACAAGTAAAAACTTGTTTTCCAACACCTTCAACCAAAGTTTTTCCAGTGAGTCCACCATATCTACCTATTAGCTTTATGCTATTCCGAGTATGTTTATCATGTTATATTGTATTATCTATACTTCTGAATTAAAATGCTTATGTTATTGATTGTTATGGGAAAAGTTGGTTAAAAAGCTCTCACGAACTTGATGCACACTTTACTTTTATTGCACTTAATAAACATGAACCATTGTGATTAAAATTATGAAGTTGTGAGCTTGACAAGAGTCTTGGTTGGGAGTTAGCTCATATGTGCTGTCACATGGCAAGCTTTCAACGTGCTCTTAATTATATTTAGTTGATATCATGTACTTTTGTTTATGGATGCTTATCATGGTGCCAAATAAATGCGGAAACTTAGTAAGTTTGAGGAGTTTGTATAAATGGCTAGAGAGACGCCTGGGCCGCTAACTAAGCCATGCATCATTCATGGTGGAAATTTACACGCACCAAAGTGAACATTCAGTGATGCATCATAATAAAAAGCTATACAATAGTAAATAAAAGAGTGCTGAGATTGTTCATTTTGTTTGTCTTGTCATTTTGACATGGGCTTTTCCATGTCCTGAGGCAAGAGGTACCCCAGTTGACGCTCTTGATGACGCTATTATATTACTTACAATGACCTTAACTTGAACTTGCTTTTGGTCCCAAGTTGAGTAACACCGTGGTGTAGGTACTCGTATTCACGGGGCATGAGACATTCAACCCATACTTTGTCAAGCACTACTCATATTTGCTTTCACTTTAAACTTTAACCATTCAAGATGCTATGATAGGGGTAATGAGAGCTTGACACCAATGAATACCACATTGCAAACATTAACTTAAGTAGAAGCATTTGGAAGTAGATGAAACTTATTCATGTTTTACCTCTACTTTATATATCTTTCCAAAGTGTCCACCTTTTATATTCAGATTTACAAGAATACTCTATGACCATTATAGGATGTTTTTACTTTTCATTATGCATACATTTGTTCCATAGTGCTTTCTTCTATGTTACACTTTGTGAATTATCATTGAACATCCTTTCATTGAATATTTGATATCACTTTATAATCTATCTTGTATATTGCTACTCCTTTGAGAATGAATCATTTGACTTTATGTAGCAATAGTAATCATCTTTGATATCCATTGATAGTATTAAAATGCAAAGTCCATGTTAGTTTTATCACCTTCATACTCGAGGACGAGTATAGGTTAAGCTTGGGGATGTTGATGCATGTAAAATGCATACATGAACTTTGCATTATATTACTTATATTTCAATCATATTTGCATCATATAAGGGTTATATCATTGATTTATATTGATTTTGGGAATATTTTATTGTTTCCCTATTTTTCTGGAATTAACCCTGCACAGGGAGAAAACCCTATTTTCTATATTTTGATGTTTAAGTGACCCAAACGACGTTCAAATGACCTGATATTTCACGGGCGTCCGTTTTTGGAAGGAACGAAGAGTAGGAGCGAAGGAAGCGAACAAACGGAGACCCGAGGGCCGAAAGAGGTGGGCCCACGTGGCCAGATTCCTTAGCCGTGTGGGACCCCCATCCTAGGCCTCGAGCCTCCAATGTCGTCGATCTTCGTCCCCGTGCCTCCGTCTTGACCTAAAAACGACTATAAAAATAGTTCCCCGAGGAGTTTCGCGAGGAGGCGGCGGAGAAACACAAAAACCACGAAATAGGAGACAGAAGGCTGCCGCCGGAGAAGATCGGAGGGGGGAAATGCCGCCGGAATCACCTCCGGAAGGCTCCTCCATCCCCCTCCGGAGTCTCCATCAACACCACCGTCAAGACCAGCACCATCTCCATCACCATCTTCATGATCCACTTCATCCCCCTCATAGTTTGAGATTGTTGAACCCGAGCTATATTTTTTTTGATGCTGTTACCGTAGGGGAAACCCCCTACGGTGTAGATTTTATATAAATAGGAAAAAAACCATAGGTTTTCCCCTTAGAGTTTTACAACCAAACAGCCGTCAAAAATTTCGCCTATGGCGGAAAGAAATCAGAAGGGAGAACACTACACATTAAGTAAAGGTATCTAAAACCCAATCTAGTAACGGTTGGACAAGAGTAGCCGAGACCCTATATTGATGAACCAAGAGATCATGCTGGAAAGTGACCCTCCATCTAGCTAGAGATGGTTGCTGTTGCTTGAAGATCAAGTCGTTTATGTTCCTCCATATATTCCACATAGCGCAGACAACAATTTCCAAGAAGCAAGGCCCATTGAAGTTTGTGGCAGCCGAAGTGAATCTTTGAGAGATGGGGAGAGAAGTGTCCCACACAATGCCAATGATATTCCAGCAAGATGAGGCGAACTGCCAGTCAAAGAAGAGGTGATCCCTGCTTTCAAGCAGACAAGCAGAACAGAGGACACAATTTGAAGATGAATACAAATTCCAGTGCTTGCTTGAACCCTAGCTATTGTCTAAGTACTATTCTACATGTTTATGAATTGCTACTTGTCATTGTTTTTGTGGGGAGATTATATTCTCAGATTGTGTTGTATCACTTATGCCATTGAATCATATCATGTCTTCGCGTTGTGAGTAGTTCTCTCATGTTCCTGGGGGCATAAGATGGATTGGCAATGATTTATTTATGACATGTGTTGGTATTTTGTCTAGTGTTTATCTTTTTATGTAATTCTATGATGGTGTTGTGTGAACGTCGACTGCACATCACTTCACCTATATGGGCTCATAGGAGAACACTGTAGTGTAATGGAGTGAGGGAGACTTGGGAGGACATGTAAACCTGAGACCGAGTCATGAAGTTGCATTATGAGGGTATTAGTATCGGGGACCTTAGAGTTTAAGAATATGGTGGGACTCTATGTCTTAATAACTCTTGTGCAGTCATTTACTTAGCCATAAGAACCATCATAAGGGGGTTTAGTTTATTTATTTGGCTTTCCCTAATTATGGCTCCGTCTAAAAGAAGATTAAAACTTGACAAAATGCTTACCTTGTTGTTCTAGAAATATTTATACCATGAAGTCTAGGTAGCCCTTGGGAACATTCTCCACTTATAAGAAACACACGCTTGAGCTTGTCCTCTTGCCGCATAGAGGATTGAGTTTTCTCTCTTTGAGAGCTTTCACCCATCATATTTTATTTTCAGCTTTTTACTTTATTGCAAACTCTACGCCAAAAACCCAAAAACATTTGCATCATTTAATCATTTTAGTTTGTCTAGTGCATAGATAATAAGAGAAGTGACACTCTTATTTGAGAGGATAAATACTTATACTTCTACTCCTCGTGGGATCGATACTAATACTTACACATTGAAGATTTCAACGATCCCCTATACTTGTGGGTATCACACATGCAACATTTTCTGTTCCAACCAAACACCAATCAATTTATTTCAACATAAACTCTCCAAAAAAATTATAAGTGAAGCAAGAGAGTAGTTTTTTTTAAAAGAACTAACAGCTCTGAACAAGAGATGCATGCAAAACAGGAGCTAAAAGCATAGCAATAGCTAGGTAAGAATACACAACAAGTATAAGTGAAGAATAGGAGTATTCATATAAAAAGCAGAGCGTGTCTCTCTCTCAATCAAGAATGTTAGGGTCCAATCAAGTTTACTCCAAGTAAAGCACATATGATGTGAAAGAATTAAAATATAGTTTCACTAGAGATGACCTGATAAGTTGCTGATGAAGAAGGGGATGCCCACCAAGCTTAGACGCTTGAGTCTTCTTGAAATATGCTTGGGTGAACCATGGGAGCATCCCCAAGCTTAAGCTCTTCACTCTTCTTGATCACATTATATCATCCTTCTCTCTTGACCCTTGAAAACTTCCGCCACACCAAACTCAGAGTAATTCTCATTAGAGGGTTAGTGCACAATCAAAAACTCACATGTTTTATAAGGACACAAACATGACCATTACTTTTATCATTAACTACTGTCACTGATGTTATGTGAAGCTCTTCACCCTAAAAAAAGAATTCCACTCAACACTAGTAAAAGAGAGAATGCGAAAAATAAAAGACAGAATCTGTCTAAACAGAACAGTCTGTAAAGACGAATTTTTTCGAGGCACTTACGTTGCTCAGTTAGAAAAACTTTAAACTAAATAAAGATGCGTACATATCTGAGGCTCACGCACAAATATTTGCAGATTTAAATAATTTTCTTTGATTTTACATAAGTAAAATGGTAAACAGCAGAAATCTGTTCCTGCGCAGAAATCCAAATCTAGCATCATCTTCCTATTAGAGGCAATACTTGGCACAACAATGCGATAAAATAAAGATACAGAGGAATTGTTTCAGAAGTAAACAACTCCTTGACTAATAAAAACTGAAAACAAATAGATAATGGGTTGCCTCCCAAAAGCGCTTTCTTTAATGCCTTTTAGCTAGGTTAGAAGATTTTAATGATACTCCCATAAGAATAAGAGTTGAAAAACAAAAGAGACCATCGAGAGGCAAATATCAAACACATTTAAGTCTAACCCACTTCCTATGCAAGGGAATCTTGTAATAAAATAAATTTTTGAAGCATAAAGCAACTAGCATAGAAAGACGAAACAAATGCAACTTCAAAACTTTCAACATAAAGAGAGGTGTTTTAGTAACTTGAAAATTTTACAATCATATATTCCTCTCTCATAATAACTTTCAGTAACATCATGAACAAACTCAACAATATAACTATCACATAAAGCATGCTTTTCATGATCTACAAACACATAATTTTTATTAAGCTAAAAAACAGCGGGGTTATCAAACCCACTTTTGACAATAATAGTATAATAAATATCATTAGGCAATATAGGACCATCATCAAGAGCATTATCATATATAACATTAGGGTGCACATTTTTACTTTCTGCAATTTCCTTTTCTTAAGTCAAGGAGCTTGTTACTTCAAATTTATCAAAAGGAGATATTTCAATAGAATCATGACATTCAACAATATAGCATTTTTCCTCCTTATGTAGGCATGGAGGGTAATCATATAATGTAAGAGTTAAAGAGTTACTATCATTAGAAGGTAGATCCTCCTTTTGTTCTTCACTCTCCTCCTCTTTTTCATCCAATGAGATCACAGTTTCAGTAATTTCTTCTTCCATAGGTCCCTGAAAAGAAGCAAGTTGTTCTGGAAAATAAGTTTTCTCAAGAAATTCAGTGATATAAGGATTATCATTGTAATATTCAAGGCAATAACCAAGTATAGCAAAATTTTCAGATTTATAAGGAGAATCATCATCGTGAATATAACCAGCAATTTCATAGGCACCTTTAAAAACAAAAAATTCTTCAGTTTGTTCAAGATTACCAAAGTCATTGTTTCCTTTAGTATAAGCAACCAAAGTTTTATTATCATTATAATCACATTGGAAAGGGAGGTGTTTGTGCCTTCTATACAACAAAAAGATTCATTAAAGCAGTAGGATTCATCATATGTAGAACACATGTTCTTAGCAAAATAATTCAATCTACTTATTTGTTCCCATAGATGTTTCCCTTTTTGAGACAAGCGGTATTCCTCATAATAATTTTGCCGTTCCTCCGTGAACCCGCCTTGCCAATAAGATCTAGCTCTAGTATCATAGATATAAGCCATTGATAGCAAATAAGCAACTAGACATAATAACAAACCGAAATAAACTAAATGCAGGAAACTAATTTTTTTGTGTTTTTGAAAAATAAGAGCAAACAAGACAAGATAAAATAAACTAAGCAAGACAAAAACAAAGTAAAGAGATTGGAAGCGTGAGACTCCCCTTGCAGAAATCCTCTTGCCCCCCGGCAACGGCGCCAGAAAAATTTGCTGGCGTGTGGAAGGGGAAGTAAGGAGATTTCTGAACCGAAGTGCTTCCACTCCCCGGCAACAGCGCCAGAAAACGTTGCTTAATGACGTGGATCGCACGTTTGTTGGGAGACCCCAAGAGGAAGGTATGAAGCAGTGTAGCAGCAGTTTCCCTCAGTATGAAACCAAGGTTTAATCGACCAGTAGGAGCAAGAAATCACTTTTGAAGATTGTTGGTGGCGCCGTTTACTCGATCACCAACGTGGAATCTGCACACAATACAATCAAACTACTTTGCGCCAACGAAACAGTGAGGTTGTCAATCTCACCGGCTTGCTGAAAACAAAGGATTAAACATATGGTGTGGAAAACAGTAGTAAATTGCAGAGAATGAAAAGGAACAATGTTTGCAGTTGGTTGTATTATCAGTGTAAAAGAATGGACCGAGGTACACAGTTCACTAGTGGTGTCTCTCCATAAAAGATAACTAACATGTTGGGTGAACAAATTACAGATGGGCAATTGACAAAATATTGAGCGCATGATAATGCATATATATGACATGATGATTACTATGATATTCATGTGGGTGATGGCCCTTGACGTAGTTACCTTTGTCAAAAGAATATGGGTTAGGTTGAGACTCCAAGTGCATAGTGTATAGTATAGGAAAGACGGTTTCCCCACGAGGGGTGACTCGAGGGTTTAATATCGAACTCTCGGGGAATCATTAGTGAAAGATTTATCTTCTTATCTTTCTCTTGAAAACCTAGAAAACAAAGTAAATTGTTTTGGCCCTCAACCTCACCAAGTGGTTGTCAAGCACAAGGTGTGAGAATGATATCAAAATAAAATGAATGCAAAACAGTAAATAAATATGCAATGATGATAAATAAATATGCAAGGAAGATGGAAACAATGATGGATGATATTTTTGGGTTTTGTATTGTGAATGCAAGATGTAAAAGTGTTTTTGTATTTTCGGATATTTAAATGGCAGAAAATGTAAAGTGGATAAAAGTTGTTGGAAAGGTGTTTTTTATGATTAAAAATGGTCCGGGGTTCATGGTTTCACACATGCACTCTCTCTTTAATAAAGTGGTAGACAATGGAACACTAGAATTGACATATGAGATTGCAACAAAACGGTTTCATGACAAGTTACTAATTATATGGGCATCATGTCCTAACATAGAGATCTTTTGTTTATTAATCTCTCTTATACTCCACCAAGATGCGAACTAAATCATAACACCTTAGTAATTAAGATAAATCAGAGCATAGCATTAAGTATCATGACATGAAGTTAAAATAAGAACATGCTAGATCTAGTCATGGAGTAGTGGTAATGGTCACACCCACATCTCCGGTAGCAAGGTAGTTTTCTTTATCCCTAGTGAGGCAACAAAGTAAGGTAAAAACCCAAGTGAATCGCGGAACTTTCTCTCACGTTCACCGCACTAGCCACCCCCCGTTACTCCAACTAATGCACACGTTCCCCTCACACGCTCTCATACACATGCTTGATCATAACAAGTACACAAGAACGGGGTACATAATATGCATCTACTTTCATAACTGAAACAAAACTATTGCAATCTCAAACATATATTAACTCATATAAAGATCCACCACAAAGATATTACATAGATGACCGTAATCATGTTCAGCAGCTCATACGGTACTAATTAGTGAAGCTCAAGAGAGGAGAGATACATAAGTTACTTCCACAAACCCATAGTCCAGGGTGGACTACTCCCTCTTCATCATGGAGACGGTGGAGAAGTCGTTGGAGAAGATGGAGACCATGCCGACAGCGCCCCGCCGGAGTTTTCCCCCTCCAATCTGCAACTCCAGGTCTCTGTTTCATGGTTTATGTGTTTCCGCGGCGCTCCTTTCCGCGAAAGCCCTGGGGGCTATTTTTATAGTCATTTTTAGGTCAAGATGAAGACACGGAGATGAAGATCGACGACAACGGAGCCACGAGACCCCAGATGGTGGGTCCCACACGGCCAGATTCCTTGGCCGCGTGGGCCACCCTCTTCTGGCCTCGGGCCTCCGCTTGTTCGCTTCCTTCGCTCTCACGCTTTGTTCCTTCCAAAAACTGATGCTCGTAAATTTCCAGGTCATTTGGACGTCGTTTGGGTCCCTGAAACATCAAAATATAGAAAATAGGGCTTTCTGCCTATGCAGGGTTAATTACAGAAAAATATGGAAACTATGAAATATTCTCAAAATCAATATAAAACAATGATATAACCCTTATATGATGCAAATATGATTGAAATATAAGTAATATAATGCAAAGTTCATGTATGCATTTTACATGCATCAGTGGGCATTACGACAAAATACATAGACCGTTATCCAACAACGTCTATGACTAATAATCCACCTCCAGGTTGTCATCCGAGTTCCCCGTTGGTATTAAGTTGCAAGCAACGGATAATCGCATTAACTAATGTGCGTAATGTAAACAAATGCATTAGACCTAACGGCGCACCCTTAAGCTAAGCATCGGTTATTTTATCCCTAGTGGCAACAGCACATCCACAATCTTAGAAGTTATTGTCACTCTCCTAGATTACCGGAGGCATGAACCCACTATCTAGCATAAATACTCACTCTTGGAGTTACAAACATCTACTTGGCCAAATCATCTACTAGTGACGGAAAGCATGCAAGATCATAAATAACATATAAGATAGATTGATAATCAACTTGACATAGTATTCAATATTCATCGAATCCCAGCAAACACAACATGTAGCATTACAATAAGATGATCTTGATCATGATAGGCAGCTCACAAGATCTAAACATGATAGCATAAAGTGGTGAGACAACCATCTAGCTACTGCTATGGACCCGTAGTCCGAGGATGAACTACTCACGCATCACTCCGGAGGAACGCATGGTGATGTAGAGCCCTCCGGTGATGATTCCCCTCTCCGGCAGAGTGCCGGGAAGAGCTTCTGAACCCTCCCGAGCTAGGGTTGACGGTGGCGGTGTCTCTAGAACTTTTCGTGGATAATGGCTCGGGTATTTAGGGTTTTCGCGTCGGGAAGATTATATAGGCGAAAGGGCGGCGGCTGGAGACACCCGTGGGGCCCAAACCACCCCACGGCGCGGTTGGGGGTGGGGCCGCGTCACCCCATGGTGTGGCTGGCTCGCGGCCCCCCTCCGTCTCTCCTTTGGACTCCGTGTTCGTGTTGGAAAAATAGGAGGTTCTGTCCAAGTTTCGTCCAATTCCGAGAATATTTCCAGACTAGCTTTTCTAGAATACAAAAACAGCAGAAAACAGGAACTGGCACTGTGGCATCTTGTTAATAGGCTAGTCCCAGAAAATGCTATGAAGTGTATATAAAACATGTAACAATTGGTATAATATCAACATGGAACATCAGAAATTATAGATACGTTTGAGACGTATCACCGGGAAGAGCTTATGAACCCTCCCGAGCTAGGGTTGATGGCGGCAGCATCTCTGGAACTTTTCGTTGATAATGGCTCGGGTGTTTAGGGTTTTCGCGTCGGGAAAATTATATAGGCGAAAGGGCGGCGGCGGGAGACACCCGTGCGGCCCACATCACCCCACGGCGCGGTTGGGGGGGGCCGCGCCGCCCCATGGTGTGGCTGGCTCGTGGCTCCCCTCCATCTCTCCTTTGGACTCCGTGTACGTGTTGAAAAAATAGGAGGTCATGTCCAAGTTTCGTCCAATTCCGAGAATATTTCCAGACTAGCTTTTCTGGAATACAAAAACAGCAGAAAGCATGAACTGGCAATGTGGCATCTTGTTAATAGGTTAGTCCCAGAAAATGCATAAAAATTCTATGAAGTGTATATAAAACATGTAACAATTGGTATAATATCAACATGGAACATCAGAAATTATAGATACGTTTGAGACGTATCATCTAACCATGGGCTTCCTGAGGAAATAATTGTTACTAATTTTTATGCAAGGCTTTCAGGTCATTGCAAGGATTATCTAGATGCATGTTCAGAGGGTTCTTTCACAAGTAAGAAGGTTGAAGCTAAATGGGATCTCCTTGAAACAATTCAAAGCAATACTGAAGATTGGGATAACGACAAAGGTAAAGAATCAGGTATAAACTATGAGTATGATTGCATTAAGTCTTTCTTTGAAACTGCTAGTTTTCATGAGCTTAGTGCTAAATATGGTCTTGATTCTCAAATCATTGTTGATTGGTGTAAAGCCTTTGCTTCTCATATTAATATTCCTAAAGGAAATTGGGACTTGTATCATGAACCTTTCAAAGACACTTGCATGGAAAATGAAATTGTCACTAATGATTGCAATAAACATGCTCAAACTTCTGAAAATACTATTTCTTATAAGCATGTTAATTTTTGTGGAGCACTTAGACCTTGTGAAAAGAATCAAATCGAAGAAGAATATTGTATCCATCATAGGAATAAAAAACTAGAACGTGGTACAAGGCTCTAAGTGATTTTGCTGAAAAAGTGTGTGCCCTCTATCCTTTTATTTGTGAACTTTGCTATAAAGAGGGTCATTTCGAATTCCAATGCTCAGGTTCTAATAAGGATACTGTGAGAGACTTTTGTGATAACATGATCACTCCTAATCAGCATGATGAACTTACATTATTTTTGGGGTGTGAAGAGTTATCAAGAAAATCTTCTTCTTAGATATGAGTGCTTTTGATATGAATAGCGTGTTGCATGGATGTCATCTCTATTGTGTTAATAATTGCCATGCCAACACTTACATACAAAATATTATAAAAGATGGATCGACTTTACCAAAATATGAAGGACTAATGTTTGTTTTACTCTTATTAATGAAAAAGAGGAATCCTCCCAAGCTTCTTCTATTGTTTCTAACAATAAACCAGGGTATGTGGTGAAGCCTCCTTTCAAGCCTCTCCCTCCTAAAGAGGGAAAGAAGAAGAAGAGGAGTAAAAGGAGAGAGGAAACGGTATCTTCCCCTAAGCATGTTGCTCCTATTATAGTTGTTGCTGATGAGTCTGAATTCGATGATGATCCTATGCCTGTTACTTATAGTAGTGATCATGATTGGGAAAAGCACACTACTTTTGATATTGAAAATCTTTTGGGTACCAATTCTGAAAATGATGATGTTAATAATTGCTATACTATTAGTACTATCCATGTTCCTTCCAATGATGATATAGGAAGCATTAAGCTTGGGGATGAGGTGTTTGAAAATCCTTTTGCTAGTAATAATTATATTTTTGAAACCTCTCCTCCTAGTGATGTTTTTGAAAATCCTTTTGCTACTGATGATTATATATTTGAGACCTCTCCTTCTAGTAAAAATGATAATGATATGTTTACAAATGAACACACTTTGGAAGATAACTATTCTATTGCTTATGATGATACTATGCCTCCAGTCTTTGATAATTATTATAAAGATAACTATGACATAGGCTATAATTACAATCATTCTCATGAAACTTGTCATAATTATAGAGGGATTTACCAAAACCATCCCTCTAATATACAACTTGTCTATCATGTTCGAGTTCTTTATGATGATCCTACTCCCATTGTTATTAATAAGAAGAACTTTGCTTATGTGGAAAATATTGATACTTTTATGCATATGGATCATGGTAAGAATGTTTCATGTGATGGTTATATTGTGGATTTTATCAATGATGCTACTGAAAGTTTTCATGAGAGAAGGAGACATGACTTCATATATCTCAATAATATTAAGTCTTCTCTCTTTATGTTGAAATTTTTGAAGTTCCACTTGTTTTGCCTTCCTATGCTAGTCACTTTGTGCTTTATTGATTTATTTTTTTACAAGATTCCTTTGCATAGGAAGTGGGTTAGACTTAAATGTGTTTGATATTTTCTTCTTGATGCTCTTTCATATTCACCTCTTATACATATGAGAGCATCATCAAAATTATCATGCGTAGCTAAAAGGCTTTAAAGAAAAGCGCTTGTGGGAGACAACCCATTGTTTTTTTTCTGCTATTTTTATTTTATTTGAGTCAAGGTGCTTTTACTTCTGTAGCAATGCTTTGTATCTTTATTTTCTTGCATTGTTGTGCCAAGTAAGGCCTCTAATAGGAAGATGATGCTAGATTTGGATTTCTGCGCAGGAACAGATTTCGTGTTCACCGTTTTGCTTCTGTAAAATTACAAAAAACTTATTTAAATCTGACAATTGTTGTGCTTGATCCTCAGATATGTACGCATCTTTCATTAGTTTTGAGTTTTTGATTTGAGCAACGTAAATGCCTCAAAAAAATTCGTCTTTACGAACTGTTCTGTTTTAGACAGATTCTGCCTTTTATTTTGCATTCTCTCTTTTAGTAGTGTTGAGTGGAATTCTTTTTGAGGTGGAAGAGCTTCACATAACATCAGTAGTAGTAGCTAATGTTTAAAAGTAATTGTCATGTTTGTGTCCTTATAGAACATGTGAGTTTTTGATTGTGCACTAACCCTCTAATGAGAATTATTCTGAGTTTGATGTGGCGGAAGTTTTCAAGGGTCAGGAGGGAAGGATGATATAATGTGATCAAGAAGAGTGAAGAGCTTAAGTTTGGGGATGCTCCCATGGATCACCCCAGCATATTTCAAGAAGACTCAAGCGTCTAAGCTTGGGGATGCCCAAGGCATCCCCTTCTTCATCAGCAACTTATCAGGTCATCTCTAGTGAAACTATATTTTAATTCTTTCACATCATATTGCTTTACTTGGAGCGTCTATGTGCTTTTATTTTCAGTATTTTATTTTTCTTATGGTCAACTTGATTGGACCCTAGCATTCTTGATTGGGAGAGAGACACGCTCCGCTTTTTCATATGAATACTCATATTCTTCACTTATACTTGCTGAGTATTCTTATCTAGCTATTGCTATGCTTTTAGCTCCTGTTTTTCATGCATCTCTTATTCAGAGCTATTAGTTCTTTTAAAGAAAGTACTCTTTTGCTTCACTTATAATTGTTTGGAGAGTTTATGTTGAAATAAATTGATTGGTATTTGGTTGGAACAGAAAATGTTGCATGAGGTAGATGGTATAGTGGAAAAAGCTTACATATTCTTGTAGATCATTGTATTGGATAATTTGGATACTTGTCAATTGTTTTGAGTTATCAAGTAGTTTATGTTTAAGCTTTCATATCATGTAGTTAAAACCTATTAATGAAGAACTACCGTAAAGCTCGTTGAAATTTGGTTTGCATGATTGGTATCTCTAAGGTCTAGATATTTTCTAGTAAAAGGGTTTGGTTAACAAGGAAGACAGTGTAGAGTCTTATAATGCTTGCAATATGTTTTCATATAAGTCTTGCTGTGTCAGTTGGTATCCTGTGTTTGCTTCAAATAACCTTGCTAGCCTAAACTCTGTACTGAGAGGGAATGCTTCTCGTGCATCCAAAACCTTGAGCCAAAGTCCATGCCATTTGTGTCCACCATAACTACCTATATGTGGTATTTCCTTGCCACTCCAAGTAAATTTTCATGTGCTACCTTTAAACTATTCAAAAATATTACTCCCTTTTGTGTCAATGTTTACCAAGCTCATGAGGACGGGGTGGATGTCTTTATGTCAACTGTCAAACAGACTTTACCACCGGACTAGCGGCATATACATATGCTTATCCATTAATTTTGCAAAAAGAGCTGGCAAATGGGGTGCCCAGTCCCTATTAATTACAACTTTAACCGCTTAATTCTCTTCACATTTTTGCCCTGATTTATCAGTCAAGCAATGACAAACAGTGAAATATCTGTATGTGCAAACAAAAGAGAAGAGGGATGATCTGCTGGTAGAAATAATGTCCTTCATGGGAGCCGCTCTTAAAAGTCCGGTTGGCAGGGGTCATATTGTACTTTCCATTTTCTGATTCGTTGACAATTAACAAACACCTCTCAAAACTTATTTTTACTCTCTATATGATTTCAAAAACTTAAAAAGCTCTAGCACATGATTTAATCCCTGCTTCCCTCTGCGAAGGGCCTTTCTTTTACTTTTATGTTGAGTCAGTTTTCCTACTTCTTTCTATCTCAGAAGCAAACACTAGTGTCAACTTTGGTGCAACAATTTTTATATGCTTTATATTGCACTTATTATATTGCTTTGTGTTGACAAATATCCATGAGATATATATGTTGAAAGTGAAAGCAATTACTGAAGCTTAAATCTTCCTTTGTGTTGGTTAAATACCTTTTACTTAGAATCTATTGCTTTATGAGTAAACTCTTATGCAAAACTCTTTGATGCTTGTCTCGAAAGTACTATTCATGAAAAGTTTTTTGCTTATATGATTCAGTTGTTTGCTCATTATCTACTTGCTAGCAAATTATAGACCATTGACCTGGATCACTTCATTCATAACATGTGCTTTACAATACTATTTGATCAAGATTATGATTGTAGCATGTCACCTCAGAAATTATTTTGTTTTTATCATTTTACCTACTTGAGGACGAGTAGAACTAAGCTTGGGGATGCTTGATATGTCTCAAATGTATCTATAATTTTTGATGTTCCATGCTTGTTCTATATCAATATCACAAGTTTTATATGCACTTTATATCATATTATGACATTTATTGGACTAATCTATCAACAAGATGCCACAATGTCAGTTTCTGTTTATTATGTATGTGCATTGCAGAAAAGGTCCAAAATTGAAAGTGCTCAGAAAAATCTGAAAAAATTACAGAAATTCTAAAATGCCAGAAGACTCTGGGAGCCAGAAGGACAAGTCTGGGGGAGGCCCTGATGCATGTAAAATGCATACATGAACTTTACATTATATTACTTATATTTCAATCATATTTGCACCATATAAGGGTTATATCATTGATTTATATTGATTTTGGGAATATTTCATTGTTTCCCTATTTTTCTGGAATTAACCCTGCACAGGCAGAAAACCCTATTTTCTATATTTTGATGTTTCGGGGACCCAAACGACGTCCAAATGACCTAATAATTTACGAGCATCAGTTTTTGGAAGGAACAAAGCATGGGAGCAAAGGAAGCGAACAAACGGAGACCTGAGGGCCAAGTTGAGTGGGCCCATGCGGCCAGATTCTGTCCTATTTTGTTTGATGCATTCTTTGAACTTTTATCTAGAATCTTTTTTATCCAATTGAGTTTATAAGTAGGCATACAACATTAAACACTTCTGGACATTCATATGAATTTTTGTTTAAGGATTTTATGCAGCAAGTAATTCATTTGTCTATCACTACTAATGTCGCCCCATAGAAAAGAAATGGGAGAAACGGTGTTTTGAAGTTTTTTCACAGGGATTAGAGGAGATGCACCAAGAGCTATCCAAGGATGGTGAAGACCATAAGCTTGGAGATGTGAAGACAACCCCACTGGACCAACACACTCTCGGTTTGCACACGTCTAACTTCTGTTTTTCGATCAATGCACTTTATCGCATAAACTTGGAGCATTTTTTATTTGCTTTTTATTTTGGTTTGATTTTTGTTTGTCTTGAGACCACCACTATCATTTATATATGAGAGAGCTACTGTAAATTTGGGTTGAATTAAGTTGGATGCTATTAAAAAGATTGGGAAAGGATGTTTGAGTTGATTCAAAAAGATACATATAGTTGCATGATTCATGTGCTTTTTAATGAATATTAATTTGCAAGTGTTTTATCAAGAGCTATCTTTTATTCATGTTTTGATGCCGAATGTTACTTTACATTGTTTAACATGGATTGGTTAGTTCTATGGACACTTATGCATGCATTTAGACGGTCAACTTTCTCCCTCTTCCTAGCCCAAAATTCCAACAAGTAAAAACTTGTTTTCCAACACCTTCAACCAAAGTTTTTCCAGTGAGTCCACCATATCTACCTATTAGCTTTATGCTATTCCGAGTATGTTTATCATGTTATTTTGTATTATCTATACTTCTGAATTAAAATGCTTATGTTATTGATTGTTATGGGAAAAGTTGGTTAAAGAGCTCTCACGAACTTGATGCACATCTTACTTTTATTGCACTTAATAAACATGACCCATTGTGATTAAAATTATGAATTTGTGAGCTTGACAAGAGTCTTGGTTGGGAGTTAGCTCATATGTGCTGTCACATGGCAAGCTTTCAACTTGCTCTTTATATTTTGTTGACATCATGTACTTTTGTTTATGGATGCTTATCATGGTGCCAAATAAATGTGGAAACTTAGTAAGTTTAATGAGTTTGTATATATGACTAGAGAGACGCCTGGGCCGCTAATATAAGCCATGCATCATTCATGGTGGAAATTTACTTACATGCTGTGGTGAACCTTCAGTGATGCACCCCACAATAAAAAGCTATACCAATAGTAAATAAAAAGGGTGTGGAGATTGTTCATTTTGTTTGTTTGTCTTGTCATTTTGACATGGGCTTGTTCCATGTCCTGGGACAAGAGGTACCCCAGTTGACGCTCTTGATGACGCTATTATGTTACATACAATGACCTTAACTTGAACTTACTTTTGTGTCCCAAGTTGAGTAACACCGTGGTGTAGGTACTCGTATTCACGGGGCATGAGACATTCAACCCATACTTTGTGAAGCATACTACTCATATTTGCTTTCACTTTAAACTTTAACCATTCAAGATGCTATGATAGGGGTAATGAGAGCTTGATACCAATGAATACCACATTGGAAACATTAACTTAAGTAGAAGCATTTGGAAGTTAGATGAAACTTATTCATGTTTTACCTCTACTCATTTATATATCTTTCCAAAGTGTCCACCTTTTATATTCAGATTTACAAGAATACTCTATGACCATTATACGATGTTTTTACTTTTCATTATGCATACATTTGGTCCATAGTATTTTCTTCTATGTTACACTTTGTGAATTATCATTGAACATCCTTACATTGAATATTTGATATCACTTCATAATCTATCCTGTATATTGCTACTCCTTTGAAGAATGAATCATTTGACTCTATGTAGCAATAGTAATCATCTTTGATATCCTTTGATAATATTAAAATGCAAAGTCCATGTTAGTTTTATCACCTTCATACTCAAGGATGAGTATAGGTTAAGCTTGGGGATGTTGATGCATGTAAAATGCATACATGAACTTTGCATTACATTACTTATATTTCAATCATATTTGCATCATATAAGGGTTATATCATTGATTTATATTGATTTTGGGAATATTTCTGTAACAGCCCGAAATTTGTGAACCTAAAAACCCGAATAAAATTTCCACTTTTTGTGTTCCATTGCATCATGGCATCCATTTTAATTTGCTAAACAAATAAAACAATTGGTTTGGCACCATTTAAAAACAAATGGAAACAAGAGCACCACTTAAATTCAATCCTTGTAATTCAAATGTGTTTGTTTTTGACAAACACAAATACAAATGCTACTCCATAATTGTCAAGGAAGTTCCAAGAGTTCAGAGATATTATTTTGAACTTGCTCTGAAAATTCTAAGGATTATAAATTTGGAATTAGTAAAATTGTCATAATCAAACCCTATGAACAAATCTTGCTCAAAACATTTTATTTTGAGACGCCAATTTTTGTGGAGCCTCTACATGATATGGGGAGGCTGCCCAAATTATTTCATAATTTTTGAGATAAGTTAAGTGCCCCAAATAAATCCCTAAACAGCTACTGGTTTTAAAAGGAAAATAAAGAAACAGAAAAGGACCTATCTGTGAGGGAGAAACAAAATATGCCAGGGGTTTTTTCGGAAATACGTCATCTCTCTCCTCCTCCCGACACGTCCGCGCTGATGTCGGTGAGCGAGGGAGGCCCCCCACGACGCCTTGCCGCGCCTCGCCCGGACCCCCCTGCTCGCCTCCCCGCGATCGCCGGCCGGGCCCTGCCTTCCCGAGCTGCCCTGGACGAGGATAAGAAGGAAGCACTCCGCTCTGCTCCCTCCCCTCTCGTTCTTCTCCCTCTGCTGTTCTTCGCGAGCTCCCGAACCGTAGTCTGCTCGCCGTTAAATCGCCGTAGAGGGAGAGTTCCCCGAGCCAAGCCGAGGCCACCACGAGCTCCGCCAACCTCTCCTCTGCCTCCTCGACCTCGCGCGGAAGCTGGGAAGTCCAGGATGCAGTGAATCGCGCCGTCGTCTCCAACTCCAGCCGACGAACTCCGAGCAAGCTCCTGACCTCCTCCGGCCTCCTCCGTCACCGCTGCGAGCCCCCACGCGTCAAGGGTGAGCTCAGCTTCCTGTTGACCCTCTCCTCGCTCTCTGTAATGCACTAGAACGCGGGATCCGTGAGGTCCGCCGGAGTTCGCCGCGGGTGCTCATCGTCGACGAAGCTCCGGTGACCCTTAGGCGGCGCCGTGACCACCATTCGATAGCCCGCGTTGAGTAGAGTAGTTTGGGCATGTTAGTTAGCCCGCACGGTGCCGGAAAGCTCGTCGGCGTGCCGTCCCGAGCCGCTGCTCCGGCGAGCAGCGTCAGCACATGTCAGCTGGGGCTGCGTGTCGACGTGGACGCCACCGTGGCACTGGGCCCACATGTCAGCGTCTGTGTGTAGCTCAGCCGAGTGAAAAACGGTTCGGTAGCATTTCTGGAAAAAGAATAAAAAGACAGAAAATTGTTTAAACTTCTAAAATCCATAACTTTTAAAAATACTTATCCAAATATTACAAATAATATACCAATTTGTTCAGAAAAATAAATTGAGTCTTTTGGCATAACTTACACATCCAAATAAATTGGTTAAATTGCTGTTTTATTAGGATAACTAAAATGGCAGAAAAGAAAGCAATTTTGTAAAATTCATAACTTATTGAATATTGATCCAAAAATTGCAAATAAGATATCAAAATGATCAGTGGAACAAACTTTACATTCTAACATCATTTTCATGTTGAACTAAATACTAGGATTAACTTTTTCTTGCACTTTAGAAAAAGGGCAGATTTAAAATGGATTTTATAAATTCAATAACTTAATATTGATTTATCAGAAAAATGTGTTTAATACCTCAAAATGCTCAGGATATTATGAACTAACCCATAACATCATTTGCATGCATATTTGAGCACACTTAATGTACTGCACTTTCTAGAAGTTAGGGAGAAACACTAAGATAATTATGGGGTTAATTGTTTTAGTTAATAGAAATATTTCCATGCACCCTATTTAACTTGTTAGTTAATTCCAGTGCATTTAAAATGTCATGCCATGATGTGGTTGTGCATTGCATTCGTTATGCATGAGTGATTATTGATTGTTGTCCTTCCGGTGTTTTTATGCATCGATAGATCAATCAGTCGGGGTGCCACCGCAATACCCTGACGAACCGTATTACCAGCCCGCTGAACAAGGCAAGCGTAACCCCCCCCCCCTGAGCATGTCTCCTCCTATATTTCCGCAATTATTTTCCCCATTATAATATTGCATTCGGTTCCAAATGTCTTTTGCTTGGACTAGAGTATCCTACTAGTTGCATTAGAACTCTGTTGCCATTACTGTATCCTTCCTAATATCCATAGGGTTGAAGTGTTGGCCGAGATAAGTATACTTGCTATGTATATGCTTAGCCCTGCTTAGTGTAAATGCTTAGATTGTCCGGTGGATGTTACAATGTGGAACAGTTGATGGAATGGCCGGATGTGATGGAAAATGGTGGTGACGGTTAATAAATTGCGTAAAGGCGAGGATGAGAGGCCACGGGGAGTGTGGTGGGTTGTCTCGTTCTCGCCGCCTAAGTGTGAGTTCTTTACCTCTTGAACCAAGACTGAGCGTGCAGCCATGCGTGAGGCCTATGCATTCGTAGTGCAGGAACCCTCCTAGACTAAATAACTCGAGCGGGGCTAGCCAGGGTCCTCTAGTTCGGGCTTCCATTTGCGCGTGTGTGATGGTGGTATGAACTGAGATGAGGATGATGGCGTTAGGAAAATGAGTGGCTGTGGGGCGGGGGGGTTAGAGTCCCTGGTGTCCTGCAGTCACTGATGATCCTGGAAAGTCCTTAACGAGGGAGAAGTCGACACCGTTCCCACCCAGCCGGCTTTCCAAGGAAGAGAGCTAATGATCAGGTAATGGGCCGGACGGTACGCGTGGCAAACATTTGTACACCCCTGCAGGGTAAATCTTTTCGAAAAGCCGTGTCCGCGGTTATGGACGAACTTGGGAAGTGAAGGTAGGATCATAGAATAACTTTAACGGAATAATTAAAAACTGGGTACTAGAGGTACCACTCACAAATGCAAGGTGAGCTTCCTCGAGGGTGATTCGGGGAGGTGCCGTTGATGAACAGGTACAGTGGTTGATGATGGTGGTTGTTGGTGAAGTTGATCAAGAGAAAAGAGTTACTTCTTACCCCTCTTTTAAAAGTATTCTGATTAGTCGATGCCATTGAGTTGTGTTTTATAAATAAAATCAGCTCTATGCAAAACAGCCATAAAACCTTGAAAGCCAAGCATCGAGCATATATTAGCTCTTAATCTTGCGAGTTCGTCGAACTCAACGTCGTTTGCTTATTTCAGGAGAGGACTTCACCGACCTCGAAGGTGGGTTCTTTGTGGACGTCGACGAGTAGTCCGGGGTTCCCAGGTGGCAGCTTGGGACATCCCGGAACAGCTGGCGCTGGATGTTTATCTGTAGGCCTCTTAGGCCATATCTGGTTTTTGTTGTTTAGAACAACCAAATTTGCTTCCGCGTGTCGTAATGTTGGGTCTGTGACCTCTGGTTGTCATTTGCTATCTTTCTCGATTATAAGAGTTGAACTATATTGATTTGTGTCGTAGAGTCTGTGATGTGCCAGTTGTTCCACCAGTCTTGATCTCTCTATTATGCTTTGATAGTGTGTCTGGTGGTATCGGATAACCGGAGACAGTACCACTGTATAGCAGTCGGGTCGGGGCGCCACAAGTTGGTATCAGAGCAGTACTGCCTGTAGGAAACCCTTCTACTGGTCGATGTTGAGTCTATTGTTTGTGAAAATATTTTTAACCTAAAAATGAGTTGTGAAAACCATCTTAGGATTCTTTTTACTCCTTATCTGGTTACCCTCTAATCTCGGAGCAATCTTACCTCGATTTGAGTTAAAAGTTTTATTTCTTATCTGTTACTTCAAAATGATTAGGATAACACTGAAGGTCGAACCCAATACTACGTGTTATGTGCACCTTTAGTGTTATGTGTCCAGTTGCTTCCGCCGCGCTACAATCCGAAGCTTCATGTGCCGAGAAACCATCTGGAGTACGGCGAAAATTCCCATCAACTCAGTTGGTTACGAACCCTTGTATTCGTATCAAGTATAATCCTTGTTCTTTTCTTCGGGTTTTAACCCAAGGGCTTGAACATAAGGTCCCGGATTGTGCCAACTAGAGTGTGTTAAGTGTTTTCTTAACTCTCGCTAGTAGCACATGATGCTGATCTTCAACCCAAGTCCTGTCTGTGGTCGGTATGGTAGATGGCTGAACCTTAAATTACCACACCTCCGTTGGCTACTTCACTTCAGCTCTTCCTTAGCCTTGTTCTGGGTTCTGTCTTGGAACCATCTGGATTACGACGAAATTCTCTTAGCGAGTCTCCCGTCTATGTCATGACTCCGCTGCATCTCTCCTTTTGGACATGGTTATCACAATTGAGTAATAATCGGTGCATCCTCAACATCTTAGGATTCTCCTGAGCATGTTTCTTACTCTGATCTGCTTTCCAACCTTTGTCTGTCAGTTGACAGTAAAGTTCTATCGTGCGTTGGTATGTTCCGATGCAAGTCACTCTCTCGATCCGTCAGGATTTCTCCCCTTCGTCTTGTTTGGAGAAACAACTCTAGTACCTTGTCCATCCCCCGGACCTGGTCAAAGTATTGTAATCCGTAGAATAAGGGCCTTGTCTAGCTTTTGTTCTGCTCCATCTTAGAGTGTCACACTCTTGGATATCAGGGTATCGAGCTAAGTAGCATGATCCTCTCGATGAAGTGATGCTCTTACACTTTGTACTCTCCGTTCTCCGAGTGACCTGTTCCTCGAGTAGGATAAGTCGTGAGCAGTGATGTGGATATCGGATATTCTTAGCAGTTTTTACTGTGCGGAAATCCAGGGATATTCATTGTCCTCCTTAGCATGATTGGTTATCCGATCAATAAGCTGAGTTTGACCGTGCTACCAAGTCAGTTGGCTCTGATGCACTCTCTCGGTCAAAGAGCTAGGTTCGTGCCGAAGCTCCCAAGACCACCTCGTTGTGCCTTGAAAGGCATAATCCTCTCTTGAACTCAAGATCCCCCGGTATGTCTTGATATCCTGTAGGTGGATCGAGATATTCTAGTCAATAATGCAAATGCAGAAGATTCTTGGATTGGTATATCGTGATATCCTATATGTGGATCGTGGTATTCTGGAGGTCTCTCCAGAAGTATCGCCAGGTTGTCGCCTGTCCAAGCTCAACATCACGGATAACTCTTTTCTCTCCCAAATAATTTAGCTTATGAGTAAGCTGGTTCTCTGAACAACTCCTTTCTCCAAGAAAATCATGCTGGATGTCCTGAATTATTCGGTTGAGCCTAAACAACTTGGAGAGTTAAAAGACAAAAGCTCTATCCGATGTAGTTCCTCCCTAAAGGGATGTCTATTCTATTAGTGTTGAAGCAAGGTGGTATCTTCTTTGTGGATATCCTATCCTACAAAAATTTTATTCGATTTGGGCTATCGTCAAATCAAACTCAGACTAACACATTCAGTAGGTTAAACTCAGATTAACAACGTGTTCGTCTGACCAATACTTATGCCTAGTTCTGGTGAAATATGAGTCTACCGACTTGGAGTACCTGGATAAGTTTGTTGTTGAGCCCCTCAACTACCTTCTTATCTTCTCCATGTTTGCGGAGATTTATATTTGGATATTGGGCGTTAGCATTGGAAAATTGTTGGAACTCACTTTGTGTCTTCGCAAGGTATGTGTTCTGGAAGTTAGAAGTGACTTTCTCCGGTTCACGTGCAATTGCTGAAAGATGTCGCCGTGGATCTGAGTAAATTGTCTGGTTTCGTCGGAATCATTTCAACTCGATCATGCACGTGTAGAATATTCTCGGGATGGTATGTTGTTACCTCCTTTCCTTGAGAATTTCATCTATGCATCCAAGTCACTGATTCAATTGTTCCAAAAAGAGAGGAAGTCTGAGAACTTCTTTTGTCTTCGTTGGTGTTTCCCTAGCAAGGACTCAATTGTGTTCCGTTGCAAGTAATCCAAGTAGGTGCAGATTGTCTTCTGACAGTTGCTAATACGTGAGTTCCGCAATCTCGTTCCTCCTTTGGAGTTAGACACTTTAGTCTAGCCCTTGGGTCCTAGCAATTGTAATCCGTTGGTATGCATTGCAAAGCTTCTTATTCCTACCGGTGCTGAGTCCGAAGTATCTCTACACTTCCCAGGTTTGACTCTCAATCAGAAACGATAGTTGGTGATCCTCAAGAAGTGTTCCCGATACTAACGTTTGCGGAGTTTCCGAAGTTCTCTCGCTCTAGCCTTCCGATCCTTCTCCAGTGATCTGAAATGCTCCTCCGTGAGGAAAGTTCTACTCAAGCCGACTAGTACAAGTTATCTCTTCATCTGTTGGAATCTTGTTTTAACATTCTTCCTCAGAGACTTAAGGCCTTATGCAAAGTTCATATTCGCAATCTTTTTGGGAAACGTTGCCTACCATCTGGAAACCTCTTATCATTCCTCCGTTACCTCCTGGTGTCTCCTAACTGCCAAATCAGGAGCTGATCGAAGTCTCGTTCCAAGAGTTGACTAGAGGGTACTCGATCGTCGCATCCTCGTGAAGACCATTCCCTTCGGAGTCGTTCCCCTCTCCGATGGTGTAGTTGAGCGACGACCCTGAGGTATAGCCGATGAAGATCTTCATGATGCCCTTGATCGACCTCTTCAAGAAAGAAGCCACCTGAAGCGAGAAAATCGTGTAGTACCTCGTAACCCCTTTTCCCTCTTTCCTACTCTAAGAATCTCGGGACGAGATTCCTGTAAGGAGGGTAGAATTGTAACAGCCCAAAATTTGTGAACCTAAAAACCCGAATAAAATTTCCACATTTTGTGTTCCATTGCATCATGGCATCCATTTTAATTTGCTAAACAAATAAAACAATTGGTTTGGCACCATTTAAAAACAAATGGAAACAAGAGCACCACTTAAATTCAATCCTTGTAATTCAAATGTGTTTGTTTTTGACAAACACAAATACAAATGCTACTCCATAATTGTCAAGGAAGTTCCAAGAGTTCAGAGATATTATTTTGAACTTGCTCTGAAAATTCTAAGGATTATAAATTTGGAATTAGCAAAATTGTCATAATCAAACCCTATGAACAAATCTTGCTCAAAACATTTTATTTTGAGATGCCAATTTTTGTGGAGCCTCTACATGATATGGGGAGGCTGCCCAAATTATTTCATAATTTTTGAGATAAGTTAAGTGCCCCAAATAAATCCCTAAACAGCTACTGGTTTTAAAAGGAAAATAAAGAAACAGAAAAGGACCTATCTGTGAGGGAGAAACAAAATATGCCAGGGGGTTTTTCGGAAATACGCCGTCTCTCTCCTCCTCCCGACACGTCCGTGCCGATGCCGGCGAGCGAGGGAGACCCCCCACGATGCCTTGCCGCGCCTCGCCCGGACCCCCCTGCTCGCCTCCCCGCGATCGCCGGCCGGGCCCTGCCTTCCCGAGCTGCCCTGGATGAGGATAAGAAGGAAGCACTCCGCTCTGCTCCCTCCCCTCTCGTTCTTCTCCCTCTGCTGTTCTTCGCGAGCTCCCGAACCGTAGTCTGCTCGCCGTTAAATCGCCGTAGAGGGAGAGTTCCCCGAGCCAAGCCGAGGCCACCACGAGCTCCGCCAACCTCTCCTCTGCCTCCTCGACCTCGCGCGGAAGCTGGGAAGTCCAGGATGCAGTGAATCGCGCCGTCGTCTCCAACTCCGGCCGACGAACTCCGAGCAAGCTCCTGACCTCCTCCGGCCTGCTCCGTCACCGCTGCGAGCCCCCACGCGTCAAGGGTGAGCTCAGCTTCCTGTTGACCCTCTCCTCGCTCTCCGTAATGCACTAGAACACGGGATCCGTGAGGTCCGCCGAAGTTCGCCGCGGGTGCTCGTCGTCGACGAAGCTCCGGTGACCCTTAGGCGGCGCCGTGACCACCATTCGATAGCCCGCGTTGAGTAGAGTAGTTTGGGCATGTTAGTTAGCCCGCACGGTGCCGGAAAGCTCGTCGGCGTGCCGTCCCGAGCCGCTGCTCCGGCGAGCAGCGTCAGCACATGTCAGCTGGGGCCACGTGTCGACGTGGACGCCACCGTGGCACTGGGCCCACATGTCAGCGTCTGTGTGTAGCTCAGCCGAGTGAAAAACGGTTCGGTAGCATTTCTGGAAAAAGAATAAAAAGACAGAAAATTGTTTAAACTTCTAAAATCCATAACTTTTAAAATACTTATCCAAATATTACAAATAATATACCAATTTGTTCAGAAAAATAAATTGAGTCTTTTGGCATAACTTACACATCCAAATAAATTGGTTAAATTGCTGTTTTATTAGGATAACTAAAATGGCAGAAAAGAAAGCAATTTTGTAAAATTCATAACTTATTGAATATTGATCCAAAAATTGCAAATAAGATATCAAAATGATCAGTGGAACAAACTTTACATTCTAACATCATTTTCATGTTGAACTAAATACTAGGATTAACTTTTTCTTGCACTTTAGAAAAAGGGCAGATTTAAAATGGATTTTATAAATTCAATAACTTAATATTGATTTATCAGAAAAATGTGTTTAATACCTCAAAATGCTCAGGATATTATGAACTAACCCATAACATCATTTGCATGCATATTTGAGCACACTTAATGTACTGCACTTTCTAGAAGTTAGGGAGAAACACTAAGATAATTATGGGGTTAATTGTTTTAGTTAATAGAAATATTTCCTTGCACCCTATTTAACTTGTTAGTTAATTCCAGTGCATTTAAAATGTCATGCCATCATGTGGTTGTGCATTGCATTCGTTATGCATGAGTGATTATTGATTGTTGTCCTTCCGGTGTTTTTATGCATCGATAGATCAATCAGTCGGGGTGCCACCACAATACCCTGACGAACCGTATTACCAGCCCGCTGAACAAGGCAAGCGTAATCCCCCCCCTCTGAGCATGTCTCCTCCTATATTTCCGCAATTATTTTCCCCACTATAATATTGCATTCGGTTCCAAATGTCTTTTGCTTGGACTAGAGTATCCTACTAGTTGCATTAGAACTCTGTTGCCATTACTGTATCCTTCCTAATATCCATATGGTTGAAGTGTTGGCCGAGATAAGTATACTTGCTATGTATATGCTTAGCCCTGCTTAGTGTAAATGCTTAGATTGTCCGGTGGATGTTACAATGTGGAACAGTTGATGGAATGGCCGGATGTGATAGAAAATGGTGGTGACGGTTAATAAATTGCGTAAAGGCGAGGATGAGAGGCCACGGGGAGTGTGGTGGGTTGTCTCGTTCTCGCCGCCTAAGTGTGAGTTCTTTACCTCTTGAACCAAGACTGAGCGTGCAACCATGCATGAGGCCTATGCATTCGTAGTGCAGGAACCCTCCTAGACTAAATAACTCGAGCGGGGCTAGCCAGGGTCCTCTAGTTCGGGCTTCCATTTGCGCGTGTGTGATGGTGGTATGAACTGAGATGAGGATGATGGCGTTAGGAAAATGAGTGGCTGTGGGGCGGGGGTTAGAGTCCCTGGTGTCCTGCAGTCACTGATGATCCTGGAAAGTCCTTAACGAGGGAGAAGTCGACACCGTTCCCACCCAGCCGGCTTTCCAAGGAAGAGAGCTAATGATCAGGTAATGGGCCGGACGGTACGCGTGGCAAACATTTGTACACCCTTGCAGGGTAAATCTTTTCGAAAAGCCGTGTCCGCGGTTATGGATGAACTTGGGAAGTGAAGGTAGGATCATAGAATAACTTTAACGGAATGATTAAAAACTGGGTACTAGAGGTACCACTCACAAATGCAAGGTGAGCTTCCTCGAGGGTGATTCGGGGAGGTGCCGTTGATGAACAGGTACAGTGGTTGATGATGGTGGTTGTTGGAGAAGTTGATCAAGAGAAAAGAGTTACTTCTTACCCCTCTTTGAAAAGTATTCTGATTAGTCGATGCCATTGAGTTGTGTTTTATAAATAAAATCAGCTTTATGCAAAACAGCCATAAAACCTTGAAAGCCAAGCATCGAGCATATATTAGCTCTTAATCTTGCGAGTTCGTCGAACTCAACGTCGTTTGCTTATTTCAGGAGAGGACTTCACCGACCTCGAAGGTGGGTTCTTTGTGGACGTCGACGAGTAGTCCGGGGTTCCCAGGTGGCAGCTTGGGACATCCCGGAACAGCTGGCGCTGGATGTTTATCTGTAGGCCTCTTAGGCTATATCTGGTTTTTGTTGTTTAGAACAACCTAATTTGCTTCCGCGTGTCGTAATGTTGGGTCTGTGACCTCTGGTTGTCATTTGCTATCTTTCTCGATTATAAGAGTTGAACTATATTGATTTGTGTCGTAGAGTCTGTGATGTGCCAGTTGTTCCACCAGTCTTGATCTCTCTATTATGCTTTGATAGTGTGTCTGGTGGTATCGGATAACCGGAGACACAGTATCACTGTATAGCAGTCGGGTCGGGGCGCCACAATTTCATTGTTTCCCTATTTTTCTGGAATTAACCCTGCACAGGCAGAAAAACCTATTTTCTATATTTTGATGTTTCAGGGACCCAAACGATGTCCAAATGGCCTAATAATTTACGAGCATCAGTTTTTGGAAGGAACAAAGTGTGGGAGCGAAGGAACCGAACAAACGAAGACCCGAGGGCCAAGTTGAGTGGGCCCACGTGGCCAGATTCCTTGGCCGTGTGGGACCCATCAACCTGGGCCTCGGAGCTCCGTTGCCATCGATCTTTTTTCCTGAGCCTCCGTCTTGACCTAAAAACAACTATAAAAATAGTCCCCGACGCCCTTCGGAAGGAGCGCCGCCGAATCACAGAAACCACGAAACAGAGACCTGGAGTTGCAGATTGGAGGGGAAAACTCCGGCGGGGCGCTGCCGGCGTGGTCTCCATCTTCTCCAACGACTTCTCCACCGTCTCCATGATGAAGAGGGAGTAGTCCACCCCTGGACTATGGGTTTGTGGAAGTAACTTATGTATTCTCCTCTCTTGAGCTTCACTAATTAGTACCGTATGAGCTGTTGAACATGATTACGGTCATCTATGTAATACCTTTGTGGTGGATCTTTTTATGAGTTAATATATGTTTGAGATTGCAATAGTTTTGTTTCAGTTATGAAAGTAGATGCATATTATGTACCCCGTTCTTGTTACTTGTTATGATCAAGCATGTGTATGAGAGCGTGTGAGGGGGAACGTGTGCATTAGTTGGAGTAACGGGGGTGGCTAGTGCGGTGAACGTGAGAGAAAGTTCCGCGATCCACTTGGGTGTTTTACCTTACTTTGTTGCCTCACTAGGGATAAAGAAAAATACCTTGCTACCGGAGATGTGGGTGTGACCATTGCCACTACTCCATGACTAGATCTAGCATGTTCTTATTTTAACTTCATGTCATGAAACTTAATGCTATGCTCTGATTTATCTTAATTACTAAGGTGTTATGATTTAGTTCGCATCTTGGTGGAGTATAAGAGAGATTAATAAACAAAAGATCTCTATGTTAGGACGTGATGCCCATATAATTAGTAACTTGTCATGAAACCTTTGTTGCAATCTCATATGTCAATTCTAGTGTTCCATTGTCTACCACTTTATTAAAGAGAGAGTGCATTTGTGAAACCATGAACCCCGGTCCATTTTTAATCATAAGAAACACCTTTCCAACAACTTTTATCCACTTTACATTTTCTGCCATTTAAAAATCCGAAAATACAAAAACTTTTACATCTTGCATTCACAATATAAAACCCAAAAATATCATCCATCATTATTTCCACCATCCTTGCATATTTATTTATCATCATTGCATATTTATTTACTGTTTTGCATTTATTATCTTTTCATATCATTCTCACACCTTGTGCTTGACAACCACTAGGTGAGGTTGAGGGCACAAACAATTTACTTTGTTTTGTAGGTTTTCAAGAGAAGGATAAGAAGATAAATCTTTCACTACTGATTCCCCGAGAGTTCGATATTAAACCCTCGAGTCACCCCTCGTGGGGAAAACCGTCTTTCCTATACTATACACTCTGCACTTGGAGTCTCAACCTAACCCATATTCTTTTGACGCAGGTAACTACGTCAAGGGCCATCAAGACAGTTTTCTGGCGCCGTTGCCGGGGAATCATTGCTGTAAAGGTTTATCCAAGGGTATCTCACAACAAAGTCAACTTCATCACCAACTTGTGCAAACACCTAAGCTTGGGGAGGTTGCACCTACGTGAGCATCATCTTATCCATCTTTACCTTCAAAGCATTTTATTTTGTTTTGTTATTGTCTTGCATATCATATTTATATTTTGGTTTGCATTTTTTTTTTATTTTCAGTTTTGCATAAAAAATTAAAAAACACATAAAAACTTGCAAAAATGGGAGAAAGAACTAAGTTGTGTGATTACACAAACACTCCAAATGATCAATTTATTGCTAGGCCCATTGCCACACCTGAGATAAAAGCTGATAGTTATGAAGTAAGTCCTAGTTTGTTGAACTTGATAACTAGGGAACAATTTGGCGGTAGTGCTATGGAGGATGCCTCTATGCATCTTCATGATTTTGTTGAAATATGTGACATGCAAAAGTTTAAAAATGTGGAAAGTGATATTCTAAAACTGAAGTTATTTCCTTTCTCACTTAGAGGAAAAGCTAAAGAGTGGTTGCATTCATTACCTACTGGTAGCATTAATTCTTGGGATGATCTAAAAGAAGCTTTCATTAAGAAATACTATCCTCCTGTTAAAATTTTGCAAAATAGAAACAATATTCTTTCTTTTAGGCAAAATGAAAATGAACATGTTGCCATGGCTTGGGATAGGATAAAACTTATGCTTAGAACTTGTCCATCACATGGGGTCAATGAATGGACCATATTACACTCTTTTTACAATGGTCTAAATTACATGTCTAGAAATATTCTTGATTCCCTGCTGGAGGGGCTTTTATGGGAAAAACTATAGAAGCTAAGAACATATTGGAAAGTATTTTGCAAAACTATAGTCAATGGCATACTGATAGAGCACCTAATCCATCTAAGAAAGTAAACTCCATAGAAGAAACAAATGATTTGTCATCTAAAATGGACACTATTCTTGCTTTCATTAATAAACAAAATATTGAAAATGTGCCTTTGCAAGAACTAGTTGGTAATAATCCTGAAAATATTGATGTTAACTTCATTAGGAACTATGGTAATAATGGGTATGGTAACAACAATTATAATTCTATAATAAAGCCCCATATGTTCCCAACAACCGTCCTTCTATTCCATATCCTAATGCTAGTGATAATAATTGGAAGCCTATGCCACCACGTAATGATAATTTTGAGGCTAATAAAATTCTTATGGAACAAGTTGCTAGTCATAATACCATGATACAAGAGTTGAATAAGTCTGTTGCTTCTATTAGTTCTGATATTAAAGGCTTACAACTCCAAACTGCAGGACTAGACAAAGCCTTGTCAAAACTAGCTGATAACCAAGCCACTTTATTGAGTATGTCTGCAGGGAAACCACAAGCACCACCTATGGTTGGAATGAATTCTATTAATATTGCTGAAAATGTTCCTCTTACTTTGGAGGAAACTCTTAATGAATTATTGAACTATCCTGAATATTTGTTGCCATTTATGTCTCAACTTGTTGGATTAAAAGAAGAAGTTAACGAAACTGAATATGATGAATCTCTTCTGTTAATTGAGTTAGAGAAAAAAGTTGAGAAGTTAAAATGCTTAGTGAAGTCAAGGAACCATTGCTTGACTTAGAGAATTGTAGCTTGCATGAATTAATATCTATCTTACAAAATTTGCAAGTGATCCTTCCATCAATGTTAACCAAGCAGGTTTTGGTTCTTATATTGCTAATCATGTTTTAAAAGAAAAGATTGCTAGGTACAACCAAGAAGCTATGATACCACCTAAGCTTGGGGAATATGGATTCCCAAAGTACTAGTAACCATTGGAAAAGAGACACACCATGCTATATTAGATCTAGGATCTAGTGTCTCTGTTTTATCTAAAGAATTATATGAAGTACTTGAATTAAAGAATCTTGAAAAATGCTCTATTGAACTTGCACTTGCTGATGATTCCATTAAACATGCTTTAGGAAAAGTAAGTGATGTTATGGTAGAGTTGCATATGACATTTGTACCTGTTGATTTTCTAATCATGGATATGGGGAATAAAACCTCTAGTCCAATTATTCTTGGAAGACCTTTTCTTCGTACCACAGGTGCTATCATTGATTCAAAAGAAGGGAATGTGAAGTTTCAGTTTCCACACAAGAAGTGCATGGAACACTTCCCAAGGAAGAGGGACACATCAAAGTTCAAGCTCCCTCATGAGCTTCGTCCACAATAAATATCAAGTAAGAAGCCTAGCTACATGGCTATAAAGAAAGCGCTTTACGGGAGGCAACCCGGTTGTTTTTATTTTTGATTTTCTTTGTGTCCTCTTGCTGTAACAAGAGACTTAGTTTTTAGTTTTGTTTCTGGAATTTTTAATAAAGTGCCAAGTTTTACCTATTTTGGTTTGAAAAAGTTGCTATTTGCATTCGGAGATTTTATTCCAGCACGAATCTGTGCACGGTATGATTTTTAATTCCTATTCTGTAACTCCGAATGAGCTGATATTTGAACTGTAGTTGCAACTTTTCATCCTCTGTAAGCATGAATTTTCAGAATTTTTGACATATTTAAGTAGGGTAGAAAAATACGTTTTGCTGCTGCTGTTTTTCTGGACAGATTCTGTCCCATTTTGTTTGATGCATTCTTTGAACTTTTAACTTGAATCTTTTTGATCCAATTGAGTTTATAAGTAGGCATACAACATTATACACTTTCTGGACATTCATATGAATTTTTGTTTAAGGATTTTATGCAGCAAGTAATTCATTTGTCTATCACTACTAATGTCGCCCCACAGAAAAGAAATGGGAGAAACGGTGTTTTGAAGTTTTTTCACAGGGATTAGAGGAGATGCACCAAGAGCTATCCAAGGATGGTGAAGACCATAAGCTTGGGGATGTGAAGACAACCCCACTGGACCAACACACTCTCGGTTTGCACACGTCTAACTTCTGTTTTTCGATCAATGCACTTTATCGCATAAACTTGGAGCGTTTTTATTTGCTTTTTATTTCGGTTTGATTTTTGTTTGTCTTGAGACCACCACTATCATTTATATATGAGAGAGCTACTGGAAATTTGGGTTGAATTAAGTTGGATGCTATTAAAAAGATTGGGAAAGGGATGTTTGAGTTGATTCAAAAAGATACATATAGTTGCATGATTCATGTGCTTTTAATGAATATTAATTTGCAAGTGTTTTATCAAGAGCTATCTTTTATTCATGTTTTGATGCTGAATGTTAATTTACTTTGTTTAACATGGATTGTTAGTTCTATGGACACTTATGCATGCATTTAGACGGTCAACTTTCTCCCTCTTGCTAGCCCAAAATTCCAACAAGTAAAAACTTGTTTTCCAACACCTTCAACCAAAGTTTTTCCAGTGAGTCCACCATATCTACCTATTAGCTTTATGCTATTCCGAGTATGTTTATCATGTTATTTTGTATTACTATACTTCTGAATTAAAATGCTTATGTTATTGATTGTTATGGGAAAAGTTGGTTAAAGAGCTCTCACGAACTTGATGCACACCTTACTTTTATTGCACTTAATAAACATGACCCATTGTGGTTAACTCATATGTGCTGTCACATGGCAAGCTTTCAACGTGCCCTTTATGTTTTGTTGATATCATGTACTTTTGTTTATGGATGCTTATCATGGTGCCAAATAAATGTGGAAACTTAGTAAGTTTAATGAGTTTGTATAAATGGCTAGAGAGCCGCCTGGGCCGCTAATCTAAGCCATGCATCATTCATGGTGGAAATTTACTTACATGCTATGGTGAACCTTCAGTGATGCACCCCACAATAAAAAGCTATACCAATAGTAAATAAAAAGGGTGTGGAGATTGTTCATTTTGTTTGTTTGTCTTGTCATTTTGACATGGGCTTGTTCCATGTCCTGGGACAAGAGGTACCCCAGTTGACGCTCTTGATGGCGCTATTATATTACTTACAATGACCTTAACTTGAACTTACTTTTGTGTCCCAAGTTGAGTAACACCGTGGTGTAGGTACTCGTATTCATGGGGCATGAGACATTCATACCGTACTTTGTCAAGCATACTACTCATATTTGCTTTCACTTTAAACTTTAACCATTCAAGATGCTATGATAGGGGTAATGAGAGCTTGATACCAATGAATACCACATTGGAAACATTAACTTAAGTAGAAGCATTTGGAAGTTAGATGAAACTTATTCATGTTTTACCTCTACTCATTTATATATCTTTCCAAAGTGTCCACCTTTTATATTCAGATTTACAAGAATACTCTATGACCATTATACGATGTTTTTACTTTTCATTATGCATACATTTGGTCCATAGTACTTTCTTCAATGTTACACTTTGTGAATTATCATTGAACATCCTTACATTGAATATTTGATATCACTTCATAATCTATCATGTATATTGCTACTCCTTTGAAGAATGAATCATTTGACTCTATGTAGCAATAGTAATCATCTTTGATATCCTTTGATAATATTAAAATGCAAAGTCCATGTTAGTTTTATCACCTTCATACTCGAGGACGAGTATAGGTTAAGCTTGGGGATGTTGATGCATGTAAAATGCATACATGAACTTTGCATTATATTACTTATATTTCAATCATATTTGCATCATATAAGGGTTATATCATTGATTTATATTGATTTTGGGAATATTTCATTGTTTCCCTATTTTTCTAGAATTAACCCTGCACTGGCAGAAAACCCTATTTTATATATTTTGATGTTTCAGGGACCCAAACGACGTCCAAATGACCTAATAATTTTCTATATTTTCTATATTTTCTATATTTTGATGTTTCAGTTTTTGGAAGGAACAAAGCGTGAGAGCGAAGGAACCGAACAAACGGAGAACCGAGGGCCAAGTTGAGTGGGCCCACGCGGCCAGATTCCTTGGCCGTGTGGGACCCATCAACCTGGGCCTCGGAGCTCCGTTGTCGTTGATCTTTTTTCCCGAGCCTCCGTCTTAACCTAAAAACAACTATAAAAATAGTCCCCGACGCCCTTTGGAAGGGAGCGCCGCCGAATCACAGAAACCACGAAACAAAGACCTGGAGTTGCAGATTGAAGGGGGAAAACTCCGGCGGGGCGCTGCCGGCGTGGTCTCCATCTTCTCCAACGACTTCTCCACCGTCTCCATGATGAAGAGGGAGTAGTCCACCCCTGGACTATGGATTTGTGGAAGTAACTTATGTATCTCTCCTCTCTTGAGCTTCACTAATTAGTACCGTATGAGCTGCTGAACATGATTACGGTCATCTATGTAATACCTTTGTGGTGGATCTTTTTATGAGTTAATATATGTTTGAGATTGCAATAGTTTTCTTTCAGTTGTGAAAGTAGATGCATATTATGTACCCCGTTCTTGTGTACTTGTTATGATCAAGCATGTGTATGAGAGCGTGTGAGGGGGAACGTGTGCATTAGTTGGAGTAACGGGGGGTGGCTAGTGCGGTGAACGTGAGAGAAAGTTTCGCGATCCACTTGGGTGTTTTACCTTACTTTGTTGCCTCACTAGGGATAAAGAAAAATACCTTGCTACCGGAGATGTGGGTGTGACCATTACCACTACTCCATGACTAGATCTAGCATGTTCTTATTTTAACTTCATGTCATGCAATTTAATGCTATGCTCTGATTTATCTTAATTAAGGTGTTATTATTTAGTTCGCATCTTGGTAGAATATAAGAGAGAGTAATAAACAAAATATCTCTATGTTAGGACGTGATGCCCATATAATTAGTAACTTGTCATGAAACCTTTATGTTGCAATCTCATATGTCAATTCTAGTGTTCCATTGTCTATTAAAGAGAGAGTGCATTTGTGAAACCATGAACCCCGGTCCATTTTTAATCATAAGAAACACCTTTCCAACAACTTTTATCCACTTTACATTTTCGTCCATTTAAAAATCCGAAAATACAAAAACACTTTTACATCTTGCATTCACAATACAAAACCCAAAAATATCATCCATCATTATTTACACCATCCTTGCATAATTATTTATCATCATTGCATATTTATTTACTGTTTTGCATTTATTATCTTTTCATATCATTCTCACACATTGTGCTTGACAACCACTAGGTGAGATTGAGGGCACAAATAATTTACTTTGTTTTGTAGGTTTTCAAGAGAAGGATAAGAAGATAAATCTTTCACTACTGATTCCCCGAGAGTTCGATATTAAACCCTCGAGTCACCCCTCGTGGGGAAAACCGTCTTTCCTATACTATACACTCTGCACTTGGAGTCTCAACCTAACCCATATTCTTTTGACGCAGGTAACTATGTAAAGGGCCATCAGGCCCACAGCCCCCACACCATGGACTCGCGCGGCTAGAGGGGGGCCGCGCCGTGGTGTGGTGTGGCTGCCTCGGTCACCTCTTCGTGACGCCCTTTGGACTATATATTGCGTCCGCAGTGCAAACCCTAAAAGAATCGACGATTTCTCTAGAAGAGTTCCGTAGCTCCGCCTCCACCAAAAACCCTAATTCGGGGGACAGAAGTCTCTGTGTTCGGCACCTTGCCGGGACGGGGAATTGCCCCCGGAGCCATCTCCATTGACGCCACCGCCATCTTCATCATCGTTGCTGCCTCCCATGATGAGGAGGGAGTAGTTTTTCATCGGGGCTGAGGGCTCTACCGGTAGCTATGTGGTTTATCTCTCTCTCCCATGGTGTGATCTTTATGTGATCATGAGCTTTGTAATCTAGTTGAATCCATAGATGTTACTCTTCATTATCTTATGATTATGCTATTCAAAGTGGTTTTATTAATGTTGACAGTGTGCACACCGTGTGTGGCTCTTAGGCTAAAGATTACAGGAATACTTATCATGAGTTATTATTTGTGTTGGATGTCTCTATAAAATTGTGGTGTTTGTCTAGTACTATTTTAGGGCGCTCAAGTTGACAGTGTGGGGTTCCCTAGATGTGGAATGCGACTTTAAGGTGTGCTTTTATAGCCCTACGCAGTGGATTGGTGTTCGTTATCCAACGAGAGAATAATTCAGAGTAGCATAGTGAAGAGCAAATCTCCACTACTAATAAACAAGCAAACTTGACAGGAAAATCATATCTTGACCATCCATCCAACCTCATCAAACGGCTCACAAACCATTGTTCTCCCTACCCATCTTTCAATTGTCGTTATATTCAGGCCTGGCATATACCATATATGCACAGAATTGCCCCCAAATCACGCATGCCATTTATGCACACAGGAAAGTTAAACCCGCCCACTTGATTGACGACCAACAAATCCGGAGGACCCAACACACTCCGAAATTATAGGAAAACAATCGCATTTGGCCATTTGATTTCCATGTTGCCCGTCCCGCCCACGACCAACACGCCGACGAGCAGGAGGGCCAAGCACATGACGGCGACGAGCAGTACGTCCACTCCTAGGCTTGTCATGTGAGTTCCATACTTCCTTGCCAGCCGTCCCATCCACGAGCAGGAGGACCACGCCCAGGTCGCCGACGAGCATCAGGACCACGCAGGTGACATCGACGAACAAGACGACCGCTCCCAAGCTAGGTCCACTACCTCGCCCACGCCCTCGCATTGCCGCTCCAACAAGGACGCACAATTCTGGTGGCGATCATGTCGACTCCACAACGCCGGCGTCCAGCAACTTCTGTGCCACGGAACGAAAATTCAGGTTAGAACATAATATAAATCAAATGAAAATATCAATGCTAAATAAGTAGTCTCCAAATAGCATAACCAAGTTCTAATCTCCACTACTAATAAACAAGCAAACTTGACAGGAAAATCAAATATTGTCCATCCATCCAACCTCATCAAACGGCTCACAAACCTTTGTTCTCCCTACCCCTCTTTCAATTGTCGTTATATTCAGGCCTGGCATATACCATATATGCACAGAATTGCCCCCAAATCACGCCTGCCATTTATGCACACAGGAAAGTTAAACCCGCCCACTTGATTGACGACCAACAAATCCGGAGGACCCAACACACTCCGAAATTATAGGATCGCATTTGGCCATTTGATTTCCATGTTGCCCGTCCCGCCCACGACCAACACGCCGACGAGCAGGAGGGCCAAGCACACGACGGCGACGAGCACTACGTCCACTCCTAGGCTTGTCATGTGAGTTCCATACTTCCTTGCCAGCCGTCCCATCCACGAGCAGGAGGACCACGCCCAGGTCGCCGACGAGCATCAGGACCACGCAGAGGACATCGACGAACAAGACGACCGCTCCCAAGCTAGGTCCACTACCTCACCCACGCCCTCGCATTGCCGCGCCAACAAGGACGCACAATTCTGGTGGCGATCATGTCGACTCCACAACGCCGGCGTCCAGCAACTTCTGTGCCACGGAACGAAAATTCAGGTTAGAACATAATATAAATCAAATGAAAATATCAATGCTAAATAAGTAGTCTCCAAATAGCATAACCAAGTTCTAATTAGAAAAAAAGGACTGTCCTATGAAAGAAGCTAATATGTTTAATTTTATCTACAGTACCGATGTGACCTGCTTTAGGCGATATTACAAATGTATGCTTCCGTCGTTCAGATTCGACACCAGGTACATTATGACACTATGTGTGTTGGCACTTCCCTAACCACATAATTAGGGTTATATGTTTTTATTTATTCTTTGCAAACATTCTTCACTGCAGAGGATTCAGATAAGCGTTCAGACACCAGATTGATACGCAAATATGGACCCTGAAAAGAAAAAGGCGTAAGAACTATCATAAACGAAAGGCTCTTGCCACCCGGTCTAATCTAGACGCTGTTGAGGAAATATCAATGCTAAATAAGTAGTCTCCAAATAGCATAAATCTCCTATGGAAATTGTTCAGAAAGCAGGGACCCAAATGTTTACCGAATTGTTTCAGTCTCCGATGGATGATTCTCCAATTTGAGGTCAACAATACTTTTTGCTTGTATTATATTTCCGAATTGGTTTCTTGTGCAGATCTGACCAAATTGTCTTGCTACTGATACTTTCAGTTTGCAATCAGCGGTCAGGTATGCATTTCATAGACCCAAATAATCTCAATGTGTACGTCAAGTGTCAAATATACAAGATCAATACTATAATTCCTGCAAACTGGCATGCATTTCATATTACCTTAGCCACAAACCACCTTGATAACATTTGTATTTAATTGTTTCTGTACTGGTTTCATATTTTTGCAAATACTTAAGTGAGCAACATCTTGATAGCTTTTACATTTCATCTATTTATGTCGTTCAGTGTTAGGAGATTTAGAGGCAAGTCTGTACTATAATAAACCAAAGTTAGTGGTATACTCTGCTGCTATAATTACAGCTTTCCATCAGATAAAACCATGAATTCTTCTACTTGGTAAACTCTGAAGTTCCCATTTATGCAATCAAAGTGTTAGCTTTCTTGCTCATGGTCTACTTCACATCGATACATAAGATAAAAACAGAGCATTACTTCATCCTAAATTTTCATGACCGATCATTTGTTTCGGCATATAAAAGATAAATTATCTTTGATAATTTTCATGATCTTTCAGTAATAAATGATACCCAGTATTAAATTTGATTTTGATCATGTTTTTGCTACTGATAGATATGTGAAACTGACATACAACACTGAGGGAAAAAAACAAGGAGAGCAACAAGGGGGATGCCAAATTGTTCATGGTCGCTAAGATGACCCATCCTCAAACCACATAAAGCTTGAAGCACAATTTAAGGATGGAAATCAAAGAAACTTCATGACAGGCCAAACCCAATATTTTTTTTGTTAAAAATTGTACAACGAAATCAAAGAATCTTTATCTGTACTTTTGTGCAAACTGCAATGCATTCATACAATCTGAAGCTATGGACCATCTATAATTTATCAATATCTTAAGTCTCACGCTCACTTCAAACACCAATGGACAATGGTGCATAGGTGCCTAAGTTTTTTACGACATATACCTCTATCTATAGTAGCTGATGTAAACTTATCTGCTCCTATCATCTTTATCATTATTAGGGCCTTTAACTACTTAACTGAGTATCTATTTTATGAAGTGCACCAACCAGAAAAGGAGGGCATCTCTCATCCTGTACTGCTTAGGACTACTGGAAGCTTGTTGCTACTTACTTTAAAAAAACAGCATGACACTCGCTCAAGCAATGAACAAATACGGAATTTCGAAACACTGCTTTGTAGAGAAGTATAACATGTTAATGACTCACCAATGAGCAGTAGATGTAAATCCCCCATTTGCACACTCTGCGTCTTCCCACCCTGGTTCTACACCAGCCTTGAATAAATGAAAATCTGCACTTCCTATGAACTTACTTGGACGGGAAATCTCATCATACAAGCTGCAGAAGAAACAAAGCGTAAGTTAAAGAAGGAATTGCAGCATACAGAAACATATAGGATAATCAAAGTTAACAACATCCTACAAATAATAGCTAGAGATGCTGCAGTAGATGTCCAGCGTAATGATAGGACACATAATTTTGATTTCAAGTTCCTACACAACATAATCCCATGACACTCCTACAATATGATTATTCATTAGGGGACTTAGGGGCATCGCAATACAAATAATTACCCGCTGTAACATGATAATGATGTCATCTAAAGCTAGCCTGACCTAATCATGTAGCATCTTCTGATTTAATTAGAAAAATAGTGGAACCACATGATGCACTACGTAGATAATAATTAGAAATAGTAGAGCCATCATATAAGAAATCTCAACTGAATTCAGCAGTCCCTGCCTTGCATATCGTATCAACTGTTGACTCAACAAACTGGTTCTTGAGATCCCCATTCAAAGTTACAGGAACACCTACATCATTTTCAGTAAAGAATGTGCCGCAGATAAGGTACATAGTGTATCTTGTCAATGCTATCGGCTTTACTTTTGATGCTAGCCTGCATTGGAACGTCCACAGGAGAATAGTGCAGCTTAAAAAATATCCAAATTTGCTTGGTTCATACAGGAAGTGCAAATCACATCTAAAGCTAACACGCAGTACAGAAGAGGGCCAGAGGGGTATCGCGCGTAGAGGGAGGGGCCCGAGCGAGACGGACCTGTGCCTTGTCGGCGAGGAGGAGCGTGAGCCTGGAGACGGGCTGAGGAGCGTCGTAAACGGTGGCGTGGGTGATGAACTCGGAGCAGAGGAAGCGAGAGAGGACCCGTTCGTCGGCGGCGAGCCCGACCAGCGGATCCGATGGAGACGAGGCCTGCCCTTCCGCCTCCTTTGGCGCCTAGCTTGGGGTCACCTGTCTTTCCCTGAGCATCCTCCTCCCGTCTTGTGACGGAAGCCTACTCGGGCTCTTCGGCGACGAATCGACGACGAACAGCGGTCATGAGCAGGGGCTTGCCGACGGCGGACCAGGCCGAGGCGTGAGTCGGCCGCAACGTCGGGGAGTGGGAGGTCGCCGAGGTCAAAAGCGGGAGGCTGAGGCGTGCTTTTTGGGTTGCCGGCGGTGGGAGGCCGTCGCCGCAGTGGGGAGAAAGGGGAATGGGATTGAGACGGAGTGAGGCAGAGAGAGTGGTGGGGAGAGTGAGAGTTTTTTTAATCCACCCATTTTTTCATTCGTATATGGTCAGCTTGTGGTGCCCATTTAGGATAATTTTATCATTTAAGTTTTTTGTTCTAATAATTATTAAGTGTTGTTTTCTATTGAATATTAAAAATTCTATCATCAACAATTTGTTATCGAGCAAGTCATCATGTGGTTTGTGGATGTTAAACCTCATGGAGTATTGGACAAGACATATTTTGTCAAATGAGCCGGTATATTTCGGTTGATAACACGTGTTATACATTGTATTATTGATTTTTGAAAACTAACTCGGATTACTATTTAATATTAATAGTTTCACATGACAAACTTTAGGACAAAATTTAGCTGTAATTTTAATTGATAAACAATATTCCTATCTTGGAACAAGGAATCATTGATCACATAAAAAGATGCACATTAGTGAAATACTAAATGGTGGATAATGTTACTTTTTTTCAACCGTCGCTTCGAACAAGTGTTAAATTTAATATCTATAAAAATAATATATATTGTTTTGTGTTTTGTGGATTTCAGTTATGCAACGTGTGTCGATTGAATGTTGTACGCATATCTTTACATGTTTATTCATGAAATTTGTGGATTTTGGAGACGTGCGTTGCACGTGCACAGCTACTAGTATCTATGTATTCAATTATATTATTATTGTTGAGAGTGTCCACTAGTGAAAGTATGATCCCTAGGCCTTGTTTCTAAGCATTGAAACACCGTTTACAACCAGTTCTGCTACATGTTTGCTTGCTGCCATTTTTATTTCAGATTGCAATTACCACTTATAATCATCTATATCACTTGTATTTTAATATCTCTCCGCCGAACTAGTGCACCTATACATCTGACAAGTGTATTAGGTGTGTTGGGGACACAAGAAACTTCTTGTATCTTAATTGCAGGGTTGCTTGAGAGGGATATCTTTGACATCTACCTTCCTGAGTTCGATAAACCTTGGGTGATTCACTTAAGAGAAACTTGCTGCTGTTCTACAAACATCTGCATTTGGAGGCTCAACACTGTCTACAAGAATAGAAGCATGCGTAGACATCAGAGCTCCCGACCAAATCCATCAGTGAGTCTCTAAAAAAATCGACCAGTCAGCCTGTCTCAAAGACAAAAAGAGAATAGGGCAGCGAGCCAAGAGGGGATAATCTAAATCGAGCACCCAGCGGTACACTTGTTCAAACCATGTTGTCACCATTTGAGTCATTTGACTTTGTTTTCATGGCACACTTGTTGCAAACCAACTTTGGTTTCACAGATTTATTAAGTAACGCTTTGCAACAGAGAGATCAAGACATTGTCAATGCCATTGAACTTATTGCATTGACAAAGATTGAATTGGAGTTACTCAGAAAAGATGATGGGTGGAAAGCTTTTCTCGAAGAGATCACTGCATTTTGTCTCAAGCATAGAGTCATAGTTCCTCAAATGAAAGGTCCTTATAAGCTGGTTGGAAGACCCTCAAGATTCTATAAAAACCTCACGAATCTCCATCGCTTTCATGTTAACATGTTTTTGTGTCTCCTTGATAGACAACTTCGAGAGCTTGGAGATAGGTTTGATGAGGTAAACACCGAATTATTTCATTGCATGGGATCTTTCAACCCCACTAATTCTTTCTCCCCTTATCATATGCCCAACTTATTGAAGGTTGCACAGCTTTATCCTATGGATTTTTCAGAGGAAGAGTTGATTCAGCTTCCATATCAACTTACTCTTTTCACTGCTGATATGCGTAGAGATGAGAGGTTTAAAAACCTCAAAAATATCGTTCATCTCTCTATTTTGCTTGTTGAAACAAACAAGAATATGACCTATAACCTTGTTTACAAGCTTCTCAAATCGATGTTAACCCTACCCGTTAGCAACTGTCAGTGTTGAGAGGGTATTTTAATCAATGACTTTTGTTGAGAACACGCTAAGAAACAAAATGGGGAACCAACTATTAAATGACTGTTTGGTTACATTCATCGAGAAGGAATTCTTCTTACAAGTGAAGGATGATGTTGTCATATCTCGCTTCCAAGCTATGACAGACCGTATGGTTATCCTGTAATTTCCTTTATTATTTTGTAAGTTTCTTATCCTTTTGAGATAATGTCGTTACAATGGCCAATTTATACTTTTCTTGGCGTAGAAATAATGGACCATTTTCAGTTTTTCACCTTCATGTTTTGTGTTGGTTGGAGTTTGAACGCCCAAAGTTAAATTTTTGGATGGATCCCTGCCAGAGATGGCTACGAGGTGACGCCGAAGATGTCCTATTCATTGTACACGTAGTAGCAGTAGGGTTGGTTTTGTGTTGCGCAGGGATGAAGCAAGAAACAAATGTGCTCTCTTTGACACTTGGGTCAGCCTCTATAAATAATCATGAGTTAGTAGTACTTAGTGAACGTTTTGCAGTTTTTCAATGGGGTAAGATCACACCGATGCCAATGAAGTAGCTTCGTCTCCCTGGTGTTGCGACTTATGCTGCTGTTTGGCTTTAAGTTGGGACGCGGAAGCGGGAAGTCGCCGCTTTCCTGGGCCAGACCTCCCACGAGACCACCGGCGGGTGGCCGACCGCGCCGGACGGCCCATTCTCGTGGGGATACTGCTTCAAGCAGGAGCGTGACCCCAAGATGAACTATTGCGACACGACCCGGACGGAGTGGCCGTGCGCGCCGGGGAAGCAGTACTACGGCCGCGGCCCCATCCAGCTCTCCTGGAACTACAACTACGGCCAGGCGGGGCGCGCGCTCGGCGTGGACCTGCTGGGCAACCCAGACCTGGTGGCGACGGACCCGGCGGTGTCGTTCAAGACGGCGCTGTGGTTCTGGATGACCCCACAGGCGAACAAGCCGTCGTCGCACGCCGTGATCACAGGCAGTGGACGCCGACGGCCGCGGACAGCGCTGCCGGCCGCGTTCCCGGGTACGGCGTGATCACCAACATCATCAACGGCGGGATCGAGTGCGGGAAAGGGCCCGTCGCCGAGGTGGCCGACCGGATCGGATTCTACCAGCGCTACTGCGACATCCTCGGCGTCGGCACCGGCAGCAACCTCGACTGTTACAACCAGAGGCCCTTCAGCCCCACCGGGTCCTCGGCTGCGGTCGCCGCGCAGTGAAAACGTCCGGCGTGCGTGTACTTTGAGCTTGTGAGTTGTGTGTGTGATCACCGATAGCTTTTCGAGGGGTTTTCTGCTGTGAAAGCTCCCCGCTTCAGCTACGTGGCAATAAATGGGCGGAAAGTGTTCTCGTTCATACATTTCTGTTGCGATTCTTGGAACGAGTCGCGGAGTCGCTACTGTATGATGACTTTACGATCCATGGGCTGACGGCACTGCCAAGTGCCAACTAGTCAGTCCATCGCTCCATTCTCTAGATTTTCTTGTTTAGAAACTGTCCATGCTTTGAACGGAACACTAATCGGAGTTGAAAGTTGATGAGAATGCTCTTAAGTCTTAATTTTGGCACATTTCTAATTCTTCTGTCCCCTGTTATAAAGAGGGACAGAGGGGGTAGTTTGCTGCTGGCTCGAGCCGATCTCCCGCTCACCCGAGATAGCAACGCCGCACCTTCCCTACCGCGACACACTGCCTGTATTCCCATAGCTCTTATCCGATTCAGATTGACCAAGTAATAAGAGCCGCTGCCCGCCTGCCCCCTCAGTCAATTCGCCCACCCACCATGAGCGCTGCCACCATGATGCGATCGTCACTGCTCGCCTGCTTCCTCCTCCTCGTGTCGGCCGCCGCCCGTCACGGCTGGTGCTCCCTTCGCCGTCCCGGGCGCACACGTCGTGCCTGGACAACCCGCCCGACCTGCCGCGGGCGACGAGGCAGGTGAGCTCGTCAGCGACCTCGGCGGCCTCGAGGCCTACGTCACCGGATCCCGCAGCTCCCCGCGCGCCGTCATCCTCGCCTCCGACTACTATGGTTAGACCATCAAAGTGGAGAACTCCCGAGTCGCTCCTCTCCCGAGCGGCTCTGGAGACCCCCACCCGCCGAACCCTAGCCCCCCGCCGATCTCCTCCGCTTAGGCCGCTACTGCTGCCCTCCCGGCGGCGGTGGCGGCGCCCATCCCGTCGAAGACGGTGGGCAGGAGAGGCGCTCCGCGGCGGCGCATCACGGGAGAGGTGGGGCGCAGGCTGTGGGTGCAGTGCGGCGCGGCCATGGCGGCCGTGACCTGAGGGCCTCCGACGGACCTGCGGCGAGGAGCTTGTGGCGCTCTGCTGTGCGGCCGAGATCTCCAGTAGGCGGCGATCTGGCGGACCGATTTGGGCCGAGCCCGATCTCGATCTTTCAGGCCTGTCCTGCACGGAGGCTGGTTGTTCTCGGCGATGTGCTATCTTCTCCTCTGTGGCCAGTCCGGCTAGAGTTGACCGGCGGCGTGGGGGCCGTTGGTCTTGCGAATAAAGGCGGTGGTCCTTGGTTCCGAATCAGGCCGAGATGAATTTCTGCTTGACGCCGGTACCTGGATCCGACAAGAGTGTCGAGTTTCGGAAAGCTCCGCCGGTGATCTTTCATGGGCTAATTCCTAGAGATTGCTGGATCGGAGGGATTCGGTCGCGCCGGAGCGAGCGGCGTGAAGCTCTGCTTCTGTGCCATCATGGGCAAATCCATGGTGTAGTCAGAGGCGGGTAATGTCATGAAAGCTGTGATTAAAGGACTAGCAAATGGTGATTGGAGGCCTTGCGGCGATGAGGAACTTGCTTGGAGTTGCAGGAGGCGGAGCAGCGATATGTTAGTGGGGGCAACATCACAGGTGAAGTTTAAAGTCCTACCTTTCAGGGTGAAGATCCAAGGTCTGGCCTTAATTGGTTGTGTCTGGCAATGGTCTTGCTGAAGACATTGTTTTAAGAGTGGGGACTATCTTCAGGGTGAAAACCCAAGGTCTGGTCTTAATTGGTTGTGTCTGGCACTGTTCTTTTTGAAGGCGTTGCTTTTGAAGATTTGGACATCAGGTGGTGTCTTGGTGGTGGTTGTGTGGCTGCTGTAAGGACTATAACTCTGTAGCGGGACTTTTCTTTTATTTCTTCTTCTTTTTGTCTTTCGGCTGTGTGCATCCGTAATAGTTTTGGTTATTGCGTTGTTGCAGAGGCTGGATGTAATTTGTATCTCCGCGATATTAATAAACACTCTTTATAAAAAAAATGGTTAGTTGATTAACTGGCTCCGATTCACTCGCTAGCGAAAGGATTCTCAGTTCAACCGTAAGTGATTGTGATTGTGACCCCCACTCTTCTTCTTTTCTACAGGGTTCCAAGCTCCTAAACTGAGGTACCTACATACTTACTACTGTTTCATTTCCTTACAAAGAACGAGAATTCTGCTTAAAACCTCCTAGCATGTTCCATCCTGCCTGCATTACTGATTTTGATTCGACTTGTGTGAGGTGAAGTTAACGGTATGTATAACTTATGTTTTCACAAGGAAAATAGCGGATCAGGTTGCAGATGAAGGATACCATATTTTTTGCCAAATCTAGCCCTTTTGCCGAACTAATGACGTATCTGGCCGCTCCCGGGAACTAATTGCAAATCTGGCCCCTGAGGTCGGCGCCAACGCAAATGGAGCCGAACTTGTGCAGTTCGGCGCCAACCAAAATTTGCAAATCTAGCCCATGAGGTCGGCGCCAACGCAAATGGAGCCGACCTTGTGTAGGTCGGCGAAATGCCATTTCGCCGACCTACACAAGGTCGGCTCCATTTGCGTTGGCGCCGACCTCGGGGGACCAGATTTGCAATTAGTTCACAGGAGCGGCCAGATACGTTATTAGTTCGGCAAAAGGGCCAGATTAGGCAACAAATACAAGGATACCTGGTCGTGGTTCCTGATATGTTGCATGGGGAACCTTTCAGGGATGAGGCAAAGATTCCGTTTCAAGAGTGGATAAAAACTCACTCTCCGGTTCGTTCCTTTTCTTTAATCGTCTTGCTCTTGAATCATTTTGACTTTGCCATCACATCTACGAAGTAAGAATCGGTGTGTATGACTTCTGAAACTCAGTTGCTCTCTCTATAATGGATACGGAGTACTTGAATAGGTAGAGCTCTTGCCAGCCGTTTAGGAAAGTACGTTTATGGGGGAGAGATGAATTCCGGACTCTCTGTTCACCCACTTCAGCCCATTATATGAAAATATTCAGTATGTTATGAATTTTTCCAGCCTGCTTATTTATAAATTGATGAAAATCACGTTTACATTTGTTCAAAAACACGCTTAATCATTAGAAAGGCTGTAGTTTTTAACATCTGAATGACTCAAACTTAGCATTCTATCTTTTTGTAAAAGATGAGTTTCTATCTTCTTTGTTGTCGTACAGTGGAAGGACCGTTTCGCTCTCCTCTCGCGAACCCGTCCTCTCTCGCAAACCCTAGGCCGCACCCGCGCCGCCGGCCGGGTCGCACCGCCGTTTCCCCTCCCCCTCTCCCCTCCTCCTCTCCCCCGCCTCCCTCCCGCGTCCGCGCCGCCCCCGCGGCGGCCGGCACGGTCTTGGCGTCCTCCGCTCGGGAGCTTTCCTCCCGCACATCCTCTCCCGCCGCCGTCGGCGCGAGCCCCCGAGCGAGGCTCGGGCGTGCCGGCGGCGGCGGTCTTCCTCTTCCCGCGCCTGAAGGAGGCCTCGCGGGGCGGCGTCCTTCCCGGCGGCGGTGCAGCATAGGGCGGCGGTGGCCCGGCTTCGGCGGGAGGGCTGTGTTCCGGTGGTGTTGTCTGCCGCTGCGGGCAGTGCAGGGGCGGCGACGGCGTGCTCGGGCGGCGCCAGCAGAGCCATGTGTCTCAGATCTGGGCCCTCTCGGGCCCATCTGGGCCAGGGCGGGCTGGCCTTCCCTGCCAGACGCACTGCAGATGGCGGCGGCGAGGTAGTTGGTGCAGGGGGCAGCGGCGTCGACGACCGGCTTGTTGCAGCACGGCAGCGGACTTTACGGGCCCGATCTGGGGCCGGCTGGACCCGGTTGGGACTGGTGTGCCTCCACGGGGGCTTTACGGGCCCGCTGGGCCCGGCCGGACCTAACAGAGACTAGTGTGCTCTGTCGCTGTGTCCGGTCGACTATTTGGCGGTGGAGGCGTTCCCTCCCGCGCGGTCATGGTGCTGCTGACCCTGGTACATGATACCCCTGCATCTGTCTTGCAGACCTCGGGACGACGGCTTTGGTGCGACGGCGATGGTGGCTTTGTGACCGTGGTGGCGATTGTTGGTGGGCGGCTAGTTTGGTGGTGGCAAGACCTTGTCTTGTGGGGCTCTGGTGCAGCGGAATCATCCGAAGGTTGCAGACAGGGTTTTCAGGAGAAATCCTTGTCGGCTTGACTGACACCGACGCGAGGCCGTCTCTGGGTGGCATCCCCCTTCTTGAAGGGCGTCGTGGCTACCTTTCGTCTGCATCCCTCTGTGTGCCGGGGAACCCTAGGATCAGTCCGCTGGTCCGGGCAGCAGCGTGCGAGTGCCTTCTTGAAGGTGTTGCTTGGTACGTGTTGGTTCCGTGCTAGGAGCGTGGTGGTACATTGTCGGAGAGGGCGCATCGGTTATAAGTCACTGTAGTTTAGTCAATCCACCTATGTCTCTATTTTCTTTTCTTTGGGTGTATGTTTGCTGCTGCCCCAGCATCTCAAATCTGTTGATTGTATCGGGGTGTTGCTATATTTATATAGCGAGGCTACGGCCTATTTCGTAGTTTGTTGTCGTATAGCTTGAAGCAGCTGAAAAGACCAAAGGGCTTATTGCTGCTCTGAAGAAACAAGGGTGTCTGCGGTTGGGGTTGGAGGTTATTGTTGGGGCGGTGAGTTATTTTAACCGCCCGCGTACCCCTGAACGCTCATTATTATTACTAGGCATCTTGGCCCGGTAAATGCCGCGTCCGTGTTTTTAAATTAGAATTTGGAAATACCGACGTTTTAAAATTGTTTAAGTTTGGAAAATCATTGAAATTGAAAATAGTTGTCGTTTTAATAATGGTCGGATTTTGGAGGTTGCTCAAATTTGAAAATTATTGTAATTCAAAAAAAAAGTGTACTCTTTAAAATTGTTTAGTTTTTAAAAATTGGTTAGACTGGAAAAAAAATTAAGGTTTGAATTCTTCTGACGTTCACAAAATTTTGTGTTCATGTTGATATATTTGTCGTATTTGTAAGAACCGTGGCGTGAAGAATTCACATTTGGAAAAGTCCACATTCAAATTTTGTTCAGATTTGAGTATACTGAAATTCATATTGTAAGAACCGCGGTGTGAAGAATTGAAACTTGGAAAAGTCCACATTTAAATTTGTTCAGATTTGAGTTTGCTGAAGTTGGGGAAAAGTTTGCATTCAAAATTTGTTCAAATTTCGAAAATGCTAAACTTGTGGAGTTATTTATTTTTGAATTTGGTTTCATTTATTACATGGTCAGATTTGAAAGATGTTGAAAATTTTAAAATATTCAAATTTGAATTTTGATGGTACACCACAAATAGTCAGCGTTTATTTTTGTGTTCATGTCGATATATTTGTGGCATTTGTAAATTCTATGGTGTAAAAAATTCATAAATAGTGAACGTTTATTTCTTGTGTTAATATTGATATATTTGTCACATTTGTAAATACCATGGTGGAAAAAATTGGAATTTGAAAATGTACACATTGAAAAGTTGTTTAGATTTTGATATATCCAAATTAAAGAGGAGAAGTTTATATTTACAAATTCTCCAAATTTTGAAATTGTTAAAAGTTGTTCGTATGTGAATTATTTTTTAAGGTTTTGATATGCTCAGATTTGAAAGGCATTGAATTTTTTTAAATTTTTGAAGTTGAAATTTGTTCATATGCCATAAATAGTCCGCGTTTTTTTGTGTGTTAATGCTGATATGTTTGTCACATTTTTAAAAACCGTGGTGGGAAATTAAATTTTGAAGATTTCCATATTCAAAATTGTGTACATTTGAATGTATTGAAATATAAAGGTTTTACATTTACAAATTTTCACATTTGTGAATACCGTAGTGGAATAAATCAATTTTCAAAATGTGCACATTCAAAAGTTGTTTAGATTTCAATGTTTTCAAATTTGAAAGAAGAAGTTTACGTTTAATTTTTTTTCTAATTTGGGTAAGTAGGGTGGGCCCACATGTTGTAAATTTGACATTTTCTGAAATTGTTTCTGAAAAAGGGAGAGAACTGACATGTGGGCCACTGCTGACGTCGTGCTGGCGTCAGCAATGTCCACAGTGGCCGCCGCAACCATGCCGGCGACGCGTCGGAGCAAGATGGGACACGCGCGTGTGCGGCGCGGACGCGCGTGGACGCGAGGTGGCGAGGAGCGGCGGCGCCGCTGGGTCTTGGCTGCCTGAGCGACGCCGGCGGCGCCCGAACGCGGCGGAGGAAGCAGACGGACGCCGGCAATGAATCCGTCGTGGAATTGTCGCCCCAGCACGCGAATGTCAGCGAGGAGAGAGAAGCGGCGACGACGCATCTCGGCGTGTGGTCCGATTTGTTGGGGAAGGTGTATATCGGCGGCGGCGCGCGTCGGCGGCGCCGCGGCGATTTCCGGCTCGCGCGTGAGAAGATGGAGAGATGGAATTGTGCAGACGCTTTTGCTCGGAGGCACCTGTTGTTTGAAAAAATTACAAAATAGTCCTTTGTGGGGGGGGGGGGGGGTTCTGCAAAGTTCGGCGCCAAAAATCCGTGCGGGAGGGGTCACCGCTGGCAACGGTTGGAGCTCGCGTCAATTTTCGTGCGCGTCACGGGTGCACCGGCTGCGGCCGGGCGTCGCGCGCCAAAGTTTGTGCGCGTCCGTGGCAGCTGACCGGCTGCGGCGCGCGACCGGATGAACTCGTGCGCCAATATTCGTGCAGTACAGTACTACTGTGCGTGGCTGTTCACCGGGTGGGGGCTGCTGGGAGCCGTCGATCTGTGAGCGGACAGGCAGGATTAGCTACTGTATATCTACAGTAGCTACAGTGACATGGGGCCTGAGAGGCGCAGGAAATGTTGCTCTTTATATATAAGGTTATTTTCACTAGCATTCTGTAACTAGCCACTCCATTTGTCTTTTATAAATCATAACAGCAAAGGTGGCCATGGAGCTGTCAAAGTCTGCAGAAATCGAAGTAGTTGTCATCTCGCATCCTTCGCTAGTGACTATCGATGACATAAAGGGTGTGTGTGTCTTAGGATGACTCCAACGGGGCGACCAAACGGACGCGCGTTTGGTTAGCGTTTGTCCGTTTGGGTTGGGTAACGGACGCGCGTCCGGCCCATGTCCGCCCCTTTCTGGCCTGTGCCCCCAACGGGCCGACGCATCGAGTCCGCCTGGCCAGGGTTTTTGATCATTTTCGGCCATGGTGATCACATTGCAACACCTGGGCATACAAATTGTACAAGGTTTCCAAAGCTTGCAACCAAAGAAGGGAAGAGGAGCCACAAAACTCACCTATTCATTCACTCCGAAGCCACTTGCTAGCCGGGCTTGAACATTTTCAACGGAGCCGCAAAACTTGCTCGTCTCCGCGGATATGTGGAGCCACCTCTTGGAGATAGATACCTCCGTCCGCTGCGTCTAAATGTTGTGGGGCGGTAGGATTCTATATTCATTGTAGCGCTTGGTGAACCGGCCCCAATATGCCGTCCCTCTTTGCTCCGCCCCGACAATTTGGTTGGTTCCAACCTCGATCCAGGATTCGCAAATGAGCACGTCTTCCTCGGCCGTGAATGAGGCGCCCCTTTGGCTCATCTTTCTCTTCATTGCCCAGGCTTGGGTCTCGAGCTCTCCTTCGAAAACCGGCTCATTGTCGATGTTGATCACATCAGGGCCGGTCGGCGGAACTTCATCATCGCCGGAATTGTAATCGTCCTCGGCGTACTCGTTGTAGTCCCTAATCATGTCCTGGAGGACGTCGTCCCTTCATCATGGACCTCCTCGTAGTACCTGGGGTCACCCGGCGACGGCCTGGGCATTTCGCCGAACAGGTTACGCGTCGGGGCGACCACTGCCGGGGCAGCTGCACGCGCGGCCGCAGTCTGCGCCGCCGGTGAGTGCCCGGCCAAAGGTGTAGTAGGCGTGTTCAGATCAAGCGAATGTACCTCGACTGGGCTGGGCGCGGATTCGCCTGAGGTAGAGGAAACCCGCGGCGGCATGGTTCCCGGAAGGTACCCGTACGGTGGCGATGGTACCGTCGCGGAAGATCTCGACCTTGGCGGCCGGGCCGCCGAGGCGTTGGAGCTGGCCGCCGCAGTCGCGACACCGACCGCGGCCGCCGTCGGGGTAATTCCAATCAGGAGGAGGGCAGCGGTCGCGGCCCTGGACACGAGGTCAGAGTCCTCCGGCACGGCGGCAGCCTGCTTGGCGGCGTTGAGCTTCTCCTGCTTCAACCTCCTCCTCCGGTCGCCCCGCTTCTGGGTCTCTGCGGCCCTCTGCTTTTCGGTGAGTTCCTTCTTTGGTTTCTTTGCAGCTTTGGACGCACATCCAGCGGCGGGGCCGGCGGCGGAGGCGGTGCCGGCGGCGACAGGTCCAGCGTCGGAGGCGGAGGCGGCGGCTGCACCGGCCATGGCTAGGGTTGGAGTGTGGACTGGGGTTTTGGGAGAGGCCGAGGCGGCGAGGCCGAAGTGCGGACCAGAGGAGGACACAATTGCGCTCCGCCGCGCGTCCGCGCCCGACGCATCCGTGGCCCAAATTTGGGCCAGGAATGCGCCGCGGTGGACAAAAACCGTTTGCGTCGCCCCGTTGGGCCGTGTTTTTGGCTCGCGTGGACAGGGACGAACGCGCGCGGACTCGATGCGTCGGCCCGTTGGAGTCATCCTTATTTACCTTTCACCTTATTAGGGTTTGTTCAGTGACTTTTTTTTCTCGTGTACGTTAAAATTTCATATTCCCCAAGAGAATTATCCTTTCCTCTAACTTCAGTTTGTGGCATGCTCAGAGGTCGAACATCCCATTGAGATTCTTGGAGCAGAGCTTGATCGCGCTTCTCCACCGGCGCTAGTGCACCAGTTTGAACAGGCTTTAGATCAGAACAAAGGGTGCGTTCCTACTAGTTTCATTTCATATCTGGTCTACTTATTTCCCCCATTCGAAGTTCATATGCTACTGCTACCCGTAAATCTTAGCTTTTCTCTGAAATAATATTATAGATCGGAAGTTAGAATTTATTGTAGTTCCAGTCTTTGCTGGTATCGAATGTGTAATCGAAGAACATCTTGCAACCCCATATTCTTTTGGTCACTTCTGTACTAATGTTCCCAAATATTACTAAGCAAAATTAACAGCTCCGAGCGAACACTGAATTTAGTCTACCATTTTGCAGATTGACCACTTCGTGAAAATCTTCCGGGCGTGGGCCACGGATCCCGCAGCTCCGCGCGCGCCGTCGTCCTCGCCTCCGACTACTACGGTCAGCTGACGAACTGTTCATTCACTCGCCAGCGAAAGGATATCTATTTCTACTTAATTTCAGGCTAACAAATAGAGTGCATCAGTGTCTGAGTGACTAAGTGCATGTGTATGCGTTTGTGACCCCAGTCTTCTTTTTCTTTTTCTGCAGGGTTCCAAGCACCTAAACTGAGGTACCTATTACCACTATTCCATTGCCTTAAGAAAACGAAATTTCTGCTTGCAATTGTTTCTCTCGTAGCTTGTTCCATCTGCCTGCATTATTAGGTGATTTCAATTCGTATTGTGTGAGGTGAATTTAACAATCTGTATAACTTATGTTCACAAGGAAAATAGCGGATCAGGTTGCAGATGAAGGATACTTGGTCGTGGTTCCCGATCTGTTGCATGGGGACCCTTTCAAGGACGAGGCAAAGATTTCGTTTCAAGAGTGGATGAAAACTCACTCTCCGGTTCGTTCGATTTCTTTTCTTGTCCTGTCCTGTTTTCGTATAGTTTTTACTTTGCCCTCAGATCTACGAAGTAAGAATTGGGGCGTAGGACTTTTGAAACTTTATTGCTCTCTCAATAGACTATAATGAATAGGTAGGGTGGAGCTCTTGCCATCTGTTTAGGGAAGTAGAAGTACATTTATGGGGGAAAAGGATGAAATACCGACTCTATACTTACCCACTTCAGCACACTATATGAAAATATTCAGTATTATGAATTTTATTGTCCAGCATGCTCAATTATAATTTGATTAAAATCACGCTTACTTTTGTTTAAAAACCACGCTTAATCATAAGACAGTCTGCACTTTTTATCATCTGAATGACTCAACCTTAGAATATTGTGAAACATAGCAGTACTAGTTTATATCTTCATCTTTTTTTGAAGGAAAGTTTATATCTTCTTTGTTGTCGGTACAGCTTGAAGCGGCAGAAAAGACCAAAGCGCTTATTGTTGCTCTGAAGAAACAAGGGGTGTCTGCAGTTGGGGTTGGAGGTTACTGCTGGGGTGGTGAGTTATTTTAACCGCACGAACCACTGAACGTTCTTATGTTTATTTTCACTAGCATTCTTGAACTAGCCACTCCATTTATCTTTTATAAATCATAACAGGAAAGGTGGCCGTGGAGCTATCAAAGTCTACAGAAATCGAAGTAGTTGTCATCTCACATCCTGCACTAGTGACTGTCGATGACATGAAGGGTGTGTATTTTATTTCCCTTTCACTTAATTAGGATTTGCGTAGTGATTTTTTTCTCGTGTTTTGTCCTTTTCTCTAACTACTTCAATTTGTGGCATGCTCAGAGGTCAAACATCACATTGAAGTTCTCGGAGCAGAGCTTGATGACCTTTCTCCGCCGACCCTAGTGCACCAGTTTGAAGAGGCCTTGGATCAGAACAAAGAGGTACATTCCAACTAGACTCATTTCATATCTTGTCTACTTACTCATTTCCCTCATTCGAAGTTGTTAAATCTATCAATCGCCGACACGCTACTACTATTTGCAAAATCTTAGAGTCAATCTGAAATCAAATTATAATTCAGAAGATGGATTTTTTTGTACCTCCAGTGTTTACCGGTGTTGAATTTGACCGTAGAATAACTTGCAACTTCATATGCTTTTTTTGTCACTTTTGTACCAACGCTTTCAGACATTTCTCAAACCATATTAGCTCCGGGCAAACACTGAACTTAGTCTGCCATCTTGCAGATTGACCACTTCGTGAAGATCTTCCCGGGCGTGGGCCACGGATTCGCTTGCCGATACAATGCAACGGATTTTTTCGAAGTCAAATCTGCCAAAGAAGCCCGGGCGGACATGCTCAACTGGTTCAACAAGTATCTGAAGATCCACCAAGAGCATTCGATCGACGAATCTTAGAAGCCTTTTCTTACGAGAATATGAATCTTAGAATCTCGATGATCTCAGAATTGTGTTGAATAAATTAGACATAAAAATACAACAACACTCTTTCCCTTTCTCCTCTGTGAACAGTGCTCCGAGGCGAAAGAGAGGGCGACTCCAGTTTTCCCCCGCATCCGCCGGCGAGGCCGTGGGTTCCCTTCCCCTCCGCCGGCCGCTCCGGCGGCGGGAGGGTGGGGGAACCCCGGATCTCTGCTTTGGCGTGTATATACGGTGTGGATAGCTAGGTCTCCGGTCGGCGGCGCTGTGGAGGCAGGGACGTTGCCGGTGTGGAGTTTGGTGCTGCTGCTCTTCCTCCTCCGCGTCGATCTCGACGGTGAGCAGCTAGCTTTTGGTGCTCTGAGCTCTTCGGGCTCAGGGAGTCTCTCTTCCCTCTGCGTGGGCGGCGAGGCGATGTTGTTGCCCGTGTGGATTTGGGATTTTGGTCTCCGGCTCCTTCTTCGCTGTGTCGTCGTCTCCTCCAGCGGCGTCACGGAGCTTGGGAGGTGGTGTGTAGGGGTGGTGCTCGGTGGGCCGCCTCTGTTTCTCCGGCTGGCCGTGGTGGCAGGGGGGATGTTGGTGGCTGCGGGAGCTCCAGCTTTTGGTGTTGGTGTTGCAGGTGGTTCCTTGCTTCGGTGGTTCTTCTCCGGCCGGCCATGGTGGCGAGGGGAGAGGCCTGTTGAAGACGGTGTTGTTGGCGGTGGTCCTGGGCGACGTGGTGTCGGCTGGTTGTCAGGCGGAGCCGGGGAGACGAGGCTGTGGTCGAATTCGTTCAGCGAGCTTAGATTTCGTCGCGAGGCGGCGGATGGCTTCTGCGGCCTTCTACTTCTGGTGGTGGCGACGTCTCTCCGGCGGGTGGCGGTACGGCGGCTCCGGCGTTGACTAGGAGTTTGGGGATCGATGGCGGCGGATCCGGTTGTGGCTTTTCTTGGTAGCTTAGGGTGGTTTTTGCACTTTGTGGGGGTCCTTTTGTGTTTTCTGTTTCTTTGTTGGACTTTTCTGTAAAGTGTAACAGCTACCTTAATTTATGAATCGGATCCTTTCCTCAAAAAAAAAAAAAAAAATTGCGCATCACGGCTGAAATTGTTAGGCCTAGCTTGGTCATGAAACTCCTCTAGTGGGTGGTTTTGCTGCCCTTAAGCCCCTGGAAGCCAAATCTGTTTTGTAACGTGGAGCTTCGATGCAGCTGCAGCGCCCTTTTGTTGTTCTCTGCATTGAGAATTTGAGTAGTTTTTTTTAGGGATTTTTATTTATGTGCCCTGTTTCGCTTAGTTTTCTTCGTTTGTGCCCTAGTCGCTTAATTTTCCTCGTTTGTGCCCTACTTGCCTCTTTCGAGGCTCACACATGGCCAAACGGGGGGTTTCCATCTGGTCAAGCCCTTTGACCGTTAACGAAGGTGTGATATGTGGACCCAGCGAAGTGCATGCTCGCCGTTCCCACTTAAAGCTTACAAGTGGGTCCGTCCGCACTCAAAGCTTACAAGTGGGGCCAGGGAAGGAGGAGTGCTTGCATGCAGCCGTACGAGCGCGTCCATGCCTGCTCGCCATCGCCGAATTCAATGGCGTGCCCCCTGGCCGGCAAAAAGCTGTCTCGCCGCCTACGCTGCCGGCCTGGCCGCGCATCTGCTCCGCCGTCTTCGCGTCTCTCTTGCCTAGTCTGTCCCGCCGCAAGCTGAGCAGTCTGGCGAGCCGAATCAATGCCCGGTCACCATTACTGCCGGTACAGACGCGACGCCGTCCAGACCGCAGATGGCTAGAAAAGGAGCCATTTCCTCTCCCATTGCGCCCACGCCGCCCAGTGATCCCCTCTTCCTCTACTTGACACCCTCGCCCAGTCCCTCATCTTTCGATGGCCCGAGGTGGTGGCCGCTCCACTCCCAGCTTGAACCGCCGCTGCCACGTCCTCTATCCTTGATTTCTTGAGTCGAGCGAGCGCAGCGGCAGTAGAAGGACCCATGGGCGTGGGCGCTCGAGCAGCACTCCTCCGAGCTCGACCAGGACTCCTCCAAGCTCGAGCAGGATTCCTTCATGCTGGAGCACGTCTGCTCCGAGCTCGAGCAGGGGCAGGGGTAGGGGCAGGGCCATTGCTCCCGATCCCATTCCCTTCATCGATCTGTCCGACGAGGAGGAGGAGGGGTATGGCCTGGGCCAGGGCCGAGTATCAAGCCACGGAGCAGGCCAGGCATTCCGCCGAGCAGCAACAGCTCATGGATACTCTGGTCGCTTTTGTGGTCGAAGCAGAAGCCGCAGAGAAGGCGAGAGCCAAGAAGTATGCGGAGAACCTGCAGAAGGCTCTGAACAACTCGGAGAACAAGGGCAATGCCCCAATGGAGGTCGACGGCAAGGGCAAGGGCAAGGGCAAGGCCACACCGGTGGAGGTTTCTGACGACGAGGACGAGTGGTTGTCCATTTTAGTTGTTGGTCTAGTGTATAATTATGTATTGGGTATATTTTAGTTGTTGGTCCATTTTAGTTGTTGGTCCAGTGGAATTTGGCCTTGTTTTGAACTTGTGAACAAGTTTCCGATTTTGCCTTGTTTTGAACTTGTCAACTCGGAGATTCCAACTCGGCACAAAAATACACATGGACATTGTGAACAAGTTTCCAATTTGTTGGATTTAAAAAAAAACATTATGTGTGAAAATCCCCATTTTATGTGCCAAAATCCCCATTTTGTGTGACTGATTGATTCTGTTCGGGGAAAATGAGGCAAATGGTGGACGAGCTTACGGACCCACCTGTCATTGGGTACGCCGCGGTCCACTCGTCAGCGGGTAACGGTCACATGCTTTGGGTGACAGAGAGATTTGCCTAGTCCTACGCGTGCGGCCCATCACGTACGACCCATTTGACGGCCGCAGTTCGGCGGTAGGGTATGATCGAACGGTCAGGGATCGCCGCTAGGGTTTGGAGAGGACTGCGGGGTTTTGAGCGGGTCAACGGGGTTATCTGAGGTTTGACCAACATTCAAATGAGCACAACTAATTCAAAAACAATCATAAAAATATGAAACATGCGCACGTTGACGTTTTATGCGACATAGTAACCATAAAAAAATATAAACTTGGTATACTGATATTTTCATGAAAAAAGCCCTAGCACGGGTGAGCTAGCAAGATCGAGTTCAAATGAGCACAACGAATTAAAAAAATCAAAAAAAATATGAAACCTACCACATTGTCGTATTATGTGACATAGTCACCATAAAAAAATATAAACTTGGTCCCCGGATATTTTACTGAACAAACCTTCACAGAAATGAGCTACCTTGAACAGACTTGTATAGAGTTCAAGGAAAGTGAGGTAGGGTTTTTGGGAAAATAAAAAAATCTATAAATTCACCAAAGCTTCATTTTGGGGTGAATAATAAGGATGTGAAATTAGTTTTTCATTTTCATATTTTAAACGTCTTTGTTTGCCCTTAGTTATGAGATTTACGGCTTTCAAGCCAATAACCAAGGTCATGGCTATCTTCTTGCTATGATGACCAAACTCGGCACAAACATGTCCATCGACATTGTAAACAACATTGCCAAAACAAGATTCCATGATTTTTCTAAATTTTATTGTTATATTTTCTACAACATTGCCAAGACATTGGAAACAACATTGCCAAAGTAGATACCATAAATAAGATTGAAAATTGCCCTCTTACAATTTTCACAATAAGTATATCATGTGGGAATGAATATCTTGAATTTTTAAGCTTTTTAATTATATTGCACGCATTAAATGAGTTTAGTAGCATTTACCGATAAAAAATCATATAAATCGAAAAACAATCAAAAAAAGGAAAACTTAGGGGAGTCTTCCTTTCTAGTGTACTAGTATCAGGGGAAAATCATAGACTTGCAATACAACCGTTTTCGTGTCCTAGAGCGTCCAGTTCGCGCCCGGTGGCATGACACGAATGCACGTATGCAGGTTGGCACGTAAACATAAAGCGTGATCGCGTCAGTTCATGCAAAATATGGTTGCAACATGTCTAGACATGTCTAGATGGATCAAAACGTTCCCAATTGCGGTCAATTTGACCAACACGTCCATGCACGGCAACTGTTCGATAGATGTACAACACGCGTCTAGATGCTCTAGATGACGTGGTGAACCATTACTGTCCTGTCATTTCAACTGAACGCCATCGAGTGCGAATATAGCCGTAATGTGCAGTCTTGTCACACTGGTTTTGGCAAAATACGAAGAGATCGTCTGTTCATTTCCGCATGCAGTTATCGATGGAAGCGCCATCGCAATTAATTCCTCTCAAAGATAAAAAAAAACCCAATGCGTAGGCGATTCCAAAGCAGTTCTTCTCTCTTCTCTCCCAAAAAACCCCCCATTCTCTTCCACTTCCTCTTCTCGCCCAAATAACCCCGATCAACCGCCGCCATGTCGGACGACGAGTGGTGGCACAACGACCTCGTTCCTAGCGACGAGAACAGCCAGGGCAACCCCAACGAGTGGTGGGAGGAGGGCCACGACCCATGGCAGGAGGCCCTGGACAGCGACGACGACGGTGAGGGCGACGACGACGGCCAAGGCGAGGGCCATGGCGGCGATGACGACAATGAGGAGGAGGAGGACGAGGAGGAGGAGCCGCCGATCGACTGAAAGATCGATATGTCGACTTGAGGGGGGTGATTAGGCGACTACCAAATTTTAATTCGTTTTCTTTTAATTAGGGCTTAGACAATGTATAACAAGGTTGACTAGATGTGAACTAGATGATAGCAACCTATGTGATACAAGCAAGGTCAATAACGTAGCGGAAGCAATAAGTAAAGGATAGAAATGACCGCAAAGTGGAGACACGGAGATGATTCCCTAGTTCCTTCCCAAGGGAAGTACGTCTACGTTGGAGGAGTGTGGAGACACCTAGGCACTCCAATAGCACGGATGTGCTCACTCTATTCTTCGTGAGCTTTACCCGTGGGGGTTTGGCTCATCCACTATGAGGTCACCTTGAAGGCGTTGACCAAGCCGATACACAAAGATCGGGAACTCCACAATGAGTTGGAGCCTCCCAACAATGTCCCGGAGCTTCTCGCAACAAGTTGAGCCTCCAGCACGCACAAAGGTCTCCTAGGGTTACAAGCAACCCAAGCAAGAACATGAATCACAAAGAGGAATTGGCGGATTTGAAATTCCTTCGGTGGAGTTGTAGATCTAGATCTCCTCCTTCACTCCTCAAAGTATCAAGAGGTTTGGGTGGTTGGAGTGGAAAATCTAGGAGTTTGGAGCTCAGCAATTAATGGAGAGGAGGGAGATTGTAAGCCGCAACCTCTTCTTGGGGAAGAAGAGCTCTTTATATAGGGGCCCAGAAATTCTAACCGTTATGCACAGAAAACGTGCATAGCGGCACTACCGCTGGGAACCAGCGGTACTACCGCTGCTGGCATTCCTATGGTACTGCGGCAGTTCCAGCTGCCAGGTGCAGCGGTAGCCCACAGAGCTACCGTTGCACCCAGGTAGCGGTACTACCGCCTGATAGCTCCGGTACTACCGTTGGCTCTTATTGAACTAAATCAATTATTCCAGCGGTAGTACGTGGCAGCTACCGTGTAAGTACCGTTAGGATGTCAAGAGCGAAAACGAGCTTGCCGGTACCTCCAGCGGTAGTACCAGCAGTAGTACCGCTGCCTGAAAGGCACGGTACTTTCCGCAGTACTACCGTTGAAGACTGGGTACCAGCATACTACAGCAGTACAGCTCCAGGAGAAGCGGTACTACCGCTGTATGCCAGCGGTACTACCGCCGGGCAAGTTTCAGCCTGGTTAAACTTTCGAGCCCCACTCTCTTCCATCTTCGAACTTCTCGTGTTGTCGTTTCAATACCTGTCAATACTCAAGAACACGATTAGTTCAGTGAGTGTGTTGTCATTAACTCCAAAACGAAATAAGAGCAAACAATGCTCTTTCAATCTCCCCCTTTTTGGAGATTGATGACAACACACACACACAAAGGATTTGCAAAATATAGACGGCCCCCCCTAACAATATGCATCAAATAATTTTGCGTTTGAATGCAAAATGCATACTCATTAGGATCAACACTCCCCCTAGATTTTGTAAACCATGCAAGTATATAAATTGAACAATAAAGCATGACTTTGCGCAAGCATGGTAAGACATAAGCAAAGTAGTTATTACAAGACATAGTTTTGAACGGAATAAAAGGAGTTCCACATGTCTTACACCATGCAACGAGATAGTTCACCTAAACCAAGTTTGAATTGAATAAAAGCGAAGCACAAGTGATACCCTATGACGTAGTTACCTGCGTCAAAAGAATATAGGTTAGGTTGAGACTCCAAGTACAGAGTGTATAGTATAGGAAAGACTGTTTTCCCCACGAGGGATGACTCGAGGGTTTAATATCGAACTCTCGGGGAACCAGTAGTGAAAGATTTATCTTCTTATCCTTCTCTTGAAAACCTACAAAACAAAGTAAATTGTTTTGTGCCCTCAACCTCACCAAGTGGTTGTCAAGCACAAGGTGTGAGATGATATGAAAGATAATGAATGCAAAACAGTAAATAAATATGCAATGATGATAAATAAATATGCAAGGATGGTGGAAACAATGATGGATGATATTTTTGGGTTTTGTATTGTGAATGCAAGATGTAAAAGTGTTTTTGTATTTTCGGATTTTTAAATGGCAGAAAATGGAAAATGCTTAAAAGTTGTTGGAAAGGTGTTTCTTATGATTAAAAATGGACGGGGTTCATGGTTTCACAAATGCACTCTCTCTTTAATAAAGTGGTAGTAATGGAACACTAGAATTGACATATAGATTGCAACAAAAAGGTTTCATGACAAGTTACTAATTATATGGGCATCACGTCCTAACATAGAGATCTTTTGTTTATTAATCTCTCTTATACTCCACCAAGATGGAATAAATCAGCAACCTAGTATTAAGATAAATCAGAGTATAGCATTAAGTTCTATGACATGAAGTTAAAATAAGAACTGCTAGATCTAGTCATGGAGTAGTGGCAATGGTCACACCCACATCTCCGGTAGCAAGGTATTTTTCTTTATCCCTAGTGAGGCAACAAAGTAAGGTAAAAACCCAAGTGGATCGCGGAACTTCTGTCACTTCACCGCACTAGCCACCCCCCGTTACTCCAACTAATGCACACGTTCCCCCTCACACGCTCTCATACACATTTGATCAGAACAAGTAAACAAGAACGGGGTACATAATATGCATCTACTTTCATAACTGAAACAAAACTATTGCAATCTCAAACATATATTAACTCATAAAAAGATCCACCACAAAGGTATTACATAGATGACCGTAATCATGTTCAGCAGCTCATACGGTACTAATTAGTGAAGCTCAAGAGAGGAGAGATACATAAGTTACTTCCACAAACCCATAGTCCAGGGTGGACTACTCCCTCTTCATCATGGAGACGGTGGAGAAGTCGTTGGAGAAGAAGAGACCACGCCGGCAGCGCCCCGCCGGAGTTTTCCCCCTCCAATCTGCAACTCCAGGTCTCTTTTCGTGGTTTCTGTGTTTCCGGCGCTCTCTTCCGAAGCGTCGGGGACTATTTTTTAGTCGTTTTTAGGTCAAGACGGAGGCTCGGGAAAAGATCGACGGCACGGAGCTCGAGGCCCAAGTGGGGGCCCACGTGGCCAAGGAATCTGGCCACGTGGGCCCACTCTTTCGGCCCTCGGGTCTCCGTTTGTTCGCTTCCTTCGCTCCTACACTTCGTTCCTTCCAAAAACTGATGCCGTAAATATTAGGTCATTTGGACGTCGTTTGGGTCCCTGAAACATAAAATATAGAAAATAGGGTTTTCTGCCAGTGCAGGGTTAATTCCAGAAAAATAGGGAAATGTGAAATATTCCCAAAATCAATATAAAACAATGATATAACCCTTATATGATGCAAATATGATTGAAATATAAGTAATATAATGCAAAGTTCATGTATGCATTTTACATGCATCAACATCCCCAAGCTTAACCTATACTCGTCCTCGAGTATGAAGGTGATAAAACTAACATGGACTTTGCTTTAATACTATCAATGGATATCAAAGATGATTACTATTGCTACATAGAGTCAAATGATTCATTCTTCAAAGGAATAGCAATATACAAGATAGATTATGAAGTGATATCAAATATTCAATGTAAGGATGTTCAATGATAATTCACAAAGTGTAACATAGAAGAAAGTACTATGGACCAAATGTATGCATAATGAAAAGTAAAAACATCCTATAATGGTCATAGAGTATTCTTGTAAATCTGAATATAAAAGGTGGACACTTTGGAAAGATATATAAATAGTAGAGGTAAAACATGAATAAGTTTCATCTAACTTCCAAATGCTTCTACTTAAGTTAATGTTTGCAATGTGGTATTCATTGGTGTGGAGCTCTCATTACCCCTATCATAGCATCTTGAATGGTTAAAGTTTAAAGTGAAAGCAAATATGAGTAATGTGCTTGACAAAGTATGGGTTGAATGCTCATGCCCCGTGAATACGAGTACCTACACCACGGTGTTACTCAACTCGGCCACAAAGCAAGTTCAAGTTAAGGTCATTGTAAGTAATATAATAGCGTCATCAAGAGCGTCAACTGGGGTACCTCTTGCCTCAGGACATGGAACAAGCCCATGTCAAAATGACAAGACAAACAACAATGAACAATCTCAGCACTCTTTTATTTACTATTGTATAGCTTTTTATTATGAGTGCATCACTGAATTCAATTTGTGCGCTGTAAATTTCCACCATGAATGATGCATGGCTTAGATTAGCGGCCCAGTCTCTCTAGCCATTTATACAAACTCCTCAAACTTACTAAGTTTCCGCATTTATTTGGCACCATGATAAGCATCCATAAACAAAAGTACATGATATCAACTAAATATAATAGAGCACGTTGAAAGCTTGCCATGTGACAGCACATATGAGCTAACTCCCAACCAAGACTCTTGTCAAGCTCACAACTTCATAATTTTAATCACAATGGTCATGTTTATTAAGTGCAATAAAAGTAAAGTGTGCATCAAGTTCGTGAGAGCTTTTAACCAACTTTTCCCATAACAATCAATAACATAAGCATTTTAATTCAGAAGTATAGATAATACAATATAACATGATAAACATACTCGGAATAGCATAAAGCTAATAGGTAGATATGGTGGACTCACTGGAAAAACTTTGGTTGAAGGTGTTGGAAAACAAGTTTTTACTTGTTGGAATTTTTGGGCTAGCAAGAGGGAGAAAGTTGACCGTCTAAATGCATGCATAAGTGTCCATAGAACTAACCAATCCATGTTAAACAAAGTAAAGTAACATTCAGCATCAAAACATGAATAAAAGATAGCTCTTGATAAAACACTTGCAAATTAATATCATTAAAAGCACATGAATCATGCAACTATATGTATCTTTTTGAATCAACTCAAACATCCCTTTCCCAATCTTTTTAATAGCATCCAACTTAATTCAACCCAAATTTCCAGTAGCTCTCTCATATATAAATGATAGTGGTGGTCTCACAAAAAAACAAACCGAAATAAAAAGCAAATAAAAGACGCTCCAAGTTTATGCGATAAAGTGCATTGATCGAAAAACAGAAGTTAGACGTGTGCAAACCGAGAGTGTGTTGGTCCAGTGGGGTTGTCTCACATCCCCAAGCTTATGGTCTTCACCATCCTTGGATAGCTCTTGGTGCATCTCCTCTAATCCCTGTGAAAAAATTCAAAACACCGTTTCTCCCATTTCTTTTCTGTGGGGGACATTAGTAGTGATAGACAAATGAATTCTTGCTGCATAAAATCCTTAAACAAAAATTCATATGAATGTCCAGAAAGTGTATAATGTTTATGCCTACTTATAAACTCAATTGGATCAAAAAGATTCAAGTTAAAAGTTCAAAGAATGCATCAAACAAAATGGGACAGAATCTGTCCAGAAAAACAGCAGCAGCAAAACGCATTTTTCTACCCTACTTAAATATGTCGAAAAAATCTGAAAAATTCACGCTTACAGAGGATGAAAAGTTGCAACTACAGTTCAAATTTCATCATTCGGAGTTACAGAATAGGAATGAAAAATCATACCGTGCACAGATTCGTGCTGGAATAAAATCTCCGAATGAAAAGCAACTTTTTCAAGCCAAAATAGGTAAAACTTGGCACTTTATTAAAAATTCCAGAAACAAAACTAAAAACTAAGTCTCTTGTTACAGCAAGAGGACACAAAGAAAATCAAAAATAAAAACAACCGGGTTGCCTCCCGTAAAGCGCTTTCTTTATAGCCATAGCTAGGCTTACTTACTTGATAATCAAAGGGGACGTAGCTCATGAGGGAGCTTGAACCTGGTGTGTCCCTCTTCCTTGGGAAGTGTTCCATGCTCTTCTTGTGTGGAAACTGAAACTTCACATTCCCTTCCTTTGAATCAATAATGGCACCTGTAGTACGAAGAAAAGGTCTTCCCAAAATAATAGGACTAGAGGTTTTATTCCCCATGTCCATGATTAGAAAATCAACAGGCACAAAAGTCATGTGTAACTCTACCATAACATCACTTACTTTTCCTAGAGCATGTCTAATGGAATCATCAGCAAGTGCAAGTTCAATAGAGCATTTCTCAATATTTTTAAGTTCAAGGACTTCATATAGTTCTTTAGATAATATAGAGACACTAGATCCTAGATCTAAAATGGCATGGTGTGTCTCTTTTCCAATGGTTACTAGTACTTAGGGATCCAGATATCCCCAAGCTTAGGTGGTATCATAGCTTCTTGATTGTACCTAGCAATCTTTTCTTTTAAGACATGATTAGCAATATAGGAACCAAAACCAGCCTGGTTAATATTAACAGAAGGATCACTTGCAAATTTTTAAGATAGAAATTAATTCATGCAAGCTACACTTCTCTAAATCAACAAATGGTTCCTTAACTTCACTAAGCATTTTAACTTCCTCAACTTTTTTCTCTTTTTGAGATATAATGATGTTCTTTAATGAGGAAACTTCCTTAGTGAGTTGATCTACTCTTTCAAACAAAATATCATGTTTTTCGAATTTGGATATGAACTCCTTATTGAGCTCCTTTTGAGTAGATATAAATGATCTAATGGTGTTTTCCAAATCACTAGAAACATTACTACTAGTGGTATATTTGTTTGGAACATATGGGGGCTTATTATAAGAGTTATAATTGTTACCATACCCATTATTACCATAGTTCCTAATGAAGTTGACATCAACATTTTCAGGATTATTACCAACTAGTTCTTGCAAAGGCATATTTTCAAAATTTTGTTTATTAATAAAAGCAAGAATGGTGTCCATTTTAGATGACAAATCATTTGTTTCTTCTATAGAGTTCACTTTCTTAGATGAACTAGGTGCTCTATCAGTATGCCATTGACTATAATTTTGCAAGATACTTTCCAAAATGTTCTTAGCTTCTAATATAGTTTTTCCCATGAAAGCACCTCCAGCAGCTGAATCAAGTATATTTCTAGACATGTAATTTAGACCATTGTAAAAAGAGTGTAAAATGGTCCATTCATTAACCCCATGTGATGGACAAGTTCTAAGCATGAGTTTAATCCTATCCCAAGCCATGGCAACATGTTCATTTTCATTTTGCCTAAAAGAGAGGATATTGTTTCTATTTTGCAGTATTTTAACAGGGGGATAATATTTCTTAATGAAAGCTTCTTTTAAATCATCCCAAGAATTAATACTACCAGTAGGTAATGAATGTAGCCACTCTTTGAGAAAGGAAATAACTTCAGTTTTAAGACATTACTTTCAACATTTTTAAACTTTTGCATGTCACAGATTTCAATAAAATCATGAAGATGCATAGAGGCATCCTCAACAGCACTACCACCAAATTGTTCCCTAGTTATCAAGTTTAACAAACTAGGACTAACTTCATAGCTCTCAGCAGTAATCTCAGGTGTGGTGATAGGCTTAGCAATAAATTGATCATTAGGAGTGTTTGTGTAGTCACACAATTTAGTTCTATCTCCCATTTAACAAGTTTTTATGTGTTTTTAATTTTTTATGCAAAACTGAAAGTAAAATGACACTAATGCAACTCGAAATAACAAATGCAACACAAAAATGCAAAACTGAATATAAATATGCAAACCGAAATATAAAGATGATATGCAAGACAAGAACAAAACAAAATAAAATGATTGTAGGTAAAGATGGATAAGATGATGCTCACGTAGGTGCAACCTCCCCAAGCTTAGGTTGTTACACAAGTTGGTGATGAAGTTGACTTGATGTGAGTGATCCTTGGATAAACCTTTCAGCTATGGTTCCCCGGCAACGGCGCCAGAAAACGTCTTGATGGCCCTTCACGTAGTTACCCCACAACGGCCAGAAAACAGTTGCTAGCCCCTTCGCGTGGTACCTGCGTGAAAAGTAAATGGGTTAGGTTGAGACTCCAAGTGCAGAGTGTATGTAGTAGTGGAAGACAGTTTTCCCCACGAGGGGTGACTCGAGGGTTTAATATCGAACTCTCGGGGAACCAGTATTTCAGGTGTTATCTCCTTATCCTTCTCTTGAGAACCTGCAACAAAATAAATTGTTTTGTGCCCTCAACCTCACCAAGTGGTTGTCAAGCACAAGGTGTGAGAATGATAATAAAATAAATATGCAAACAGTAGTAAATATGCAATGATGGTAAAATAAATATGCAATGATGGTGGAAACAATGATAAATGATATTTTTGGGTTTTTTATGATGAATGCAAGATGTAAAAGTGTTTTTGTATTTTCGGATTTAATAATGGCAGCAAACAAAAGTGATGATAAAATGTTGGAAAGGTGTTTCTTATGATTAAAAATGGACCGGGGTTCATGGTTTCACAAATGCACTCTCTCTTGATAACGTGGTAGACAATGGAACACTAAAATTAACATGAAATGGCAAGACATGGTTTGACAAGTTATTAATAATATGGGCATCACGTCCTAACATAGAGATCTCAAGTATAAGTTGTTCTCTCTCTTATGCTCCACCAAGATGCGAACTAAATCATAACACCTTAGTAATTAAGATAAATCAGAGCATAGCAATAAGTTCAATGACATGAAGTTAAAATAAGAACATGCTAGATCTAGTCATGGAGGTAGTGGCCAAGGTCACATCCACTCTCCGGTAGCATGGTATTTTTGTTTATCCCTAGTGAGGCAACAAAGTAAGGTAGAAAACCCAAGTGGATCGCAGAACTATCGTCACGTTCACTGCACTAGCCACCCCCCGTTACTCCAACTAATGCACACGTTCCCCCTCACATGCTCTCATAAACATGCTTGATCATGACAAGTAAATAAGAACGGGGTACATAATATGCATCTACTTTCATAACTGAAACAAAACCATTGCAATCTCAAACATGTATTAACTCATAATAAAGATCCACCACAAAGGAATTACATAGATGACCGTAATCATGTTCAGCAGCTCATACGGTACTAATTAGTGAAGCTCATAGAGAGGAGAGATACATAAGTTACTTCCACAAACCCATAGTCCAGGGGTGGACTACTCCCTCTTCATCATGGTGTCGGTGGAGATGTTGTTGGAGGGAAGGAGACCACCGCAGGCCCCGCCAGTTTTCCCCCTCCAATCTTCAGCTCCAGGTCTCTGTTTCGTGGTTTCTGTTTCTGCGGCGCTCTCTTTCGCGAAAGCCCTGGGGGGGGGGTCTATATATAGTCGTTTTTAGGTCAAGACAAGCTTCGGGAAGAAGGATCGATGGCAGCGGAGGCCCGAGGGCCATTTGGTGGGTCCCACGCGGTCAGGGAATCTGGCCGCGTGGGCCCACCTCTTTCGGCCTTCTGGTCTCCGTTTCTTCGTTTCCTTTGCGCCTACGTTTCGTTCCTTCCAAAAAAAGTGATCCCCGTAAAATCTCAGGTCATTATGACGTGATTTGGTCGCCTGAAACGTAAAAATTTAGAAAAAGGGGTTTTCTGACAGTGCAGGGTTAATTCCAGAAAAATGGGGAAGTTGTTAATTATCCCCAAAACTCAATATAAATCATGAATATAACCTTATATGATGCAAATAACATGGAATAACATGTAATAAAATGTAAAGTTCATGTATGCATTTTACATGCATCAGCGACTTATCCAGAGATGAGCTGGTGACGAACTTATGGCCCAGGACGAACTCAAGGCCTGTGATGACTTGGAGGCCAAGACAAGACTCCAATATGTATTCAACTAGAACTCATGTAAACCCTAGCCTGACCATCTATATAAACCAGGCAGGGGCTCCCCTTGAGGGACAAGAAAATTATTGGCTAAACCTATATCTCAAGAGAGAATGTAAACAAAACAAGAGGAGCCGCCGTATCATCTCGGCGACTCCATGGCATGCGGAATGCGACCTAGCCACAAACAACATGTAGGGCTATTACCGGATGATGTTTCCCGGGGCCTGAAGCTGTATAAATCGCTCTCCTGTGTGCAATCTCGCTCCCGGAAGATCCTACGTCGCCTAAGCTCTACGATCTCACAAGTCATTACGTGATGACATCTGCCGTGATAATCCCACAACAAGAGGCATCGGAGGGAGCAGTGTCTTGGAAGTTTGGCATGACGGCGTTCGGGTTGGCCTCTTGAAGCGACGCCATCACCTGCGCCGCCGTGGATTGGCTCACCCGTTCCTGTCGTTAAGGAGCCGGCGAGAAGTCTTGTTCTTAAAGGATCGGATATCGGCGGCCACCCTCAAGATAAACTCTGCCACAGGGGGAGGCTCTAACAGTTCGGATCCAGTACTGGCGGTTTAGTGTTCAAACTCAGCTGCCTCACCCGCATCGTGGCTACTTCGCCAGCGGCCACTATGCCAGTAAGGCCCTCTTGAATTTGGCGGCGGAGCCCAGTCAGTTCAGCGGATGCTTGAGATAGGGTTTCTCCTCTCTTTTGGTGGTCCTCTTTTAGCGCCACGAGCTCCGCGTCCCGCGCCTCCAAGGACTTCGTCAGCCCAGCTATCATTTGTTCATCTTCCTTGGCCTTGGCCAGGGAAGATCTGACGGACTCTTGTTCCCGATGAAGCTCTTCCTTGACATCTCCGATGATCTGGTTGGCTTCCTTTTCCTTCAGCTACCAATAATTGATATTCTTGTCCTTGAGGGCAAGCTCTTTCTCGTAACGATTCGCCTCATCCTTCTGATCCTGTTGGAGCTTAGCGACGTCTTGCTCCATCTGATGTTTTTGGAGTTCCAGAGTTTTGACCTCCTCTACCAGTGTGGCCTCACGGGTCACCAATTGTTGCTCCTTCTCGGAGATGTCTCGCTCACGCCGGTCACGCTCAGTCTTCCAAGCAGTGCCTTTCTCCTCAAATCCCTTCCACGGGGTGTAGATTTGCTTCCCCTGTCGGTTGATTTTCTCTAACCCACTCTGGATCAGATCCTCGATGCGAGCGCTAGTCTCCACCAAGGCCTCCTCTCGGGCCCCGAGCTCTTTGTTCAGCTGGCGCATTCCCGGAAGAACGGCGTATGTAGTGTTTGCCCCGCTGATCGTAATCCCGGGGGCTCCCCCTGCAAGTTTCCTGGGGCACGCGCATCGCCAGTGCTCTTTGCGGACATGCCCTCTTTGATCAGTGCCAGCGCAGCGATCTCCGCGCTCGCTCCAGAGTTGGTCGAAAACTCGGTGAAGACCGTCAGCTCTTGCCCAGTCATCCATGAGCTGTCTAGGATGTTCGGAACTAAGGCAGGGTTCGGCGCCTCATCTCTGCTCGGACCTTTGGCAGGCCCAACCTCGCGTTTACCTTCCGAGCGCACCATCAGCCTCGCCGCGGGCACGTCTTTGGTCACCTCCTGATCCTCGGACAGGGTAAGGGAGTGCGGCTTCTCTAGGCTTGCGGTGCCCAAGATGTTACCTTGCGGGGAACCACCCACCATTGAGGTGTCTGGCCAATGAAAAGCGGAAAAGAAGTGTCAGACGAGCAAGGCTTACATCGCGGAAGAAGGTGTACCCGGTGATGGCGTGAATCACACGCTCGTTGGGAGACCCCAAGAGGAAGGTATGATGCAGTTCAGCAGCAAGTTTTCCCTCAGAAAGAAACCAAAGTTATCGAACCAGTAAGAGCAGCAACTCTTCAGAAGGTTGTTGGTGACTCGCACGGCGCAATACGATCACCAACGTGGAATCTGCACACAACACAATCAAAGTACTTTGCCCCAACGAAACAGTGAGGTTGTCAATCTCACCGGCTTGCTGAAAACGAAGGATTAAATGTCTCGTGTGGAAAATGAGTATTAAATTGCAGGGAATGAAAAAGGAACAGTTTGTAGTTTGTGGTGGTTTAATCAGTGTAAAAGAATGGACCGGGGTCCACAGTTCACTAGTGGTGTCTGTCCATAAAAGATAACTAACATGTTGGGTGAACAAATTACAGCTGGGCAATTGACGAATAGTGAGCGCATGACAATGCATATATATGACATGTTGACTACTATGATATTTAATTGGGCATTACGACAAGATACATAGACCGTTATCCAACAGCATCTATGACTAATAATCCACCGCCGGGTTGTCATCTGAGTCCCCCGTTGGTATTAAGTTGCAAGCAACGGATAATTGCATTAAGTAAAGCGCGTAATGTAAACAAACACATATGCCCATGGACATAGCATCGTTAGGTTATCCCTAGTGGCAACAGCACATCCGCAACCTTAGAACTTTCTGTCACTGTCCCAGGTTAAATGGAGGCATGAACCCACTATCTAGCATAAATACTCTCTCTTGGAGTTACAAGAATCTACTTGGCCAAAGCATCTACGAGTAACGGAAAGCATGCAAGATCTTAAATAACATATAAGATAAATTGATAATCAACTTGACATAGTATTCAATATTCATCGGATCCCAACAAACACAACATGTAGCATTACAATAATATGATCTTGATCATGTAGGGCAGCTCACAAGATCTAAACATGATGGCACAAAGTGGAGAGACAACCATCTAGCTACTGCTATGGACCCGTAGTCCAAGGATGAACTACTCACGCATCACTCCGGAGGCAGGCATGGCGATGTAGAAGCCTCCGGTGATGATTCCTCTCTCCGGCAGGGTGCCGGGAAGAGGTTTTGAACCCTCCCGAGCTAGGGTTGATGGCGGCGGCGTCTCTGGAACTTTTCATGGATTTTTGCTCAGGCCCTTAGGGTTTTCGCGTCGGGGGGAATAAGTAGGCAAAAGGGCGGCGGCTGGAGACCCCCGAGGGGCCCACACCACTCTAGGGTGTGGCAGAAGGGGGGCCCGTGCCCTAGGTGCGTGTGGCCTCCTGGTGGCCCTCCTCTACTGCTCCTTTGCTCCGTCAGGTGAGTTCTGGAAAAATAGGGATCCCCGTGTAGTTTCGTCCAATTCCGAGAATATTTCCAGACTAGCTTTTCTGGAATACAAAAACAGCAGAAAATAGGAACTGGCACTTCGGCATCTTGTTAATAGGTTAGTCCAAAAAATATATAAAAGTGATATAAAGTAGATGCAAAACATGTAGCAATTGGTATAAAACAAGCATGGAACATCAAAAATTATAGATACGTTTGAGACGTATCACCCGGCGGGACGAAGCTTACCTGTCGGCTCTAGCGTCAAGACGGTTTCGGGTCTCTCCCTTGGGCGAGCTAGAGAGGCCACAGTCGCGCTCCCCACCCCGCTCCAACGATGATCCTCCGTCCCCACCATGATAGGAGAGGGTACCTTCCCTCCCCGAGCTCCGGCGCTAGTGGTGTATCATCTTCAGCTGCGTGGCGCAGCCTCTTGTTGATCTCCGGGGAAGATGGGCCCCTGCAATGACATACGGTCATGTTCCTCGAAATACAACCTCGACAACAAGCACAAAGCAAGATCTGAGACAAAGAAGCAAACAAGCTAGATACTTACCCGCGAGCACGCTTGCATCCCAGCGACACGGGAACCTCCACGGATTCGCCCCCAGACCCGGCGGAAGAAACATGGGGGCTCAGAGGCTGCAAGCTCGCGGCGGTTGGTGGCTCCAGGGCAGGAAGCGGCGCCGGGAGGGCGTGTCGCTTCGAGGAGCCAGCACGAATGCGGCAAGGTCGACCTCTGTCTCCATAGGGTCACCTTCCTCGCCAACCACGTCCACGGGCGGGAAGGAGACTAGCCTCTGGGACCGGGACCGCGGCGGACTCCGGGGAGTGATGTGGGGAAGGACTTTTCTCCCCCGCGCTTTCCTCTTCATCGTCGTCTCCATCGTCGTCTTCGGCTCCGTTGTCGTCGTCCTCGCCATTGGCATCGTCATCATCATCGTCGTCAGAACCAGAAGAACCCTCCCCGGGTTCTTCCTCGCTCTCCTCGTTGGAATCGAGGAACTCTCCTTCCTCATCGGAGCTGGACGGAGCCTTGGACTTGCGGGTCTTCTTCACGATAGGCTTGGGCCCGTGGTCAGTACGACCCTCGATGCCCAAGGCAGTGCACGATGGCAATGATGCCAGGAACTCCTTCTTCTTCAGGTCATCGCACAAGGGCCGGAATCCTGCCGACAAGCTGTACTCCACATCTGGGGTAAAAATCCCCCTCGTGACGTCCTGAAGAAGAGGATCTCCCATGTCGGAGTTCCTCAAGTGGGATGAATCTTGGCAGCCCTGGTAATCCCAAGCCGGATGTGGCCGCTGCTGCAGAGGAACCAGACGATTACGGAGGAAGTGGGCAACAATGGCTACCTTGAAAACTCCCTACTCGCGAAGAAGCTTGAAACGGGCTATTGCCGCTGACAGCTCCCCGTCCCGCTGGCTGATGCCCCTCCATGTTGGCAAGGTTACCGCGTGCACCGTTGGCTCCTCAAGGTGCGGAAGGGCTTCTGGTACCCCAACCAGGAACCAGCCGTGCCTCCACTCATCCCATTTGGACTTGACCACCATCTTGGGATAGTCCATTTTGACTTTTGGGCGGAAGCAGGACATGACACCACCCTCCCATCCAACCATCCGTTCCGATGCGGGGGTAGAAGAAATGGCGAAACAAGGCCACAGATGGCATCACTCCAACAAAGGCCTCGCAGGCGTAGGCGAAGACCACCAGGTCTAGAATGGCGCCGGGGGTCAGATGCAGAAGCTTCGGCCCGTACGCACGTAAGATCTCCATGAAGAAATCAGAGAACGGTGAAACCAGCCCCATCCTCATGAAGCTATCAATGATCAGGATTTGGGTGGCCGTCTGGGTCTCCGATGGTGGCAAGACCTCCGACGCAACTCGAGCAGTGATCCCAGGCGCGGCCTCGGAACCAATCACCCCAAGGTGCTTGGCCTTCCGCATCATCTGGTCGTCGTCGGCGTAGATGCTTGGAAACAAGGCTTTCTGTTTGCGAACCGCCGCCTGCGTGGCGGTACGCTCCGATAGCTTCCGCGCCCTCGCGGATCTAGGAGACGGTTGCCTCCTGACGAGCGAAGCGCCAGCGGGTTTCTTTTGGGCGGATTGCTTCCTCCTAGCCATCAAGGTCAAGAAGAGTGGCTGATCTACCTCCGCGGGGACAAAATGAAGAAAGGTGGCGCTCGGCGAAGTGGAGAAGACGAAGCTGGCTGCGCGGCGATTTAAGGATTTCGGCGATTTGGGAAAGTAACGGCTACAGTGCCGTCGAGTCGTGGCTAATAAGGCATCCCACGCATCACGTCGCGGCCCCATTACTCCGACTGACGTGTGGATCGAGGAGACGTTCCGCTTCGGGTGCTTCCTCCCGTTGGATTCAAGATAGACGTTGGCAACCCGCACGGATCGCAACGTTCGCCAAGACAAAGAAGACCTGGGGGCTAGCACCGATCTTCCCTTAGCGCGGCCTCGGAAACAAGGACAACCAAGACAAGACGCCGGGGACCCACTTTGACCAACTTTTTGGCCATAGCCCTAGCAACAAAAGAAGGTAATCGCCGGGACTATGCCCGGGGGCTATTGTCGCAACAGTGGAACATGGGGTTCCACTGGTGCTGCCAAAGTGGGTCCACCACCTATGGGCCCACCAAGAAGATGGACAAGGCAAGGAGTCAAGACTGGCAGATGGGCCAGCCCATCTGCCCCGCTGACACCCGACAAGCTCGACATCGACAAACCACGGCTAATGACTAGGTGGCCTTTCGGGGTCACCTGCAACCCGGCGAACAAGGCGGAGCACCCGAGAGCCCGAGTGCCCGGCAGGAGGCCAAGCTCGCTCCCGGGTTCCCCTCTGTACGGCGAAGAGGATAAGCACGCCAGCTCGCGCCAGAAGCTGATAGAAGACTTGGAGCTAAGATGAAGGATGCGCCTCCAATGACGTCACCTTGGGCGTGGTCGGTGGGGCTGTCAGGCCCTGTCCACCCCTTTTCCCCAAAGGCGGACGACCGCACCTAACCATGAGGAATACTTGGAGGAGAAGAAGTCAAGTCTCCCCTAAACCCGGAAAACCCCACACGCACATCGCGTGACCCCATGTGAGGCCTCCTTAGCATATAAAAGGAGGACCAAGGTCACCGAGCCAGAGGGACGCATTCTAGAGCAAGGCAAGACTAGACTAGGGCAGAGAAGGTAGAGGAGGAAGGCGATCTCCTCAGGGCCAGGATTTATCCTTCGTCTACCTCTAGCCGAAACCTTCCGGGTTCACTACCCGAAAGCCCCTTTGTAAGCTACACCATGAAGAACACATCAATCCAGACATGCAGGAGTAGGGCTTTTAGCCTCCGGGTGGCCTAAACCTGGGTAAAACTCTCTGTGTCTCTGTGTTGCTTGCTTGCTCGATGAACTCAAGATCTCGACGACCATCACCGGGTGAGGTGATTCTCAGCCTCCTTCACGCCCCGTGCCGAACCTAAAAAGGGGTATCCTTTACTCCCGGTGTCCGTCATCCGAGACACGACATGCACAAACGAGGAAAGTTAAGCGAGTAGGGCACAACTGAGGAAAGCTAAGCCAAACGGGGCACAAAAATAAATGACCCTTTTTTTACAAAGAAAATTTGAGTACCAATACTTGCCTTATGATTTACATATTTTAGCACATTTATCTGCAAATAAAAGATTAGTGACACAGGCCATGAAAAATTGTGGCTCTAAGATCAACAACCTGTCGTGCCTGACGGAGTGATTAGCATAAAACCGCGACATTGGTGTAAAATGTTCGAAAAACCGCAACTTTGATTTTATTTGGCAAACACCCGCAACTTTTCGTTCCAGCGTTCGCAAAATGCACTGATCTCGCTTTGAACGTGAATTGACAGGCAATTGTATATGCGGGTCCCACCTGTCAGACCGACGTAGCTAGCTGGGCGGCAGTTGACGATCGTTGGCTCGCCGTTAACGGTGGAGGGAGGGCCCACCTGTCAGAACACAGACATAACGTCTCTCCCCGTGCATAGGCGTTAACCTGAGTGAGTGAGCTCGCACTGCTTCGTCCCCGCCTCGATGCCCGTCGTTGCGCCGCCGCCGCCATCTCAGAAAAAAATATCTTCACCCTCTTCCTCTGCCTCTGGCTCCTCTTCTGAATATACCTCTTTCGCATCTGTACCACCTTCAATGTGCATTCCTGGATCTTCTCTTTGTTGCTTCAGTCTTCTAAGTTTCTACATAATATACATTTCTTCAGGATCATCTTCCCTCTGTCCCTTTCCTGATACTGTTGTGTCAGCATCAGCCTTGTCCAACATGTAAACTTCCCCATCTGAATCTAGAACATCAACAGGAACTGAGTAAGCATGTACATGAGTTTTTCCTTTATCCATTGTGCATCTCTGTTGTGTGCTTTGATAAATAGCCTCACAATCCAAGTCAACTGCAACTAGATACATCACTTCATCATCACTAATGCATGTCACTCCAACTGTGTCAACTAAATCATCCTTGTTCAGATCATTTGGTACTGTTGCGCTGTATTTAATAACAGTCAGATGGAGCACCTTCTCATTATCAAACAATTCCAACATCTGACCCACCTTGGCCATGCTGTCAATAGTCTTCAGTCCTTCAAAGCCTTTTTCCCTTTTCCCAAACAAAATACAGGGTATCTTTATAACCATGGACATGGCTTTCAATCAGTGACATCAAATTCATCACTGTAATGTCAAATCTGCACAAGCTACACTCCAAATTTTCTTCACCAGGGATACTAAACCAAATAGACCAGATTTCATCATCCAAATTGCACAAAATATATTCATTTTTTAGTAAATATGTCCAATATTAAGTTACACAATATTCAGTTAACCTTAATTCAGACAAGAATTCACCTAAATTGAACACAATATTCAGTTAACCAATACTACCATTAATCACAACTAGAAACCTACCAGTAATCATAACTAGAAACCTAAATAAATCCTACGGCGAGCTGCATACGAATCTGATATCAAGATCCAATACTGAAAGATGGCTAACAGGGGAGAACTTACTCGGCGCCAAAGGGGATGGACAATGCTGGCTCCTCTGCTCCGGCGCAGCCACCGAACGATTCGCTGGCGACATCGAGGCAGCTCGCGACAACTGCGGACTTCTAGGCAATCGATCTGTGCTAGAGCCGCCTCCGCCATTGTCGCCCCCGCCCTCAGATCCTCTGCCGCTAGGGTCGCCGCCGGGTATAGCCGATTGCTGAAGAGCTGGAGAAAGCGTGCGAGTGGGTACGAGCGCGCGGGGTAACTGAAACCTAAAGTCGTCCAGACATGTGGGCCCCGCATGTTCTGATGGGTGGGCCCACACTCCACCGTTAACGGTGAGTCAACTGCCGCCCCGTCAGCTTGCCACGTCGGCCCGACTGGTGGGACCCGCACGTCAGTTTGCCTGTCAATTCGCGTTCAAAGGGAGATCAGTGCATTTTGTGAACGCTGGAGCGAAAAGTTGCGGGTATTTGCCAAATAAAATCAAAGTTGTGGTTTTATGAAAGCTAAGTTCCTTTTACATACTGGACTACAACATTGGAAATGACAAAATATATTTAAAAATTGAAAAGTTCTGTCGCCAGGACTTGAACCCGGGTATCTCGGGTGAGACTTGAGAGCCGAGTATCCTAACCACCTAGACTACAACGGATTTTGCTATGTTTGCGAACTAAATTCTATCTATCCAGTGATTGCCCAGATCAGACTTAAGTTCCGCCTACTGCACCAGCTCAAAATGTATCTATCCAGTGATTGCCAAGATGTCTAAGCCTCTAAGGTAGAACATGATATCAAAGCCAACAGCAACGAAACTGAGTATACTCTTGGGGATGTCAAGGTAGAAGTGTAGAACATGATATGAAAGTTAAACACAAATGAAACTTGCACAGTCGTGGTCCGTGGATGAGATCAATAATGGTGAAAAGTATATAACTGCATGAGTGCATGACGAGTCAAAAATAGGCAAACACCGACAACTGCATGACGAGTGACCAAACTCTTGAGTCGAAAGAGGGAAAGACTTTTTTTTATTTAAAAAAAAGAGGGAAGACTGACACCATCATGGCAGAGGGATGAAGCTCATCCAGACGGTAACTTGGGAGCAATCGAGGCAGTTCCTTGTGAAGATGGCACGACTTGTTGTGACGCTGAGATGCCATACATAGGTAGCAGTAGCACCTTCTGTGCAAAGAACTACTCCCTCCGTTCCACAATATAAGATGTTCTAGTTAGCTCAAATGTTGGTTAGGTGCAAACCCAAATAAGTGTACATACACATTAAAATATGTCCATATGCATCTAGATACATATGAATCTATACTACTATTAAAAGAGCAAACTTGTGTTGATACATTGAATCTGACCCCTTCAATATTTGGCCAACGGTCCAGATCGCTCCAATGTTTGACAACTCAATACAAATCCAGTTTTGCCCGTTTTACCCTCCCACCAAATCACATAATACTGCTAATGGCATCGTACCGGTTCGTTTTATTTCTACTTTGTGGTAATTACAGTAGTTGCCATTGTTAATAGATCCAACTCATGCGTGCAGGCCTATATCTGGCCATGTTCGATCACCCAAGGTGAAATCCCGATGGATTCTATGTTTACCTACGTGGGTCCGAGGCTGCTTCGTTTGGTCTGCCCATAGCCTCGCTTGTTTCTATCGTTGGCAGAATCCTCAAAAGGAAAGGAAAAACGTAGTCCTGAGTAGTTTTGCCTGCCATATCGATACCTGTTAATGTCGTTTTGCCTCCCTCGGAAAAGACTCCTGATCGTTGTGCAACTACGGTTGCTCTATGTAAACGTTCATATATAGACCGGTCAATCGAGGTCGAGGTATCCATCAATCGAATATTGGAAGGCTTTCTTCGTCGAGGCTCCGATCAAGACGAAGTTCGTGGAGGCGTACATGCTAGCCAACGCGGCGACGGCAGCTGCTTGACCGCATCTCCGTCTCTCCGGCTTCCCTTCGCTGTTTGGCCGCCTCGACCTGCCCCATCTCGGCCAACTTCGTTGCCTGTGGCCGTGGTCCATTGTCCCGCCGCTCTGTCCTCATGCATATGCATGATGCAAGTGCAACTACGCATGACCTTGATGACGAGTTCGTTCTTCCCGAAGCGATTCCTGCAAATCGCAGTACGACGGGAACATGAGGGTCACCAGGAGCGAGGACGGAGAGCTTGTTATCCAACGATTGCGTGTACTAGGTGATGGACAACGAAAGCGAGGTGTACCTCCTGGTCCTCGACTACTCGATATCATGGGGAGCAGAGCAGTACGTCGGGAACATGAGGAGGGTCACCAGCGAGAGGACGAAGAGCTTCTTATCGTGGCCATGGCGTGGAAGGGATCGGACAAGAGCACCAAAGACCAATGGGCTAGGAAGGAGGTCAGGGACTTGACCAGCTTACAGCCCAGGGTACGGTGTGTTTAAGCAAGCAGACGGTCCTGTAGTGCTATTAGTTGAGATCAGGGACGTTGTGCTAAGCTGCAAGATTTGTTTTGCTTGGCTGTATTTGCTGCACATAAGAGCAGAGAGGATCGAGATGTGTGCATCAGTATGTATTTACATAACGACCAGTGGCATACATTGACATGGAGCGGATAGCAACACTCAGTCCAGAGCTCCTGATACCGAGGTACAATTCTTTGGGCTTCACCGCAGCCGGACCGCACGCATGCTAGGTTCTCGACAAAATGCCAGAGTTTACATTCTTTCCGAGTCATTAGTATCAATCATTCAGTTGTTTAATGCAATATTTTACAAAGATTCCAAGACAAGTTCTAAGTTTAATATATTCCACTACACTTTTAAAACCATGCACCATGGTTAGGACTTCTTTTTTGGCGGAAACATGAAAGTTGCATTGAAATTTGACGTGTAGGTTTCCCCTATGAAGTGCATATAGTTCTTATGGAATCCCAGGTTACATATTAGCAAAGCAGTACATGGAGTTGATGAGTGGTTCCTCTCTTCCCAAATTTAGCATTTTAAATACATAAAAAATAGAAGAAAAAATATATAGAAAAGGCAATAAAATGGAAATTGAAAGACAAATCAAATGTAGGAACATGCGTTGCACGTACAAACTAACTAGTGTGGACAAAAGTTAAAACATCTTATATTAAAAAACGGAAGGAGTATATAGTTTGTGAGGACAAACCTTGTAACGCTAAAACACCACTTCCTGCAGCACCACAAAACTAGCTGACTCAGGAGTGAGCATATCAAGAATTGAGACAAAACGACTACTTTTGGATATTTTATCTCTCCTTGCCCAGATGAGCCTGGACAGACATGGCTCGGTAGGCCATAGCTTCCTTTTTTTTTTTTTTTGACTCGTCATAGCTGAACTTGGCATACCTGCATGTTTAGCTCCCTAGCCTTTGATGTGCTTTCCTATCGACGCAGGGATGGGAATTTTGTACAGCTAGTTTTCTTATCTTTACCAGATGGCTACCCTAGCTAAGTAATGCTGATTACCCTGTCCCATCACCCAATCTCCACTCAAACTTTTCCAATAAACTCTTGAGAGCCTTCGAGCTGTTCTGTTAATCCCAACCATGCTACGCATGGCCACTTTGCGCCCCTCCGACTAGCTCTCTCGTGGGAATTCTTCGAGATAAAAAAAACCATACCAAGATAGTAGAAGATGAACTGGATGGGCTGGACGAATAATCCCGTCGGGGACTAAAAAAATCCAGATCAAGATAGTAGAAGATGAACTGGATGGGCTGGACGAATAATCCCGTCGGGGACTAAGAGCATCACTAGTAGTACCCTCAAACCCTCATAGCAGTTTAAGGGTTAAGAATTGGCATTTTTTGGCACTTTTAAGGGTTGAAAAACAGGAGCAAAGACTAGAACTCTCAAACACAACCCTTATAACAGAATATTCCGTTATAAGGGTTGGGTTTGAGAGTTCTAATCTTTGCCTCAACCCCAACCTCTAAAACCGTCACACATTTATCACAATTATCACTACAAAAACACAATCAACCTTCAAACATACTAGGAAATGAGAATCATTGATGCATGGTTTAATAGTTTACATCACAAAATCATCATCTTCCCCCTCTCATCGGCACCAACACCAAAAAATTACACCTCGGCGCCATCTCCTAAACCACTTCCACGTCCATCAAACACCGCCTTCTTCGGAGTTGTCCACACCGCCATCGCCACCACCACTCATCGGAGTGTCAACTCGAAAAGTAGAGGACGCACCACGGAATATCCTCTTCCTCTCCGCGATGTCCTCCGTATAGTCCTTCCACCATTGCAATTGGTCTTCATCCATGTCCTTCTTGGACATCATCATGTGTTCCTTCTCTTCCACCATGAGTTCTTTCCATACCTTTGCTTCTTTGACCTTGATCATCCTCTCCTCCAAGTCGGCCTTGCGCTTTGCTTCTTCACGCTTTGCTTCAACTTGTGCAAGCTTGACCTCTTTCTTATTCTCGGTGATAAGAAGCTTTGTCTTCAATGTCTTCGTTGTCAATGCCTCTATTGACTTGATCATATGCTCCATCTTCTCGCTTAGGCTTGACGCCTCTCCTTCCATCTTCACCCTTAGCTTGGCCTTCTTGGTTCCCTCGGGCTTGCACAAGTTCCTCTCCTCCTCGTCACTATCATCCATCTTAAAACATTGTCGACTTCTTGGGTGCGGTCTCTTGATCCCTCAACTTTCACTTGTCATAAGTTTGAAGAATTGCCCAAGCATGCTTAAATGGGAATGGTTTGCCCTTCGATGCGGCCATCTCCTTGTACCTCAAGCCGGCAATTGTCTCCTATAAACCCACCAATAGCATAGTAAACACACATAAGAACCTAACAATAGCATAGAAAATCAAAATAGGTGTCAAAACACACATATGTACTCACATAGTCACTCTCCACGGTTCCACTAGGTGGTGCATCCCTCACTTGGTCCATGGCCGCACTCCAACGAGCACATGCGGGCTTCATCAACTCCCACCGGCCTTGAAGCGACCGGTATGTGCGAGAGATGAACCCACTATTCTTCGGCTTGATCTTGCAATAGTTGTCCTCGATGCGTTGCCAATAGCGTTTACCGGTTTGATCGGTACCGGTGCCTGCATCCATCCCCACAGCTGCCCAAGCACGAACCAAGAGGATATCTTCCACCTCGGTATAGTTTGTCGAGCGCACGCCGGGGCGGGAAGCGACGGCGAACGCCGCTTCCTCTATCTCGACCACCTCCTCCTCGTCATCCCCATCCTCCTCCTCGTCATCACCATCTTCCTCCAAGTCATCACCAACCCTAAAGGGTTCTAGAGACCGAGCCCCGAGGTCCACCTCCACGTCTTGGAGAAGGTCCATGAACGACGTCGCCGGTGCGGACATTTCGTCGAGCACCTCGTGTGCGGCGGGCGATGGTTCGGCGACGGTGGCCGCGAGCTTCTTCCGCGCCTTGGGCACGGCCTTCTTCACGGCCGGGGACGCCCTCGCGGCGATCTTGGAGGCCGCAGCACCTCGCGGCCCACGCGACGGCGCCTTCGGCCGGCTCTTGGGGGCGGCCGGGCCGAGGGAGGAGGCGGCGGCCGGGGCGAGGGACGGCTGCGGCGGGACGACGTGCTGGCCAGCACGCCGCCGCTTGGCGCCGATGTGGGCCGCAGCGACCACGGCGGTGACCTGCGCCTGGCTCGGGGCGGACTGCTGGGTGACGGAGGAGGCGGGCGGGCCGAGGGAGGAGGCGGGCGGGGCCGTGAGGGAGGAGGCGGGCGGCTCCATGGCGCGCGGCGGCCGGCGGCTACGAGCCCGGCGGCGGCGGGAGGAAGGGGATGGGCTAAAAATTCCCTCCCGCGCGTGGAGGATGGAGAATACAGGCTCAGGCTGTTGATCCTCTCCAACCCTCACTTTTAGAGGTTGGGAGGGCGACCCAGGGTCCAATCTCTAATTTTTTTTATGGGTTTAGGGGTTCTAGTCTACGCATTTATTTCGTTTCAACCCGTAAAAAAGCAGTTATTTCTGAGTGTTTAGGGGTTTGAGGGTACTACTAGACATGCTCTAAACGGATGCCACAATTTGGGTGGGCTAGAAAAAATAGCTCGCCGGGCTGGACAACCAGAGCCAGGCCGCAATCCAGATCAATTCCCGGATCACAGTGATTAAACCAACGAGGCCTTACGAATCAAACGTACACAATGTTGCCAACTGTCCAAATCTAGAGTTCTTGACTCGAGTGTTCATCTGTCCAAACGTGATGAACGACAGCACTACTGCACAAGAATTGGAAATATTCTATAGCTTGGACAGTCTTGAACAGGTTCCGGAGTGACCATACATAACAATCACATGGCTGTGGAACATGTTTGTGCCATAGTGCTCAAAATGAGTGTACAACACCCAGAAGCAGAGTTAGGAGTTTTACAATATTATTGTGCCAAAGGAAAATGCCAAACACGAAGCTTTATATGCTTAATTTCGCTCAAAGAAGATTCATGGGGAAGTCTAGCCTTCAATGATATCACTCGTCAACCGGCCTTTGCCCCAGAACTGAAATGTCTTGATACCGTTTCTGCATTTCCAAAAACCAAAAGAATTATCAACCATGTGACCCCAGTACAAGGATTTAAAGCATTTAGTATATAGCTTCAACGAGCAAGGGCACCAGCATCTGGTGCTGAGCTAGTGCACACCGTATTTCTGTAGCGTGTAGGAAATATATAAGACTGACTGATGCAGAATGTATGCGGTTGACAATCAGAAATAGGCTAAAGTCGGTGTATGAGAGAATTCCAGAAGTTTTGCCAAATTAAAATAATACAATATTGTGTTATTTTACTGGTTACTGAAAACACACCTTATATGCTAGCACTAAAGAAATGTGAAATATACAATAGCATGCAAGGACATATGAGAAAGATTAATTAGCATATAGCCATATAGGTAAACAGAAATGTGATCAGAAGAACAGTGTGCAAAGCATGGTTTTTGAGTCGCTGTATAGTCGCCAAGTCGTTCTGGCGTGGCTGACTCGCCCAGGCGACTTGACTCACGGAGCGAGTCGCGCGACTTTCTGGCTCGACGGCGACTTTCAGCGATTAGTCGCTGCGATTAGTCGCCGGAAGTAGGTCGCCAGTCGCCTCAGCAACTCTCTCCTGTCTAGAGAGGCGCGGGATTTCAGAGAAGGAGAGGGAAACAGAGGGAAGGGAGGGAGCGGAAGCCTTGGCGCTCGTGGCCATGATAGACGCAGCCGCTCCTTGCCGGATTTCAGAGAGGGAGAGGAACCGCCGCCGCTCCTCGCCGGCGACGCGCGCCCTTCAGATCGACGGCGGCTGGAGCTACGGCGAGGGGGCTCAAGGAGCTCGAGGGGAGAGGCTCGAGCGAGATGGCTGCGCCCTGTGCTAGGTTGGAGCGAGGTGGCTGTGCCTGTGCTAGGTTGGAGCGAGGCGGCGGCGCAAAGGAAGAAGGGGTTTGAGGGAAGAGTGCGTCTACGGGGGCTAGCTGTGCTAGGTTTAGGTTTGAGCGAGGCTGTGCTAGGTTTAGTGAATGGGTGAGGCTGGGAATAGGTTAGCTGGGCCGTGCTGGGCCTGGCCAGCCTAACAACTTCGCTTATATTGTATCAATGGGCTATGCGGGACTGCTCTATTTGCTGCTTGTACGCATGTCATCTCTGTTTACTTACTGCTATGGCGACTTGGGGCGACTATACAAGCTGAGTCGCTGAGTCAAGTCAGCAAGTCACTAGCCAGAGCCTTGGCGACTTGACTTGACTCGGCGACTCAAAAACCATGGTGCAAAGCATGCAATACATTTGTGAGCCGAACTTGTCTCTTATGTATCCTCAGTCAATATGGAGTACCAGATATGCATATCTGTGTGGAATATGCATTTCCTCCCATACAACTCATTAATCCTTACCTTAACCTTAACCTTAACAAAGCCTTTTGTCCCAAACAAGTTGGGGTAGGCTAGATATGAAACCCTGTCACGAGGACTTCTCATGAGGTCACCCATCCTGGTACTACTGGTGTTTCATATCCATGGGACTGGCTAGTTTTTACGTTGGCTCGCCAAGCCTATCACAACCCTTAGATATGAAACCTTTCATGAGGACTTTCCAGGAGGTCACCCACCCTAGTACTACTCTCATGAGTTTCATATCCATGGGACTGGCTAGTTTTTACGTTGGCTCGCCAAGCCTATCACAACCCTCCTCCTTTATCCGGGCTTGGGACTGGCTATGCCTAGAAGACATAGGCGGACAACTCATTAATCCTATACGAGCAAAATATTTACCAAACATGGTTCAGGACACTATTGAAAGCACTATCATAAAAAGTAGATCATTACATACCTAGACATAGATTGCTGGATTTAGCTATTTACAGTATATCACAACAAGCAGTCATTCCACAATGTCAAAACATTATTGGAGACTTAACACACAAGATAACAGAAATAAGTATCCCCATACAGAGAAATTAAGCATTTAAAAATGGTGTGCCTACTCAACCTATACTTATTCTTACTCACTATGCTACAAGATGGCAAAGCACATATAAACCCATGGCCTTTGAACTAAGCAATTAGCAGAGACCCCCTTCAATGTGATTTTCGTAAGAACTAACTGGAACTTTCTAACGATTCAGTCGGTGCGGCAAAGATCAAAGACACATACTACATATCCTTGCAGGTGACATCGCACTACAAAAATAAATCAACAGAAGCAATCAATCATGTGATGTAAATGCCCTCATTTCGCTGGAAAAACAAGAACCACTGAACATATTATCCCCATCTGATCTCAACAGACAACATAATTACGCAAAAGACGTCTCGGATCATAAGATTGTGTATCGTATTCCCTACTACCCGAATCAGAGATGTAAGATCTAGCACCCGACGGATCACGTAAGGTCAAACGAACAGACGAAAGGGGAGGCCGCAGAGAGAATATTACCCCGAGGTTGTTCATCTCCCAGACCTTGTTGACGCCGTAATCCACCAGCTGCAGACAAATCAAATCCCAGATGTTACGAGGCCGGACCGGACAGCGCGCGACGACGCGCAGATCTGAAGACGGGGATCGGAAAGGGGAGCGGCGCTTACCCGCTCGCCGGCGAAGGCGCCGGCGACGACGAAGGTGACGTAGACGCCGTTACGGCGCATCACCAGGCGGTACATGCCTTCCCAGAGACCCATCTTCGTCGTCGGCGGCGGCTGCGTGCGCGGGGGACGGTGGAGGTTGGGCACGCGACGACAGGTGGAGCAGTTCCGTTTCTGTGAGCGTTTCGATGGGAGTCTCGGGGACCTCACGCGATTTCTACCGTGTTATTTCTTAGGTGGGCCGCGTTGCGATAATCTGGCCCGTTTTGCGTGTTTTCAGGCTGCTAGACCCACGTTGAACCCGAGTGGGCCACTATCCCTATGGTGCCTGGTGTACACGGGTATGTGCAGCAGGAAAGAAACCAGCCCGGCCCATTATTGTACATCCGATTCAGCGATAATCAATATGGATCCGAGTGAGTTGCAGCAAACCTTCGCATTCTAAAAAAAAAAGTGTTTTTGTATGCTAAAACAATACTCCCTCCGTCCAGATTTATAAGTCTTGCGCGTATCACTAGGTTGTGAATTTGACCAATCTCTACTATATAATATCGTTAAAGGTGATGGTCGGCGACGGTACGTCATAATAGAGCTACCCTTAAAGTTGATACAAATTACGCACCATGTCAAAAGGTTCGAAATATAAGATTCGGGAGTCGGAACACGGCGCATAGCGTCGGAACGATCAGCTCGTCGGGTGCCGTCCATCCCGTCCATGCCGTAACCAAATTGGATTTGTCCACTGCGTGCGAGCCGGAAGACCGATTTGAGTATCTGTCGTTGGTATTCCTACTTTTCTCGTGCTCCAATCGATGAACGAGATAAGATGAGAGAGTCGCAGAGATGGGGAAAGTATGAGAGAGAATATGTCAGCTTGCCAGATACGCGATCGGTATGGGTTAGCGTTTGGCCTAGGCCTGGGATTTCTGATCGGACCAGCTCCTCTTGGTATACTCCACCTTTTAAATAACATATTTTTTTACTCCATTTGATCTAAAAAAATCTGTCACAGCTTGTACTCTGATTTGTACATCCTCAGTTTTTCTTCCCGGTAATTTTAACGGATCAAAGGAAGTAACCTTTTTCCTCGTCCCCATTGATCATGCTTGGATGGAGTGTTTTAGCAGCCATTACCATACGAGAAAATAGCAAAAAAAATCACAATTTAGTTGAACCAATGGGATTTGCGTCGTCGCCGTTGGGGAGCGTGACGAGGGTCTCGAGCAAGGCCAGGAGGAAAACAGTAAGCGTCGCCCGAGACGGCAGTGGTGGTGCCTTCGACACGCTCTCCAGTGAGGTCTCGGAACACCAACCTTCAGACTCCGTCGGCCGGCACAAGGGAAAAGCCAAAGTGGTAGCCTTAACAAACAAATGATCTATGCACATACGTTGTATTATTCTCATTGTTGACATTTATGTCTACTTATTTGTATGACCATCTCATACTATACTAATCCTTGCAGGATCATGGTAGCCAGTTATACTTGTGGAGTTGTGGTGGTCGTGCATATAAATTGTTGCTCGACATTCATGGTTGCAAAGTAAACAACTATTTGAGTAATGTCTCTCCATATATTTTTTTCGTACCTTTTGGTCCCTTGACGTTGTTTCGATCATGGCGTATACGTATAGGTCACCTCAAAATAGGGATGATACAGGAACAAGCAAAAATATCAGATTTTGTTTTGAGAAATTACCGAAGACAAGTAGATGACAAAGTTCTTAATTACCTGATCTTCCAAAAATAAAAATAAAATCAACAAAATAATACTTCGTTATAGTTCATTCAGTTAGAACGAACAACAAACATCAAATGTAGGGTGAGATAGAAGTATGTAACGTTCTGATTGGATGGAGAGCATGCCCCAGTAGTTTGAGTAACCCGACATTTACTCGATTGGATGTGTCTTAATTTGTACATCCTCCACGCCGCGACGGAAAAATATGGGGGACCGTGGCAACGCACGGGCATTCAACTAGTATAATATATATTTATAACGTGAAAATTATACCATTAGAAAATATAACATCTGAATTTTCTAATGATATGTTTTTCATAATATATTTCTCGTACTATCTTGGTCAAATTCACGACCTAGAAATACGCATAAGACTTATAAACTGGGACAAAGGGAGTATGTTACTCCCTCCATCTAAAATATAATGCGTATTTTATTTTCGTTGGTCAATTGGTTACAACATGGACTATGATTTGTATTTATGATATATTCATAAAATAATTATAAAAATATATGAAATAAAAATTTAAAGATGAAACTGTAGATGTCATTTATACATTCTCGATCCATGTATGTTTGTAATAACTCTGTCACTAAATAAGTGTACGTTTAGTTTTTTAAGTCAAACTATTCTAATTTTAACCAAGTTGAAAAAAGTATCAGTATCTTTGACATAAATTAGTATATTATGAAAATACTTTTCAAGATGGATCCAATGATATTAATTTGGTGTTATAAATATTGCTGCTTTTTCTATAAAGTCGGTTAACTTAAGAAATCTGACTTAAGCCAAAGCTAAAAGTACACTTATTTAGAAACGGAGTGAGTAGGAGTATATACTAGTGGTAAAACTCATGCATCAAATATCAGCAAAATATAACGTGGCTTATCTTTTGGTACGGAGTGGAGTATATTTTTCCTTCTGAACAGATCGTTTTAAGTGCTGACGGATCATTTTGAGGCTTGTGGTTGCCGAGCAAGAAGGAAAAGAACCTGTGCAATCCAATCCATGCTCAATTCCAAACTTAGAGCTTTTCGTGTCCATCGGTACTAGATTCCTTGGCGCGGCTTGCCGCGCGCCACCCGCCGTAGACACTGGTTTTCAGTTTGCAAAACGCTATGACCAACATTCTTAATATGACACAATAGTTATGCATAGCAAAGCTTTACAGGTTTAGAGCAAAGCACAATGCTCTTACATACACAGATTATAAGTCTCCCAGGATAAGTAGGTTCTTAATTACAACATGTCAAACATTCTTAATTACAACATCTCGAACATCACCCGCCTTTGACACTTGTATTCCATTGACAGGCAACAATTGCTACATAATAGTCACAGTCGAATCTTAGAGCAAAGCACGGTGCTCTCTCATACATGAAGTTTACACCAATAAGAGTTTTTTGGATAGATAGGTCTTTGTCACACGCCTCCTGACTTCCGCATTACTAATGGATGGATGAAATGAAATGTGAAACATTACTTACAATAAAAATGATACTCAACTGTTAGGCATATGTAGAGAATATAGGAAATCATATAACATCAAGAACTAAGAACATTAAAATTACATATATAAGGTTTACATCCATGGAAGTCTTGTAAGAATATTTGAAATGGGAACCACAAATTATGAGAAAAATAACTATAGACCTGACAAATGGAAAGTGGTCAAAAGAAGGAATCAATTAAGCATAAACTCAAGACTGATGATTGGTACACAGATGTAGCATTCAATTTGAATTTATGTCGCAGAATGGAGTGTCCGTTAACATGAATGAGGGAGAACGCAAACAAAGAGACTCACTGTAATTGCATTTGACAATGATGATGCTTCTATTAGCAGTGCTGGAACTGTAATAGCATTTGACAATGATAATGCTTCTATTAACAGTGCTGGAACTGTAATAAGTAGCGATGGACATTGAAATGTCTTCTTAAAATAGAAGACAGCGAGGCTATCAGACTGAGTAGCCTCGTGACCAGTAAAGGCAGTTTCCTAAAACACTATAGAGAGGATTGTGGCATAGTAATATATGGAATTACATTGTCACATACCACTCCTTTTTCTCTACTTATACCGACCATAGAAGACTCAACTCGTCATGGTATCGTAAAATCTCTCAATACTTTAGAAGTTCTCATTCAACAACACAAAGTAAACGTACTTAGCTTTAGCAAGGTTGTATAATTGACATGAGGTCTTTTTAGACAAATTTAAGAAATTCCTTCTTTTCAAGGCAACATGATTATTGCCTGGTCATGTGCATGTCAATTTCAAATGGACTTCATCACTCAAATCTGTACCTAAACACAACTATTTCATATGGTAGACCAACACTTAACATATCAAATCCCAAAAATAGAAACATATAGTGTGGCATTTGAAAAAAAGGCTATCTATTTATGCAAGGATAACCCATGAGCTTGAGTAGAAGCCCAATGATACATATTAGTTGTTTTCTAGCATCACACAACAGCCACGAAAAGGTCCTTCATCTACTTACAGAGATCCTTCATCTTTTAAGCAGAAAACTGAAGTTCAGAACTCGAGCGAACTACAGGCAAGAATCAGATTAGCCTTTCACAATATTAGATCATGATAAAATTCGAATGTTAAAAAGGCCTAATGTTACACAAAATATCACTGTGTGCAGCAAAAATTCAGTTATACACTGAGAACAAACCGTCCAACCAAATTGCACAATTAGATGCTCTATGAAAAGCCTGCAACATAATCTAAGAATTATATTTAGAGACTAATTCGAAATTATGGACAGACCAGCCAAGAATTTGAGTTAAAGATAAGTGTTTTAAGGAATCAGCTAGAGTACTTCCTCTAGCTGAACCTATTGACCGAGTTCAGAACAGCACAAGCTAGGATTGAATTAGGATCAGTCAGATAGGGAGCTAGCAAAGTGCAGATTGATTCAGTGCTCCAAGTCAGAAAGATTAATGCTTCAAAACTATCTGCTTCCCTAGTCATCGATCGACTACAGGAAGGGAATAAACAACCACATCCAACCAAGCATTTCAGGAAGTGCAAGCAAATACATGGAAACAATATAGAGTTATTTCTAAACATAGCAACATCGCAGTGTTCTTTGATCCAATTCTTAACACCTTACAGTACCTATATTTAGATATAGCTCATTGGTTAAGAAAGAAAATAGTGCATTACCTGACAGTACTTGTTCTTGGATTCAGTTCTACATAACCTAAATTCAGACAACTCAAGAAATACTTTTCACAGCAATTAAAAATTGAACTGGATAAATAAATTTTCAGTTGCCCTAATAATGGTAAATTTATATGTGAAATGTTTTAATTGTCGTGGAGAACGTACCAAACTGCAGTGTAAATTTAAATGTAAAATGTTTTCATTGTTTACCGACTTCTTAAGTTTGGCTAGAAAGTAAATAAGAAACTCTCGTAGTAAATAGGAACCAACCAGCAAAATGGATGGTGGAATCACCGCCTAACGGAAAGATGTTGGGTGGGAACAAATATACATGGTGATACACGGTGAGGAAACAAACAGATGAAAACATTATCTCAAACATAAAACATAAGCCATAAAAGGGCTTCAGAATGAAACAATCTAATAGAAAAAAATGATGTTTGGTCGCTGTTTTAACAGATATGTAACTAAGAAGACAATCCCACGTCAATCAGGCTCCAAATTGATAAGCATGGTACCTATTAGTAGACGGCACTCAATCAGCCATCGATGATTCATCGTATTCTTTGTGCGGCTGAAGTTGCGAAGGAACCGAAAACCTTCAGGCTCCTTTCCCAATGGTCTATATTTCCTGAAAATATAGTAAAAGTCATTATGTTAAGCAATTAAATTAGACCATCCTCATTACTAAGGCTCATTACGACATATTTTAACTTGAAACTGTGATTGCAACAGAATACAAAGAACACTTGATCATGCATAAAAGAATATCTCCCCAAAGAATATCAAAGACGCAGCCACGTTTTACTAACCATTAGAGCTTGACATATTACAGAAACAAAGTTACAGACCATAAGCAAAATCTTATAAAATAAATGATGCAATATTATGCTATTGGAAATAAACGATAAAAGCTTTTTGCTGCATATCTAAATAACAATATCACAAGCTTGTGGTACTTGCTCCCATGTTCAGTTCAAGAAGGATAAACTTTCTTTAGTAAACTGAAAAGAAAACATTTTCGAAGGGGATTCAGTGTGAAACAATGGTTTCAAATAACTGTGTCTGGTTAACCAGTACTATCCTCCCCTAGCATAGAAACCAACTATAGACCAAGAAAACAATCAAACCAGCAATACAATATTAAAAGGGTATGCATTTACTTCTATTATGAAACACAAAATCAAACAATATTGCAAGCGACTGAAAAGTAATGCAGGACAAAAATCATTGCTGCATCAATGCATTTAAGGAAAATAGCTTGATTGATTCACCTCAATCATGTTTAGCTCATATTATACACAACAAATCTTTAAATCTTGTCTTTCCTCTGTGTCATGAATGCAGAAATTCCTCGCAGCTGCAAGAATATTCGATACTGAATCTAAATAACTCCGGGCCGATATTTAAAGGACACCCTGGAAGGTTTCAATCGTGAGATTAAAATCAATATCAATCATCATCTTGCAGTGTCTAAAGGTAAGAATAACAAACAACTCGATTACCCTTGAAAGCAGAAAAAATATATTGATACGCATAAACGGACAAGAAAAGGTATACCTGATACTGAATCAAAATAACTATGGCCCGACAATTAAAGAGCACCTGATTATCCTGAAAGGTTTCAGTCATGATTAAAATCAACAGCAATCATCATATTGAGTGCAAGACACTATTCTCATCTTTCCTCAAGACCATAGCCTGAAATGTGAACACACATATGTGGCTTTTATAAGGAATAATCATCAGATACAAATAACAGAAAGTAAAGATCTTATGGCTGATGCTTAAGTAATCGATGGTTCTTAACTGATTGCATCTTTTATTCAATTATATGTTAGAGGAAAGGTTGTCCTGGGAAGTGCAATGGAAGCATCCTTCAGTGGCAGATGCACTCAGTCTTCAAATAACCCTTCTTATATTACCTCCTATGTGATATTTCAACCATAAAATAAGAGAGAATGGAAGTTTTGACAATAAGAAGTGCTACGTACAAATATCTCAAAATGTATGCTCTTGTGAATTTAGAAAAGCAGCAGAAAAAACTATGAGATTTAGTGCCTTGCTTGCAGATCGCTGAACCAAAAGGCACACAATATTTACGCAAACTTTAATGCCCTGCATGCCCTAGCAAGAGAACATACATCTAGATTCACAATGTATAAGAAAGCTATGGGGGGAATATGAGCATGAATCAGGACCAAATTAACTGACTCAACAAATTATTTGCGCAAACTTTTATATATTTCTAGATAAAATAACTCATGCACCAATTTCCCTACAAATCCACCTACACCAGGCATTGTTGTGCCCAAAATTTCAAGAACCAATAATTACCCTTGAACAGACGACATAATTACTATAAAATTTAAGTTAAAACATAGCCCCATGTGTGATGGGGTATTTAGTGTTCTGAATTCAAATAAATGGGTTCGAGCTGCAGCACAACAATGTACATATAGTGATGAGCTTGCATGTGAATTATAGTTACATAACTATTCACAGTCTAACAGATTTTGAGAAAAAGGCAAATATCAGATGTACTTCGTGAGGCTGAACAAACTGACCCCTATCTCTGAATTTTACCTTCAACTCGTTCCCCACCAATTTTTTTGAGAAAAAAGACAACCATAATAAAAATAATACGTAGATGGAAAAGAGACAAAGCAACGGCGGCACCACCAAGCTCTCCACAGTCAGATCCACCTCGTCATTCAACAACCCCGGTAAAGAAGAGGAATGAACATGCTAAAGCCATTCAAGCGACTGAAGTAACTGCATATTCAGTGCTGATCCAAATATACCTGAACCAAAAGCAATTTATCTGCTCCAGGAATCACATCCTTTTGCTTGATCGAGATCAATATTGGTAATAAGTTCAATGTAGACCAGTTCAGATCCATGGTACCTAATTAAAGGATGTAAAAATATGGCAATAAGCTAAATTAGTGCATCCCGGGCAAGATCTAATCAGAACCTAATACATGGCTGAAACTTATTAATCCCAACTGGCAAATATGTTCAGTGTTCCGACTGAGGCAAATATCATGAAACGAAACTTCTTCAAATATTTAGCAAGCTCACCTGGCTCTCCTCCCGCTGCGCGACGGCCGCCACCTCCTCCCGCAGCGCGCCTCGTGGGCGCACCTCCATTCCCTCCTCGCCCTCGCGCGCCTCCTCCCCGCGGGCGCCGCGGCGGACAGCTCCCGCCCCCCCTGCTGGCCTTCCTCGCCTCCCACGCCTTCCTCTCGCCGGACTTCTGGCTGCAGTCCCGCCGCTGCCGTATGTCTCCCGTCCGCCGCATCTCCCTCCCCGTCCGCCGCCCTCAAGGCCGCCCCAAGGTTAGGCAACCTTCTCCCCTTCCTTCTCTTAGTGGATATGTGCTTGCTTGCTCTCGGATTTCTCCCGTGGCATCGCAAACGAATCAATAATATATCCTACAGTACAGAATTAAAAGGGGCTGATGAATTAGATCAGCCGATAGAGTAGCATGAAAATGAAAAGAGTCTAAAGACAGATAATACCATGGTGGTAACATATGGTTAAAATGCATACAAGTTTTTCAGTGAAAAAACAGTAAAAACAAATAAATGAGAACTCGCAACCAAACGTTGTAACAATGAAATGTATACATCAAAAACACAATTCATTGGACAAATAAGATACTTGATAGACCAAAGAGAACTGAGAGTGCCAACGTTAGCTTTCAACAGTGTGGGCAATTGTCAAACTTCATGATTAACCTAACAACTATCCAGGGCATCAGTCATTTCTTACAAAGGCTAATTGTTTGATACCAGATCAAATCAGCCATTTGTTACAAAGCACAAGTGTTTTATGCCTAGTAAAACCAATATAATGTTACTGGGGCCTAATTTACTATCATGGCAGAATGCACGACAGACATTACACTGGTATCAACAAAACTAAAGATCTAACTGACTAACTCGTTCTACTCAACCAAATGTAACAAACTCTCAATCAATCTAGAGCGGACAAGTGTAAACCCAGATCTATAAAAGCTAAGAAGTTCACCGTCACTCACCGCCTTGCGCAGCTTCTTGATGAGGGCCATCGGCTTCCTCTTCAGACCCCTCGAGAACCTGACCAATCCCAACACAAACCACCGCCAAACACAGGATCAGACCAGCCACAGACGGTACGAAACCTACAGAGATAGATCGGAAGAAAAGGTTGCGCGTTCGTTACCTTCTGCGGGCGCGCGCAGGGAAGAGCTGGACGAGGTCCTCGCTGGACATGTCGAGGAGCAAAAAAGGCAAACGAATCAAGCCCCTGCAGGTCAACAGGGCATCACCTTAACGGAAGCCGCTGCCAAAGACTTGCATCGCGTCATATCCGGCCGGAATCGGCGAGGCACCGGCGGATCTGGAGCCACCGCGACGAAATAGACGGAGGCAGGAGGGAGCGGAGGAGGTGAGACCGGGACCAGCTGGAGAGAGGAAGCAGAAAAGTGAGGAGAAGAGGAAATCAGAGACGGAGACGGATGCGGATGAGAAGACGAGAGAGAGAGAGGTGTGCAGTTTCCCGGCGATGGCGAAGACGCGAGCTCGATCTTGCAATCGAGGGAGTGGCGGCGGCGACGTCCTGAACGGCTCGGCCTTCTCGTTCGTCCCTGCGTCCCTAGCGCCTCCTCCTCCGTTTGCAGCCTCCGCCGCCGGCACAGACGGAGGGAGGAGGACGGAAATGAGAGCGGGAATGAGAGGGGACGCGCGTGCGGGAGGAGCGGAGGCGGCGAAGTCCCGACGGCGCCACGGCGCGGACGCGAGGGAGCGGCGGCGGGGTGAGAGAGAAAGGGGATCGGGCGAAATGGCGCAGCGAGGTCGCCTCCCCGACGGACGCGAGGGCCAGGACGCGAAATGACGATTTTACCCCCAGGGGGCAGCAACATCTGCACCGTGCGCGGACGAAGCCACGCCGGCTGACACGCGGGCCACACCGAGGACCGGCCCACATGACAGCGCGCGCGAGGAAATGGTCACCGACGACGGCACACGCTCTGCCTCTGCCAAGCGGGACCGCTAACTTCTGGACCCAGCGTCAGTGAGACATGTACCCAGTTAAAATAGTAAGCCAAGCAAGACCATGGGCCAGAAACACACACCAGGACGGCAGACCAAAACACTGTAGACAGGAAAAAATTCGACGGCCCAGATCGCGTGGTAAGAGCTCGATCCAACGGTCGAAATGCGCTAAGCTCTCTGGTGGCTCCTTGGGGTCACCCCGTTTACCTGTCTTGATAGCACTTGGGCGAAGAAAAGAATTCCTGGTCGCGTGGACGGAGAGGGCATGGAGATCCGTCTCCTGCAGACTGCAGAGAGCAAAAGCAGCGAACACGAAGCAAGGAATACCTGGCTTACTCGCAAAGCAAACGGCGAGGAATATCCGTGGCTTCTGCACGCCGATCTCTTAGCTGCACGCCGATCCTTTTCACTACAAGAATCCATTCCCGTGGCATTTATATACGACGCCGATCACCACGCCGGAACATCATGCACGGTAGCAGTAGCACGTACAGACTGAGCGCACAGGCACATCGATCTCGATCGGCAGCTAAGCTATCATGGCGAGCGCGGGCATCAGGTCGCTGGCATCAGGCTTCCTCTTCCTCAACCTCATCATGTACATCGTCGTCGCCGTCATCGCCGGCTGGGCCGTCAACTACAGCATCGAGGACAGCGCCCACTCACGTAAGCTATTTGCAAGCACTGATCGAAATCAACCTGAAGCATTGTGTATCTGTGTGTATGCCATGTTAATGATCTGTACTACATCTGTTTGATTTGATTTGTGTTCGCGTGGATGCCTGCAGTGAAGGGCGCGACGCCGCCGGTGCGCCTGTTCCCGATCTACTTCCCGATCGGCAACCTCGCCACGGGCTTCTTCGTCATCTTCGCGCTCCTCGCCAGCGCGGTCGGCATCGCCACCTCGCTCACCGGCCTCCGCGACGTCACCGAGGGCCACCCCGCCAGCATGATGTCCGCCACTGCCTCCGCCATCGTCGCCTGGACGCTCACCCTCCTCGCCATGGGGTAAGCAGTTCATCAACTAATCAAGCAGAAACAAGAACCGACACTCAACCATTTAAAAAAAGAAAAGAACCGCCACTCAACCTCGATCTACAGATTAATTAAGCTTGATCACACGCACGTCCTAACATGTATTGATTCGTGGAACGCAGGCTGGCGTGCAAGGAGATTAGCATCGGATGGAGGCCCCCGAGCCTGGTAAGCAGGAAATTCGTGGAGATCTTGGATAGTATTTTTCTCACTTCAGAATCTGGCTAACGGAGTTCGTTTGTGCCTGCAGCGCGCGCTGGAGACATTCACGATCATCTTGGCGGGGACGCAGCTGCTCTGCGTCGGGTCCCTGCACGCCGGAGCGAACGCGGCCATCGTGCAGACGCCCATGGGAATGAGGGCCAGAGTTTGATTGATCGGTCGAGGCAGGCTGTTTGGTATCGTCGATGAAGTGTATAAATTGGAGTAAGGTGTGCATCATCTTGGCGAGGATTTGGTTTGCGTGTGCGTGCGTGCGTGTGAATATATGTGTGTGCTTGCGGTGATGAAATTGTCTACGGCCGGTTCATGAAGGGGAATTTATGAGTTACAGGATGTGTTGTGCTGCTACTGATGTATCCTCACTGAGCTTGCTCACACATTATCGTGGGCAAGCGACTGAGATTTACTTGTATCTCTTTTTCTTTTTTTGAGAAAATCTTAGTCAACTGAGCTCTAAACACTGACATTCTCTAATTTGTGGACTTCTCGTGTTCTCTAATAAAACTATCAAATGTGAAGAAAAATGTTTATGATTCTTGCTTTTCCTAGACAACCATATTGGTAATTTCCAACACGCCCAACTATCCAACTGCTTCTCAACGATAGATTTTGGGCTTATACGCATTTAGAAATGGATCGTCTCATGTATTTATTTGGTAAAGTTTACATCCTATTAAATTATTCGAATAGTCGTGTCTACTGTCATGTACAAAACTAGTGAGGGCACACTGCACCTGTTGATAGTTTTGGTTTCACGAAAGAATGTATAAAGGAAGTGGGGGTACATATGATCGTTTCACGGGTGCTCTACAATGCAAATTTCGGATTTTCGAAAATGGTGGATGATGAGATATTGTTCATGTGTGTCATGAACACTTGTTGATTCATTTAATCATATTATGATGTTGTTTATTAAATGTCCTTATAATCGTTTTCAAATCTATCTTATGATATTGCAGATTGAATTTTACAGAAAAATAAAACTTAGTATAGCAACCGCTACTTTGTAATAGCATGTATACCTCTTTACCTCCACCATGTGGGTTGCTTACTTGTACATTCAATGTACCCACATGTCTTGTTGATGTCGCCAGCCATGGAAGAAGATCAGAACGCGGAAGAGATGTGTTTGATGACGTTCTTGCGGACTAAGCCTTTCTGCCAGTCAATTGCCTGCACGATTAATGCATGTTTCCTTCGGGCATGAGTTATCTTTTGATGTTCCTGGTGAGGACTATTTGAAGTTCCGACCTTCATGGCATTAATATTAGACTTTGAAAAATATGGTCATATTCGTGTAAGAATGTGTTTAGTAATGTAATGTACTTGTGATGAGAGCTATATTGTGATCAAGAATACACACATCATGTGATAGTTGTTGTATGCATAACGGGTGTTCCAAACACCTATTTCGGGTTAACACACTCCTCTCTGATGCCATAAAAATATGTGCATATTTGTAGGCCAATATCAGTGTTGAAATACTGCATAGTTGAAAGAGTGATGGCGTCGGCGCCTGGTGATGTTGGCGCCAGGGATGGAGCCAGTAATGATGTTTAAGGGGCCAAATGCATGTGTCTGCAGCTTGGATGGGGCCATTAGGGCTAATTTAGGTAAAATTAGAACTAAACTACACATGTTATAGGGGGGGGGGGGGGGGGGGGGGGGGGGGGGAGGTTCTATACCAAAAAAAAATCAGAAAAGGGTGGCCCCAACATGCCTCCTAGCTCTGTCCCTGGCTGGCGCTTCGGCCCTTGGAGTGCCCCGTCGCTTGTCTCCTTCTGCAAGTCTCCATCTTCATATCTGATATGACCTCTAGAATTTTTCTCGGGGTTGTTCAAGGTTTGCAAAGTTCTTAAAATTAATAGATAGACAAAAGGGTGTTCTACCTACGGTGATTAATAGTAAATATACATACATTGGTAAATATAATTAGAAATAGGATAGAAATTCTAAAGGAATAGATATAATTAAGACTAATCACTTATCGCTACTTGTAAATTTTTTGTTTTCCATTCCAACTGTTCAGTTTTTAAATGAGCTGATACTACCAAAGTTTCACCATCTGAAATTACCGACACAATAAATTTTCTTGTAAGTCAAAATTCTACCTTTTTTATATATACCCCTTCGTATCCCCAGGCAAAGTGAGCGAAAAGATAGAAGAAGATACCATTGCTTAAGCCTAGTGCCTCACACTCCTACACTCCCGATACTTCACTACAATCCTTTGGTTTTGAGTGAACATTTGAGAGATATTACGCCCAAAACGGTTATGTCATTTGGGAACCCATCCTTATATATTGTCCCGAGGCGAACACACTTATCGGGTTTTATTGAGCTTCTTGGAAGAAAAATGCATCGTCGCGATGCATGCTTATCAGGACGATCCGTTAAAAGAGAAGATGTGTAAACTACATACGGATTAAAAAGGAGTGAACCTACACATTAAATATGTCTAAATACATATATTTTAGAAAAAAAGTAAAATATCTTATAAAAGTGAACGGAGGAAGTACAAGTACAGTCTTTTTTTTTGCATGGTAATACGATTATCATTGATAAATAAAAGACGATATACAAATGACGTATACACCGATCTTACAGATCTGAAAAGATAGGATAAACATATGTGACAAACCAACGCCTATCCATCTTCTTCGGCACCACCGTAGCAGCCACCAAAGAAAAAAAATAGACAGATCACCTCTTCACCCGAGCTCGACGCGGGTCCATCGCTGATCATCAGCTTTTCGGACCTCCAAAGTAGTTTGCCATAGGACAAACCATTGCCGTTGAAAGAATCAGACCAGGGCAGCACGACCCCGGACACGTCATCGAACTTCAACACTGGCACCCCCGCACGACGACGTCGGAGTAGGGAACCAGAACCGTCAGCCTCCAACCACGAACCCAGCATAAGGTGCACCATCTTCCAGCTGTCACCATTGCAGACACTGTCTGCACGCACTCCTGAACGAATCCTCTCTGCTCCACCATGGCGCCGGAGACAACGCCGCAGCAACGGGGACAAAACAGGAGGAAAAACACATCTGATGGAGTCACCGCCGCCGCCTCGCCGACACCATCCATGAACCCTACAGCCGCCGATCTCCACCAACTCCGAGGCACCGCCATGAAAGACAACGCCGGTGTGGGAGTAGAGTTGAGACAGATTTATTTGCCCCGGGCACCGCTCCCACCATCCCAACGACGCACCATGTCAAAACCTTCCTAACCCTAACAACCATGCAAAACGGGGGTCCCCCTCCCTCCTGCCGCCGGAGCGGCAAGCGAAAGGAGAGGGACCCAACTCTTCCGCCGGTGGAGTTTGGTGAAACAAGAGCGTCACGTCTAGAGGCGGTCAAGGTCTAATTCCGCTATGGTCTACTCGTATTTTCGAACTCGTATAGTCTCGTGAACCTTGACCTGCATCTCGCTGTTTTTCCCTGGTGTTTCGCGGTATTATTTTTTACTGTATATTACTATCGCACCATTATTGGCAAGCACGACTTGGTTGAGCTGAGCTCTGGTCGGTCCGGTCTCTTCTTTCCTACGGAGTAGATCAATCGATGGCGCGGCGCGAGAGCGCGGCGGGCGAGATAGAGGCGTAGAGCACGATTTCCGCACTTCCCCTTCGCTGCCCTCGCTGTCGCCTGCTCCCCTCGCTACAATCCATCTCTATGGATGCGCTCGGCCCCACCCGCCGCCTTCTTCTCCCCACCGCGGCGGCCGCCATCGCCGGCTACGGCCTCTACCGCCTCTATCTCCAACACCGCCGCCGCGTCGTCGCGGTGCTCTCCCTCGCCGACGCGCTCTCCCTGGTCGGCTCCGACCTCGCCGACTTCCTCTGCTCCGACTCCGACGAGGTCCCCCAGAGCCTCCTCCAGCTATCCAAGCTCGCGGCTTCCGACAAGGTCTCCTCCGCCGCCTCCACCCTCTCCGAGTCCGCAGCCTCCGGGGTTCTCCGTGCGCTCTCCTCCCACCGAGCTGCCCGGGATCCTGCTTCCCCACCGCTACACGACCGGATCTTGGACCGCCTCCTCTCCCCAGCCGGCACCGGATTCGCCTCCCATGTTCTCGGGAGCTTCGCCAGGAATCTCGTACTGTCCTGCCGCGATCCCGAAGCTGAGCCCCGGGACCGTGGCGAGCCGGAGTGGCTGGCCGCACTGTGCAGCGAAAGGGGAAAGGAGGCTGCCGCGGAGCTCGTCCGGGTGTTCGTCAGCACCGCCGTCGCGGCCTACCTCAACCGAACCGTGGCCGCGCGCACCTCTGACCAGGTGCTCGCCGGGATCACCAACCCAAAGCACGAGGCCAAGCTCAAGGACTTGCTCGTGTCCGTGGGCAACGGCGCCGTCGAGACGTTCGTCAGGACATGGAGGCAGGTCGCGAAGGAGGCCTCCTCCATTTCTCAAACCGAGGTGACGACCGTGGTGCGGGAGGTGCGCGATTCAGGCCATAGCCGCGTAATGGAGAGAGTGTCGAGCACACTGGCCGTGCCGAACAACCGGAGGTTCGTGCTGGATGTCACCGGCAGGGTCACGGCCGAGACAGTCCGGTCGTTCCTCGAGTTCTCGACGCAGCGCGTGTCTGCTGGGGCGCGGAAGAGCATTGTCGTCGCCCGGGATGAGGTCGCCGAGAGGGGCCTCGTCGCCGTGAAGTACCTCAGCGCCAAGTCTATGGCCATCTTCACGGTATGCCTCGCGATGTGCATGCACATTTCCGTCGGAATGAGGTTCCTGTTGCCGGCCTAGGCCAGCTTGGTTTGGTTAAGTATGTAAGTAGATTGGAGACGATTGATTCGTTCCTACACTAGCCTTTTTGTGTGTTGTTGAGTAGCATTGGGAAGCTGAAATCAGCGGATTTGTAGTTGTTGGTTTGTTGTTTGTGATTGTCTGATTTGGAGTATATGCCTTAATCAAGAATGGAGAACGTGGCAATTCTATGTGTATTGCGGTTGTTTCTTTGTAGTCTTCACTGTCTTTTCTGAAGTAAGTTGTCGTCTTGTTAGTCTCTTATCGATGCTGACCAGTTATGTTCTTCGGACTTCTATGTGTAAGCAGAAAAGTTGTCCACTTATGCGTGCGATTCGCTCTTTGATATGATTTGTGGAAAATAAAGATGAATTGATCATAGGTGTGTGCTTTGATTTTTTGCTTTCTGACTTAGTGTTAGCCCAATGAATACAAAAAAATCATGTGACGCTAAATAAATTCAACCAACGTTCACTACAACCCTTAGAGCACCCCCAACCGGCACCCCCCACCCCCCCCCCCCCCCCCCCCCCCCCTCGAAATGTGTCCAGTACATCCCAAATATGTTTGTTTTGAGGACCCCGGCCACATGTCTGGCACAATGAGAAGAGCATCTTTCTTCATGACTTCATTGCTCATGTAGTTGTAAGATTGAACATGGTGATGGTCTTAATAAAGTATTCATCTTTATGTCATCATTCTTATTCTTCTATGTTTGAGTGATTTATCCAGTTCAAGGTTGAGTTATGATCTATTAGGATAATATGTGGATTGTGGTGTTAGGTAGTCCTCTAGTATTTAGTCTCTTCTTGTTGTATGTCATGTTATGTTGGAAGTTGTTCTTTCCTATTATCTTGTGAGCAATTGCACGTAGGGAACATAGCTACGTGTCTGACAACGTAGTTATACCACTAGTAGTTGAATTTATTTTAAACTTTTGTTTGGCACATAAACTAGGTTACAATACTTCCCACAAATTATGTCAAGTAGCCGCGTGCACATGCAAGATAGTAAGCGGTTGTAACTCGGTCTCCAACCGGTCCCCATTCTCTCCCTAGTTGTTCGGGTGGATAGTACAGACACAACCCGGTAGAGAGAGTAAAATACCCTGCCGAACTGGTCTCCTCATTTTATCCCTATATGTCCAGCCTTTCTGACTTCCCTCAGGCGTCCAAGTGTGTTCGGACTGTCCATCTAACCCACCTTAGACCAATTTTACTCTTTTCTTTTTCTTTCCTTTATCTTTTATCTGCTTCTCCACCAATCACATGCAAGTGACCGGACAATTTATGAGTCATGGCTGGACACACACAAATGAGGGTAAACAATAGACATGCTCGGACACTGCCGGAATGTGTCCGCAGACATTTGAGGGGCCAAATTTGCCTAATCCAAATAGAATGCTCCAAAAGCTCTATGTCGTGACTCCTCACCGTTCTTTGGTAAATTAGTCCTCGTTTGTTCGTTTGGGTGTGCGTTGTAACCTGAAAAGCGTCATGAGGGTGTCTCTATGTTATTTTTTGAGATGGTATATATGGTCGTTTAAACCTGTTTCTTTTTTCGAGAGTACCATACTTTTATAAAAGGTAGAAATTGAAGTACAAGATGACTATAACTTTCTGTGAACAACAAGCGTAGTACAAGACAGCCCGCTAGCTGGATCGAGTTCAGATTACTACTCTTCCCCTTTCCCTTCCCCTTGCTACTGTAGCAGGAGAGGCGAAAAAGAGGACGACACCTTTTCCGCCGGCGATTCAGCCGCCCCCCTCTCTCCTGTCGGCCTTGGCGCCGTCGGAGGGGGATGAGGGTTGAATCGCCGGTCGGATCTGTGTACAGCTAGTTAGGTTTAGCTAGGTTCTGTGAGGTTTCGGGGTGGTGTTCGTGCTTGGCCGACGCCATCGCCGTAAATAATCTCTTCTGGGCCCGCTTCGACGTCGCCGGTGGGGATGTCTACGAGCCACGGGAGTAGTTTGTCTGGGCGAGATCGCCGGGGCGTCGGCGGGGATCTCGCTGGGGACTTTTGTTCCTCCTCATCTTCTGCGTCACGGTGGTGTCTCCTCCAACACTGTCGGGATGATGGAGGGGTGTGTACAGGAGCTATGGCCGTTGGTCTGCTGCGGTTAGCGGTGGCCTGGATGGTGTCGTGGTCCGTGCCGGGTTTGTGGTCTGAGGCAGGCGGAGCTGGTGTTGATCCTCGACTTCGTCGACGGGGAAGCCTGGTTCTGGAGGTTGTTGCTGTGCTCGGGGCTGTTCCCCGACCCGCGTGCCACAGCGAAAGGTGGGCATCTTCGATGCTTCTTATCGTGGTTCATAAAGCCGTTTCGGCGATGGAGCTGCTTCAACCTCGGGCGAGCTGGTTTCCGTCCTCTCTGCTTGTGCTGCTCGTCGGCACCGGAGACGAGAGGCGGATCGGAGTTGGTTCTGCAGGGACCTTGAGGGACTTCTTTGTATTTTCTTCTTTGTGGAAGGGTCTTTCTGCAATGTGTACGGGCCTGCGTGTCCTTCTGGACCGTTCTCTTACGTGTGTACGTGTTCTGTACTCCTATGTGTCTTTGACTTAATATATGCGTATACTTATCAAAAAACAAGCGTAGTACAATTCCACACAAAACTAGTCCGAAGACAACCACCATCGACAACACAAGTACTCCCTCCGTTCTAAATTAATTGACTTCCATTTGTCCACCCATGGATGTATCTAGACATGGAACGGAGGAAGTACAAAGCAAAAAGAAACTGTCCTAAACTGAGCAACAACGGGGCATCTCGACCGATGCCGATCACCTCCGAAGAACGCTCCAACTCTAACAGAACGTAACATGCACTAGGATTTGACACATATTTAGCAGTCCTTGGTCACACATATTTACCAAGTAAGATTAGCATCAATAGGATGATATATCTGGAGTACTTCCGCAACATGCACTAGGATTTGACATTTGGCTAATGGCTAAACTCAAGAAGCTTTATTAATTTTATAGTTACTATACACCTAAAGACAGTAGATAAACAATGTTAGCATGTATCCCCAAGCAATCAATCACATGGTGGAATTTGAGGGGGCAGCTATCACTGGAGGTAGCAGACTATTTCTCCTTTTTGTAATCAAATTCATATGGTCTTTTACATTGCTCTCAAGAATTTGGAAGGATTCTCTTGTCACTGTGAACGATTAGAATTTGAACTGAAAGTCCACAAGGTAGCATATGGTGTCACGTGCAACCTATTAAGGCCCATAAAGACGGCTTGCCAAATAGGAGCAACAGCGGCAGCAAGCCTGGAATGTTGCTACTTTGGTCGAGCCGGCTGAAGATTACTTAGCTATCAACTATTGCCATATTGGAGGTACGGTCTGTAGGAGCTGCAACTCGCAGCTCCCTTCTTCTTCAACCTCTCAATCCTCTCTCACTCTAGTGCTTTATCTCAAGAACACACACACAGGACCAGAACACACACACGCCAAGGAGGAAGAAGCACAGCAGCTTTGCCACGGGACACTTTTCCTTGGCAACCACAAATGCTACATTGTTACTCTCTTCTCTGCTTACAAACACAAAGGATTACATGGGTTTAAATAGCTGGACAACACAGCCATCACGCACACCCACTAACCACTCCCTAGCATGCAACTTACACAGTCAAGCCACTAACGGCTTGACCCACTAATGCCTCCACTAATGACTCCACTAACTAGCCGCTAGCTGCATGCACCTACAACTTGAGTGGCAACCAAGTCTGCAGATCCTTTGGATTCCACGTTCAGGACCAAGTCTCAACTAATGGCTCCCGATTCTTGCTCCACTGATCTGCCACGCGACTCAGCTGCTCCAGCTCCGCGGTGTATGGGCATATGCAGCCAGCTAACTAAGACATATCCATGCAGATAGACTACTTGCTAATGCAACGGAATAAAACATGAGCTAATCCTCTAAACTTGACACTAATAACAAGATTATGGTTCCAACACGGTCTTGTATAGTTTGTAAGGTTATCTTTACTAGTTTGGTTGCAATGGATCTTTACCCCAGTTAAGTGTCTTCCATACCAGCATGTCAATCTCATACACACTTAACAACCATCGCTGATACCGGTATACCAACCAGTACTCTATTTTTTAATTGCTCGTGCATCCATATGCCATGACTATCAGCTAGCCTATTAACATTTCGCTATAGAGGATATCAAGCATTTTTGTCACTAGGTCCATTCCTAAGAGCACACAGCGGTAGCCTTCTTATGCAAAGCCAGTGCTGGCTGTTGTCGAGTTGGATGTCTGAGGGGAAAATTTGAACAGACATGAATTTCACTGTTTGTGTACTAGGAATGCTTTTGGGCCAAAATGGTGTAGAAAACACACAGCAAAGGTGAAACTTGTCAAGGTTTAGGACCATCACAAGTTGTCTGGAATCTGGATGACTTTTCGTCAGAACTTGATTAAGCAATAACTGCTTAGAGAAACAAACCGAAAGGAACATCGTGGACAGATGCATCCTTAATTAATATTTCATAGAAAGGCGCTCTTCTGTAGTCTCATTGATACCGAGAGCTCATAAGAATAGTGAAACTTGATTAAGTCATGGTTGATACATTGCTAATCCGTTCACTGCAGTTGATACCATTGACTTGTACTCTCCTCGTTGCAAAATATATGACTTAGCTTTGTCTATATACGGATGTATCTAGACGTGTTTTAGCGTGTAGATACATCCATATTTAAAGAAATTCACGTTAAGTATTTTGGAATGGAGTGAGTACTGCAGTCTAACGATTACCATCGTCGGACATGAGATAAGTGGCTTGGCAACACATTGTTGTACAATCACAATCTTGTCTGAAAATGTCGTACAGCTGCTTGAAGCCGGAAAGTGCTATTGGGGCACAGGCTCCATAGAGCCCATTTTTTGAAAAAAATAATCGATATTTTAAGTTTCAAAAATTCTGAAATACATTCTAGGACAATGACCTATTCTATTGTTCTGCAAATTTTCAACCCGAAATAGTTTGATTCTCCTCTACACAAAAGTAACAAATCCTGACGAATCTGATTTTTTCTTTTTCGAATTTTGCACCTGCATATCTCAGATCGAGACATTTGTCATTTTTACATGGATCAAAATACAAAATATTTTACATTGATGTTTGCACAATGATAGAAATAATCATTAGCGAATAAGGTCTCTCCAGCCTCTCCCTACCTCGTCAACGTTTCTGGTGTTGGCGAAGGGCCACTGAAAGTAGGGTTGTTAGATATGTTGGTCTCCATTGGATCTTGGCAGTTGGTGTGTCGTTTTGTTCGCTGGGTTATGGTGTGACATTTTCGATCTCTTCAGTCGTTTGGATCTATGGTAAGGTCAACCCTTTGGATTGGTCGTGGAGGATTGCAAGTCTGTTGCTGGTTGGGGGTGTTCCCAGCTGACATTCCATCTACGTTTAATCGATCTCGTTGTCCCTCACGAGTGGCTATTGAGGCCTTTAAAGACTTGGTTAGCGAGGGCGTTTGCAGGTGACCCAGTCTTTTGTTGCTTGTTTAGTGCATGTTTCAAATTCCGACGGCTATTGAACAATCGGAAGAAGACAAGGACCAATCTGAGTTTCAGCTTTTTTTAATTGTGTACTGGTTGTGTTGCGTTTAGTTGTATCTCCTTTGTACCATTCGGTTTTCCTTGATAAATATCAGATTTAAGATGCCTTCGGGTGTCTTTTTTCAAAAAAAAAGTAATAATCATGTTGTACTTCTTCACATTATTTCGAGACTTACAAATGTCCTTTTTGAATTTTTCCAAATCACCGCACTCGCGGTTCGATTTCTTTTTCTCTCCTTCCTCTTTCCTTTCTCTCCCCCCGTAACTCTTTTCCTGCACAACGCCCTGGCTAGTCTCCACCCCCAGCCAGTTCCGGCTGCCTTGCCGCCGGCTTCCGGCTGAGCGCCCGCCGGGATTCGAGCCGCCCCAGGCCTCCGCTCCGTTTCCTCTCCTGCACCGGCCCGTCGCGTGGCCCTCCGCAACTGCAGCACCAGCCCGACGCCGCCCCATAGCCTGGTCCATGCGCCGCCGCCTCGTGGACTTCCACCGCCGGACGGACGGAGATCGACGGAACCGCCAGAAGGTATGGTCCCCCGTCGTCCCTCCTCTCCCTCCTTCCCATCTCCATCCTTCTCCCTCCCATGCCTACTCCCGTAATGCCTTTTTTTTTTCCTGATTAGTGCTGTCTCCTATTTCTCGCAATAATCTGTGATATATAGCACTGATTAGTGTTAATGATTTATACCTATGATTATTGTGTTAGAGGATCTGTCATATATGATTTGTTTGCATGGTTTGGACTTTGCCATACAAGGTGTTTGTGAAAATGCTTGGTGGAAGATGCATTCTTATTATGTAATTTTTAGATTTAGTTGTGACAGTATAATTTCCAGCATATGATTGTCTCTACCTATGGTTTGAAGTCAACAAACAATGTTTCATCCATTGACTCACTTGCCATGTTTTTATGGATTGTTGGAGGCCCTCAAGCATTCGCACCAGCTGAAAACCGCTTTGTTAGGTCATTGTGGACAATTCATATGAAAAGATAGACAAATTTATTCATGTGAAATTCACACGAATCAGCGATAGACATGATAAATCTGCCATAGCACTTAAGGCAGACGTGGCTCAAGTCCGACGTGACAAAAAAAAAGTTTAGACACTAGACAACTTCCTATAGCGATATGGCAAATCATTGTTGTCGGTGAGAAACTCTGTAAGGGTTCTACCCAACGTAGCAACTAGAAAAACAGACCATGAAGCTTTGCTCATGTAAGCACTTGAGTATAGCTATATGATTTTCTAACACCAGTTACACCAAAAGCAAGGAAGAAAAGAATCACGCGCCTGCAGATAGTGCCTTTGCAGCCTGAATCCTAGAACCCAGTCTTGTGCCAGAGCCAGGGTCTACATTTCACCATCTGGTTCCAAATAAGCCACAGGCTACAGAAACCAAAGAAGGCTTGGCTTTGATCCAGAATCGTTCACAACACCGGCTACATCCTATATGGTGCAAGAAGTGCCGAATGCCCTCAATGTGTACCAATCTAAACCCGGTTATTTATGGAGCTAAAACAGGGGAAAAACCCCACAGCGCACAGTCACAATGAATGAATGAACACCTGTCAGCTTGAGTTAAGTCTGCCCAAGCATTATGTCAGATTTATCATGTCTGTTGCTAATACATGTGCTGTATACATGGGAAGATCTGTCCGCAGTTTTGAGCAATTTACCAAATTGATCCCTTATTTGTTCTTTATGCAGGACCCCTCTCAAATTTAGTGGCTTGGGTCTCAACTGTATAGGGACAGGCGTGAATAAGGGAGAAGCGGAGGGATCTTAAATGACGGGTGGATCAGGTGTGGTGGTGATAGACAACGGGGGCGGTCTTCTCAAGGCTGGTTTTGGCGGGGACAAGGACCCAATCGCCGTTGTTCCCAACTGTATAGCCAAGTCCCCTGGCACCAGTGCAAATTCGAAGAAATGGCTAGCCGCCGACCAGCTGCAAGCGCAGGACGTCGATGTGACTGGCATGACGCTGAGGCGTCCTATCGATCGCGGCTACCTCATCAACACGGAGGTGCAGCGGGAGGTGTGGGAACGGGTCCTTCGCAACCTGCTCCAGGTGGATCCAGCGAACTCATCCTTGCTGCTGGTGGAGCCGCAGTTCAACCCTCCAGGACTGCAGCATGCTACTGACGAGCTTGTGTTTGAGGAGTTTGGCTTCAAGTCTCTCTGTGTTGCTGACGCTCCTTCCCTTGTCCACCTTTACGAGGCCAGCCGCCAGCCATCGCTCTTTTGTGCCCAGTGCAGCCTCGTTGTTGACAGCGGCTTCTCTTTCACCCATGCATCCCCTGTCCTTCAGAACTTTACGCTGAATTACGCTGTGCGGCGCATGGACCTTGGTGGCAAGGCCCTCACGAACTACCTCAAGGAGCTAGTTTCATACCGTTCCCTTAATGTCATGGATGAGACCCTTCTCATTGATGATGCAAAGGAAAAGCTATGCTTTGTATCCCTTGATGTCCCTCGTGATCTCCGCCTCGCCAGGTATGCTGCCTTCCTCGTCACCCATACCTTGTAGTAGAATGGTCTTGGTTATGAAAAGCTTCAAACAAAACATATCTGACTGTACACTATAGGCACACACTCATACACTAGCTTAAAATATGTTTGGGAAGTATGGTTATAAATATTGTTCCTCGACCTAAACAAATTTATGACCATGAGTTAGTTTCAGTTGCCAGAGACCAAACTTAATATTTTCCTTGTGAAAAAAAACAAAGATTAAGCAAATGCAAGATCACCATGCACTTCGATTTTGAATATGACTAAGGTATAGTGAATGGTCAGATATTTGGTTATGTTCTATTGAGAAGATATGACAAGGAAAGACTGATCCTTTGTTCTATGAATAGTTGGTTGTTGTGTCTCATTATTCAGCTATGAGTAAACATGAATGCTGGGGGTCTGTTATCTGGGGAAGTCAAATTCTTTGAAGAGTTTGAAACTTTCAAATTGGCCCCTGGAGCTGAACAGAGATATTCTTATTAGTTCTTACGTCATTGATTTACTAGTTGGTTGATTGGTTGAAATCATCTGAGAATGTCTGCCCATCTATGTTTGAGATTCCAAATAATTTGATCACACTGTTTCGGCAGCACGCACTCTGTCTCTTTTAATCCTATCTAGTGTAGGTAAATGTGCACAGCATAATGTCACTGTGTTTTTTAACCAGTTTTTCACTGTCTTGTTGATCATTTACTCTAACACTACCGTTGTCTATTAGTTACTCAAATCTCTGAACAGCATGATACACAATTATTTCAGGTTATCATTTAAGGACAACCCATTTAGATGTTCTTACATTCTCCCTGATGGCATAACGTCCAAGAAAGGGTTTATCAAAGATATGGATGAAGCAAGTCGATACTGTTCTCTGCCTGCCGAGGGAGAATTGGATCAAAAGGATGGTGACAGTGACACAAACAAGTTTGAGGATAAAAAGAAGCCTGAATTAAGTCAAAATGTAACACCCTGTACTTTTGTTACATGTAAAATGTTACTTGGTATAATCGAAAGGAATTTTCGTTCTGCAGGAATTTGCCTTGACCAACGAAAGGTTCCTTGTCCCGGAGATGCTTTTTCATCCAATTGATCTCGGTTAGTGTCACATCTAGATTCCTGTATACTTTCTTCATCTGTCCACTACACTTCTTAACCTTATTTGTGAGAACATGCTCCTACTGGTGTCCTAGCGAGCCTCCTTGGCTATTGGAAAAGATGAGCACCTAATTTTATTTTCTCATCCTTAACGAAAATGATTTCTGTACCAGACTTGTCAGATATAATAATCTTTCTGATGCTAGATAGATATATATGATTTTTTTGGCTTTCCAGAATATCAGACAAAATGCGTATAAAATGATGACAGCTTCCACTGCATTGGGACCTTACAACCATTGGCTTTGAATTTCCTACGGTCACTACCAAACATGACGTAATTGTATGTTCTTCGGTTTCTAGTTTCTCTACCCAATATAAGCTTGGATGTATTTTGGATTGTGTGAATAGATATTTAACCTATATCCATAAGAAAAGGCAACACCTGTATCATATATAAGCTCGGTGACCATTAGGATAATGTTGACTGACACTAAGTTGGGACCTTACAACCATTGGCTTTGAATTTCCTACGGTCACTACCAAACATGACGTAGTTGTATGTTCTTCGGTTTCTAGTTTCTCTACCCAATATAAGCTTGGATGTATTTTGGATTGTGTGAATAGATATTTAACCTATATCCATAAGAAAAGGCAACACCTGTATCATATATAAGCTCGGTGACCATTAGGATAATGTTGACTGACACTAAGTTAGCAGCAGCAATTCCATTGGCTGCTGCTTCATAGCTTCATTAGTTTCTCTTCTACTTTAGTGAATGCCATTTTTACCATCTTCTCTTCTGCAAGGGTGAGAAATATGAATGCTGGTAATTTTTTTTGTAGGCATGAATCAAGCTGGTCTTGCTGAGTGTATAGTTCGTGCTGTGCAAGCCTGCCATCCATATATTCAACCTGTGCTTTATGAGAGGTATTTGGTGATCAGCCTGACCCTATCTTGATCTCTGATTCGATTGTGTGACTCATGTTCACACGTTTTGGGTTGTTTTCCAGCATCATCTTGACAGGTGGAAGCACGTTGTTCCCTCGATTCGCTGAAAGACTGTAAGTCGTTTCTTTCTTCATCACAAGAGAAACCGGTGTTATCTCCCCAACTGCACCGATCGCACTGACATCATGTCGTTTGTATGGATAGGGAAAGAGAACTTCGGCCTCTCGTGCCTGAGGACTACCATGTGAAGATAATCCTTCAAGAGAAGTATGTATCCCCGCTCTTTCTGCTTCTCCCTCTTTCTTGCTCACACTCTCGCTCATGTGCATGCACGTATGGACGGACAGTGCTAACGTTGTGCTGCTTTGTGCTAGCCCGATTCTCGGTGCCTGGAGAGGAGGATCCATCTTGGCATCCAGCCCTGACTTCGCGTCGATGTGCGTCACAAAATCAGAGTATGAGGAGATGGGGTCGGCACGGTGCCGTCGAAGATTTTTCCACTGAAGCGTTTAGTCCAGCGGGCTCGGTAGAGAGGCCAATGCAGCCGTGTAGATACGGGGTGACCTGTTTTAGATGAATGTTTAACAACTGGCATGAAAAGTGTAGGTTTCTGCAGAAGGTTCCTTGTGGTAGTGTTAGGTACAACGCTTGGCTGATTGTAGCCCATGGGAGGCAAATCAACTTTGCATGAATGGATCCTGATTTAGCTGTTGAGTTTTTTTTTGAGGAATGAGGACTTTGTTATGTACTTTTGTATGAACCGATCATCGAATATTAGGCTTGTTAAGAGACCTGATTATCATTTCCGGCCAAAAGTGAGCGTGCAGCACAAATTTTTCTGTGCAAACAGTATGAAAACTAACGACAAAGTTTGTGTGGGCGGCAGTGACAAAGTTTCGGGAGGAAAATATGAAGTAAATTGCAAAACAGTTTGTCGCCCAAGCTCTTCGACTCTGATGGCCTTGGTTCGAGTGGACGGACAGGACAAAAATAACTGTGACTTGTATGTGTATAGCATGACTCCCCTGTTGAGAAGAATGGCATCCATAAACTGATTACGCTAACATCAAGTTCTAACTTTTAAGCAGGTGAGCTATCACCCAAGGGAGGGTTTCGATGTTAATTCGACTATTTTTTTATATACAGTGGTCTGATTTCAGTTGTACCCTGTACATGTGCACCGCATTGTATGTTATGAAAAGATACATTCACCGCACTACCAATTCTGTCTATTTTAGTTGTGATCTGATTGCCAACGATTACCATTGTTAGACATGAGATAATTGGCTTGGCAACACATTGTTGTACAGTCTTATCTGAAAGTTCATACAGCTGCTTGAATTCCAATAAATTAATCGAAGTGTTCACTACATTGGCTCATCAACTACAGTTAAAAAAGATCCTAGTTGTGATAATACATGACCCAGTCCCCTTGCAACCTTCCTTGAGGGTTTCTGGAATTCAACGTTACAATTAGGGGTGGGCATAAAAAACCGAGAACCGAACACCGAACCGAATTAACCGGAACCGAAACCGAATTCACCGAAACCGAATTTACTGGAGCTAATTTCGGTTGGAAAATGTGATAAACCGAATTTCAAAATGTTAATTCGGTTTTTACTTTTGATTGACCGAAACAACCGAAGAAACTGAGATATAGTCGAGAGAGATCGAAACACTTCGCTGGAGTCCTCCGCTACCATGCGTTCGTACTGGATGGACCAAAATCCATGCAAAACCCAACAGGCCACGGCCTAGTGCAGCGTACTTAGGAATATCCCCGACGTGACTAATTGACTAGTGCTCTTCGCGATATTAATATACACTCTTTATTTAAAAAAATTGACTAGTGCTCAGGAATACGCATCCTGGCAGCCCCATACTTTTGAATCAGCTAGCGTATCACGTAGCAGGAGTAGCAAGGTGTTTACCAATTATCATGTGTGGCTGTATGCCTATATGGATGTACGTCCAGCTCTAGTGGGGTGTACATGACGTATGTATTTGTGCTGGTAGATATGCTGGTCTAGTTTCCTGCATGCCACCATACTTACGCACGTTACACTGCTGCTATTTCCGTTTAGTCTGTCATGTTCAGTAAATTCGGTTTAAACCGAACACCGAACCGAATTACTGGATAACCGAACTACAGTTAACTAGAAAAACCGATATAATTTCGGTGCCCATTTGTTAATAACCGAATTCCTAAAAAACCGAATAAACCGAACCGAATTTTCGATTAAAACCGAATGCCCAGGCCTAGTTACAATATATCAGGATGTTGAAGTTGAAGAGCATGATAAGGCTGCAGTCTTGTCTGGATCATTTAAGATGCTGCACCAGGATCACTGATAATACCCAGATAGTCATCTTTTATCGTGCCGATGCAGAACTGATACAGAAAAGGAACAAACCATAAGAAAATTGCACATAACAGAACTTAAGACTTGTGAGAGGATGGATACAAACATACAACTTTAGCTTCATGATAAACTGTCTGTTTTTGGTACTCCATCCAGGTTTGTAAGGCCCCTCAAATTTTGAGCCAATTTACATAAAATATTGAGTTATTTGTCACAAAGATCACAGCGTTGGCAACTTAAAAATTATATGCTATTTTGTGGCAAATAAGTCATATATTTTGTTGGTCAAATTAGGCACAAAAGTCCAGGATCTTACAAATCCAGATGGAGGGAGTATCTGGTATGGTAAGTCTTATTCAACTTTTTTGCAAAACATCTCATATGAATTCAAACAGGATTGGACTTCAAGTTATATACCTCTGGTAGTTACAACATATGGTAGAAGAAAGAACACTTCATATTTTACACCACACTACATAGGCACCATTTATCTATCTGAATTCATAGTCATATATGCTGGTATTTCTTGAACTGATTAATCTATTTGCCCAAAAAACTACGCATGCCTCTTCATAGACAATTAGAGACAGAAAAAAGTACTCCGTCCCTCCGTTCCAAATTAATTGATGCAGTTTTAGTAAACTTTGTTCTAAACCTGCGTCAATTAATTTGGAACGGAGGGAGTATATGCAATGATCTCAATGGTACTGCATATGGAATCAGATTATCAAGTCAAAAATCGTTTGTTTTTGCAAAAAAAAGTCAACAATCAATATCAATAACATTTGGTAGTTACTCACATAGGTCCTGCCTCAAAATTCTAGAGAAGACTGACAACTACTAATTCAGAAACTTCCGTAGAAGAAAGGGTAATAGACTTACAATTTCTGTTGCATCAACACGGGTGCCTATAATCTTCAAACGAACCTCACTTTCTTTCTGAATTTTCACCTGAACCAGACAAATAAGCAACTCCCACTTAGAATAAAGCAATTTGCTTTCAACAGAATAATCTGTTTCTATCTCATAATGACACCCAGTACCGAATCATATTCTTTTTTGAAAGATTATTTATATATACCTAGTCATGTATGCAGCAACCATTGATTCTTTCATACAGCATGCAGAACCCACAGTTAGATGATAAAAAGAACAAGTACAAGCACACATAATTTCATTCCTGAGATGTTCCAAAAGTATAAAACAACAAGCGGACATTTCATGGCCCGCCAGTAGTGTACTATAATAAAAAAGGGAGTTTATGATGGCAGTAGCGGAGGCAGTGGTACTTGCTCACTTCGCTCATTCACACAAAAGAAAATACAATGACTCGTGGGCCTTCTTATCCCATATTTTTCTTGTGGATTCTGTTTTTTCCCTTTATTTCTCACCAATCCAACACTTTCGTGCAACTCTCAACAAACTAAAAAAAGCATTCCTTTTTTTTAGCAAATTATGTAGTTATTCACATGACATGTGATGTTCTTGTTGCTTTAATTTTTCATAGAGCCGAACAACTTTGATGTTCTTGTTGCTTTAATTTTTCATAGAGCCGAACAACTTCTTATGCAACTCTAAACAAGCATCACCATCTTTAGAAAGCAAAAGAAAGAGTAAATTTGATATGCATACAAAATATAAAGGTTGAAATGGAAACTCGTTAGTCTAACTAATTATTTTAACTTTTCAAGCATGGATGTACTGGTGAAGCCCGTAGTAATGCATGTGACACTTGGCCAGTTTACCGACGACGAGAAGAACAGTAGGAACCACTTATAGAAAAAGAAGCATACTGATCCATCAGAAGTTGTGTAGTTTGGCACATCACCGGACTGGAACTCCATATCGTCAGGGATCAACTGCATGCAAAAACAGAATAACACACCCAGTAAGCCAGAATGTGCAAGGTCAGCAAGAACTTTATACTATTAGTACCTTATCACCATAACAAGCATGTTAATCAGACGGACAAATGAGCACTATTAGTTTTTAGATGAACCGGCAGCACCATTTGAGTCCGCAACACAACCAAATCAGATGTAGTAAGAGCTTGTACTGAACTATTAACCACACAGATGGATAATTCTGAAGTTTAAATTTGACAAAGCAGCTCGAATTAAAAGCACACGAGTCACTCACATGATTAGACACGAAGATCTGCACGGGCCCAGCCTCTGCGAAGAATCCCATCTGCAGAACCAACAGTCGAAATTCAGTAAACAAACGGGACACTGATGAGGCACATCACAGCTGTGGATAAATAACAGGCCAGCACCTTGTTGACCATGGTGACTACGGCCTCGAGGATCTCGCCCTTGAAGGGTCGGAAGACGACGCACTGGTACTTGACGGGGAAGGTGACGAAGCCCGTGCCCTCCCGGATGAGCCCCTTGCCGATGTCCTCCACCCCCGTGATCGCCACCACGAACCCGTGCCGCCCGCTGCGAGAAATCCACCGGCCTCAGACTTCCTAGCCCTAAGGTAGAGCAAACCGGAGGGGCGGGCGGAGGCGAGAATTAATTAACGGAACCCTACCTGCAGGTGCCCTCGACGTCCTTCATGAGCTTGGCGACGAGCTTGTCGCGGAGGTGCGGGCCGAAGTGGCGCGGGTGCAGCTGCATGTTCCGCTCCAGGATGATGTGGAAGAACATCTTCGCCTCCCTCCTCGTCGGCCGGCGGCGGTCGCGGCGGCGGCGAGCTAGCGAGTCCTTTCGCCGAGTCGGGAACGGGCTACCTGCCTAGTCGATGCCTCGCTACGGGAGTAATAGCCCGGAGACGGGGTGCTCTGGGCCGTCAGATCCGAGCCAGCCGCATCTAGACCGTAGGATGTGACGGCGTCCGACACTCTCTCCCCGTCATAGACCCGACCTTGTTCATCCGGCCTCTCACCGCTTGAACAGACAAACCAAAACCCCGTCTCCTTCCCATCCTTCCTTTAAAAAAAACCCTACCCCCGCCGCGCCGTCGATGAACTTCCGGATGGCGTCGAGGTGCGCGGCGAGGCTTCCACAGTCGCCGTGCGCGGCGCAGCAGTCCCGTTTTCAGAGATTGCGGGTCGCGCTGCCCCCGGCGCAGTCCTCAGCGTCCAGTATGTTTTTCCCCTTCGGATCCCTCCCTGCCTTGAGATGCATTGTTACTGTATATGGCACTCTCTGGTCGCTTGTCGGGGATATGAGATTGCCGTGCGTTTTTGCAGGAGGACGTACAGTCGCGTGCGCCGTTAGTTTCAGGCCGTGTATCGACATTCACAAGGTCAGTAGCCAGCAGGAAGAGACTCCAGTAGAAATAATAGTGCTAATCATAGTGGGTGCTGTGTATTGCTGTGGTGTGATTCGACAGTGGACTGATAGTGATAAAATTGTGCCCGCCCAACATTTATCTGTACAGCTAAATGTTTATCATCATCGTTTATCTGATATGCTTTTTATTAAACCATAGGGAAAAGTTAAACAGATTGTTGGCTCCACTCTGCGCGATTCATCAGATGATGGGACAGCACTGGTGACGAACTTTGAATCGGACAAGTCTGCGGGAGAATTTGCGAATGTTTATAAAGAAGATGGGCTCGTTGGTGGGCATGTCATAATGCTTGGTGGAGACGATGCTAGCCGTTCTGCTGCCCTGGAAGCACTCCATGCATATCCTGGTGAGGACACATTATCTAGTTATTACCTGAACTAGTATTATTCATTTGCTTTGCTTCATGTATAACTGTGCGTGATAGATTGTTGTTCCTTGTTATTTGTGATGAATCTAAAATAAGCCACACACTTCTTGTGGGATCTGGATGTTATTATGGTTGCTTATATTGTATAAATGGATACTAAAATGTTCTAATTCAGAACCAGGTAGCATTTCACTCTGATAAAGAGTGTTTTTGAAGTATCATGTTCTGCAACTTCATAATATGTGATACACATCTCCACTTCTCAAGCAGTTAAGTGCTTGTTTGTGTTGGTTCATAATATTTGCCAGCAGAATAGATTTCTCGCTGATAGTTTATTAATTTCTTTTCATGTTAAACCTTCTTTAAGATTACATTCCAAAATTTGGCCTTATTTCAAGGACCCTGTAGTGCCATTTTACAATTATTTAAGGCTGTTGCCACCAATTTTTGCCTGGCGAGAGTTATCTGCTAGTGGTGCTCATAGAGTATTCTTTGTTCTTATTTTAAGTCTTGAGATACCATCAATTTCATGTTGTCATAAACTTGGGCTATCATAATACTAGGTGGTTTGCAAGTTGGAGGTGGAATAAATTTGGAGAATGCAATGTCTTACCTTAATGAAGGGGCAAGTCACGTGATTGTAACTTCTGTACGTGTTCATGCTCTATTTTTGTGTAAATAATGCCATTATCTTTTTTCTTCACGCCGTGACTCCTTTATGCCTCTGTTTGTTAAATGTATATTAGCTTATAGTGTAAGATTGTTGCCTGACCTGCATCATATTTCCACTTCACATCCATCTCTTCTTTGTAAAATATGTAAAAACTTAATTTTTTCGATATTGATATTGTTGTTTTCCCAAAGCTAAATAATGCTGGAGCAAGGCTACTATAAATCATATCGATAATCACTTATCCACAACTGCTGCCAATTATCTATTGCCACATTTTGGCTACTCATTTATTGCCAATGTGATTGCTTCGTGGGTGCCTGTTTTTCTTGATGACAAGGACTCTCTGAGAGCCTCAAGGGCTAGTATTAGTTAAAACACGTTCTTTGAAGTTGGAAAGGATTTGTTAATTTCTGTTTGGAATCAGCTGGTTGCCACCTGCTGCTCAGAGCCTGGAATTCTTTACCATCTGCTTGAGTTGCTAATCAGTTTTTTTGTACATGACTCACCAGTTGAATATCTGCAACTTATGTATTTGAGTCTTTCATGCAGTATGTGTTTAGTGATGGCAAAATGAACATTGAAAGGCTGACACAACTTGTTGAGCTTGTTGGGAAACAAAGGCTTGTTTTGGACCTTAGTTGCCGAAAAAAGGTACCGAATTCATCTCGTATTCAAAGTTTGAAGTATGTTAATGAGCTGAACATTAGTGCTATTTTTCAATTCTGCCTTCTTGTGGTCAACCTTTTGAATCTTGTAAGCAACCTACCTGAAATGTTTTCTAGAATTAACATGGTTTGTTGACCATCTTCATCCAAACATAGTGCATTGCCTTACCTAAATGAAACAATTACAGTGAACACATGCTGATCTAAGCCCACTGCATAAATAGTAAGCGTGAGAACGGATCATAACCATTTCTCCGATGGCCACTTTTGTTTTACTGACAGCTCTTTTTATCTTCGGTTTATCTTACCAAAATGTTTCTGGTTAGGATGGCAGATATGCCATTGTGACTGACAGATGGCAGAAATTCAGCGATGTCTTTGTGGATGGGCCTACATTAGAACGCCTTGCTGCCTATGCTGATGAGTTTTTGGTTCATGGAGTTGATGTGGAGGGCAAAAGGTGAACCATGTTTTTGTAGTAATTAAACCGTTGTTTATTGATGTGATGTAGACATGTAGTATAGCCACCCTTGATAGGAATTAGGATATAATTATCTTGTCGTTTTAACTTCCGGTATTTCTATTATCTATATGATGGTGCGTTTGCCACAGTTTTTCTTGAGTTTCAGAACTGATTTTATCTGCACAGATCTTTGTGTGCGTGTGTGTGCATTTGAGCGACACATCGAACATGTAAGCTATGGTTTGTGTGGTTGATTTTACCCAGTGGTACATATATGGGATTTCTCTGAGAGAAAAGTCATCCTTTTTTCATTGATATTCCTCCAAGATACTGAACAATATTATTCAGCAAAAACTTAAACTCCATTGCAGTACATAGACCATCCCATCCTATTCAGCATCTCACAACCAAGCACACTGTTATTTGCAGGCAGGAATGTTTTGTACTTCTATGTGGGTTTATTTATGCTTTCCCTTTGTTTTTAAGTTTATGAGTTACTACTTAGTACTTACTAGTGACTCTTCAGTAGTGCACTTTCTGTTCGTTGACGCTTAATGATTTAGTTTAATCTCACCGAAACCAGATATCAGCCATGATCTCTTCTTGTTGGTTGTCCTGCTCTGGCAGCGTAAATTTTTCTTTGAGCATAGTTACTTAGTCTAATTTAAGCTATTACATGAATTGCAGGTTAGGAATTGATGACGAACTTGTGTCACTATTGGGACAGTATTCACCTGTAAGTACAGTTCTATACTGATGCATTAGTTTAGTTCCGTGTTCCGTTTTTTCACTATTTTCTTTTTTTAATCTTTAATCATTTGTTTTCTCATTGTGACGGCACCTTGTAGTTTTTATCTAATTGTTGTACCATTAAGAAATCAATCAAATGATGTGTAGCAAGATGATTAAAACATTTTATACTAGTTGCTCAACCATCTTTCTGTTTTGATTTTACCAAACTTGAATGCATTAGAACTGAAATTTAACGAATTATATATTTAGGTGAAATAGAAGGAATCTGAGGCGCTCGTTCATGTTCAGTTTTGTTAGAGTAGCTGTATGTTATGTGTACTCAAAACAACCGTGTACATTGTTTTGGAGAGCAAACGATGTGTAGCAAGTTGAGATCAAACACTTAATACAAGTTGCTCAACCATCTTTCCATCCTTGATTTTATTGAACTTGAATGCGTTTAGAAATGAAACGCGATCAATTATATTTCATTGCAGATGTGTTCAATTTTATGTTTTAGAGTCCCTTTTTGTTTATGTGTACTCAACATGGGCCTCTAATATATATATCTTTGGCTCTGTAGATCCCTACAACATACGCTGGGGGAGTGTCAATGATGGACGACTTGGAGAGGATAAAGCAAGCAGGCAAAAGCCGAGTCGATGTTACTGTCGGGAGTGCCCTAGACATATTCGGGGGAGATTTGCCCTATAACAGCGTTGTCAGTTGGCACAAGGAGCAAAACATGGTTAGCCAACGGTGAAGAAATCATTTTTTTAATATAGAGAGCATAATCGAGGCTCAGCTCATTTGTGATCCGCACCTTGACCATTGCTGTCTGGTTGTGGTTGTATGGCTTGTTTGGGAACAACATGGTAGCCGAACAGTCTTGTGTGACGTGTCGAAGCTGAAGCAGCTTGACCAGGCGTCAATTCAGTATCGTAGAGGATTAAGGGCTAGTGAAGCAGCTTGACCAGGTCCACTCGGAATTAAGACACTAGTGCATTCTGTTGTGTTGTAATGATGAATAAACAGAAGTTTGAACTGCGGAGGTGTACTAGCTGCCAGTGGCATGTGGTCATAGCTGAATCTATCAAACTGCCTCTTGTTGTGAGAGAGACCTGTTACTGCAGCGGAGTGAGTCCAAGACTCCTTGCGCAACAACCGGCAGGTAAAATTGATCCGAGACCGACAGTGGTGGCAAGAAGAAGCCAAAAGGGTAGGAGACTGGAGGTTTCAGGAAAAAGAAAGGCAGGAAACTCCGAGAAAACTGTCGCCTTGTTGACTTGTTTTATGGTCAGATTGATTTTGGGAGGTAGATATGTTCTTCACCTTAGGAACCGCATGACTCGTCAGAAATCTCGGTCGGACGACTGAAACGAACGAGGAAGCGGTGGCTGAAGAAGGAAATTAGAGGCGGTTCACATGTCAGGGTCTCTTTGAATTTTTTCATAAAAAAATTGGAGGATTCTTTTCTAAGAAAACCTTTTGGATCAAATGAATGACACATCTAAAATTTGGACTGGATGTTACACCCTAGGAATTTCAACATTCACTCTAACCTGTATTTTACACTCATGTGCGCAAGATCGAGACACTTTTCCTATGTTCCATCTAAACGACAATTCCTACGTTTCTCTCTTTTAATTTGCATCTGCGATCCTCTCAAACTCCCGCGTTTTGTAAACCCTGATCCTGTGATTCAAAGAAGCCCTCAGTTTGTGCGTCGTTCTGCCCATGGTAAAATCTCCACAGATGGTCCCGATCAACACATTCATTCGCTCGTTAAGCACGCGTGGAGGCAGCAAGCAATGAAGAATTTCTGGTGCTGCCCTGCCCGCATAAGTGTGCGGATGAGGGGTGGCGGGCCAGACGACATTACCATAAAGAAGATGCACTAAACAAAAGCAAATCGCCTCCGCACCACACCTCCACTGCCACTTTAACCGTTGCCTCCTGCCCACCACACCAGCTGCCATTCCTTTGCTAGCAGCCATTTCAAGGTGCGCTTGCTAGCAGACTCCCGGCGATCAGGTGATGTTTACTCTTTAACCGGCTGCGTGCCGATTCCACGCCAAGATCCCGGGGACATTGTCTTCCCTATTCGAACTGAACCACTGTTTTTGTACAACATGATGCGGCATTTTACCTAGCACCTGGCTATAATTATAAAGATTCACAAATACAGCGGAGGAAAACAAACAAAACTTTACGTGCAAGGGATCAAGTGGGCCACGCTATCCAAGGCAAGATTGGGATACCTTTTAGCTCACATATCTTCACTTCTAATTTCAGTACTACCTCCGATCCTAAAAAAGTTTTGGAAGTTATACCTAGAAATTGTACTGATCGGTTCATTACCAGCGACACATTTTCTGGATCGGAGGGAGTAGGAAAAAAAATCCTTTGAAGAAGGATATCGAGAAAAATCCTAATATGCTCCATCAAACCTTCAGAATTACCACATGTCCCCTCTTAAGTAGGGATGGTAAATGTGTACCATTTACTCGCGTACCCTGCGGGTAAAAACTCTATTAGGGCAAGGATTTAGGATAAAAAGATACCCACAAGAATATAAATAGTGAAATCTCGTATCCATCGGGCACAGAGGGTACAGGCATGAGATTGCATAACCCATCCCCATGTGCCCTTATACCCGTGTGAACTCTGTCAACTTTGTCACGAGTGTATGAAATTAAAGTGTGTATGACTGTCGTTGTTTATAACTATGTGCTATTGTTTATCATTACGGCGTGTTGTTGCTTATGAGCAAGTGTTACTGTTTAGAGAATGTGCTGCTGTTTACAATATGTTGTTGTTTATAATAAGCTAATCTTATAATTATTTTTGTATGTTTCTGTTTATAGCACATTTTGCCTCAATCTGTTGTGTTGCAAACACTGAGGGTATGGGTACAGATGACGGGCAAGAATGAGGAGACGGGTAAGGGGATGGGGTGACTCCACCCGCACCCGTCCCCGTAGGTGCCATCTCTACTCTTGAGGACATTACCATCATAACATGTCGAGAATGCAAGGGATAAGAGCATCTCTAGCAGATGCTGGATAAGCCCCTCGGCCCGGAAAATTATATCCGGGCCGCCGGATAAGCAGTGCCACGGTCTATATTTAATCTGCTAGGAGGGTCCTTTCCGGTACCAAATCCGAAACCCTCCGCCGCTCCCAGTCTTCCGTCGCCGCAACCCTAGCATAGCTCCGGCGAGCAATCCACCGAGCACTGCCGCTCCTCTCCCCTAATAACCTTCAGATCCATGGCCGGTAGCAGCCTGTGCAGCTCCGGCGGGCGCGGAGGAGGTGGAGGAGGCCGCGTGCCACCGAAAGACGACGCAGCGCGGAAGCGCGCGGCTCCTACAAGGCTCGCCGGTGGACGGGGCTCCTCCCGGAGAGAGCGCACAACACGGAGGTGGTGAAAGGACAAGGATGTCGCCTAGAGGGGGTGAATAGGCGATTAAAAACTTTTCCGGTTTAGGCTTGATAATTGCGAAATAAAACTAGGTGTTTAAATTAACAAGCCAACAACCTAAATAAACTAGGCTCACCTATGTGCACCAACAACTTATGCTAAGCAAGACAAGCAACAAGGTGATAGCAATAGAATACTTCAAGCACGAAGGCTATCACAATGTAAAGTGCATAAGTAAACAACTCGGGTATAGAAATAACCGAGGCACGCGGAGACGAGGATGTATTCCCGAGTTCCTCCTTTTTAGGGGAGTACGTCTCGTTGGAGAGGTGTGAGCCAACACAATGGCTCAACAGCCACAAAGGCTTCACCTTCTTCTCCGATGAACCGCACCACAAAAGGTTTGGTTCACCTTTCACTATCGGAATCCTTCAAGACGGAATCTGGAGCCTTTACAACAACAACCCGAGGCTCAACCCACAAAAGGATTGGGGGCTCCCGAATGGCTACAAGTGACCACAAAAGGTCTCAACCACCACAAGGGCGTCTAGGGTCCAAAGACCCAAGAGTAACAAGCTCACAAACTTCCAACTTCCACGAATCCTCGTGGAGAGCACAAACCAATGCACAATGCAATGGCAAGAGCACAAGTTGTAGGGACCCCGGACTAGCTGTCCGAAATACCCGATTATGCTTAACACAACGATCCCGTGATCAGTCTGTCGTTGCACATAATCCGAATTGGATACCAAAGTTTACATCCATTACAATACCGAATTAAAAGTCTTACATAAATGGTCATTTAGACCAAGTCTTACATAGGTGCCTTCATGGGCCAAACCAAAATATCAGCGGAAGCTACGGCGTAGTTGACATCAAACCCTAACAAAGACGTCCCGACAGGCAGCTGACTTGTGGAGATCCTTAGTTCGCGTAGAAGTCGCCATACTCCTGCTCGGCGTAGTGCTCCTCCTCGTAGTCTGGCTAGGACAATAGCCAGGGACGAAACCGATATGAGTACATTTGAATGTACTCGCAAACTACCCCGACATGAGTATGCACTAGTTTTATTTTACTTTCATACTTTTACTTATTTAAAACATCTCTATATCTTTATTGAAAAAGGTAAGAAGAGTTTTATAACCATCTTTAAAAGAAGTCACCATCTTATTTGTTTCTCCAAAACTCCTCCTTTTTCTGACCATAGCTCACCATGGTCCACTTATTTCAACAACTCATACCACTCCATTTGGTATAGCTGTGTAACACCATCTCCATTTCAGTTTCTTTTAAACTTAAAAGCTTTTCCAAAAACTTGCACATGGTCTAGGACAGCCTCCCAACTGTCCATATCCGAGGACTCGGCTATTCGAATAGTTTTACACTCTGCAGAGTTAGCACGCTTTTCCCACATCCATCCGGCAGCTCATCGTGTCTGCCACGTCTCGCCATACAGGGGGTATGCGAAGTAAGCCGCCGACCATAGCCTGTCCTTTGCTCATGCTAGTATAGGACCCTACCGCTACGAAATTATCATCCTTTCCATCGACACCCAGTCCAGATTCCCCGTCGGGAAACCTAAGTGTGAGGACTCGTAGTTCTGCCCGGCGAGCGAACCCTTCAATCCCCCATCCTCAGATGCCAGGACCCAGGTCAGGGGGTAGGTCGCCATGACCATCCCCTCATGGAACGAGGTCATCCTCGTTGTTGAGGCATCCCATACTAATATGAGCAAATTATATGACTACGCCCTTTTCCCATATGTGGGTAAATGTGGTCGCACAGGGTATCGGTTGGTTGTCATAGTACTAGGACACACTGTGCATTTTTCATAAACATCACCATTTCCACTTCTCCATTCCAACACCGACATTTCGGCATTCCATAATCACACAAGTATTTCCAAAGGAGTTTTGAATAAACCATGTTTATTTTTCCCAACCTATAATTTTTATAAACTATCTTATATTTCTACATAGGGTGGCAAAATAATATCCATATACTTTTTGAAAAGGTTTTATAAATCTTTGCTTTAAAAATAAAACATGTTATCAAAGTAGATGCATATATTTGGGGTGCAAGCTCAGAGAGTAGCTTGCCTTGCTCGGCAAAGTGACCTTGGTCTTGATCTTCAGATTCAACAAACTCTCCTTCCTCGATAAATCCGACAGCGTTCTCGTCTAATTAATAAACAAACAAATGCAAACAATCACTAATCTATTCAAGCAACATCACAACATTACAATCATAAATGCTCTAAATAGCCACTGCATACAACAAACAACACCACTTGGTTTCAAATTTAATTGTGTTTACCAATATTTATTTATGTTTCAAATATGGCAGAAATGAGTGGAACATGTTTAATTGCACAACTTGAGTTCTGTTTGTCCTAAAAATACAAACTAAAATTCTACATAAAGCTACTGATGTGTAGAAGACAACACAATTTGATTTGGATTAATTGGAGTTACCAAACTCCCTACACAAATGTTTTAATCCAGTAACTTAATAACCAAGTTTTTGCTACAACTCAAGTTAATGTTGTTCAAAAATTAAATCCCTTTAGGGGTAACTAATCTTAACTAAATGTGATCTAACAAAATTGGTCCTAAATCATTTAGGTTAACCATTAAACATATTTAAATATTTTAGTGCAGAAGGGTTCTCTAACTTCAAATTTATACTAAACAATTACTACTGCACAAATAATTCTACCAAAATTAGGGAAGCTAATACATGGCAGTACTAAGCTAAGAAAATTGGTTTGGAATTATTTTTACTAACAGAGTATCAGAAACAAACAAGTTTAGATTTAAACCCTCTGTAGTATTTTTAATAATACACTTTTATTATTTATCTAAATGAATTGAATCCAATTGGGTTGGTTAAACATTTTCATAAGCTTTCCAGAACTATTTGATTTGATTTATTTGGATGTATATATCTCAAGTTATTGAATTTTCAAGTTAGGTCCAGTACTGATTTCACAGAGAAGTTTAAATTCGAAAATATAACTGTTCTGGATAATGTTGAAAACTATGACAGGTGGGGCCTACGTGTCAGCAACACAGTGCGCGCGTGGAAATGTTTAAATATCTGACGAGCAGGGCCCGCTCGTCAGTGGCTGTTCTACTCGAAACGGTACGCGGCCGTTGATGGAAGATCCAACGGCCAGGAGCAAAAGCATCGGCGACGACCTAATAATGGCGTCGCCGGAGCTCCGGCGACGTCGAGGTGGATGATTGGCTCACCTAGGGGGCTCGGGAGGTCGTGGTGATGATGCAAATCGATGACGGAGGCTCGGGAAGGTTGCTGGAGGACTCGAGCTTGCTGGGACGGCGTGTATCGTCGACGGCGAGCTTCTCCGCTTCCACGGCTAGCTCCAGCAACTCCGGCGAGGTCCTGGCGTCTCCCCTGTGCACGAAACAGAGGGAAAACGAGGTGTGTGAGTGCGGTGTGGGTGCATAAGAGAGTGCGGGCCAGAAATGAGAGAAAGAGAGAGTGTGGCATCGCGGCCGTGCTCGACCTCGACGGCGGCAGTGGCTGCGGCAGTGCCCGCCCTCCTGGCGGTGCTCGGTGAAATTGGAGCGAGGGAGAGGTCGAGGGAGTGGTGTGGAGTGCAGAGAGGGATAGGGGGGTTTATAGCGCCGGGATCGGCGTATAGTGGACGGGGCGCACGGACGGCGTCCATGGCGCGCCGGCGAGATATTTCTCTCGATTCCGAGGTTGTGGTGCGAAGGGCGGGGCAATGCGACGACGTGCGGGGTCCGGGCGTGTTCTAGAAGGTCTGGGTCGAGTGGCGCGTGTCGAGGAGCAGCGAGGGGCTCGAATTTGGCCGGCGCCGTCCGAGCTCTCCACGGCGGGCATCGGGGGACAGGGCGGCATTGGGGAGAGGGAAACGCTCGAGCGCGAGCAGAGGCTGCAGAGGCAACGAGCGTGGACGATTGCGAGCCAAGGGGGGGGGGCCTGGGGGGCCGGGGAACGGCGAGGCGCGCGGCGTCCGGCGTCGACACGCACGGCACAGTGAGCTAGGGGGAGGTAGACGATGGCGTTTTTGCCAAAAAAAAAACCTGGCTCTTCTCCTTTCTATTTTCTTTCATTTGTTTTTCAAACCAGAAGCATTTCTCGATTTTATTTAGGGCACTAAATCTATTTATAAAAATTCAACAAAATTTGTGAAGCCTTCCCTTAGTATGCAGAAGCTCCACAAAATTTGGCGTTTAAAAATAAAATGTTTTGAATCATTTTTGTTCATAAAGTTTTAGTTATAGTATTTTGGTTTATTTCCATTGTTCTTACTTTTGAATTTTAAAATAGGTGTAAAATATTATTTGAGAGAGATAAGTAGTAAGGATGAAATGGGAGGGTTTGCATTACCACTCCACTGGATTTTGTTTGAAACAATTTGAGTTTCCCACTTGGAGAATTTGTGTGACATATGTCACATTCATTTTTCTTGTTTCAACTTTTATTTTATTTCTCTTCTTTTCTTCATGTTTTTATTTAGAGCAAGCAACACACATTTAGCAAGAACTAAATAACACAAGCAACAAGAATTAATTACCACAAGCAACAATTTGCAAACAACACATAATAATCAACAAAAGTTTTTGTTGGCTCTCATTTTTGGAATAATAATACTGATAATATTTTTGGGATGTTACAGATCCTTCCCCCCTTAAAATAAATCTCGTCCCGAGATTTGCTAGGCTTAGGTACTAAAGAGGTTTGGGAATTCGCTCCTAAGATAATTTTCGCGTTCCCAAGTTGCTTCTTCTTCGGAGCGATTAGTCCACTGGACTTTGTAGAACTTGATCGCGCGTCTTCGGGTAACACGAACATCTTCTTCGAGAATCTTGAGGGGTCTCTCGCGATAAGTCAGGTCTTGGTTCAGGTCGATGGAGAGGTGTCGATGTTTTTGAAAACATCAGGCTGGTCAGGAACTTCAGACACTTCCGGAGCAAGGAAATGTGGAAGACATCATGATAATCTCCTAACTCTTGGGGCAATTCCAGCTGATAGGATACTTCTCCTCGACGAGCAATGATCTTGAAGGGTCCAATATACCTTGGCGCTAATTTTCCTTTGACATGGAAACGCTGCATTCCTTTAAGGGGTGTCACTCGGAGATAAACATAATCTCCGATACTGAAAGTGAGATCACGGCGCTTGGTGTCAGCGTAACTCTTCTGACGGGATTGGGCAGTTTTGAGGCGTTCACGAATAAGCTGAACTTGCTCTTCAGCTTCACGGAGGGTATCTGGTCCAAACAATTTGCCTTCTCCGGTATCGGACCAATTCAGGGGTGTACGACACTTCTTGCCGTAAAGGGCTTCAAAAGGGGCCATTTGCAGACTGGACTGATAACTGTTGTTGTACGAGAACTCTGCAAACGGAAGACAATCTTCCCACTTGGAACCATAGGATAGAACACATGCGCGAAGCATGTCCTCCAATATCTGGTTCACTCTCAGTTTGGCCATCGGTCTGGGGATGATAAGCTGTGCTAAATGCTAACTTGGTTCCGAGGGCTTCATGAAGGGATTTCCAGAATCTTGAGGTGAATTGCGTGCCTCTATCAGATACAATCTTTTAGGCACACCATGCAGGCTTACTATTCTGGAAATATACAGGTCTGCTAACTGGCTCCATTGTGAGTGGTCTTGACAGGTATAAAATGAGCAACCTTGGTCAGTCGATCAACGATGACCCAGATTGAATCATGGCCTCGGTTGGATCTTGGAAGTCCGGTAATAAAATCCATTCCAATCTCATCCCACTTCCACTCGGGAATTTTCAAAGGTTGAAGCAATCCAGCGGGCCTGATGTTCAGCCTTGACTCGCTGACAGATGTCACACTTGGCTACGAAAGAACCAATCTCTCGCTTCATTCCATGCCACCAAAATCTTTCTCGAAGGTCTTGGTACATTTTGGTTCCGCCGGGGTGGATTGAATAAGGGGTCTCATGGGCTCCTTCAGGATTAACTCCTTAAGTTCCGTGACATTGGGCACACAGATACGACATTGAATTTCAGCACTCCTTCAGCATCTTCGGTAAAACCGGGTGCTTTGCCGAGGGAAATCTTCTTCTTAATTCCTTCAATGCTTTCATGATCTTTTTGGGCTTCTTTGATTTGATCCATCAGGGTTGGGGCTAACTCTAAATTGGCGAGATAACCATGGCTAACAAGTTCTAGTCCAAAATCTTGAACTCTTTGAACAAGGCTGGCTGTTCGGCTTGGATCAGGGCATTCAGGGTGCAGGTTTGCGACTAAGGGCATCGGCAACTACATTAGCCTTTCCAGGGTGATAATGGATTCCAATATCATAATCCTTGATTAATTCCATCCATCTCCTCTGTCGCAGGTTCAACTCCTTCTGGGTGAAAATATACTTCAAGCTCTTATGATCCGTATAGATCTCACAGCGATGTCCCGCAAGATAGGGACGCCACTTTTAAGAGCAAGAACAACAGCAGCTAACTCCAGTCATGGGTTGGGTAATTCTCTTCATGCGGTCGCAACTGCCGGGACAGATACGACACAACTTTGCCTTCTTGCATCAGAACGCAACCAAGTCCGAGGCGTGATGCATCGCAATACACGTCGAAACTCTGGTGACGTCTGGCATAATCAAAATTGGGGCTGAGGTTAGTCTCTTCTTCAGTTCTTGGAAACTATCTTCACATTTCTGAGTCCATTCAAATTTCTTGTCCTTCTTCAACAGTTGGGTCATGGGTTTGGCTATACTGGAAAATCCTTCAACGAACTTGCGGTAATAACCGCGAGTCCGAGAAAGCTTCGGATTTCAGTCACACTGGTTGGGGCTAACCAGTCAACAATGGCTTGGATCTTCTCGGGTCAACAGAAATTCCTCCGGCAGATACAACATGTCCGAGAAATGCCACTTCACTGAGCCAAAACTCACACTTGCTAAGCTTGGCATACAGCTGGTGCTCTCGGAGGTCTCCAAAACTAGACGCAGGTGTTCAGCATGCTCTTCTTCGGTCTTGGAATAAATAAGGATGTCATCAAGGAAAACTACCACGAACTTGTCGAGGTACTCCATGAAAATCTTGTTCATGAGATTCATGAAATAGGCTGGGGCATTGGTCAGACCAAAGGACATCACGGTGTATTCAAACAAACCGTAACGAGTGGTGAAGGCGGTCTTGGGAATGTCTGTCTCTCGGATCTTCAACTGATGGTAACCTGTCCGAAGATCGATCTTGGAAAAGACTCGGGCTCCGTTCATTTGATCGAACAGATCCTCGATCTTGGGAAGAGGGTACTTGTTTTTAATGGTCACGTCATTCAGCTTGCGATAATCCACACACAGGCGTGTGGTACCGTCTCTCTTGTCCACAAAAATAATGGGTGATCCCCAGGTGAAGCGCTTGGACGAACAAGACCTTGCTGAGCATATCTGCCAACTGCTTCTTCAACTCAACCAGTTCTTCCGGATTCATCCGATAAGGCTTTTGGGATATAGGGATGTTCCTGGGATAAGCTCAATTATGAACTCAATATCCCGGTCTGGCGGCATACCAGGCAACTCTTCAGGGAAAACATCTCGGAATAGGTGAACAACACGGATCTCATCTAGGGCGGGTCGAGCTATGCCTCATGGCATCCGGGTCGGGTGGCTGGTCTCAGATGCATACTCCACTTCAACTCCATCATCAGAAGTGAGAGAAACAGCTCTTCGGGCACAGTCAATACGACCGTGATACTTGGCTAACCAATCCATTCCAAGAATAACGTCTATGCCTTGGTTTCCTAAGATAATTAGGCTGCAAACTTTACTCCTCCAATCTCTATGGGGGTTTCGGAACACATCTGGTTGGTTTTGGCTATTAATCCTGGGGTTTGTACCAACATGGTTTGGGTAAAAGGCTCCCGACTAAACCTCCCTTAGAAACAAACTCTTCGGTAATAAACGAATGGGTGGCACCAGAATCAAACAGAACAGTTGCAGGTACTGAGTTGACAAGGAACGTACCCAGCACAACATCTGGCGCTTCTTCAGCTTCTTCAGCATTGATGTGGTGCAGACGGCCCTTGACAACAGCAGCATTTCCGCGGGGTGCGGCATTCTTGCCATTACCATTTCCATTGCGGCCTTGACCATTGTTCGGTGCATTGGGGCGCTGACATTCCTCTTAGGATTGGGGCATTCTCTGGAGTAGTGACCTTTGTTGCCACATTCAAAGCAGACAACATTGGCATTGGGGTTGAAGTTGTTGAAGTTTCCTCTGGGACGGTTATTGTCATTGGGGCGGTTGAAGTTGTTTGGGCGGTTAGGGAAATTGGGGCGTGGAGCTTGGGGTGGACGATAGCAGGCCTGGGGTTTTGCTGAAAGATACGAGGCTTCTGGCTGCTCGAACCTTCCTGAGCATTCATCCTCCTCTTGCGACCTTCATACATAGACTTGCGCTTGGTCTCCAGCTGGATGGCTTTGTCCACAAGTGACTCCAGATCATAGAAGTCATGGATAACCAGAGCACACTGCAGTTCATCATGAAGTCCACTCATGAAACGCTCCATCTTCTTCTTCTCAGTGTCGGTGTCATCAGGAGCATACCGAGATAAGTCGGTAAACTCATCCAGATAACCGACCACATCTTACTTCCCTGCCTCAGCTTGCGGAACTCATCCTTCTTCCTCTCAATAAGTCCGCTGGGAATATGCTTCTTGCGGAACTTCTCCTGGAACTCAGCCCAGTTGATAACATGACCAGCTTGCTGGAGAGCCTTGGTAGTTTCCCACCAAGCTCGTGCAGGTCCAGCGAGATAGTGGGTTGCATACAGCACTTTCTCATTTTCTCCCACAGCAGCAACTTCCAGATTGTTGTCGATGGTGCGAAGCCAATCATCGGCTTCCAGGGGTGAAGTCCCTTGGAATAGGTGGGTGGGTTGGTCTTCTGGAAATCGCCTAAGGTGGATCGCTGGTTTCCATCGCCATTGCCATTGCCACCATTGTTGTTGTTGTTGTTGTTGTTGTTATTGTTGTTGTTGTAAGCGGCTGCGAGTTGCTGTAGGGCGCGAGTTAGCCTGCGCTCCTCCCGGGCAGCCTGGCGTTCCTCCATGATAAGCGAGAAGTTGGGCGGGGGTTGGGTCCGGTGGTGGTGGTGCGTTCCTTCCGCACGACGGGGCGGCATCCTGAAGCACACCGGGTATGAGGCAAGGCAAAAAGTTCGACTAAGGAAAAGACGTTTCGCGAAGTGGTTGATTAATTTTAAGGTTTATATGGAAAATATTTACACAGATCAAACAAGACAAACATACTTATATATCACAAACATCACATCAAGGAGTTCACAACAACATCAAGCTTACAACATCAAGCTTACAACATCGCCCTACATCTAAGATACATAACACCTGGTTTCCAAAAGAACCACTACTTCGACTCTACTAGCGATAGGGGGTCAACCTAATCCTGCGGTAGTGATCAAGTCACTCGCCTACTGAGGTGGAACCTCCAGCTCTAACACGTAACATCTGACTGGTAGGGTGGCTCCTCGGGTCCTCCTCCTCGTCCTCGAGTACTGCCTCGAGTGGCTCCTCCTCCTCGTCCTCGAGTACTGTCTTGAGTGGCTCCTCCTCGTCAACTAACTCCTCATCGTCGTCCTCCTGATCATAATCCATCTCCTCCACGAAGTCATCATCGTCACTGAGGAAAGCGTTGTTCTCCTTGCGGAGATCCTCGCCCTCCTCCTCCATCTCGTCAGTATGGTGCTCTAGCTCCTCGATCAGCTGGTCCTGCTCTACCACCTTCTTGCGGAGCTTCATGATGGTCTTCCTTAGCTGGGCCCTCTTGCTGAGAAGAGCGACCTTCTCCTCCAGCAGCTTCTCCTCATTCTCGCGAATCTCAACAAGCGAGATGCGATCAAAGTGAAGCTGAACTTAGTGCGCATCAGATCATCCTGGGTGTAATGAAGTAAGAGCTCCATGTCCAGGATGTAGCTCCCAAACATCGGGTGGTAAAGGGTAGGAGTAGGGTGTCCGTCGCTGTTGCGCCTCCCATAGAACCGAAACGGGAGTTTGCCAACTCCGTCTTGTGCTCCTCACAAAGTCGGGCTAGCAACCTCTGTGCGGCAGTACAGAGACCGTCAACCCAGATAGAGGCCTTGGTGGTGAAGATGATCGTCCTAGAACTGGGAGACTTGATGTTCCTGCGAACTGACGACTCGATGAGCCAACTCAGTCTCCCGACTCCGTGAACGTCAACCTGAGCTCCTTTGAACTCTAGAGCGGGGCGACCTAACAGCTTGCTCAACTCGAACAAGTCCCTCTCGAACGTCAGCTTGCTGTCCTTCTCAAGCTGAACGAACTCGGTCCAATGGAGTGCCATCTACAATTTTTAACAAAATTTTAAGTTAGTGAGGTGACAAGTGTATCTAAATTTTAAATGTAGTGAGGCAACAAGTGAGTCGAATTTTTAAGCTTAATGAGAAGTGTGCAAAATTTTAAGGATACAGGGAAAATGTATATTTAATGAGGGTAAAATTTTGCATAAGTAAGAGGATTGGAGATAAACAGTTTTCGAAAATACTTCACTCCTTTATTTTTAGAAATTATCCTTTGTAACTTCTATCTAGCGACCATGCTAATCTAAGGTCTCTTAAAGTCAGGATGGCTCTGATACCAAGTCTGTAGGGACCCCGGACTAGCTGTCCGAAATACCCGATTATGCTTAACACAACGATCCCGTGATCAGTCTGTCGTTGCACATAATCGAATTGGATACCAAAGTTTACATCCATTACAATACCGAATTAAAAGTCTTACATAAATGGTCATTTAGACCAAGTCTTACATAGGTGCCTTCATGGGCCAAACCAAAATATCAGCGGAAGCTACGGCGTAGTTGACATCAAACCCTAACGAAGACGTCCCGACAGGCAGCTGACTTGTGGAGATCCTTAGTTCGCGTAGAAGTCGCCATACTCCTGCTCGGCGTAGTGCTCCTCCTCGTAGTCTGGCTAGGACAATAGCCAGGGACGAAACCGATATGAGTACATTTGAATGTACTCGCAAACTACCCCGACATGAGTTTGCACTAGTTTTATTTTACTTTCATACTTTTACTTATTTAAAACATCTCTATACTTTATTGAAAAAGGTAAGAAGAGTTTTATAACCATCTTTAAAAGAAGTCACCATCTTATTTGTTTCTCCAAAACTCCTCCTTTTTCTGACCATAGCTCACCATGGTCCACTTATTTCAACAACTCATACCACTCCATTTGGTATAGCTGTGTAACACCATCTCCATTTCAGTTTCTTTTAAACTTAAAAGCTTTTCCAAAAACTTGCACATGGTCTAGGACAGCCTCCCAACTGTCCATATCCGAGGACTCGGCTATTCGAATAGTTTTACACTCTGCAGAGTTAGCACGCTTTTCCCACATCCATCCGGCAGCTCATCGTGTCCGCCACGTCTCGCCATACAGGGGGTATGCGAAGTAAGCCGCCAACCATAGCCTGTCCTTTGCTCATGCTAGTATAGGACCCTACCGCTACGAAATTATCATCCTTTCCATCGACACCCAGTCCAGATTCCCCATCGGGAAACCTAAGTGTGAGGACTCGTAGTTCTGCCCGGCGAGCGAACCCTTCAATCCCCCATCCTCAGATGCCAGGACCCAGGTCAGGGGTAGGTCGCCATGACCATCCCCTCATGGAACGAGGTCATCCTCGTTGTTGAGGCATCCCATACTAATATGAGCAAATTATATGACTACGCCCTTTTCCCATATGTGGTTAATGTGGTCGCACAGGGTATCGGTTGGTTGTCATAGTACTAGGACACACTGTGCATTTTTCATAAACATCACCATTTCCACTTCTCCATTCCAACACCGACATTTCGGCATTCCATAATCACGCAAGTATTTCCAATGGAGTTTTGAATAAACCATGTTTATTTTTCCCAACCTATAATTTTTATAAACTATCTTATATTTCTACGTAGGGTGGCAAAATAATATCCATATAGTTTTTGAAAAGGTTTTATAAATCTTTGCTTTAAAAATAAAACATGTTATCAAAGTAGATGCATATATTTGGGGTGCAAGCTCAGAGAGTAGCTTGCCTTGCTCGGCAAAGTGACCTTGGTCTTGATTTTCAGATTCAACAAACTCTCCTTCCTCGATAAATCCGACAGCGTTCTCGTCTAATTAATAAACAAACAAATACAAACAATCACTAATCTATTCAAGCAATATCACAACATTACAATCCTAAATGCTCTAAATAGCCACTGCATACAACAAACAACACCACTTGGTTTCAAATTTAATTGTGTTTACCAATATTTATTTATGCTTCAAATATGGCAGAAATGAGTGGAACATGTTTAATTGCACAACTTGAGTTCTGTTTGTCCTAAAAATACAAACTAAAATTCTACAGAAAGCTACTGATGTGTAGAAGACAACACAATTTGATTTGGATTAATTGGAGTTACCAAACTCCCTACACAAATGTTTTAATCCAGTAACTTAATAACAAGTTTTTGCTACAACTCAAGTTAATGTTGTTCAAAAATTAAATCCCTTTAGGAGTAACTAATCTTAACTAAATGTGATCTAACAAAATTGGTCCTAAATCATTTGGGTTAACGATTAAACATATTTAAATGTTTTAGTGCAGAAGGGTTCTCTAACTTCAACTTTATACTAAACAATTACTACTGCACAAATAATTCTACCAAAATTAGGGAAGCTAATACATGGCAGTACTAAGCTAAAACAATTGGTTTGGAATTATTTGGACTAACAGAGTATCAGAAACAAACAAGTTTAGATTTTAAACCCTCTGTAGTATTTTTAATAATACACTTTTATTATTTATCTAAATGAATTGAATCCAATTGGGTTGGTTAAAAAATTTCATGCTTTCCAGAACAATTGGATTTGATTTATTTGGATGTCTAGATCTCAAGTTATTGAATTTTCAAGTTAGGTCCAGTACTGATTTCACAGAGAAGTTTAAATTCGAAAATATAACTGTTCTGGATAATGTTGAAAACTATGACAGGTGGGGCCTACGTGTCAGCGACACAGTGCGCGCGTGGAAATGTTTAAATATCTGACGAGCGGGGCCTGCTCGTCAGTGGCTGTTCTACTCGAAACGGTACGCGGCCGTTGATGGAAGATCCAACGGCCAAGAGCAAAAGCATCGGCGACGACCTAATAATGGCGTCGCCGGAGCTCCGGCGATGGCGAGGTGGATGATTGGCTCACCTAGGGGGCTCGGGAGGTCGTGGTGATGATGCGAATTGACGATGGAGGCTCGGGGAAGGTTGCTGGAGGACTCGAGCTTGCTGGGACGGCGTGTATCGTCGACGGCGAGCTTCTCCGCTTCCACGGCTAGCTCCAGCAACTCCGGCGAGGTCCTGGCGTTTCCCTATGCACGAAACAGAGGGAAAACGAGGCGTGTGAGTGCGGTGTGGGTGCAGAAGAGAGTACGGGCCAGAAATGAGAGAAAGAGAGAGTGTGGCGTCGCGGCCGTGCTCGACCTCGACGGCGGCAGTGGCTGCGGCAGTGCCCGCCCTCCTGGCGGTGCACGGTGAAATTGGAGCGAGGGAGAGGTCGAGGGAGTGGTGTGGAGTGCAGAGAGGGATAGGGGGGTTTTATAGCGCCGGGATCGGCGTATCGTGGACGGGGCGCACGGACGGCGTCCATGGCGCGCCGGCGAGATATTTCTCTCGATTCCGAGGCTGTGGTACGAAGGGCGGGGCAATGCGACGACGTGCGGGTTCCGGGCGTGTTCTAGAAGGTCTGGGTCGAGTGGCGCGTGTCGAGGAGCAGCGAGGGGCTCGAATTTGGCCGGCGCCGTCCGAGCTCTCCACGGCGGGCATCGGGGGACAGGGCGGCATTGGGGAGAGGGAAACGCTCGAGCGCGAGCAGAGGCTGCAGAGGCAACGAGCGTGGACGATTGCGAGCCAAGGGGGGGGGGCCTGGGGGGCCGGAGAACGGCGAGGCACAGTGAGCTAGGGGGAGGTAGACGATGTCGTTTTTGCCAAAACCCCCTGGCTCTTCTCCTTTCTATTTTCTTTCATTTGTTTTTCAAACCAGAAGCGTTTCTCGATTTTATTTAGGGCACTAAATCTATTTATAAAAATTCAAGAAAATTTGTGAAGCCTTCCCTTAGTATGCAGAAGCTCCACAAAATTTGGCGTTTAAAAATAAAATGTTTTGAATCATTTTTGTTCATAAAGTTTTAGTTATAGTATTTTGGTTTATTTCCATTGTTCTTACTTTTGAATTTTAAATAGGTGTAAAATATTATTTGAGAGAGATAAGTAGTAAGGATGAAATGATAGGGTTTGCATTACCACTCCACTGGATTTTGTTTGAAACAATTTGAGTTTCCCACTTGGAGAATTTGTGTGACACATGTCACATTCATTTTTCTTGTTTCAACTTTTATTTTATTTCTCTTCTTTTCTTCATGTTTTTATTTAGAGCAAGCAACACACATTTAGCAAGAACTAAATAACACAAGCAACAAGAATTAATTACCACAAGTAACAATTTGCAAACAACACATAATAATCAACAAAAGTTTTTGTTGTCTCTCATTTTTGGAATAATAATACTGATAATATTTTTGGGATGTTACACACGTGCTCAAATCCTTCACTCTCAAATCCCACCAAAAGCAACTAATGCTTATGGGGGGAGAAGAGAGGAAGAACAAAGTAGGAGAAACACCAAGAACTCCAAGATCAAGATCTACTAGGTTCCCCTCACTTAGAGGGGGAATGGATTGGTGGAATTGTAGATCTAGATCTTCTCTCTCAAATCCCTCAAAGATAAGCAAGAATCATGGGAGGAATTGGGAGGGGGGCAGGCTTTTCAAGGTCAACAATGGAGGTGAGAGAGGGGAAAACGTGCTTGGAAGAGCTAGCTGGCTGGAGGTAGGAAACCTAGTAGATAGCCGTTGCAGGAAACTTACACCGGAGACTCCGGTCCAGGAGGGCCGGAGACTCTGGCCTTGGCGGAGACTCCGGACCCGGAGGGGGCGGAGACTCCGGTCTCAGGCGAAGATTTCGGGGTCCCTCCGGACCAACTCCGGACCCAACACAGAGGGCGCCTTCTTGTTGCGCCCTTCGCACCAAAAACCTGATGGGCCGGAGACTCCGGCCCCTGAGCACCCCTGAGGCCGGAGACTCCGGTTGAGGCACACCGAAAACTCCGGCCCTGGCACACCGGACACTCCGGCCAGGAAAAACAGCAGCAAAACAGCAAAACCTGAAATGCAATAACTTTCTCGTTCGAACTCCAAATCAGGTGAAACCAATATTAAGAACCATAAATAGAGTTAAGTTGACACACATGGGAAGGTGTGAAACTTTCCTCACGGATAAACCGATAATATTTCCAACACAAAAAGTCAACAAGTTTTTCATCCGGACTCTGTTTTCTATGATCTTGGGCTTGTTTCGAAGATAATCACAAGCTCTACAAGATCATGCATATACACATCATAGTCCATCATGTGAGGAGGAGAACACAAGAGGAGAGTTTGACCTCTCTACAAAAGATGAACCGGTAAAACCTCCAACATCAAAAACATCACAAGATATTCAAATGAAATCCGTTTTTGATGAACTAGAGCTTGGTATGGAGATGAACACAAGCTCTAAATTCTCACATGGATAAAAGCCAAATAAGAACCAAGAAAGATGATATGCCAAATATGCAAAGGTTTGAGCTCTCCACAAAGATGCGATCAAGTTACTCACTTGAGAGCCCCTCTTGATAGTACACCGTCTATCCTATAACCCGGTCTCCCACTAACACCACGAGACCGGTAAAATAGAAACCCTATCAAGATCATACATTTGCCTTGAGCATTCCACTTGAGCTAGATGATGACGATCTTGACTCCCTCAAGTTGGAACACCTTTCTTGATTGTGCTTGCTAGTACATGCTTTATGAAGACTTCTCCAAATACTCCCTCATACACCATGATGGGAGAGCCTTGCTAATCTCCACCTTCATGAATCCACTTGCACTTCATCTTCTTATCTTGATATATATGATGGCTTGGAGATAACATGAAGTTCACTCAATCTTCTTTTCCAAGCCATGCTTGCAATAAGCTCAACTCAAGCCGGCAATTGTCTCCTATAAACCCACCAATAGCATAGTAAACACACATAAGAACCTAACAATAGCATAGAAAATCAAAATAGGTGTCAAAACACACATATGTACTCACATAGTCACTCTCCACGGTTCCACTAGGTGGTGCATCCCTCACTTGGTCCATGGCCGCACTCCAACGAGCACATGCGGGCTTCATCAACTCCCACCGGCCTTGAAGCGACCGGTATGTGCGAGAGATGAACCCACTATTCTTCGGCTTGATCTTGCAATAGTTGTCCTCGATGCGTTGCCAATAGCGTTTACCGGTTTGATCGGTACCGGTGCCTGCATCCATCCCCACAGCTGCCCAAGCACGAACCAAGAGGATATCTTCCGCCTCGGTATAGTTTGTCGAGCGCACGCCGGGGCGGGAAGCGACGGCGAACGCCACTTCCTCTATCTCGACCACCTCCTCCTCGTCATCCCCATCCTCCTCCTCGTCATCACCATCTTCCTCCAAGTCATCACCAACCCTAAAGGGTTCTAGAGACCGAGCCCCGAGGTCCACCTCCACGTCTTGGAGAAGGTCCATGAACGACGTCGCCGGTGCGGACATTTCGTCGAGCACCTCGTGTGCGGCGGGCGATGGTTCGGCGACGGCGGCCGCGAGCTTCTTCCGCGCCTTGGGCACGGCCTTCTTCACGGCCGGGGACGCCCTCGCGGCGATCTTGGAGGCCGCAGCACGCCTTCGGCCGGCTCTTGGGGGCGGCCGGGCCGAGGGAGGAGGCGGCGGCCGGGGCGAGGGACGGCTGCGGCGGGACGACGTGCTGGCCAGCACGCCGCCGCTTGGCGCCGATGTGGGCCGCAGCGACCACGGCGGTGACCTGCGCCTGGCTCGGGGCGGACTGCTGGGTGACGGAGGAGGCGGGCGGGGCCGTGAGGGAGGAGGCGGGCGGCGCGGCGGGCGGCTCCATGGCGCGCGGCGGCCGGCGGCTACGAGCCCGGCGGCGGCGGGAGGAAGGGGATGGGCTGAAAATTCCCTCCCGCGCGTGGAGGATGGAGAATACAGGCTCAGGCTGTTGACCCTCTCCAACCCTCACTTTTAGAGGTTGGGAGGGCGACCCAAGGTCCAATCTCTAATTTTTTTTATGGGTTTAGGGGTTCTAGTCTACGCATTTATTTCGTTTCAACCCGTAAAAAAGCAGTTATTTCTGAGTGTTTAGGGGTTTGATGGTACTACTAGACATGCTCTAAACGGATGCCACAATTTGGGTGGGCTAGAAAAAATAGCTCGCCGGGCTGGACAACCAGAGCCAGGCCGCAATCCAGATCAATTCCCGGATCACAGTGATTAAACCAACGAGGCCTTACGAATCAAACGTACACAATGTTGCCAACTGTCCAAATCTAGAGTTCTTGACTCGAGTGTTCATCTGTCCAAACGTGATGAACGACAGCACTACTGCACAAGAATTGGAAATATTCTATAGCTTGGACAGTCTTGAACAGGTTCCGGAGTGACCATACATAACAATCACATGGCTGTGGAACATGTTTGTGCCATAGTGCTCAAAATGAGTGTACAACACCCAGAAGCAGAGTTAGGAGTTTTACAATATTATTGTGCCAAAGGAAAATGCCAAACACGAAGCTTTATATGCTTAATTTCGCTCAAAGAAGATTCATGGGGAAGTCTAGCCTTCAATGTTTTCACTCGTCAACCGGCCTTTGCCCCAGAACTGAAATGTCTTGATATCGTTTCTGCATTTCCAAAAACCAAAAGAATTATCAACCATGTGACCCCAGTACAAGGATTTAAAGCATTTAGTATATAGCTTCAACGAGCAAGGGGCACCAGCATCTGGTGCTGAGCTAGTGCACACCGTATTTCTGTAGCGTGTAGGAAATATATAAGACTGACTGATGCAGAATGTATGCGGTTGACAATCAGAAATAGGCTAAAGTCGGTGTATGAGAGAATTCCAGAAGTTTTGCCAAATTAAAATAATACAATATTGTGTTATTTTACTGGTTACTGAAAACACACCTTATATGCTAGCACTAAAGAAATGTGAAATATACAATAGCATGCAAGGACATATGAGAAAGATTAATTAGCATATAGCCATATAGGTAAACAGAAATGTGATCAGAAGAACAGTGTGCAAAGCATGGTTTTTGAGTCGCTGTATAGTCGCCAAGTCGTTCTGGCGTGGCTGACTCGCCCAGGCGACTTGACTCACGGAGCGAGTCGCGCGACTTTCTGGCTCGACGGCGACTTTCAGCGATTAGTCGCCGGAAGTAGGTCGCCAGTCGCCTCAGCAACTCTCTCCTGTCTAGAGAGGCGCGGGATTTCAGAGAAGGAGAGGGAAACAGAGGGAAGGGAGGGAGCGGAAGCCTTGGCGCTCGTGGCCATGATAGACGCAGCCGCTCCTTGCCGGATTTCAGAGAGGGAGAGGAACCGCCGCCGCTCCTCGCCGGCGACGCGCGCCCTTCAGATCGACGGCGGCTGGAGCTACGGCGAGGGGGCTCAAGGAGCTCGAGGGGAGAGGCTCGAGCGAGATGGCTGCGCCCTGTGCTAGGTTGGAGCGAGGTGGCTGTGCCTGTGCTAGGTTGGAGCGAGGCGGCGGCGCAAAGGAAGAAGGGGTTTGAGGGAAGAGTGCGTCTACGGGGGCTAGCTGTGCTAGGTTTAGGTTTGAGCGAGGCTGTGCTAGGTTTAGTGAATGGGTGAGGCTGGGAATAGGTTAGCTGGGCCGTGCTGGGCCTGGCCAGCCTAACAACTTCGCTTATATTGTATCAATGGGCTATGCGGGACTGCTCTATTTGCTGCTTGTACGCATGTCAGCTCTGTTTACTTACTGCTATGGCGACTTGGGGCGACTATACAAGCTGAGTCGCTGAGTCAAGTCAGCAAGTCACTAGCCAGAGCCTTGGCGACTTGACTTGACTCGGCGACTCAAAAACCATGGTGCAAAGCATGCAATACATTTGTGAGCCGAACTTGTCTCTTATGTATCCTCAGTCAATATGGAGTACCAGATATGCATATCTGTGTGGAATATGCATTTCCTCCCATACAACTCATTAATCCTTACCTTAACCTTAACCTTAACAAAGCCTTTTGTCCCAAACAAGTTGGGGTAGGCTAGATATGAAACCCTGTCACGAGGACTTCTCATGAGGTCACCCATCCTGGTACTACTGGTGTTTCATATCCATGGGACTGGCTAGTTTTTACGTTGGCTCGCCAAGCCTATCACAACCCTTAGATATGAAACCTTTCATGAGGACTTTCCAGGAGGTCACCCACCCTAGTACTACTCTCATGAGTTTCATATCCATGGGACTGGCTAGTTTTTACGTTGGCTCGCCAAGCCTATCACAACCCTCCTCCTTTATCCGGGCTTGGGACCGGCTATGCCTAGAAGACATAGGCGGACAACTCATTAATCCTATACGAGCAAAATATTTACCAAACATGGTTCAGGACACTATTGAAAGCACTATCATAAAAAGTAGATCATTACATACCTAGACATAGATTGCTGGATTTAGCTATTTACAGTATATCACAACAAGCAGTCATTCCACAATGTCAAAACATTATTGGAGACTTAACACACAAGATAACAGAAATAAGTATCCCCATACAGAGAAATTAAGCATTTAAAAATGGTGTGCCTACTCAACCTATACTTATTCTTACTCACTATGCTACAAGATGGCAAAGCACATATAAACCCATGGCCTTTGAACTAAGCAATTAGCAGAGACCCCCTTCAATGTGATTTTCGTAAGAACTAACTGGAACTTTCTAACGATTCAGTCGGTGCGGCAAAGATCAAAGACACATACTACATATCCTTGCAGGTGACATCGCACTACAAAAATAAATCAACAGAAGCAATCAATCATGTGATGTAAATGCCCTCATTTCGCTGGAAAAACAAGAACCACTGAACATATTATCCCCATCTGATCTCAACAGACAACATAATTACGCAAAAGACGTCTCGGATCATAAGATTGTGTATCGTATTCCCTACTACCCGAATCAGAGATGTAAGATCTAGCACCCGACGGATCACGTAAGGTCAAACGAACAGACGAAAGGGAGGCCGGCAGAGAGAATATTACCCCGAGGTTGTTCATCTCCCAGACCTTGTTGACGCCGTAATCCACCAGCTGCAGACAAATCAAATCCCAGATGTTACGAGGCCGGACCGGACAGCGCGCGACGACGCGCAGATCTGAAGACGGGGATCGGAAAGGGGAGCGGCGCTTACCCGCTCGCCGGCGAAGGCGCCGGCGACGACGAAGGTGACGTAGACGCCGTTACGGCGCATCACCAGGCGGTACATGCCTTCCCAGAGACCCATCTTCGTCGTCGGCGGCGGCTGCGTGCGCGGGGGACGGTGGAGGTTGGGCACGCGACGACAGGTGGAGCAGTTCCGTTTCTGTGAGCGTTTCGATGGGAGTCTCGGGGACCTCACGCGATTTCTACCGTGTTATTTCTTAGGTGGGCCGCGTTGCGATAATCTGGCCCGTTTTGCGTGTTTTCAGGCTGCTAGACCCACGTTGAACCCGAGTGGGCCACTATCCCTATGGTGCCTGGTGTACACGGGTATGTGCAGCAGGAAAGAAACCAGCCCGGCCCATTATTGTACATCCGATTCAGCGATAATCAATATGGATCCGAGTGAGTTGCAGCAAACCTTCGCATTCTAAAAAAAAAGTGTTTTTGTATGCTAAAACAATACTCCCTCCGTCCAGATTTATAAGTCTTGCGCGTATCACTAGGTTGTGAATTTGACCAATCTCTACTATATAATATCGTTAAAGGTGATGGTCGGCGACGGTACGTCATAATAGAGCTACCCTTAAAGTTGATACAAATTACGCACCATGTCAAAAGGTTCGAAATATAAGATTCGGGAGTCGGAACACGGCGCATAGCGTCGGAACGATCAGCTCGTCGGGTGCCGTCCATCCCGTCCATGCCGTAACCAAATTGGATTTGTCCACTGCGTGCGAGCCGGAAGACCGATTTGAGTATCTGTCGTTGGTATTCCTACTTTTCTCGTGCTCCAATCGATGAACGAGATAAGATGAGAGAGTCGCAGAGATGGGGAAAGTATGAGAGAGAATATGTCAGCTTGCCAGATACGCGATCGGTATGGGTTAGCGTTTGGCCTAGGCCTGGGATTTCTGATCGGACCAGCTCCTCTTGGTATACTCCACCTTTTAAATAACATATTTTTTTACTCCATTTGATCTAAAAAAATCTGTCACAGCTTGTACTCTGATTTGTACATCCTCAGTTTTTCTTCCCGGTAATTTTAACGGATCAAAGGAAGTAACCTTTTTCCTCGTCCCCATTGATCATGCTTGGATGGAGTGTTTTAGCAGCCATTACCATACGAGAAAATAGCAAAAAAAATCACAATTTAGTTGAACCAATGGGATTTGCGTCGTCGCCGTTGGGGAGCGTGACGAGGGTCTCGAGCAAGGCCAGGAGGAAAACAGTAAGCGTCGCCCGAGACGGCAGTGGTGGTGCCTTCGACACGCTCTCCAGTGAGGTCTCGGAACACCAACCTTCAGACTCCGTCGGCCGGCACAAGGGAAAAGCCAAAGTGGTAGCCTTAACAAACAAATGATCTATGCACATACGTTGTATTATTCTCATTGTTGACATTTATGTCTACTTATTTGTATGACCATCTCATACTATACTAATCCTTGCAGGATCATGGTAGCCAGTTATACTTGTGGAGTTGTGGTGGTCGTGCATATAAATTGTTGCTCGACATTCATGGTTGCAAAGTAAACAACTATTTGAGTAATGTCTCTCCATATATTTTTTTCGTACCTTTTGGTCCCTTGACGTTGTTTCGATCATGGCGTATACGTATAGGTCACCTCAAAATAGGGATGATACAGGAACAAGCAAAAATATCAGATTTTGTTTTGAGAAATTACCGAAGACAAGTAGATGACAAAGTTCTTAATTACCTGATCTTCCAAAAATAAAAATAAAATCAACAAAATAATACTTCGTTATAGTTCATTCAGTTAGAACGAACAACAAACATCAAATGTAGGGTGAGATAGAAGTATGTAACGTTCTGATTGGATGGAGAGCATGCCCCAGTAGTTTGAGTAACCCGACATTTACTCGATTGGATGTGTCTTAATTTGTACATCCTCCACGCCGCGACGGAAAAATATGGGGGACCGTGGCAACGCACGGGCATTCAACTAGTATAATATATATTTATAACGTGAAAATTATACCATTAGAAAATATAACATCTGAATTTTCTAATGATATGTTTTTCATAATATATTTCTCGTACTATCTTGGTCAAATTCACGACCTAGAAATACGCATAAGACTTATAAACTGGGACAAAGGGAGTATGTTACTCTCTCCATCTAAAATATAATGCGTATTTTATTTTCGTTGGTCAATTGGTTACAACATGGACTATGATTTGTATTTATGATATATTCATAAAATAATTATAAAAATATATGAAATAAAAATTTAAAGATGAAACTGTAGATGTCATTTATACATTCTCGATCCATGTATGTTTGTAATAACTCTGTCACTAAATAAGTGTACGTTTAGTTTTTTAAGTCAAACTATTCTAATTTTAACCAAGTTGAAAAAAGTATCAGTATCTTTGACATAAATTAGTATATTATGAAAATACTTTTCAAGATGGATCCAATGATATTAATTTGGTGTTATAAATATTGCTGCTTTTTCTATAAAGTCGGTTAACTTAAGAAATCTGACTTAAGCCAAAGCTAAAAGTACACTTATTTAGAAACGGAGTGAGTAGGAGTATATACTAGTGGTAAAACTCATGCATCAAATATCAGCAAAATATAACGTGGCTTATCTTTTGGTACGGAGTGGAGTATATTTTTCCTTCTGAACAGATCGTTTTAAGTGCTGACGGATCATTTTGAGGCTTGTGGTTGCCGAGCAAGAAGGAAAAGAACCTGTGCAATCCAATCCATGCTCAATTCCAAACTTAGAGCTTTTCGTGTCCATCGGTACTAGATTCCTTGGCGCGGCTTGCCGCGCGCCACCCGCCGTAGACACTGGTTTTCAGTTTGCAAAACGCTATGACCAACATTTTTAATATGACACAATAGTTATGCATAGCAAAGCTTTACAGGTTTAGAGCAAAGCACAATGCTCTTACATACACAGATTATAAGTCTCCCAGGATAAGTAGGTTCTTAATTACAACATGTCAAACATTCTTAATTACAACATCTCGAACATCACCCGCCTTTGACACTTGTATTCCATTGACAGGCAACAATTGCTACATAATAGTCACAGTCGAATCTTAGAGCAAAGCACGGTGCTCTCTCATACATGAAGTTTACACCAATAAGAGTTTTTTGGATAGATAGGTCTTTGTCACACGCCTCCTGACTTCCGCATTACTAATGGATGGATGAAATGAAATGTGAAACATTACTTACAATAAAAATGATACTCAACTGTTAGGCATATGTAGAGAATATAGGAAATCATATAACATCAAGAACTAAGAACATTAAAATTACATATATAAGGTTTACATCCATGGAAGTCTTGTAAGAATATTTGAAATGGGAACCACAAATTATGAGAAAAATAACTATAGACCTGACAAATGGAAAGTGGTCAAAAGAAGGAATCAATTAAGCATAAACTCAAGACTGATGATTGGTACACAGATGTAGCATTCAATTTGAATTTATGTCGCAGAATGGAGTGTCCGTTAACATGAATGAGGGAGAACGCAAACAAAGAGACTCACTGTAATTGCATTTGACAATGATGATGCTTCTATTAGCAGTGCTGGAACTGTAATAGCATTTGACAATGATAATGCTTCTATTAACAGTGCTGGAACTGTAATAAGTAGCGATGGACATTGAAATGTCTTCTTAAAATAGAAGACAGCGAGGCTATCAGACTGAGTAGCCTCGTGACCAGTAAAGGCAGTTTCCTAAAACACTATAGAGAGGATTGTGGCATAGTAATATATGGAATTACATTGTCACATACCACTCCTTTTTCTCTACTTATACCGACCATAGAAGACTCAACTCGTCATGGTATCGTAAAATCTCTCAATACTTTAGAAGTTCTCATTCAACAACACAAAGTAAACGTACTTAGCTTTAGCAAGGTTGTATAATTGACATGAGGTCTTTTTAGACAAATTTAAGAAATTCCTTCTTTTCAAGGCAACATGATTATTGCCTGGTCATGTGCATGTCAATTTCAAATGGACTTCATCACTCAAATCTGTACCTAAACACAACTATTTCATATGGTAGACCAACACTTAACATATCAAATCCCAAAAATAGAAACATATAGTGTGGCATTTGAAAAAAAGGCTATCTATTTATGCAAGGATAACCCATGAGCTTGAGTAGAAGCCCAATGATACATATTAGTTGTTTTCTAGCATCACACAACAGCCACGAAAAGGTCCTTCATCTACTTACAGAGATCCTTCATCTTTTAAGCAGAAAACTGAAGTTCAGAACTCGAGCGAACTACAAGCAAGAATCAGATTAGCCTTTCACAATATTAGATCATGATAAAATTCGAATGTTAAAAAGGCCTAATGTTACACAAAATATCACTGTGTGCAGCAAAAATTCAGTTATACACTGAGAACAAACCGTCCAACCAAATTGCACAATTAGATGCTCTATGAAAAGCCTGCAACATAATCTAAGAATTATATTTAGAAACTAATTCGAAATTATGGACAGACCAGCCAAGAATTTGAGTTAAAGATAAGTGTTTTAAGGAATCAGCTAGAGTACTTCCTCTAGCTGAACCTATTGACCGAGTTCAGAACAGCACAAGCTAGGATTGAATTAGGATCAGTCAGATAGGGAGCTAGCAAAGTGCAGATTGATTCAGTGCTCCAAGTCAGAAAGATTAATGCTTCAAAACTATCTGCTTCCCTAGTCATCGATCGACTACAGGAAGGGAATAAACAACCACATCCAACCAAGCATTTCAGGAAGTGCAAGCAAATACATGGAAACAATATAGAGTTATTTCTAAACATAGCAACATCGCAGTGTTCTTTGATCCAATTCTTAACACCTTACAGTACCTATATTTAGATATAGCTCATTGGTTAAGAAAGAAAATAGTGCATTACCTGACAGTACTTGTTCTTGGATTCAGTTCTACATAACCTAAATTCAGACAACTCAAGAAATACTTTTCACAGCAATTAAAAATTGAACTGGATAAATAAATTTTCAGTTGCCCTAATAATGGTAAATTTATATGTGAAATGTTTTAATTGTCGTGGAGAACGTACCAAACTGCAGTGTAAATTTAAATGTAAAATGTTTTCATTGTTTACCGACTTCTTAAGTTTGGCTAGAAAGTAAATAAGAAACTCTCGTAGTAAATAGGAACCAACCAGCAAAATGGATGGTGGAATCACCGCCTAACGGAAAGATGTTGGGTGGGAACAAATATACATGGTGATACACGGTGAGGAAACAAACAGATGAAAACATTATCTCAAACATAAAACATAAGCCATAAAAGGGCTTCAGAATGAAACAATCTAATAGAAAAAAATGATGTTTGGTCGCTGTTTTAACAGATATGTAACTAAGAAGACAATCCCACGTCAATCAGGCTCCAAATTGATAAGCATGGTACCTATTAGTAGACGGCACTCAATCAGCCATCGATGATTCATCGTATTCTTTGTGCGGCTGAAGTTGCGAAGGAACCGAAAACCTTCAGGCTCCTTTCCCAATGGTCTATATTTCCTGAAAATATAGTAAAAGTCATTATGTTAAGCAATTAAATTAGACCATCCTCATTACTAAGGCTCATTATGTTAAGTAATTAAATTTGGCCTTATTTCAAGGACCCTGTAGTGCCATTTTACAATTATTTAAGGCTGTTGCCACCAATTTTTGCCTGGCGAGAGTTATCTGCTAGTGGTGCTCATAGAGTATTCTTTGTTCTTATTTTAAGTCTTGAGATACCATCAATTTCATGTTGTCATAAACTTGGGCTATCATAATACTAGGTGGTTTGCAAGTTGGAGGTGGAATAAATTTGGAGAATGCAATGTCTTACCTTAATGAAGGGGCAAGTCACGTGATTGTAACTTCTGTACGTGTTCATGCTCTATTTTTGTGTAAATAATGCCATTATCTTTTTTCTTCACGCCGTGACTCCTTTATGCCTCTGTTTGTTAAATGTATATTAGCTTATAGTGTAAGATTGTTGCCTGACCTGCATCATATTTCCACTTCACATCCATCTCTTCTTTGTAAAATATGTAAAAACTTAATTTTTTCGATATTGATATTGTTGTTTTCCCAAAGCTAAATAATGCTGGAGCAAGGCTACTATAAATCATATCGATAATCACTTATCCACAACTGCTGCCAATTATCTATTGCCACATTTTGGCTACTCATTTATTGCCAATGTGATTGCTTCGTGGGTGCCTGTTTTTCTTGATGACAAGGACTCTCTGAGAGCCTCAAGGGCTAGTATTAGTTAAAACACGTTCTTTGAAGTTGGAAAGGATTTGTTAATTTCTGTTTGGAATCAGCTGGTTGCCACCTGCTGCTCAGAGCCTGGAATTCTTTACCATCTGCTTGAGTTGCTAATCAGTTTTTTTGTACATGACTCACCAGTTGAATATCTGCAACTTATGTATTTGAGTCTTTCATGCAGTATGTGTTTAGTGATGGCAAAATGAACATTGAAAGGCTGACACAACTTGTTGAGCTTGTTGGGAAACAAAGGCTTGTTTTGGACCTTAGTTGCCGAAAAAAGGTACCGAATTCATCTCGTATTCAAAGTTTGAAGTATGTTAATGAGCTGAACATTAGTGCTATTTTTCAATTCTGCCTTCTTGTGGTCAACCTTTTGAATCTTGTAAGCAACCTACCTGAAATGTTTTCTAGAATTAACATGGTTTGTTGACCATCTTCATCCAAACATAGTGCATTGCCTTACCTAAATGAAACAATTACAGTGAACACATGCTGATCTAAGCCCACTGCATAAATAGTAAGCGTGAGAACGGATCATAACCATTTCTCCGATGGCCACTTTTGTTTTACTGACAGCTCTTTTTATCTTCGGTTTATCTTACCAAAATGTTTCTGGTTAGGATGGCAGATATGCCATTGTGACTGACAGATGGCAGAAATTCAACGATGTCTTTGTGGATGGGCCTACATTAGAACGCCTTGCTGCCTATGCTGATGAGTTTTTGGTTCATGGAGTTGATGTGGAGGGCAAAAGGTGAACCATGTTTTTGTAGTAATTAAACCGTTGTTTATTGATGTGATGTAGACATGTAGTATAGCCACCCTTGATAGGAATTAGGATATAATTATCTTGTCGTTTTAACTTCCGGTATTTCTATTATCTATATGATGGTGCGTTTGCCACAGTTTTTCTTGAGTTTCAGAACTGATTTTATCTGCACAGATCTTTGTGTGCGTGTGTGTGCATTTGAGCGACACATCGAACATGTAAGCTATGGTTTGTGTGGTTGATTTTACCCAGTGGTACATATATGGGATTTCTCTGAGAGAAAAGTCATCCTTTTTTCATTGATATTCCTCCAAGATACTGAACAATATTATTCAGCAAAAACTTAGACTCCATTGCAGTACATAGACCAGCCCATCCTATTCAGCATCTCACAACCAAGCACACTGTTATTTGCAGGCAGGAATGTTTTGTACTTCTATGTGGGTTTATTTATGCTTTCCCTTTGTTTTTAAGTTTATGAGTTACTACTTAGTACTTACTAGTGACTCTTCAGTAGTGCACTTTCTGTTCGTTGACGCTTAATGATTTAGTTTAATCTCACCGAAACCAGATATCAGCCATGATCTCTTCTTGTTGGTTGTCCTGCTCTGGCAGCGTAAATTTTTCTTTGAGCATAGTTACTTAGTCTAATTTAAGCTATTACATGAATTGCAGGTTAGGAATTGATGACGAACTTGTGTCACTATTGGGACAGTATTCACCTGTAAGTACAGTTCTATACTGATGCATTAGTTTAGTTCCGTGTTCCGTTTTTTCACTATTTTCTTTTTTTAATCTTTAATCATTTGTTTTCTCATTGTGACGGCACCTTGTAGTTTTTATCTAATTGTTGTACCATTAAGAAATCAATCAAATGATGTGTAGCAAGATGATTAAAACATTTTATACTAGTTGCTCAACCATCTTTCTGTTTTGATTTTACCAAACTTGAATGCATTAGAACTGAAATTTAACGAATTATATATTTAGGTGAAATAGAAGGAATCTGAGGCGCTCGTTCATGTTCAGTTTTGTTAGAGTAGCTGTATGTTATGTGTACTCAAAACAACCGTGTACATTGTTTTGGAGAGCAAACGATGTGTAGCAAGTTGAGATCAAACACTTAATACAAGTTGCTCAACCATCTTTCCATCCTTGATTTTATTGAACTTGAATGCGTTTAGAAATGAAACGCGATCAATTATATTTCATTGCAGATGTGTTCAATTTTATGTTTTAGAGTCCCTTTTTGTTTATGTGTACTCAACATGGGCCTCTAATATATATATCTTTGGCTCTGTAGATCCCTACAACATACGCTGGGGGAGTGTCAATGATGGACGACTTGGAGAGGATAAAGCAAGCAGGCAAAAGCCGAGTCGATGTTACTGTCGGGAGTGCCCTAGACATATTCGGGGGAGATTTGCCCTATAACAGCGTTGTCAGTTGGCACAAGGAGCAAAACATGGTTAGCCAACGGTGAAGAAATCATTTTTTTAATATAGAGAGCATAATCGAGGCTCAGCTCATTTGTGATCCGCACCTTGACCATTGCTGTCTGGTTGTGGTTGTATGGCTTGTTTGGGAACAACATGGTAGCCGAACAGTCTTGTGTGACGTGTCGAAGCTGAAGCAGCTTGACCAGGCGTCAATTCAGTATCGTAGAGGATTAAGAGCTAGTGAAGCAGCTTGACCAGGTCCACTCGGAATTAAGACACTAGTGCATTCTGTTGTGTTGTAATGATGAATAAACAGAAGTTTGAACTGCGGAGGTGTACTAGCTGCCAGTGGCATGTGGTCATAGCTGAATCTATCAAACTGCCTCTTGTTGTGAGAGAGACCTGTTACTGCAGCGGAGTGAGTCCAAGACTCCTTGCGCAACAACCGGCAGGTAAAATTGATCCGAGACCGACAGTGGTGGCAAGAAGAAGCCAAAAGGGTAGGAGACTGGAGGTTTCAGGAAAAAGAAAGGCAGGAAACTCCGAGAAAACTGTCGCCTTGTTGACTTGTTTTATGGTCAGATTGATTTTGGGAGGTAGATATGTTCTTCACCTTAGGAACCGCATGACTCGTCAGAAATCTCGGTCGGACGACTGAAACGAACGAGGAAGCGGTGGCTGAAGAAGGAAATTAGAGGCGGTTCACATGTCAGGGTCTCTTTGAATTTTTTCATAAAAAAATTGGAGGATTCTTTTCTAAGAAAACCTTTTGGATCAAATGAATGACACATCTAAAATTTGGACTGGATGTTACACCCTAGGAATTTCAACATTCACTCTAACCTGTATTTTACACTCATGTGCGCAAGATCGAGACACTTTTCCTATGTTCCATCTAAACGACAATTCCTACGTTTCTCTCTTTTAATTTGCATCTGCGATCCTCTCAAACTCCCGCGTTTTGTAAACCCTGATCCTGTGATTCAAAGAAGCCCTCAGTTTGTGCGTCGTTCTGCCCATGGTAAAATCTCCACAGATGGTCCCGATCAACACATTCATTCGCTCGTTAAGCACGCGTGGAGGCAGCAAGCAATGAAGAATTTCTGGTGCTGCCCTGCCCGCATAAGTGTGCGGATGAGGGGTGGCGGGCCAGACGACATTACCATAAAGAAGATGCACTAAACAAAAGCAAATCGCCTCCGCACCACACCTCCACTGCCACTTTAACCGTTGCCTCCTGCCCACCACACCAGCTGCCATTCCTTTGCTAGCAGCCATTTCAAGGTGCGCTTGCTAGCAGACTCCCGGCGATCAGGTGATGTTTACTCTTTAACCGGCTGCGTGCCGATTCCACGCCAAGATCCCGGGGACATTGTCTTCCCTATTCGAACTGAACCACTGTTTTTGTACAACATGATGCGGCATTTTACCTAGCACCTGGCTATAATTATAAAGATTCACAAATACAGCGGAGGAAAACAAACAAAACTTTACGTGCAAGGGATCAAGTGGGCCACGCTATCCAAGGCAAGATTGGGATACCTTTTAGCTCACATATCTTCACTTCTAATTTCAGTACTACCTCCGATCCTAAAAAAGTTTTGGAAGTTATACCTAGAAATTGTACTGATCGGTTCATTACCAGCGACACATTTTCTGGATCGGAGGGAGTAGGAAAAAAAATCCTTTGAAGAAGGATATCGAGAAAAATCCTAATATGCTCCATCAAACCTTCAGAATTACCACATGTCCCCTCTTAAGTAGGGATGGTAAATGTGTACCATTTACTCGCGTACCCTGCGGGTAAAAACTCTATTAGGGCAAGGATTTAGGATAAAAAGATACCCACAAGAATATAAATAGTGAAATCTCGTATCCATCGGGCACAGAGGGTACAGGCATGAGATTGCATAACCCATCCCCATGTGCCCTTATACCCGTGTGAACTCTGTCAACTTTGTCACGAGTGTATGAAATTAAAGTGTGTATGACTGTCGTTGTTTATAACTATGTGCTATTGTTTATCATTACGGCGTGTTGTTGCTTATGAGCAAGTGTTACTGTTTAGAGAATGTGCTGCTGTTTACAATATGTTGTTGTTTATAATAAGCTAATCTTATAATTATTTTTGTATGTTTCTGTTTATAGCACATTTTGCCTCAATCTGTTGTGTTGCAAACACTGAGGGTATGGGTACAGATGACGGGCAAGAATGAGGAGACGGGTAAGGGGATGGGGTGACTCCACCCGCACCCGTCCCCGTAGGTGCCATCTCTACTCTTGAGGACATTACCATCATAACATGTCGAGAATGCAAGGGATAAGAGCATCTCTAGCAGATGCTGGATAAGCCCCTCGGCCCGGAAAATTATATCCGGGCCGCCGGATAAGCAGTGCCACGGTCTATATTTAATCTGCTAGGAGGGTCCTTTCCGGTACCAAATCCGAAACCCTCCGCCGCTCCCAGTCTTCCGTCGCCGCAACCCTAGCATAGCTCCGGCGAGCAATCCACCGAGCACTGCCGCTCCTCTCCCCTAATAACCTTCAGATCCATGGCCGGTAGCAGCCTGTGCAGCTCCGGCGGGCGCGGAGGAGGTGGAGGAGGCCGCGTGCCACCGAAAGACGACGCAGCGCGGAAGCGCGCGGCTCCTACAAGGCTCGCCGGTGGACGGGGCTCCTCCCGGAGAGAGCGCACAACACGGAGGTGGTGAAAGGACAAGGATGTCGCCTAGAGGGGGTGAATAGGCGATTAAAAACTTTTCCGGTTTAGGCTTGATAATTGCGAAATAAAACTAGGTGTTTAAATTAACAAGCCAACAACCTAAATAAACTAGGCTCACCTATGTGCACCAACAACTTATGCTAAGCAAGACAAGCAACAAGGTGATAGCAATAGAATACTTCAAGCACGAAGGCTATCACAATGTAAAGTGCATAAGTAAACAACTCGGGTATAGAAATAACCGAGTCACGCGGAGACGAGGATGTATTCCCGAGTTCCTCCTTTTTAGGGGAGTACGTCTCGTTGGAGAGGTGTGAGCCAACACAATGGCTCAACAGCCACAAAGGCTTCACCTTCTTCTCCGATGAACCGCACCACAAAAGGTTTGGTTCACCTTTCACTATCGGAATCCTTCAAGACGGAATCTGGAGCCTTTACAACAACAACCCGAGGCTCAACCCACAAAAGGATTGGGGGCTCCCGAATGGCTACAAGTGACCACAAAAGGTCTCAACCACCACAAGGGCGTCTAGGGTCCAAAGACCCAAGAGTAACAAGCTCACAAACTTCCAACTTCCACGAATCCTCGTGGAGAGCACAAACCAATGCACAATGCAATGGCAAGAGCACAAGTTGTAGGGACCCCGGACTAGCTGTCCGAAATACCCGATTATGCTTAACACAACGATCCCGTGATCAGTCTGTCGTTGCACATAATCCGAATTGGATACCAAAGTTTACATCCATTACAATACCGAATTAAAAGTCTTACATAAATGGTCATTTAGACCAAGTCTTACATAGGTGCCTTCATGGGCCAAACCAAAATATCAGCGGAAGCTACGGCGTAGTTGACATCAAACCCTAACGAAGACGTCCCGACAGGCAGCTGACTTGTGGAGATCCTTAGTTCGCGTAGAAGTCGCCATACTCCTGCTCGGCGTAGTGCTCCTCCTCGTAGTCTGGCTAGGACAATAGCCAGGGACGAAACCGATATGAGTACATTTGAATGTACTCGCAAACTACCCCGACATGAGTATGCACTAGTTTTATTTTACTTTCATACTTTTACTTATTTAAAACATCTCTATATCTTTATTGAAAAAGGTAAGAAGAGTTTTATAACCATCTTTAAAAGAAGTCACCATCTTATTTGTTTCTCCAAAACTCCTCCTTTTTCTGACCATAGCTCACCATGGTCCACTTATTTCAACAACTCATACCACTCCATTTGGTATAGCTGTGTAACACCATCTCCATTTCAGTTTCTTTTAAACTTAAAAGCTTTTCCAAAAACTTGCACATGGTCTAGGACAGCCTCCCAACTGTCCATATCCGAGGACTCGGCTATTCGAATAGTTTTACACTCTGCAGAGTTAGCACGCTTTTCCCACATCCATCCGGCAGCTCATCGTGTCTGCCACGTCTCGCCATACAGGGGGTATGCGAAGTAAGCCGCCGACCATAGCATGTCCTTTGCTCATGCTAGTATAGGACCCTACCGCTACGAAATTATCATCCTTTCCATCGACACCCAGTCCAGATTCCCCGTCGGGAAACCTAAGTGTGAGGACTCGTAGTTCTGCCCGGCGAGCGAACCCTTCAATCCCCCATCCTCAGATGCCAGGACCCAGGTCAGGGGGTAGGTCGCCATGACCATCCCCTCATGGAACGAGGTCATCCTCGTTGTTGAGGCATCCCATACTAATATGAGCAAATTATATGACTACGCCCTTTTCCCATATGTGGGTAAATGTGGTCGCACAGGGTATCGGTTGGTTGTCATAGTACTAGGACACACTGTGCATTTTTCATAAACATCACCATTTCCACTTCTCCATTCCAACACCGACATTTCGGCATTCCATAATCACACAAGTATTTCCAAAGGAGTTTTGAATAAACCATGTTTATTTTTCCCAACCTATAATTTTTATAAACTATCTTATATTTCTACATAGGGTGGCAAAATAATATCCATATACTTTTTGAAAAGGTTTTATAAATCTTTGCTTTAAAAATAAAACATGTTATCAAAGTAGATGCATATATTTGGGGTGCAAGCTCAGAGAGTAGCTTGCCTTGCTCGGCAAAGTGACCTTGGTCTTGATCTTCAGATTCAACAAACTCTCCTTCCTCGATAAATCCGACAGCGTTCTCGTCTAATTAATAAACAAACAAATGCAAACAATCACTAATCTATTCAAGCAACATCACAACATTACAATCATAAATGCTCTAAATAGCCACTGCATACAACAAACAACACCACTTGGTTTCAAATTTAATTGTGTTTACCAATATTTATTTATGTTTCAAATATGGTAGAAATGAGTGGAACATGTTTAATTGCACAACTTGAGTTCTGTTTGTCCTAAAAATACAAACTAAAATTCTACATAAAGCTACTGATGTGTAGAAGACAACACAATTTGATTTGGATTAATTGGAGTTACCAAACTCACTACACAAATGTTTTAATCCAGTAACTTAATAACCAAGTTTTTGCTACAACTTAAGTTAATGTTGTTCAAAAATTAAATCCCTTTAGGGGTAACTAATCTTAACTAAATGTGATCTAACAAAATTGGTCCTAAATCATTTAGGTTAACCATTAAACATATTTAAATATTTTAGTGCAGAAGGGTTCTCTAACTTCAAATTTATACTAAACAATTACTACTGCACAAATAATTCTACCAAAATTAGGGAAGCTAATACATGGCAGTACTAAGCTAAGAAAATTGGTTTGGAATTATTTTTACTAACAGAGTATCAGAAACAAACAAGTTTAGATTTAAACCCTCTGTAGTATTTTTAATAATACACTTTTATTATTTATCTAAATGAATTGAATCCAATTGGGTTGGTTAAACATTTTCATAAGCTTTCCAGAACTATTTGATTTGATTTATTTGGATGTATATATCTCAAGTTATTGAATTTTCAAGTTAGGTCCAGTACTGATTTCACAGAGAAGTTTAAATTCGAAAATATAACTGTTCTGGATAATGTTGAAAACTATGACAGGTGGGGCCTACGTGTCAGCAACACAGTGCGCGCGTGGAAATGTTTAAATATCTGACGAGCGGGGCCCGCTCGTCAGTGGCTGTTCTACTCGAAACGGTACGCGGCCGTTGATGGAAGATCCAACGGCCAGGAGCAAAAGCATCGGCGACGACCTAATAATGGCGTCGCCGGAGCTCCGGCGACGTCGAGGTGGATGATTGGCTCACCTAGGGGGCTCGGGAGGTCGTGGTGATGATGCAAATCGATGACGGAGGCTCGGGGAAGGTTGCTGGAGGACTCGAGCTTGCTGGGACGGCGTGTATCGTCGACGGCGAGCTTCTCCGCTTCCACGGCTAGCTCCAGCAACTCCGGCGAGGTCCTGGCGTCTCCCCTGTGCACGAAACAGAGGGAAAACGAGGTGTGTGAGTGCGGTGTGGGTGCATAAGAGAGTGCGGGCCAGAAATGAGAGAAAGAGAGAGTGTGGCATCGCGGCCGTGCTCGACCTCGACGGCGGCAGTGGCTGCGGCAGTGCCCGCCCTCCTGGCGGTGCTCGGTGAAATTGGAGCGAGGGAGAGGTCGAGGGAGTGGTGTGGAGTGCAGAGAGGGATAGGGGGGTTTATAGCGCCGGGATCGGCGTATAGTGGACGGGGCGCACGGACGGCGTCCATGGCGCGCCGGCGAGATATTTCTCTCGATTCCGAGGCTGTGGTGCGAAGGGCGGGGCAATGCGACGACGTGCGGGGTCCGGGCATGTTCTAGAAGGTCTGGGTCGAGTGGCGTGTGTCGAGGAGCAGCGAGGGGCTCGAATTTGGCCGGCGCCGTCCGAGCTCTCCACGGCGGGCATCGGGGGACAGGACGGCATTGGGGAGAGGGAAACGCTCGAGCGCGAGCAGAGGCTGCAGAGGCAACGAGCGTGGACGATTGCGAGCCAAGGGGGGGGGGGGGGGCCTGGGGGGCCGGGGAACGGCGAGGCGCGCGGCGTCCGGCGTCGACACGCACGGCACAGTGAGCTAGGGGGAGGTAGACGATGGCGTTTTTGCCAAAAAAAAAACCTGGCTCTTCTCCTTTCTATTTTCTTTCATTTGTTTTTCAAACCAGAAGCATTTCTCGATTTTATTTAGGGCACTAAATCTATTTATAAAAATTCAACAAAATTTGTGAAGCCTTCCCTTAGTATGCAGAAGCTCCACAAAATTTGGCGTTTAAAAATAAAATGTTTTGAATCATTTTTGTTCATAAAGTTTTAGTTATAGTATTTTGGTTTATTTCCATTGTTCTTACTTTTGAATTTTAAAATAGGTGTAAAATATTATTTGAGAGAGATAAGTAGTAAGGATGAAATGGGAGGGTTTGCATTACCACTCCACTGGATTTTGTTTGAAACAATTTGAGTTTCCCACTTGGAGAATTTGTGTGACATATGTCACATTCATTTTTCTTGTTTCAACTTTTATTTTATTTCTCTTCTTTTCTTCATGTTTTTATTTAGAGCAAGCAACACACATTTAGCAAGAACTAAATAACACAAGCAACAAGAATTAATTACCACAAGCAACAATTTGCAAACAACACATAATAATCAACAAAAGTTTTTGTTGGCTCTCATTTTTGGAATAATAATACTGATAATATTTTTGGGATGTTACAATCCTTCCCCCCTTAAAATAAATCTCGTCCCGAGATTTGCTAGGCTTAGGTACTAAAGAGGTTTGGGAATTCGCTCCTAAGATAATCTTCGCGTTCCCAAGTTGCTTCTTCTTCAGAGTGGTTAGTCCACTGGACTTTGTAGAACTTGATCGCGCGTCTTCGGGTAACACGAACATCTTCTTCGAGAATCTTGAGGGGTCTCTCGCGATAAGTCAGGTCTTGGTTCAGGTCGATGGAGAGGTGGTCGATGTTTTTGAAAACATCAGGCTGGTCAGGAACTTCAGACACTTCCGGAGCAAGGAAATGTGGAAGACATCATGATAATCTCCTAACTCTGGGGCAATTCCAGCTGATAGGATACTTCTCCTCGACGAGCATGATCTTGAAGGGTCCAATATACCTTGGCGCTAATTTTCCTTTGACATGGAAACGCTGCATTCCTTTAAGGGGTGTCACTCGGAGATAAACATAATCTCCGATACTGAAAGTGAGATCACGGCGCTTGGTGTCAGCGTAACTCTTCTGACGGGATTGGGCAGTTTTGAGGCGTTCACGAATAAGCTGAACTTGCTCTTCAGCTTCACGGAGGGTATCTGGTCCAAACAATTTGCCTTCTCCGGTATCGGACCAATTCAGGGGGTACGACACTTCTTGCCGTAAAGGGCTTCAAAAGGGGCCATTTGCAGACTGGACTGATAACTGTTGTTGTACGAGAACTCTGCAAACGGAAGACAATCTTCCCACTTGGAACCATAGGATAGAACACATGCGCGAAGCATGTCCTCCAATATCTGGTTCACTCGTCAGTTTGGCCATCGGTCTGGGGATGATAAGCTGTGCTAAATGCTAACTTGGTTCCGAGGGCTTCATGAAGGGATTTCCAGAATCTTGAGGTGAATTGCGTGCCTCTATCAGATACAATCTTTTAGGCACACCATGCAGGCTTACTATTCTGGAAATATACAGGTCTGCTAACTGGGCTCCATTGTGAGTGGTCTTGACAGGTATAAAATGAGCAACCTTGGTCAGTCGATCAACGATGACCCAGATTGAATCATGGCCTCGGTTGGATCTTGGAAGTCCGGTAATAAAATCCATTCCAATCTCATCCCACTTCCACTCGGGAATTTTCAAAGGTTGAAGCAATCCAGCGGGCCTGATGTTCAGCCTTGACTCGCTGACAGATGTCACACTTGGCTACGAAAGAACCAATCTCTCGCTTCATTCCATGCCACCAAAATCTTTCTCGAAGGTCTTGGTACATTTTGGTTCCGCCGGGGTGGATTGAATAAGGGGTCTCATGGGCTCCTTCAGGATTAACTCCTTAAGTTCCGTGACATTGGGCACACAGATACGACATTGAATTTCAGCACTCCTTCAGCATCTTCGGTAAAACCGGGTGCTTTGCCGAGGGAAATCTTCTTCTTAATTCCTTCAATGCTTTCATGATCTTTTTGGGCTTCTTTGATTTGATCCATCAGGGTTGGGGTTAACTCTAAATTGGCGAGATAACCATGGCTAACAAGTTCTAGTCCAAAATCTTGAACTCTTTGAACAAGGCTGGCTGTTCGGCTTGGATCAGGGCATTCAGGGTGCAGGTTTGCGACTAAGGGCATCGGCAACTACATTAGCCTTTCCAGGGTGATAATGGATTCCAATATCATAATCCTTGATTAATTCCATCCATCTCCTCTGTCGCAGGTTCAACTCCTTCTGGGTGAAAATATACTTCAAGCTCTTATGATCCGTATAGATCTCACAGCGATGTCCCGCAAGATAGGGACGCCACTTTTAAGAGCAAGAACAACAGCAGCTAACTCCAGTCATGGGTTGGGTAATTCTCTTCATGCGGTCGCAACTGCCGGGACAGATACGACACAACTTTGCCTTCTTGCATCAGAACGCAACCAAGTCCGAGGCGTGATGCATCGCAATACACGTCGAAACTCTGGTGACGTCTGGCATAATCAAAATTGGGGCTGAGGTTAGTCTCTTCTTCAGTTCTTGGAAACTATCTCACATTTCTGAGTCCATTCAAATTTCTTGTCCTTCTTCAACAGTTGGGTCATGGGTTTGGCTATACTGGAAAATCCTTCAACGAACTTGCGGTAATAACCGCGAGTCCGAGAAAGCTTCGGATTTCAGTCACACTGGTTGGGGATAACCAGTCAACAATGGCTTGGATCTTCTCGGGTCAACAGAAATTCCTCCGGCAGATACAACATGTCCGAGAAATGCCACTTCACTGAGCCAAAACTCACACTTGCTAAGCTTGGCATACAGCTGGTGCTCTCGGAGGTCTCCAAAACTAGACGCAGGTGTTCAGCATGCTCTTCTTCGGTCTTGGAATAAATAAGGATGTCATCAAGGAAAACTACCACGAACTTGTCGAGGTACTCCATGAAAATCTTGTTCATGAGATTCATGAAATAGGCTGGGGCATTGGTCAGACCAAAGGACATCACGGTGTATTCAAACAAACCGTAACGAGTGGTGAAGGCGGTCTTGGGAATGTCTGTCTCTCGGATCTTCAACTGATGGTAACCTGTCCGAAGATCGATCTTGGAAAAGACTCGGGCTCCGTTCATTTGATCGAACAGATCCTCGATCTTGGGAAGAGGGTACTTGTTTTTAATGGTCACGTCATTCAGCTTGCGATAATCCACACACAGGCGTGTGGTACCGTCTCTCTTGTCCACAAAAATAATGGGTGATCCCCATGGTGAAGCGCTTGGACGAACAAGACCTTTGCTTGAGCATATCTGCCAACTGCTTCTTCAACTCAACCAGTTCTTCCGGATTCATCCGATAAGGCTTTTGGGATATGGGATGTTCCTGGGATAAGCTCAATTATGAACTCAATATCCCGGTCTGGCGGCATACCAGGCAATTCTTCAGGGAAAACATCTGAATAGGTGAACAACACGGATCTCATCTAGGGCGGGTCGAGCTATGCCTCATGGCATCCGGGTCGGTGCTGGTCTCAGATGCATACTCCACTTCAACTCCATCATCTGAAGTGAGAGAAACAGCTCTTCGGGCACAGTCAATACGACCGTGATACTTGGCTAACCAATCCATTCCAAGAATAACGTCTATGCCTTGGTTTCCTAAGATAATTAGGTCGGCTGCAAACTTTACTCCTCCAATTCTATGGGGGTTTCGGAACACATCTGGTTGGTTTTGGCTATTAATCCTGGGGTTTGTACCAACATGGTTTGGGTAAAAGGCTCCCGACTAAACCTCCCTTAGAAACAAACTCTTCGGTAATAAACGAATGGGTGGCACCAGAATCAAACAGAACAGTTGCAGGTACTGAGTTGACAAGGAACGTACCCAGCACAACATCTGGCGCTTCTTCAGCTTCTTCAGCATTGATGTGGTGCAGACGGCCCTTGACAACAGCATTTCCGCGGGGTGCGGCATTCTTGCCATTACCATTTCCATTGCGGCCTTGACCATTGTTCGGTGCATTGGGGCGCTGACATTCCTCTTAGGATTGGGGCATTCTCTGGAGTAGTGACCTTTGTTGCCACATTCAAAGCAGACAACATTGGCATTGGGGTTGAAGTTGTTGAAGTTTCCTCTGGGACGGTTATTGTCATTGGGGCGGTTGAAGTTGTTTGGGCGGTTAGGGAAATTGGGGCGTGGAGCTTGGGGTGGACGATAGCAGGCCTGGGGTTTTGCTGAAAGATACGAGGCTTCTGGCTGCTCGAACCTTCCTGAGCATTCATCCTCCTCTTGCGACCTTCATACATAGACTTGCGCTTGGTCTCCAGCTGGATGGCTTTGTCCACAAGTGACTCCAGATCATAGAAGTCATGGATAACCAGAGCACACTGCAGTTCATCATGAAGTCCACTCATGAAACGCTCCATCTTCTTCTTCTCTGTCGGTGTCATCAGGAGCATACCGAGATAAGTCGGTAAACTCATCCAGATAACCGACCACATCTTACTTCCCTGCCTCAGCTTGCGGAACTCATCCTTCTTCCTCTCAATAAGTCCGCTGGGAATATGCTTCTTGCGGAACTTCTCCTGGAACTCAGCCCAGTTGATAACATGACCAGCTTGCTGGAGAGCCTTGGTAGTTTCCCACCAAGCTCGTGCAGGTCCAGCGAGATAGTGGGTTGCATACAGCACTTTCTCATTTTCTCCCACAGCAGCAACTTCCAGATTGTTGTCGATGGTGCGAAGCCAATCATCGGCTTCCAGTGGGTGAAGTCCCTTGGAATAGGTGGGTGGGTTGGTCTTCTGGAAATCGCCTAAGGTGGATCGCTGGTTTCCATCGCCATTGCCATTACCACCATTGTTGTTGTTGTTGTTGTTGTTATTGTTGTTGTTGTAAGCGGCTGCGAGTTGCTGTAGGGCAGCGAGATGAGCTGGCGCTCCTCCGGGCACGTTCCTCCATGATAAGCGCGAGAAGTTGGGCGGGGGTTGGGTCCGGTGGTGGTGGTGCTTCCTTCCGCACGACGGGGCGGCATCCTGAAGCACACCGGGTATAAGAGGCAAGGCAAAAAAGTTCGACTAAGGGAAAAGACGTTTCGCAAGTGGTTGATTAATTTTAAGGTTATATGAAAATATTTACACAGATCAAACAAGACAAACATACTTATATTCACAAACATCACATCAAGGAGTTCACAACAACATCAAGCTTACAACATCAAGCTTACAACATCCCTACATCTAAGATACATAACATCTGGTTTCCAAAAGAACCACTACTTCGACTCGACTAGCGATAGGGGGTCAACCTAATCCTGCGGTAGTGATCAAGTCACTCGCCTACTGAGGTGGAACCTCCAGCTCTAACACGTCAGCATCTGACTGGTAGGGTGGCTCCTCGGGATCCTCCTCCTCGTCCTCGAGAACTGCCTCGAGTGGCTCCTCCTCCTCGTCCTCGAGTACTGTCTGAGTGGCTCCTCCTCCTCGTCAACTAACTCCTCATCGTCGTCCTCCTGATCATAATCCATCTCCTCCACGAAGTCATCATCGTCACTGAGGAAAGCGTTGTTCTCCTTGCGGAGATCCTCGCCCTCCTCCTCCATCTCGTCAGTATGGTGCTCTAGCTCCTCGATCAGCTGGTCCTGCTCTACCACCTTCTTGCGGAGCTTCATGATGGTCTTCCTTAGCTGGGCCCTCTTGCTGAGAAGAGCGACCTTCTCCTCCAGCAGCTTCTCCTCATTCTCGCGAATCTCAACAAGCGAGATGCGATCAAAGTGAAGCTGAACTTTAGTGCGCATCAGATCATCCTGGGTGTAATGAAGTAAGAGCTCCATGTCCAGGATGTAGCTCCCAAACATCGGGTGGTAAAGGGTAGGAGTAGGGTGTCCGTCGCTGTTGCGCCTCCCATAGAACCGAAAACGGGAGTTTGCCAACTCCGTCTTGTGCTCCTCACAAAGTCGGGCTAGCAACCTCTGTGCGGCAGTACAGAGACCGTCAACCCAGATAGAGGCCTTGGTGGTGAAGATGATCGTCCTAGAACTGGGAGACTTGATGTTCCTGCGAACTGACGACTCGATGAGCCAACTCAGTCTCCCGACTCCGTGAACGTCAACCTGAGCTCCTTTGAACTCTCTGAGCGGGGCGACCTAACAGCTTGCTCAACTCGAACAAGTCCCTCTCGAACGTCAGCTTGCTGTCCTTCTCAAGCTGAACGAACTCGGTCCAATGGAGTGCCATCTACAATTTTTAACAAAATTTTAAGTTAGTGAGGTGACAAGTGTATCAAATTTTAAATGTAGTGAGGCAACAAGTGAGTCGAATTTTTAAGCTTAATGAGAAGTGTGCAAAATTTTAAGGATACAGGGAAAATGTATATTTAATGAGGTAAAATTTTGCATAAGTAAGAGGATTGGAGATAAGCAGTTTTCGAAAATACTTCACTCCTTTATTTTTAGAAATTATCCTTTGTAACTTTATCTACGACCATGCTAACTAAGGTCTCTAAAGTCAGGATGGCTCTGATACCAAGTCTGTGGGACCCCGGACTAGCTGTCCGAAATACCCGATTATGCTTAACACAACGATCCCGTGATCAGTCTGTCGTTGCACATAATCCGAATTGGATACCAAAGTTTACATCCATTACAATACCGAATTAAAAGTCTTACATAAATGGTCATTTAGACCAAGTCTTACATAGGTGCCTTCATGGGCCAAACCAAAATATCAGCGGAAGCTACGGCGTAGTAGACATCAAACCCTAACGAAGACGTCCCGACAGGCAGCTGACTTGTGGAGATCCTTAGTTCGCGTAGAAGTCGCCATACTCCTGCTCGGCGTAGTGCTCCTCCTCGTAGTCTGGCTAGGACAATAGCCAGGGACGAAACCAATATGAGTACATTTGAATGTACTCGCAAACTACCCCAACATGAGTTTGCACTAGTTTTATTTTACTTTCATACTTTTATTATTTAAAACATCTCTATATCTTTATTGAAAAAGGTAAGAAGAGTTTTATAACCATCTTTAAAAGAAGTCACCATCTTATTTGTTTCTCCAAAACTCCTCCTTTTTCTGACCAGCTCACCATGGTCCATTTATTTCAACAACTCATACCACTCCATTTGGTATAGCTGTGTAACACCATCTCCATTTCAGTTTCTTTTAAACTTAAAAGCTTTTCCAAAAACTTGCACATGGTCTAGGACAGCCTCCCAACTGTCCATATCCGAGGACTCGGCTATTCGAATAGTTTTACACTCTGCAGAGTTAGCACGCTTTTCCCACATCCATCCGGCAGCTCATCGTGTCCGCCACGTCTCGCCATACAGGGGTATGCGAAGTAAGCCGCCAACCATAGCCTGTCCTTTGCTCATGCTAGTATAGGACCCTACCGCTACGAAATTATCATCCTTTCCATCGACACCCAGTCCAGATTCCCCATCGGGAAACCTAAGTGTGAGGACTCGTAGTTCTGCCCGGCGAGCGAACCCTTCAATCCCCCATCCTCAGATGCCAGGACCCAGGTCAGGGGTAGGTCGCCATGACCATCCCCTCATGGAACGAGGTCATCCTCGTTGTTGAGGCATCCCATACTAATATGAGCAAATTATATGACTACGCCCTTTTCCCATATGTGGTTAATGTGGTCGCACAGGGTATCGGTTGGTTGTCATAGTACTAGGACACACTGTGCATTTTTCATAAACATCACCATTTCCACTTCTCCATTCCAACACCGACATTTCGGCATTCCATAATCACGCAAGTATTTCCAATGGAGTTTTGAATAAACCATGTTTATTTTTCCCAACCTATAATTTTTATAAACTATCTTATATTTCTACGTAGGGTGGCAAAATAATATCCATATAGTTTTTGAAAAGGTTTTATAAATCTTTGCTTTAAAAATAAAACATGTTATCAAAGTAGATGCATATATTTGGGGTGCAAGCTCAGAGAGTAGCTTGCCTTGCTCGGCAAAGTGACCTTGGTCTTGATCTTTAGATTCAACAAACTCTCCTTCCTCGATAAATCCGACAGCGTTCTCGTCTAATTAATAAACAAACAAATACAAACAATCACTAATCTATTCAAGCAATATCACAACATTACAATCCTAAATGCTCTAAATAGCCACTGCATACAACAAACAACACCACTTGGTTTCAAATTTAATTGTGTTTACCAATATTTATTTATGCTTCAAATATGGCAGAAATGAGTGGAACATGTTTAATTGCACAACTTGAGTTCTGTTTGTCCTAAAAATACAAACTAAAATTCTACAGAAAGCTACTGATGTGTAGAAGACAACACAATTTGATTTGGATTAATTGGAGTTACCAAACTCCCTACACAAATGTTTTAATCCAGTAACTTAATAACAAGTTTTTGCTACAACTCAAGTTAATGTTGTTCAAAAATTAAATCCCTTTAGGAGTAACTAATCTTAACTAAATGTGATCTAACAAAATTGGTCCTAAATCATTTGGGTTAACGATTAAACATATTTAAATGTTTTAGTGCAGAAGGGTTCTCTAACTTCAACTTTATACTAAACAATTACTACTGCACAAATAATTCTACCAAAATTAGGGAAGCTAATACATGGCAGTACTAAGCTAAAACAATTGGTTTGGAATTATTTGGACTAACAGAGTATCAGAAACAAACAAGTTTAGATTTTAAACCCTCTGTAGTATTTTTAATAATACACTTTTATTATTTATCTAAATGAATTGAATCCAATTGGGTTGGTTAAAAAATTTCATAAGCTTTCCAGAACAATTGGATTTGATTTATTTGGATGTCTAGATCTCAAGTTATTGAATTTTCAAGTTAGGTCCAGTACTGATTTCACAGAGAAGTTTAAATTCGAAAATATAACTGTTCTGGATAATGTTGAAAACTATGACAGGTGGGGCCTACGTGTCAGCGACACAGTGCGCGCGTGGAAATGTTTAAATATCTGACGAGCGGGGCCTGCTCGTCAGTGGCTGTTCTACTCGAAACGGTACGCGGCCGTTGATGGAAGATCCAACGGCCAAGAGCAAAAGCATCGGCGACGACCTAATAATGGCGTCGCCGGAGCTCCGGCGATGGCGAGGTGGATGATTGGCTCACCTAGGGGGCTCGGGAGGTCGTGGTGATGATGCGAATTGACGACGGAGGCTCGGGGAAGGTTGCTGGAGGACTCGAGCTTGCTGGGACGGCGTGTATCGTCGACGGCGAGCTTCTCCGCTTCCACGGCTAGCTCCAGCAACTCCGGCGAGGTCCTGGCATTTCCCCTATGCACGAAACAGAGGGAAAACGAGGCATGTGAGTGCGGTGTGGGTGCAGAAGAGAGTGCGGGCCAGAAATGAGAGAAAGAGAGAGTGTGGCGTCGCGGCCGTGCTCGACCTCGACGGCGGCAGTGGCTGCGGCAGTGCCCGCCCTCCTGGCGGTGCACGGTGAAATTGGAGCGAGGGAGAGGTCGAGGGAGTGGTGTGGAGTGCAGAGAGGGATAGGGGGGTTTTATAGCGCCGGGATCGGCGTATCGTGGACGGGGCGCACGGACGGCGTCCATGGCGCGCCGGCGAGATATTTCTCTCGATTCCGAGGCTGTGGTGCGAAGGGCGGGGCAATGCGACGACGTGCGGGTTCCGGGCGTGTTCTAGAAGGTCTGGGTCGAGTGGCGCGTGTCGAGGAGCAGCGAGGGGCTCGAATTTGGCCGGCGCCGTCCGAGCTCTCCACGGCGGGCATCGGGGGACAGGGCGGCATTGGGGAGAGGGAAACGCTCGAGCGCGAGCAGAGGCTGCAGAGGCAACGAGCGTGGACGATTGCGAGCCAAGGGGGGGGGGGGCCTGGGGGGCCGGAGAACGGCGAGGCACAGTGAGCTAGGGGGAGGTAGACGATGTCGTTTTTGCCAAAACCCCCTGGCTCTTCTCCTTTCTATTTTCTTTCATTTGTTTTTCAAACCAGAAGCGTTTCTCGATTTTATTTAGGGCACTAAATCTATTTATAAAAATTCAAGAAAATTTGTGAAGCCTTCCCTTAGTATGCAGAAGCTCCACAAAATTTGGCGTTTAAAAATAAAATGTTTTGAATCATTTTTGTTCATAAAGTTTTAGTTATAGTATTTTGGTTTATTTCCATTGTTCTTACTTTTGAATTTTAAATAGGTGTAAAATATTATTTGAGAGAGATAAGTAGTAAGGATGAAATGATAGGGTTTGCATTACCACTCCACTGGATTTTGTTTGAAACAATTTGAGTTTCCCACTTGGAGAATTTGTGTGACACATGTCACATTCATTTTTCTTGTTTCAACTTTTATTTTATTTCTCTTCTTTTCTTCATGTTTTTATTTAGAGCAAGCAACACACATTTAGCAAGAACTAAATAACACAAGCAACAAGAATTAATTACCACAAGTAACAATTTGCAAACAACACATAATAATCAACAAAAGTTTTTGTTGTCTCTCATTTTTGGAATAATAATACTGATAATATTTTTGGGATGTTACACACGTGCTCAAATCCTTCACTCTCAAATCCCACCAAAAGCAACTAATGCTTATGGGGGAGAAGAGAGGAAGAACAAAGTAGGAGAAACACCAAGAACTCCAAGATCAAGATCTACTAGGTTCCCCTCACTTAGAGGGGGAATGGATTGGTGGAATTGTAGATCTAGATCTTCTCTCTCAAATCCCTCAAAGATAAGCAAGAATCATGGGAGGAATTGGGAGGGGGGCAGGCTTTTCAAGGTCAACAATGGAGGTGAGAGAGGGGAAAACGTGCTTGGAAGAGCTAGCTGGCTGGAGGTAGGAAACCTAGTAGATAGCCGTTGCAGGAAACTTACACCGGAGACTCCGGTCCAGGAGGGCCGGAGACTCTGGCCTTGGCGGAGACTCCGGACCCGGAGGGGGCGGAGACTCCGGTCTCAGGCGAAGATTTCGGGGTCCCTCCGGACCAACTCCGGACCCAACACAGAGGGCGCCTTCTTGTTGCGCCCTTCGCACCAAAAACCTGATGGGCCGGAGACTCCGGCCCCTGAGCACCCCTGAGGCCGGAGACTCCGGTTGAGGCACACCGAAAACTCCGGCCCTGGCACACCGGACACTCCGGCCAGGAAAAACAGCAGCAAAACAGCAAAACCTGAAATGCAATAACTTTCTCGTTCGAACTCCAAATCAGGTGAAACCAATATTAAGAACCATAAATAGAGTTAAGTTGACACACATGGGAAGGTGTGAAACTTTCCTCACGGATAAACCGATAATATTTCCAACACAAAAAGTCAACAAGTTTTTCATCCGGACTCTGTTTTCTATGATCTTGGGCTTGTTTCGAAGATAATCACAAGCTCTACAAGATCATGCATATACACATCATAGTCCATCATGTGAGGAGGAGAACACAAGAGGAGAGTTTGACCTCTCTACAAAAGATGAACCGGTAAAACCTCCAACATCAAAAACATCACAAGATATTCAAATGAAATCCGTTTTTGATGAACTAGAGCTTGGTATGGAGATGAACACAAGCTCTAAATTCTCACATGAATAAAAGCCAAATAAGAACCAAGAAAGATGATATGCCAAATATGCAAAGGTTTGAGCTCTCCACAAAGATGCGATCAAGTTACTCACTTGAGAGCCCCTCTTGATAGTACACCGTCTATCCTATAACCCGGTCTCCCACTAACACCACGAGACCGGTAAAATAGAAACCCTATCAAGATCATACATTTGCCTTGAGCATTCCACTTGAGCTAGATGATGACGATCTTGACTCCCTCAAGTTGGAACACCTTTCTTGATTGTGCTTGCTAGTACATGCTTTATGAAGACTTCTCCAAATACTCCCTCATACACCATGATGGGAGAGCCTTGCTAATCTCCACCTTCATGAATCCACTTGCACTTCATCTTCTTATCTTGATATATATGATGGCTTGGAGATAACATGAAGTTCACTCAATCTTCTTTTCCAAGCCATGCTTGCAATAAGCTCAACTCTTCACATGACCATTCTTCATATAAACCCTTGGATGGAACCTTGGTCATCATGTAATCTTTTAGAGTCCAACACATGAACTCCAATCTTTTCCTATGGACAAGATCTACAAGTATATCTCAATGCAAATATTAGTCCATAAGGATTGCCATTAATTACCAAAACCACGCATGGGGCAACACATGCACTTTCAGGTGGGCAGCTCCTCAGGTGGGTGGAGGAGGAAGGCGGGCCACTTGGACGTCCTCGTTGATGGCGTGCTGCTGGCCTGGAAGCGCACCGACAACGCCGACGCTAAGCTCACGGTCACAACGAAGGCGTGGGAGGCAGGCGCTGCTGGTGCCGCGGCTTGCCTGCAAGCGGCGGTGGACGAGCATAAGCTCGTTTGGGCGGTGCGCCACCTCGTCGAGAAGGAGGATCTCGACATCGACCCGTAGTTCACCGCAGAGGAGCTCGGCGGGCAGAGGAGATCGCCGCCGCATCTACATCGACAAGTAGATCACCGCCGCTTAGGGTTTCAATTTCTGTTCTAGTGTAGTTTATTTTCTGTTCTAATGTAATTTAATTTCAGTTTTAGTGTAGAGATGCTCTGAACTGCAGAAAAAAAATCTACAAAGGCAATAGTGGAGCACACACCACTTCATTATTGATGGTCACCCCTAAGCTCAAATCAAATCTGGGGCTCCCTCCCCTAAACTGCAAAGCTTCAAGCATCAGCAACCTCCTCCTCTTGTTCCTGAATGGCTGGAGTAAACACGAATAACAAGGATACAAGATAGTGTAACGGCCGGAGTGGCGTAGGGAGCTGGTCAAGGCGGCAAGCAGCTCGGTCCAACATCCAACCACCGCCGCCGCCATGGCTCCTACGCGTGCCGCCGTGGCGCTCCTCCTCGCCGCGGTCCTCTGCGTCGGCGGCCGCGCGTCGTCGGACTTCAACTACCCGGCGGCGTTCAACTTCGGCGACTCCAACTCCGACACGGGCGGCCGCATCGCCGCCGGCTTCGAGCCCATGCCCCCGCCCTACGGCTCCACCTTCTTCGGCGGCCCCTCCGGCCGCTTCTGCGACGGCCGCCTCATCCTCGACTTCCTCAGTGAGCGCCCCGTCTCAGCTTCCAGTTCATTCCTGATGCGTGTCTCCTTATTGCCATCTGAATCGCATCGCGCCACGAGAATCGCTACACAGACGGCGATGCCGCTTCCCCCCTGATTCCTGAATTGCACGAAAGGAATCGTTGTCTCTTCGCTAGTGCGGGATTTCGGTAGTAATGTTGCAACACGAAGAACAATCGGTGCACGGATGATATCGTTTGCCGTCGATCCTGTGTGCCCACTTGGTCCCGGCGGTGGTTGGAGAAAAGTGCCGGATAGGTCAAATGCCCCAGCCCCCGGGCGGTGGTTAGGAGTGGAGATTGACGCATCCCTGCAGCTGGTCCTTCGTACAATGGTAGTTCCATACACTGTCTTAACACCGTACTCGTGGGATTTGAGCTGGAAGCGAGGGGTCCAGTTCGTGCGATGGGATTAGGTCGGATCTGCGGGGAGAGCAACTGCTGCTTCTTGGTGGATTTCACCGCGATCGGGGAAATCGAGTTACTGCCGTTCATTCTTAACATGTGGGGAGCTTTAATTTGTCCCTGCCCGGCTGCCTACCTTCCTGGCTGTAGCGACTGAAACCTATCATGTGCCTTCATTTAACCAATCTGAAAAGTCCAGTGCTTTGCAGCGAGGTAATTGCACCACTCATACATAAACTTGTCCATTAGGTGCACTTTCATACAAAAACTTGCAAAGTGTGATCAAATGGTACATAAACTTGTCCATCCCGTACAGTTTCATACAAATCCAACCAAAATTTGACACGTGGCCGTTTTTCCACGCTGGCAAAGACGACCCCGTCGCTGGTAGTTTTGCAAAGACGACCCCGTAAAACCGAGCATAACAGAAAGGTCCTTTGTGTCAGTAGGACGGTGCGCCGCCTCTGTCTGATGCCGCCGACGAGGAAGACGACGACGACCACCACGTCTGCCCCGACGCAGCGCTCGTCGCGGCCTCCAGGACGCCCAGCGCCTCCTCCAGCACGCCCCGCGCCTCCTCCAGCAGCTCGTCCGGGCCACGACGCGGTACTCCGTCGTCGCAGCATCTCAGCCCGAGGAGCGCCAGTGCGCTCCCTCTGTGTCCCGGGCGCGCTTCGGCGCCGCAACGAGCCTGCTCGTGCCTAGGTCAGCGAGCTTGCTGGGGGAGCACCGTTCGTCCTCGAGCAGGATTTTCGCCGGCCGCACGTCGCCGTGCACCGTCCCCGTCAAGTGAAGGTCGACGCCATACTGGATAACTGGAGTGGATACAGGAGGTGGACGGCCGAAGCGCCGAGCTCGAGCTCCAGATCATTGGCTCCGAGCGCGCGATGGGCGAACTCGGCGTCAGGATGTCCGAGTCGTGCTCCGTGCTCGACGCTCTCCAGCGGGGGCGCCGGCGAGAACAGCCCAAAACTGCGGCAGACCCCATGTCCACGGTTGGTGGTGCCGATCAAGGTGTCCACGGCTCAGTCTGCCGGAGCTGCAGGAGAGGACATGAGCGTTGTTGTCAAAATCGGCGGTGGCCGCGGCGGCGTGTACAGAGGGACCCTGCGCGGCATGAGCGTTGTTATCAAGATTATTCTCATCTGAAGTGAATTGTATTTCTCATCTGAAGCGACTTTGCGTTGCGGTGGGACGGTCAGAAGGACCTGTTTAGCGCTTCTGAATGCATCAAGCATCAGTGACGCGACGCCGATGCACTCGAAGCAGTAGTTGGCTCCGCCATCTGTCATCTTACTGATCACCTGAAATTCAGCAACATTTACTTAGATGAGTTCGAACTAAGATGGAATTTGCTCAAGGATTAGTCCTCTAGCTACCTCCATGAGTCATGACTGATATCTCCCCGAGTTCTGATGGGTTGACGAAATCTGTCACGCCAAACATTTTCCCTGCAGTAGACAGTAAGTTATTCTTTTGTGTAGTCTTGAAATCAATCAATCAACATAATTATCCCTGGCTCGTTCCTCTTAGAAAATAAAAAATAAAAAGGACTTGCCAAGTTTCTCTTTGTCAGGGTTCAAGTCAACACCGACGATCTTCGTTGCTCCGCACATCTTTGCACCTTGTGCCACCTGACCATCAAGAAGTTGTTCAACGCAAGTTCAGAACCAATCAACTGGAATTGAAAATTTAGGGCTCTTGTGAGAAGCCGCAGCCTGCAGCAGCTTGGGCGGGATGGCAGAGTGGACCTTGACGACTTGGTTGACGTCGACGACGGTGCGCGTGCCCGGAGGAGCGTGCCGTGGTGCACGAGCTCGTGCCGGGCGGGAGCATGGAGGACCGCCTCTCCGGCGACGCGCCGCCGCTGCCGTGGCACGCGCGGTGCGGCGTGGCGTACCGCACCTGCTCCACGCTGGCCTACCTCCGAAGCGCGCCGGGGACACGGCGCTGGCGTACGTGGACCCGCGGTGGCTTGCGACGGGGGAGGAGCTCACGGGAATGCCAGCGTTCGCGGCCAGGAAGGCGTCGCGTGAGGCCGCCGGCGGAAGCAGGGCATGGCACGACGTGGTGGATGTGGGCGGCGGAGGGTGGCCGATGGCGCGCACCACTCCTCAGCTGAGATGTTGTGATGACTGAGTCCGAGCTGCTGGAGGAGGCGCTGGGCATCCTGGAGGCCGCGACGAGCGCTGCGTCGGGGCGGACGTGGTGGTCGTCGTCGTCTTCCTCGTCGGCGGCATCCGACAGAGGCGGCGCACCGTCCTACTGACACAAAGGAACTTTCTGTTATGCTCGGTTTTACGGGGTCGTCTTTGCAAAACTACCAGCGACGAGGCTGTCTTTGCCAGCGTGGAAAAACGGCCACGTGTCAAGTTTTGGTTGGATTTGTATGAAACTGCACGGGATGGACAAGTTTGTGTACCATTTGATCACACTTTGCAAGTTTTTGTATGAAAGTGCACCTAATGGACAAGTTTATGTATGAATGGTGCAATTATCTCCTTTGCAGCTGACTTTGATCGACTAAATCATTACGAGGCCATGTGATGATGGGAGTTTGGGGGAGAAACATTTTTAGAATAGTTTGGTGGAGTAGCTCAGAAGCAAACAAATGGCATCTAGCTTTGTACAAAAAAACATTTTCCCAAAAATGTGTATATCAATAAGCTGGGCCATCTAGCTTGCTTATATTAGGAAGGCTTACTATGTTGTTATTTGTTAGAAATGCCTATCCCACTGAATGTTGATTTTGTTGATGTGACTGACAGGCTATTTATTCTCACTTTTATCAAAGAACAGATTATAGTGGTCTGTAACCTGATATTTGTTTCTTGAACTTCTTGTAGTGGATGCGATGGATATGCCATTCCTCAATTCATACTTGGATGCTATTGGCGCACCTAACTTTCGGGCAGGTGTTAATTTTGCTCAAGCTGGCTGTTCGATTACTCCAGCGACTGCAACATCTGTCAGTCCTTTTTCCTTTGGTCTTCAGATTAAGCAATTCTTTGCATTCAAGGAAAAAGTCACTAAGCTGCTCTCTAAAGGTATGACAGGCTAACAGGTTGCCTAGTATGCAACACCTTTGTATATTGTTGAGACAAAATAGAAATATCTTCTGCAGTATGCTAGAAGCATTTAATCTTTAACTCAACCATTGAGTGTAAACTAGGATGTGACTACCAGCTGTAGTAAAGACCTGTGCAAAAATCTAGACTCATGAAAGGTCTCAGCTAAACCCTTTTTTTCTTTCCGAAAAGGAGGATAACCCCGCCTCTACATCGATTGATGCATATATCCATATTATTATTAAAATGAGCAAGTGGAGAAATGTTGACTGAATGTCGTGTTGTGAAAGACCAACCAAGTTACTTTTATTTCATGACAGTAAATTAGGCTGCAACAAGACCTAAAAGTCATAACACATTTTGAATTTTTGTTTGAGTGCTATTGTAAATTTATCACTTGATGTTGTACTGGGTCTAGGAATATGTTGTTTGAATGGTCTAACAGGCTTCGGTTGCGTTGATTTGTTTTTTAAGAGTATATATCAACTGAGGATGTAATAGTGATAAGCTTCTCAATACAACTGATAACCATCCATTGCTTTCGATTTCACCAAACCAGACGATGGAACTCTTCCCTCTTCTAATAATTAAACTTAGTGACGATCCTGCTTTTTCATTATATTTTGCAGGAGATAGGTACAGGCATTATATTCCTCAGTTGGATTACTTTTCAAAGGGACTCTACATGTTTGATATAGGTCAAAATGACCTCGCTGGTGCATTTTACTCAAAAACAGAGGACCAAGTCATTGCAGCTATTCCGACTATTTTGTTGGAATTTGAAACTGGGCTCAAGGTTTGTAATTATACAGTGTTTCATGATTCTTGAAATTTTAGGGCATGGTCTTGTCAGTTCATTATTCCTCCAGTGCATTTTGGTAATTACATTGTTAATAGAAGTAGTAATATACTGATGATAGTCAATATAGATCTCAAATTCTGTATAATGGATCTTGATACTCTTCAACATATAGTTTTTGAGTAAGTGCTTTGCACATTAAGGGTTTATTTTGTTCATTTATAATTTTTTGACCTTACTGTGGTATGTGTTATTTCAGACACTATACGAGCAAGGTGCCAGGAAATTTTGGATTCACAACACAGGACCTCTTGGCTGCTTACCTCAAAACATAGATCTTTGGGGCAAAGATCCATCACAATTGGATGAACTTCATTGTGTAGCAAAGCACAATCGTGCTGCAAAGATTTTCAACCTACAGCTGCATGCGCTTTGCACAAAGTTGAGAGGTCAATTAGCTGGAACTGATATCACTTACGTCGATATCTACTCCATCAAATACAGCCTGGTTGCCAATTACTCTCGATATGGTAAGCAAACTAGACTTTACAACATTCTCTAGTCATCGAGAGAAACAATGCATCAGGAAACATTTTGATTTGTCGGTATATGACGTTACTAGGAACAGATGATTCAAGAGCACTAATGATGCTTCAAATAGAAGACTTATGATGAAATATCACTATGATTCCTGAACAAAACCCCAGTAAAAGAGGGAGATATTAAGATGCTTTATTATTATTTTTCTCATTGCTCACCCTGCCTTGTTTAGTTCTTTGACTTCGGTGTGCTGTGGATTTTAACATTTTGCTGTACTATCAGTGGTCATCCTTCCTCATCTTTGTAGCATTAATAACTCAAGTAAAGTTTTTAATTTCAACTTTGGAACTTTTACAGGGTTCGAGAGTCCCACCCAAGCTTGCTGTGGATATGGTGGGCCACCCCTGAACTATGATGGTAGAGTACCATGTGGACAGACGAAATCTGTGAATGGCAACCTTGTAACTGCAAAAGGATGCAGTGACAGTACTGAGTATGTCAACTGGGACGGAATACATTACACGGAAGCTGCAAATTTCCATGTTACATCACAGATTCTTACCGGGAAATACTCTGATCCTCCATTCGCCGACAAGATGCCCTTCCTTTTAAAACCGAGATTCTAATATGTGGGTATTTGTTTCCACTGAATCATTAAGGCGATGTACTGTCTTACTCTTACCGACCACAAACGATGTACTTACCACTTGTCAATATTCATATATAGCTGTTTTTTCAAATGTCCAAATCCTGTTGTGCCCTATCTATATCTATATCTATACTACTATTAAAAGAGCAAACATGTTCGGAATACATTAAATTTGTACCGTTCAATATCTGATCAACGACCCAGATCGCTCCAATGTTTGATAACTCAACACGCCTTTTCAGTTTCGTGATAATTACATACATTGCCACCGCTAAAATCGCCAAACAGTTCTTTTCGCGTTCCTCGAGCGCCGGCGACACTCTCCATGCCGCAGCCTCCCATCTGCGTCGCGACGGCAGACTCCCCCGGATCTAAGCGAAGGCGGTAGCGGCAGGCGAGGGCATCCCCCAGTTGAGGGGCGGTGACCGGACCTGAGCGGCGGCAGAGGCAGGCGAGGGCCTCCCGCAATCGCAAGGCGGTTACCCGGCCCTGAGCAGCGGCGGTGGGAGCTCGAGCGAGCCTCTCCCGCTCCCCCGCCCCGGAGCGTGGTCTCGCGCCGCCCCCACCCCGCCCAGCCCGCAGCCGACCATACTCTGCCCGCCGCAGCCAAAATATCGTCTCACTCTCCGTTGCGCCCGTCGCATATCCTCTTCCCCTCGGACGGCGCGCCCTCCCTCGCAGAATCAATCCCTGCACGGCATCGACGAGTACGGAAGCCACAGTCCTCAGCATGTAGGATCTGGTGCGGCGGTGGCAGCGGCCAACTCCGCCTTCACGGCTGCACCCGACGGCGCCCCTCGCCTCTGATTCTGTCTCTCGGTGGAAATCTGTAGTTCTGTTATTCTACGTAGCTAGCTGATCGTTTCTTCCTTGGCTACGTAGGAGCTTAGCTTGAGGACTTGACCGAGCTACTGCTAGCGCAGGTGAAACACAACACTAAGTTGTTGTTTGCAGCGGGCACGTTCTTCAGATTCCAGTTTTCAACTGCAAATCCAAACTACAAAATCTGAAAAAAGAAGAAGTTGCAAATGATAATGGGAGCGCTAGCTGGTCGCTGTCATTAGCTTTTTTTTACTATGTTTACGGACCATAGTTTATTAGTGAGCAGTGACCTGAAGGCATAAGTTCCTGATTTAGAACAGAGAGGGCAGGGCATGGAGGGTTCAGCTGTGGAGCAGGAACCTGACGCCAGCGTATTGCTGGCCTGAAACTTGATGCTTCAACAAGGACTTTTTCGCCGTACACTTTTGGCTTGCCGTATGAACGGAGCAGACAAACTGAATGAAGTTTGCATTAGATTTGTGTGTTCATTTATGATTCTCAAGAAATTGTAGCTGTTATCTTAATTTTCTTGGACAGAGTTAAATGATCGAATAGTCAATATGCTATTCAAGTAGAACATCCTGAAGTACAAACGCTGGTAATTCTCAATATTTATTTACTGTTGATCACAAAAATCAATTTGTTGGGGAAGTTCCATTGTCCCTTTTGAAGTAGATTCTAATCTATTTGTATTTTCTCATTCTTCAATTTCCAGTTGCATTTTATCACATTCTGGATAACTGAACCACAATTTTTTTTCCCATTAGCTGAGGCTGGAGCCTTGACAACAAACACGACACCCAATGTATGATGGTTTTTATGACAACGGTGGTGGCGAGTTGCTGGAGGCCTACACGCCTGATGTAGGGGCATCATGGAGTTGGTTTGGAGCGGCTCACCCTACATCGGTACCTGTGTTAGAATGCAGCTCTGACTTTGCCCACCCTGACGTTCTCTGACTTTGTGTCTCTGACAGCGGGACCCACATGTCAGAGACACAAAGTCAGAGAACGTCAGGTGGGCAAAGTCAGAGGATCTGGTTCCGCGAAAAGAGGAGCTTTGAATAATGCTTGTGCAAGTGTTGTACCGTCAGCTCCACGGTCTAAAAGGCAAGCAGTAGATTTAATTTAGCTAAGCAAGTATAAAATGATAATAAATAAGTAGATTGGTCGATCTCCATTAGCGACGAAGTTTTAATTGAAACACCATATGTGTGTGGACCGATTTTGCTATCATTTTCATATAGTTAACAGATACGAAGTTTGGGTCATTTTTATTAGTAATTATATTGTTTCATTACAAAAATTATTTAACAGAGAAATGGTAAATAAAAAAATTGAATTCTCCATCAAAATGATTGAATTTTTTATTCAACACGTGCATTGCACGAACACGATTACTAGTTTGTGCAAAATTGCCAAAGATTTCATTGTAGCACGCAAGATTTGCAGGAGTGATTCACATTTTGCAAGCACTTAAAGTTACCGAGCAACTGAGGCAAGCACTTAAAAGTTACTAAGGAACTGAGGCAAGAAAGTCGCATCCAAATTAATCACCCGTAATCACAGACATGTATGTCCAGTAGATCTACCGCAAGAATTGCTCAAGTCCTGTTTCGGTGAGATGTTATATATTTTTTCCAAATCATGCAAGAAAAATCCTGCAGGAACTGAACTGTGTCCTGCAAGAATTCGTGAGTTTCCAAATACTGCACACGCTCGCGTGCTTGTATTGATCCTCTCTCTGTTCGCCTTCTAAAACTCCAATAAAACCGGTGGAATTGAAAATTTTACTGTACACTAGACGCCGCTCACTTCTTGGAGATGTAGGCGTAGTACTGCGCCATGGGCACGACGAAGGCGATGACGAGCAGGCCGCCGACGACGAGCGTGAACTGCCCGCGCTTGTCCTCCGTCTCCTGCTTGCTCTTGTAGTTGGACTCCCGCTTGTTCTCCTGGAACGTCGGCCCGCCGGGGTCCTCCAGCCCGTCGATCGCCGCCACCAGCCGCTTCGCCGTCGAGAAGATCGCCTCGTTGTACTTCTCCTCCGTCGCCAGAACTGCGAGCATTAATGCTAGTAAGTTTTGCACTCGCCGGCCGACGGAAGTGGAAGCTAGTAACAAGTAATTACATATACCTGGAAGGTTCTCGGAGACGGTGGCGTCGAGGATGGCGTCGCCGACTGCCTTCACGAAGTCCGGGCCGCCGGTGATGGCGCCCTCCTTCTGGCTGGTGACGAGCACGACGATCCCCTTGTTGCTGCCGGTCTCCACCGTCGGGTACCACTTCTCCAGCACTTGGTCCGCGTACTCGAACGCGTCAGCTTTGCTCTGCAGACGCACCACACATACCCGTTGCAAGAAGAACGTGAGTGATGATCAGAACGACACGGCCGTGCTGCGCGGCGGCGGCGGCGGCGTACGTACGTACCGTGAGCTTGCGGACGGTGACGAAGTTGATCCGGATGTTCTTGCGGGCCTCGAGGTCGCGGGCGAGCCGCTTCACGTCGGACTTGGTCACGCGGCTCAGGACGCCGGCGTCGTCCACCACGTACGTGTCGGCCGGTGGCCCGTCGTTCAGCACGTCGAACTCCGACGCCACCACCGGCGCGGGGGCCGGCGCCAGGGTGATGGCCAGGGACAGCGCCGCCGCAGCCAGGCCGTGGTGCAAGAACGACGCCCAGCTTCCGAGGCCATTGCCGCCGTCTCCACGGCAAGCAACGCCCGCCTGTGTCTGCTGCTGCTTCCTCAGCGAGCAGGAAACGGCGGCGGGAGCTGGCTTCTTGGAGCCGCGGAGAGGGCTGAGCAATGCCGACGGGGAGAGGAGGGTCTCCATTGCCGCGGTGGAGGAGGAGATGGGGCGAGTTTCTGAGGGCCAGAGATCACCGGAGTTCCTCTGCCATTTCCCAATTTGTTTTGCATTTTTTCTGTGTGAATGGTGTCACTTGAGTTGGATTGTGATTGGGTGGCTGGGATTCTGGAGATGGATAAGGCGCGATGCCAGCGTGGACAGCCGTGGCCAGGTGTCAGGCCAATGGAGAGTGTGCACGCTGCAACGGAGTTCGGGCAAGTCAGGGCTTGTCTGCTATTTGTGCCTACACCGATTGTGATTGGAAATGCAAAACATTGACAGTCGCACCACAGAAATAACTGTTGCAAAATTCGCAAGAAAAAGTTGACGGTTGCGATACTTGCAGAGAACATATGGTCACAACACCAGACGGTTAGCTTACGAGCCAGGTTTCTCATACAATGTTGGCCCTGAAAGACCATGATTTGAGATCAATGATGTCGTGTCATGCTACGTATATGACCATCTTTGGCGCTTCAACCAATACCACTATTGGCGATGGCAGCAAGACACTTACCTAGCATGATGGACAAACTCCCTCTTCGATCGTGCGCCCCTAAACTATTCAAGATCGTTGAAGGATCAAAGATGGTGATGGATGAGGTTAATAGGAAACTACAATTTTTATTCGATTTTGTTGATTTCAGGGATAATTGCCGATAAAAGAGGTGATCCTAACATAAAATTAGATGAACAATCATACGCGATCAGTACAAGATAACAACAAGTAAAGAAGAGGATCGAAATAACCACGATAGTAGGAGAAGCAAGACTAAATATCCCGAAGTTCAAGTACTTATCTAGCTTTTTCTCCCTTGATATCTCCAAACCAAGCGAGAACCCTTCCACAATCCACTATGGGAATCATGTGGTGATCTTTAAACCTTTACAAACTCCTTTATGGCAATCCACACACAGGATGCTCACAAGGCGACTCCAACCGTTTAGGATTCCCCACAAACCAAATAGTAACAAGATCAAACTTACTACAAATGGGGAATCAACTTTTGTTTGGATGGGTAAGTAGATCAAGGTTTCCTCTCCTTTTTCCCTCAAAGAATCGCAGGATTGAGGGGAGGGAAATTGAGGACTCGGAGCTATGGAATGGCAACAATGGATGTTAAAAGGCCATCACTGGGAAAGAAGACACCTTAAGTGGGTGTGTGTGTGGGGGGAGGGGAGGGGAGGGTTGGGGAGAAATATTTTTGTTGCTTGCTCGAAGTCCCACCCTGACTGCACCGGCCTAACAGTTAAGCTTTCTACCGCGGTAGTCAAGCAGGAGGTCGACAGCTAGGTCGGCTGCTAGGCATGTACGGCCGAGCGTGGGATTCTTTGGGTGCTGATTTGGGAACGATGGAGGCTTTTGGGGGAGATCTTTTGGGGAATAAATTTGAGATATATGAGACTAATATAAAATCCATTTCTTGTAAGCTTAGTCCCCTCACTAGTACAGAATGACAATATGGACACCCCTCTATGGAAACGACACAAGTTAGGCGACGGAAACACGAAATTTGCCCCGTTGCCAAATAGGCCTGACATAACTGGCCCACGGTTGGCCCGTCAGCATTGGTTACAGACATTTTCCATTCTGCCTCACTCATTACATTGGCAACGGTCCAATATACTAACCCGTTTCCAATATGTATCTCTATGGTAACAGATACTTTTCAGAAACAGTTTAAAATGTGGACGCGTGGAGGCGAGCCGAGGGGGTGCCGCGTTAACCTCACCCATCGTGGGGAGGTGGGCGGAGCAGACCCGCGAGTATAAAGGCACAACGTGGCCGTCTCCCTGAAGCCCAAATCTATCGCCTTCCGTTCTCCAAATCTTTACCAGTTCCTCTCGGCCAAGAAGAGATCACGACCCTAATCATGGCGAGAGATACCAGCAGCAGCGGTCGCGGTCGCGGACGGGCCTGCTTGACCAAGGAGCCAGAGTCCTCCAACGACCGTGGTCGTGGACGAGGGCACGGACGTGGTAGGGGGCTCCGTCACTCTCGGCAGTCCATGACTACATAGATGCATGACTTCCGGTTGATCACGCAAATATGAAGCTCATTTATATGTAGTCCATGAGGTCCAATGGCTTCTCTCTTCACATATGAAACAAAGTATTCACGACATAGTTGCAAACATTTTGGGCATCTCTCACTTCGACGGTGAGCACATGGCGAAGAATCTTAACCACGATGTGACAAATCTTGTGCATTTCCTGAATATTGGGCACAGTGTATAATCCATATGGGGAGGATAGCAAGCGCCAACTGTGGATGTGGCTTTCATCACCGTCACATCATGAATTTCCAATAGTTAGGGTCATTGCGGGACCTAACTTCACATCCCTAGGTTGCGGGAAAGAAGGCAAGAGTCCATGTGTACTTCCCACCGTCACACATGAAAGTAATGTTCTTGGCCTCATCATCATGAATGTAGACTGTGTCATATAATTCTGTAACCAACTCCTCATTATGGGGCTTGTTTTGTATTCCATTAGCTTGTTAATGTCGAGCTTCTCACAAAATTTGCAACGCACATTCTCAAAGCTTTTCTTGATATGACATTCTGCTCAACCACCCAATGCCTTATCTTGGCTTCAATCAGTCACACAAAAACCGGTGATACACTGTCCTCTCTAGGTGAGTTATATGGGTTGTACTCAACCCATGCTTTCTCGTACTCATCTTGAGGTGCCCTCATTCATTTTTTGAAAGTGGGAGAAATGGATTCTAGAGGTAGAGGTATTGAGTAGCCCTGATTGAGTACGGACCACTTATTTGTTTTCTCATGGTAGCAACTTTCCGGAATATCCGGATATCATTGTAACCAACTCAAATCGAATCTTGACATGTATTCTCAGAAGTAACCGACTTGATTAGATTCCCAGTCATGTATATAAGGCGGGAGGGGGACTGTCGAGTCGTATAACAACCCTCAACTCTCACACCACTAGCTCTACAACTTATACAACATAGCCTAACATGAACACCACCACCATAGCGCTCTCAAGACCCCCTCTCGATATCCCGATTGAGCACAAAAATAAATCCAGCCACAAACAAGAGTAAGATTTTTACCGGACGATTATTTCACGAGTCCCAAACCCATATAAATATGTGTCTGAGTGCTACCATTGGGAACTTCTAGGTGCATCACCCATTGTGTTCTCTATTTTTGGTACAATCCCTCGACAATTACCACACTAACTTTTCTGGTTTCTCCATCGAGACTTTGATGCATATCATTTTGGCTGAGTATCAACGGTTGAATATGTAGTTTCGATACAACATCAATTCGGCAATGAGTTATTCCTTTCACGACAATATTCTCGACTTTCAGAGCTTCCAATGCTTTAGACCCCTTTGTGTATGTGGAAGATGGGGAATATCAACATGTGGTTGTACTAACTAGTAACTACAACTAGAAGAGATGACTATTGGCCTGCCTCTAGATCCCTTCTTCTTGATCCTCCCAATTCTCCAGTTGTAATTGGATTATTTAGTGTAATGTATGCTTAGAACGTGATTGTAAACTCATTTCAAAGCAGATTAGAGCCTGATGGTGTGTGTTGCAGCGCCAATTTATTTTATCGATGAATTGATAGGAATGGTAGTATATATAGTGGTATGAAATATGGCAATTGACATGTGCCCCTGGTCGTACGATGAGGTTTCTAAGGATTAAGTTTGTTAAATTTGACACCCATGCAACCAAGATTATAATGCAAATCGAAACTTGTCCTTAGTTAATTATTCTTGAAGTAATTAATACAAATTTACTTGCATGTCGTATGTCTCCATATATTTACAAGAGAAAATTCCGAAGATGCCATCAAACGAGCGACGCATTCCGAAAATACCATCAAATTAGTCGCCGTTCTAAGAATGCCATCAGACGAGTGTCATTGTTCGAAAATGCCACTACCGTTAGTGGACCTCTAGCTGACCGTTAAGTCTCATGTGGAAAGACTATTATGCTCTTGTTGTACTCCCTCTGATCCTGAAAAAGTGTCGTGAGTTCTACCTATAGGTTGTACATGAGCAGTTCATTTCTAGCGACATTTAAACAAGATCGAAGGGAGTATATTTTTAAGATTTTGATTAAACAACAACATAGTCATGCTTAAAAAAATCAACAAAGTTTTGACTAAACAACAACATACTCAAACTAAATATATAGTGCTCTATCATCATGATCTAAGCTTTGAGATGACTAAACAACAACATACTCATACTAAATTGGATACGCTCTATCATCATGATCCAATGGGATGCGACCTGGCAAGTGTACCAAAATCATCCTTTTCTTTACTGCTTCATCTCCCGTCGTAAGAAAGCGCTCTTTTTTCAGTTCTAGAACGTGTGTCTCCAAAACCCAATGTCGCAGGTTCAAATCCTGCAGAGCGTGATTCTATTCTTATTATGTCGAATCATAAAAAAGAACTTAACAAAGTGGAATGTCCGACTACTGTTCTTAACCCAGATCAAAGAAAACAACAGAAATACTCGACCCAGCATGATCTGCTATGAAAGCAAACAAACAACATACATATATATTGTAGAGAAATGAGAGATGGTGCCTAAGCCTCCCACTGACTTGCAGTACCTAATTCAATAGTTCAACACTTGATCTTCTAAATGCGTTTCTTCCTGAATGTAACACGCCGTGGCTTGTGCATCTCACAGGTAAGAACGTAGCCGTAGTAAGGTGGTATGGGAGATCTCCAAGCAAGTGCGTCGAATTTCCCATCTGGCAGTGCCACACTTCCGGTCAAAACCTCTTGTATCTTTATCGCCGGAGCCTCGACTCTAGCAGACACTATCTGATGCTCATCTGAGACCGAGACATACTCGCCAGTAGTATCAATCCTTCCAAACTGTGCATCTTCCGTCAGCTGCCATGGACTCACGGGAAGTGCACCGAATACGTAAGGGTACCTCCGCCTGCATTCTTTCACGCGCGACATGGCCATGCGCCAGAAGACGGCGCTGAAGTTGGCCCTCAGCAAGCTGGCGATGACGTTTCCCACCACGAAGGAGCCGTTCAGGTCGGCGGCCATCTCCATGGCCAGCGACCCAAGCTTGGGTTCCGCCTCAGAATTCGTGCTTCCGAACGCGAGCGCCTTGAAGAAGTACCAGTACGCCTCTGGGTTAGAAATCCCACCCTGAGAGCCTGTGATGTCCCAAACCTCGCGATCTTGTCGGACCGGCTAGAAATTATCATCTTGCGATCAGCTGCAGGGTTTCTCTTCGATGCCGAGTTGTACAGCTTTGTCCACGCATCGTCATCGATATCTCCTTCTAGTTCCAGAATAACCAGATCCTGTCGTCCTTGGAGGCGCGGCGGCGGCGACTTTCGTGCTTCACGGTGCCCCCGTCTTCCTCATCGAGATCATCTTCAGTCAAGAACACGATTCGGGAAAAAGCCCTGCGCACCCTCTCGTCGTTGCAGGCATGCTCGATCAGGGTGCTCTTGCCAGCTTTCGGTGGACCAAGAATGGGCAGGACCTCCAGATCTCCGGTGCCCCTTTGCAGCAAGAAGTTGACGACGTGTTCCATCTCGGCATGGCGGCCAAACATGCACCTCTCCAACAACATGTACGTGTCGTAAGGCTGCCGGCGCAGGCGAGGACAGCCTGCCAGAAACAAGGCGAACTCACCGGCGTCCGCGACGATGGTGTCGAGATGGACGAGCACTCGTCGCAGCTCGTGATCTGCGCCGGTGGCGCCGCGGCCACCTCCACCTACCCGCAACTGGACAAGTTTGGCAGAATTGACCACAGACAGGGCAAAAGAGTGCGTCACACCAAGATCACCATGGTTGTCGACCTTGCTGCTCTCTGCAGGGTCTTGGCAAGGTCGGTACTTGACGCTGTCCAGCACGAAGTAGCCTCCGTGCATCGCCTCTCGCAGCAGCTTGAGCTGCTCCAGCAAGGACCGGCTTGTGATCTGCCGCCCCTCCGCTTCCTCCACCAGGACGTGAAGCCGCAGCAGCTTGCGCCGCAGGGTCTCCTCCGCCGGCACGGCCGGCTCCTCCTGCTTCGACAGTCTGTCGATGAAGAAGGAGATGGATCGATGGGCGAGTTCACCTACGAACGCAGACAAGGCAACATGCGCCATGCTGGAGGCCTAGCTAGCTAGTTTGCTACTGAGTAGTCACCGCTCCACAACATAGGTGTCTATGCTTTTGACGGATCGATGGTGCATTTTCTATGCAATCTTGAATCTGTCTATAATGTCTGGTCAACAAAGTACACATTTCATATAGAATGTGTCCGTACACGATTTCTTCACAATCTGACCGACAGCGAAATTAATGGTTGAAACGAAACGGCAACCGTGACATTTTCAAAACAATTTTAATTTAAAAGTATAGTGCGCTTCACCAAAATGGCCTTTATGAATTAAAAAACAGTGTACCCAAATGTCACAACAACGATGGTTCTATGACTATGAGGTTAGTTGCTGTAAAGTGACCTCGTCCAGGAGAGAGGACTTTTGCCTCCCGATCTCAAGTGCTCCTGCCTTATAATTTTTTCCGAAAATGATATTTCAAAGTTTCAAACAATCCCCCAAAAAATCATGGATACATATACTAATTATCTACATATATGCATAGTTCCATTCAATAATACGTTATATTGTAGGCTACACAATATCACAAAATCATGTATCGGAAAAGTGTAAAAAAGAACCTATTTTACTTGATAGATCTGTCTTTTTAGAGATCATGTATGAAAAATATTTTTCTGAAAATTTGGTCATACATAGTAGACATATATATGTACGTGTATGAGTTTTTCAGAATTTCACGAGATAAATAAATAAACTTTTCAATTTTTTTTAAAAAAACAGGAGCACTGGAGCTGGGATCAAGAAGTGGTTTTCGCCTCGTTCAGGCTATAGAGAGACAGGGATGTAAACGGATCGGATCGGATCAGATTTTACCTCTATCATACTCTTTACCACATTTTTTCATCGGATGCGGATCGGAACGGATAATGATCGGATGCGGATTCAGAGTCGGATATATGTGGTCGTGGATTCGGGAACGGAAACAAAGCGGATTCGGAGCGGAAACAAAATTAATCGAATATATACACGCATAAGTAAATTGCCAAACCGTACAACCAAAAATAATTGTTCAATAACCTAATAACTAATAAAGTTGTACTCCATACTTTTTACAATGACTGTTTAAGTGAGTTGATATTCAACGGACGAACTTGACAACTCACTAAGTGTAAATTATGCTCTATTAGGTTATATATTTCGGTAGAAAATCGGATTATTCGCATTAAATTTGTCGGTTTATCCTATTTAATTTTCAGATAATCCATATTTTGTGCTATTTAACATATCATATCCTATACCATATCTGCGTGTCAAGTTCGGAATCGGATATCCTTATCCGTCGGATTCATTAAAATCGGATATGGATTATTTAAAACGGTTTCGGAATCGAATACGGTGCGGAAATTATCCTATCCGTTTACACCCAATAGATAGATACTATATATGAAAGTTGGTCAGATTCACCCCCCAAACCCGCGTCCACGTCACCCAGATTGTTCTAGCCGTTCGATCTCCGAAATGGACGGGCAGGATTACTCCACCTCACCCCCATCTCGCGTGGAACTGTAGCACCCGACTTTCTACCAATCACGTCGCGCCACATCGCCCGGTCACCAGCCGGTAATCCCGGTTCCAGCCGGTCACTGCGGCTTTCCTGCAAACAACCCCCTCGCAAATCAAAACGCTGCCCCGCAGACCCACGTTTTCCACTACGAGGAACCTATTTGCGATTCCACGAAAAACCAGGGACCTCGCTGAAACAACTTCCACGAAACCCCCTCCCTCTCCTCTCTCGCGCGACGCCGGAAATCGCCGCCGCCGCCGACGTGCGCCCCCGCCGTCCTGCCCCTCCCGCTCAAATCGAACCCCACGGCCTGCTCCGCCGTCACGCCCGGCCATCCATACCGTTTGGCTCTCCGCGCGCTGCTGCACGGTCCCACAGTTCGAGTCCACGGCCGCCGCCACGCGCAGGCCACTCCTCTCCCTCCTCGCCGTCCCGGACTCCAAGCACCACGCCGACCTCTCCCCGCTCGAGCACGAAGCGCTCACCGGCAGAGGCTCGGGAGGGGCGGCCGCGGCAGACCAATAAGTGGCGGGCTTCCTCTCCTTTCTCCCCCAGGTATATGTTCTCTCTCTTCGGTCAGCCTCTCTTTCCTTTCCTTTGTCAATGGCGGCACCAACCACAAGAGCTCCATCTCTTTCTTAGGGACCCCCTCTCTCTTACGATCCGTTCTCGCTGGATCCGCCCTACACGGGACGCCATCCTTGCCGGTTCCGACCTCTCCTCCGGCCGCAATGCCTTCATTCTTCTTTGTTCTTCCCAAAAAATTTCTGGTCAGATTGATTTGTTTGCTATGACCCACCAGATCTGACGCAGCCGACAGCTGGATTGATTGTATTGGTTTCCAACTTTTTTTGGCTTGGGGTTCGTGTTTGTATAGTTCCCAAAATTCTGGACGGATTTTATTTGCTTCCATCTTTCTTGCTTGTGGTTCATGTACGTATGGTCCCCTAAAATTCAGAATATATGGTTTTGTAGTTGCCCTTCATGTTCATGGATTAGAGCTACTTTGTGGAGCAAACAGATGAATTGATGTTACAATTTTCTCTCACACTAAATTATGTGCTCCTGATTTTATCTCATGAGGCGGTACATATTTTTTGGCATGTTGGTATCAAGCGAGACATACTCTTTGGCATGCTAATTCTTGGAACACGCTAATAGTGCAGCGAATTTGTGGTGGCATGCACAAGCCTTTGCTGGACCATGGTAGCCACCTCTACTACAGGCTGGACACACAACTTTGTTCTTGGCCTTCTCCTTCTGCTGCCCTTTGAGCCCCTTGGCGTCATTGCTGAAGAGGACTGAGAGGTATAGCTAGAGCTCTGCTCTGTATGCACATTTTTGGTCAGTATACTTGTTTGAGGGCCCATCAAATTGTGTGACTGTGGACTAATGAAATGATCCTTGGATTTCAGGATGTTAATTAGTGTAGCTAATATGATTATTGGCTCATTGCATCATAGCAAAAGCTTCGTGTTTTATCACTGGTCTTCGTTTAAGCTTGAGCCACATTTACAGTTTGTGTTGGAGCTATTATTTAGGTTATATAAATGTTTTGGTTGCTTCTTCACTGTTCTGTTTTTTATTGTCTTTGTGCACCTTGCTATTCTTCTGCTTATAATTATATATTTTGACTCATTTTTACCTTGGAAGCAGTCCTAGTGTTCGATTACTTGCTGTCAAGATTCAGTATTTATGCATGTGTTGTTGGTGACCAGATCTTTAATACTTGCTTGAGTGCATTAGTGGGGTTGTTCGAGTCAAGATTCTCAGCCAATAGCTCATTTCTTGCTGGTTATTCTGTTGTGTGTCGATTCTTCCCTGGTTTACCACTGACCGACATGGATAGGAGACCGGAGCAACGATGAAGGCGTGGCTACTCCGTACACAGGGCTTCCATGCTGGCAGCAGTCAGTTCGAGAGTAGTATTGATCCTTAAATTTTTTGATCTGAAGGTTGTGGCATGAACACTTTGGTGCAGGAGGATTTGTAGCGCATTGTGAAAACAACGTATTTTTCCTATGGGCTGCAGTTCAGGTACATAAATTCAACTGGCCAACCTGATTTACTTCCTTGGTTCTCCATGTGATGCTGCTGAAGTAATAGTCATCCATTTGTTTTTCCTTTTTCTCTGAATCATATGCTCTTTTTACTGACGTGACAGCAATGCCAGTTCTCAGGTATATCGGATTTCTGAATATACTGTTGTATATGTCGGTAAGAAATATATCATAATTTAGAGTGCTCATAAGATCCATATTTTCTGCATAGCCATCTTGAAGTATAGCTTTGAATATCTGTTTTGTCCAATAGTTGTCAGTTGAAATACATAAGAATAACATAATTATGCAAAACACACGTCTCCCCAACCGGCCGTCTCCAGCAATGAGAGGCGAGTTTGCGGGATGAGAGGGCTCGGAAGGACTGGCCGCCTGCTTCAGATATGTGAGTGTGGAGGGTCGCGGAAGCAGAGGAAACCTGCAACAGGGCCATGGCAGCTAGACAGAAGCGACGCATGTAGGGAGGGTTTTCTGGTGGTGGCAGCCGACATGCCTGGTTCTATATGAGTGGCTGCTCGATGCCATGCCATGGGTAGGGAGCAGCAGCGCTTGACGACGAGTACATAAGTGACCAATGCATCGATTGGATTATGCAAAATGCCATGTCTTGACCCCTTTCAGCAACGACCAGCCAGCTAGCTCTACCAGGAGATACATATTTAACAAAATGCAGCACAACTTCCACGGGGTGTGGTGCCTGTGTTTACATTTTGCACTTTCGTGCTGTGTAGTAGTTTATACTTTGCCATGCTCATGTGTTGAATCGCAAACCTAGGGTGTGGGTGAGTTTGTGTTTTGTAAGACCTTGTGGTAAATAAATTGAGGGTCATGGGAGCTCCTTCTTTTCGAAAAAAATATTCAGATGATAAATCAATTGCTTACTCCCATTGTTCCTCAGTTATTTTCCGCATGATCACTTCCTTTTCAAGATCGCCTATTTCTCTGATTTTAAATTTATAGACATGTTTATCTGTGAATTCAATTTATACTATGGCATATTTTGTGAAATTTAGATGTTGGTGCCTGGGACATGTTTATTGTTTAGTATTATGATGATTTCAAATATGATTAGCTATAAATTTGTTTCTTGGCTTGATGTACTGAGGACACACTATTCGTTTTAATCTCTGCACATTTGTTGACATAAACGTTTCTATGGCACTTCCGTTACTAGCGAGCTGACATGCGATGAGTTTGCTGAACAACAGGTATAGAGGTAAATGGAGGACAAACCTAAAACAAGGAGGTCTTTATAAGGGAACATCCAAATCAAATATACTGAGCTGATTTGGATTACATCTTCCATGTGTACTGAATGTTTCCTGGGATCTACCATGCTACAATGTTTTGTAACTGATAGATTGGATTGCCAACAGTCTGTACTGAATATGCATCATAGAGGCAGATTTCAGTGGGGTTTGATGGTCATTTTTTGTTCTTCTTCACAAGATGCTTACAATTTCAAATTCAGATCAGCGAAGTATTTGCTTAATGTGATTAAAAAGGAAGAGTATACAACATGATCAAGGAACTGATCATGTGTTATTTCCGGTGATCTCATAACAGCCTATGATAAATATGTTGAAATAGGAATGATAACAGTTTGTAGTAATAGAGTCATAGGTGCTTTGTTCACCTGGACAGAATGTCAATGGACAGACGTAGGTTCTGAATGATTTTTCAGGGGTAACTTTGATTTATTCTTTGTTCATCCTCATATAAACGTTCTCCTTTTAACCAATGTTTCACGGTTAGGGATCACTATGTATGAGTTTAAATTCTCTAGATGTTGGACTTTTCGTTTGGTGTCGTTATCAACCTCTTTGGATGCCTCAACTGATGTTATTACTTTGTATTTCTTATGGGACAAGGTCAGCTTCTACTTATTCACTGTGATGACTATTTCATGTTTCTTAACTTGGCATTGATAGTTATTTATAGCTTCCATTGAGAGAATGACATAGTACTGTTGCTCTTGAAATGGAAGTTAGATTACATGGGATACTTTATCTTTCAATCCCTACATTTTATAGCAATCTTTTCTTTTGCAAGTATGCAGGGCACTGATCGATAAGAACAAATTTGTACAAGTAAGCCAGATTGGTGATTTGCTACTTTGTAATCCTTTTTTAGATTTATTAATGCATTTTAGATAGTTAAACGGTTCCTAATTACTTTCTCTTCCACTACTCATTGTTTAATCAACCTACCAATTTACATAATGTGTTTTTTTTTCACTTTAATCCACATTGCAGCTCCAACCGGGGCCTATACTTTGTTTTTCCCACGTATATGTACATTTTGTAGGGTTATGGCTCAGCACCGGCCACAACGATCAGTCCACACACGCAGTGTCTCACACTCTCACGCATGGCCCTCCGCCATTTTGCCAAACCAATAAGACGGTCGTCATACTCTCGGATTAATTCACAAATCAAAGTACCCTTGATTGTATCGTGACGGACACGCCATGCAACCACGCCATGCAGGCGGCGCCGCGAAGTGCGCATGCCGCCACCGAAATTTCTCCCGCGTGTCCGAAGCGCTGTATCGCGCACTCCGTCGAGTCCGATGTGGACATTGCTGATGTCAGTTTTTTTCTTCCAAAAAACGATAATTACTAAAATTATGATAGGTGGGTCCAGCTGTCAGCAATTTAAATTTTTACAAGTTTCCAGATTTTGGATTGAGTTTTAAAAAAGCATAGCTGATTCATTTTGCTTCCGTAAAATGCGTCCAAAAAATTCAAAATGTTGAGAAAAATAAAGTATTTCTACCGATGTCCAATTCATTGTCTTTTTTTAATCTAACTAATTTATGTAATTGCATCAATTGCAATATTTAAATTGAGCTTTGAATTAAAATCAGTTATTCCAACAATTTGAATTGCACTTTGGTTTGAAATCCGAAAACGTATCAGCAAGGCTGCCGGAATAGTAAAATTCCCAAAACAAAATCCAGAAATTGAGTTGAGTTTAGGAAATTCAAAGCTAATCCATTTAAATTCAACAAAATGCGTCAAAAAATTCAAAATGTTGAGAATAATAAATTCTATGTATTGACGTCCAATTCATTTTCCTTTTTATTGAACTTATATAATTTACGTCATTGCATGCATTAGAAACTCTAATAACTTGAATTGCATTTGAACTGACATTTGATTTAGAATCCAAAAAATTGTCCAACATCTTCAAATAATCAGGAAAATGTATTCGATCTATTTATGCTAATTTAAACCATGCTAACCGACACTTACGAATGCCATATTCTATCTCATATTCTATCTATTTATGTTAAGTTAAACCACGATGATCAGCACTTTCGAATGCCACTTTCAGTAGAAGTTATGTACGTCTGTTTTTTTATGTCCATTCACTTTAGCCCTTTTTCCGCTTAAGTGTACATCTTTTGCGGTAATGCCCAGTCCTTCCGACAGTCATTACACTGTGTCTCCCCCAGTTTTCTTAAACATTTTTTCCGTTATTTTCCGCTACAATTTCCCGAATGTAGTCCTCTACGGTGAATTCGATGTCATTTTGTCGATATTCTGGATGTCTACGATAGTATTATTTTGAGATTCTTTTCTCTTAATCTTTGGCCACATTTCCATACGTCTTTCTCCGTGGTATATCGAACATTAATTTAGTAATTTTTAGTCAATGATTTCCTTGCTCGGCAGTTGCAACTCAACAGTAATTCTTCATCGACGCTCTTTCACGGTAGTTATTCAATGCAGTTTTTGGTCTTGCCAGTAAATTCTCCACGGTAGTCGTTTCCGAATAACTTTTTTGCGAATTCTTGGACAGAATTTCCACCGGTATTTTCCTAACGATATATGAACAATATTTTTTTCCGAAGGGCGCGGCGTGTCGCTGCGCCGAGTTACCTAGTACACCCAATACAGATTGACCTCGATGTAGCAGGGTTCAACAAAATAACGTGCGCGCTGGAGTTGGGTAGATGGTGGGCTGGACGCCTGGACTTCACAGGCCTGCTGGAGATTGGTAGGTGGTGGGCTGGACTTCACAGGCGTGTCCCGGTGAAGTGTAGATTTGTCTTTCTACATTGCCGAACTCTGTTTCCTTTCTACCCTAACCCCCAAATTGGCCGCAATCTCACAGCGATCGAGTCGCCATGGAATCCAAGCGGCCGTGCCCTTCCGCAACGCCGCCGCCGGCCGCCTCGTACGCCCAATCCAAGGTCCTCGGCGACGACAACCTCCTCCGCGAGATCATCGTCAGCCTCGCATTCCCCACCGAACTCGTCCGCGCTGCCCTCGTCTGCAAGCGATGGCTCGGCCACGCCTCCGACCCGGCCTTCCTCCGCCGCTTCCGCAAGCTCCACCCGCTCCGCCCCCTCGGCTTCTACGTCGCCACCAACTACGCAGGCACCACCCACCCGCGCTTCGTCCAGATGCTGCCCCAGCCGCCGGAGCTCGCCGCCGTCTGCCGCCGAGCGAGCTTCGACCTCGACTCCTTCATCTGGGACTGCTCGAACGGCAGTGTCGTCATCATCTCCTCGCAGGGCGGCAATGGATTGTCGAGCCGAGTGTACAGCCCGCTCTGCCCTTCGAGAAGCATGCCCATCGTTCCAGAGCTGCCCCAGCTCGACGGTGAGGACAATAGGTACACTTTTGAGAAGCTCCTCTTCAGAGAAGGTGACGACGACGGCCTGCCCTACCTGTGGCTGTTGATGGAATCTATCGATCAGGGATGTACGGTGCACGTATTTATGCTGCAAGACGGTGTTTGGAGCAAGCACACCTCGGCCACAACAGAGTTCCCTCATCTGCCGTCGAAGCCAAAACCTCTGCTCATCAGTAATAAGATTTATATGACGGCCGCTTTGAGCAGTCACAGCGTTGTGCTTGTCGACAATCCGATATGTATGGCGGCCGTCTTGAGCGGCATCCTCGTGTTGGATCTGAAGGACTCGAGTTTCTCGACAATTCAGCTCCCAGAAGGGGTGGAGTTTCTTGATAGAGATGTCATGCTGTCAAAGGCAGATGATGATTCTGGGGTTTATCTCATTCACTTGAAGGATCTCAAACTTCGCATTTGGCTCCATAGTAGTAACACTAGCAATTGGTCGCTGGTGGATACCATTTGTCTGCGTGAGATGTTTGCTGCCTTGAGGACGGCCGACCATACTGTGGGTGACGAGCATACTGTTCTCCGGATGCAAGAGGCGGGGGACAATGCTGAGTTTATTTTCATGGAGATGGGTCAATCCATACTCTACTTGGATATTAAGTGCAGGGAGCTGCGTAAAGTCTATGACATGACAGAAAATCATCAATCGTTGGCTCACATCTATCCTTTTATGATGGTCTGGCCTCCAACATTTCCTGCAACCAAGGACGATCTTGCAAGGTTTGTCTTTGTTTGACCTTTGGGTGATACTTACAATGACAATGCTCTTGCCGAGATAACTAATTTTCGCAATCTGCATTACATTAATGTCTTATCTAGTTCATTGCGTAACTAGGAGTCTAGGATTCTTAACAAGTGAAGATGGTACAACTTATCTACTGAAATGAAGACATGGATACAAAATGAACATGTTATTTTGATGATAACTCACTTCTTGACTAGCTAGATTCTGCCATGGAGTAAAATAGATGGTCTATAGTATAGTATTGTTCATGTTAAAACTCTATTTTTAATCAATTCTTCAAGAAACAAATGTTACTTTTCATATTATGAATTTGATGAACTGTGAACCTCAGGCTATTCTGTATGACAAACACAATTTAATGACGGATTCCATGCCTATATGCGAACGCGTGTTACTCCCTACGTGAATTTAAGTTATCTATCGCCTAATTTACACTGCAGACTAGTGTTTATGCATGTTATCCGATTCAGATATATCACGATGAAGATTTGTTCAATGCAGATATATTAACTACTGCATGTTACAAAACATAGTGAGTATTTTGTACTTGTTGCTTTTCCTTGGGTGACCAGTGATTTGTTTTGCTGAACTAAGAGCTTTAGTAAATAACATATGTCCAGCTAGATGAGATATCAAGTCATTAATATTTTTTTATAAATGTATAATATTGAACTATTTTTGACTATTTCGTTTTATTTTATATTTCTGACTATTAAATCTACTTGCGACAGAAATGCCAGTTGAATAACAAGGAGTTTTTAATGAAGTTTCTGGGTGGTACCAATGTCAGTGACAAAGTTGCGATCAAAGAAGAGTGAGCTGCATTTTCTCCCAGCTGTTATAAACTACTCTCTTAATCGGCAGTGATCAGAACCAACATTTTGTTCTTTGTTCCGATTGAGTGACAAGTTGCTTAAATTATTGCTAGATCAGGAATGTAAGATGTTATGCAAATGGAGGATGTGTTTCAGCCTCAAGAAATCCTCTTGTTGGCATGGCTGATTTGCATAACCGTGTTTCTGTGATTGACATGTAATTTAGGATGCAGTTGCTGCGATGCATGTACGATTCATGCCTCTGAATTGCATAAAGTCTTGCGTTATTTACTCTTTGTATGTTTGCTAATTTAGAAACATTACATCAACCCTCTCACTGCAGTGCCAAATCTCTCCAATGGCACATATATAATGGTCCGGCAAAGCATCTAATCTCCTGCTGTATCCGTTCCAAATTATAAAAAGTTTTAGACATTTCAATGTGGACTATGTAAGGACTAAAATGAGTGAATCTACACAGTAAAACACTTCTAGATCATACGAATCAGAAAAACATCATATAATTTAGAACGGAGGGAGTATCTGATTGCATCCACAGTTTTTTCTTCTCCCACCAAATCTCCAATACTTGTGAAGAGAAATTAATGGGAAGTCAAAGTTTTTGTGTTTCATATTGCTGTTCTAAGATCTGGAAAGATGGAAGAAAAATGCAGGAAACAGAGTAGCAGCTGAAGCCATCGTTTGCCGCGAGGTTGCGACTGGCCTTGATCCTAACAACATCACACCTTTTATCGTCACTGATGAAGGAATCATATTTGATCGAGCTTCCATCTCTGATGGATCGTCTTTGTGCCTTGTGTTCCCTCATACTCCAGGGGCAGGAAAGACAAATCGATGAGCCATATCACAAATATGCGTTCATTTCCAGTATAGAGAGTTCGGTGTTCGATTCAGAGAGTTTCAGACCACCTCAATAAGTATAAGGATTAAAACAGGCTTTGAAGTTTCAAATTAAGATGGATGCGATGTTTTGCTTTTGCTCGAGATGTATCCACAAGTGATCGAGCAACACAAAATCAATGCATCTTCTACCTCCACATATACCTGCAAACTCGAACTCAGCAGAACATGAACAGCAACATCCAGTTCTGTCTCGGAACCAGTGGAGATAGACAAAAAAAAAAGGTTTTTGATTCATTCTGACCTCACCTATCCCTACTGATCATATTTCTACGTACCGCTTCGGCCTGTGCTACTCACAAGGCCACAAACTCGGCTAAATTACAGGCAAGATCGACCAAACCCCACAAGAAAGAAAAAAACACCAGCACCACTTCGCAAGAGGACGACGACGACGACGAGAGTCAGTCACCAAACAAAATACACAGGGAGGGCACGCTGCCCGTGCGTTTCCGAACTTTTTTTTGCCTCTGAAGAAGAAGAAAAACCGCTCCACGAAGCCGGACTATGAGGTCGAACGAACACGCCGGCGGCGGTTTCAGCCCTGCGCCTCTATCGGCGACATCATCGCCGAGAACCTGCGCTTCTGGATGCGCGGGGGGAGGTGCTTGTTGTACCTCTTGGGCCCGACCGTCCATGGCAGGAAAACCCCGGTGCCCCCGCGCCCCATCCTCTTGTTGATGTTGCTCGAGGGTGCCATCACCATCGGCCTCGCCGGCGCGACCATCATCACTGGCGCCGCGCGCACGGCCATCCCCCACGCCGGGGCGAGCATACCCTGCGGCGCCGGGCCGTAGCCGATGATGGCGCCGTTGCCGCCGTGGGACAGCGGTTTCTGCATGCCGGCAGACGCCGCGGTCGGTGGAGGCTGCCAGAGCGTCATGGCCTTGGTGGGCGACGGGAGCGGGCTGAGGTCCACCGGCGTCGACGGCCTCACCCTCACGAACGTGATGCTCACGCGCTTGTTGGACGACGGGCACACCACGTGGCGCGCCATGTCCGCGCTGTTTCCGCGCATCACTAGAAGTGATCTGCAGAGATGGTTCATAAGAGTAAGATACCGGCTCTAGTAATAGCTGAATGCGTTATTTGTGAGATGAAACAGTCTATACGAGTGAAAATCGAGAAGATGTGGAGTAGCACTGTCAGTGACAGGATTCTGGTAAGCAGAAATACAGGTGATCATCGTCCCGAAAATTAGAATTTTTCGTATTTAAGCAAATTTCATACAGTCTCTCGCAAATTATGTTTTAGTTTGAAGGTTTTTTTATCGGTAACAAAGTCAATGGTATTTAGAGTACGTACCCTTGCTTCAATGAGAGAGTCAGGGGTCCCTTGTAGTTGCCATTGTTGTCGGTGACAAGTGACCTTCCAAAGGCCATTGAGGTCTCAGACAGCAGGAGAGTGGAAATGGGGTTGTCCAGATGGGGAGGCTTGAAGTAGGCTGCGAATGTTCATCCTGTGAAACAATTGCACCAATTGTCAGAGACCAACACCTCAACGACAAGTTTCAAACAATTGAGCTCTTGATTCCATGTTCATGCCTGAAGAAAGCTAGGCACTTTGTCTGGTACGTACTAGATTTTGATTGCAGCAATGATATAAGTTCTAGTTCATACAAACGAAATAATTTTTTTAGGACAAAAAAACCTTGTCGCCCCCTCGCATTTTTTTACTTTCAACCCACTCGTGACTTCTACCATGATTGCAAAGTGCACAACTTTTTTTACTCCTGCATGTTACTCTCCATCAGTAGCAATGGTTTAACAAGTCCTCGAATTACTTGCATATCTTCTTGTAAGGACACAAATATTGAGTATGGATAGTTGACCCTAAAATAAACCACCAGCTGTAATCTCCAAGATTATTTTGCTGTTTGTACATACAAGTGTTGGTTTTTAAGGGGAAGAAAAGTTTGTACAGACTCCCAATTCTGGCTATGATTTGACAGCAAGGCTCAGATTTCAAAAGGAATCTATACACTTAATAAGACAGAACGGTTTTGACAGCAAATCTCACGACAGTACAAGAAGCAAAATCTCATTTGGTTTCATTTAGCTATGCTTATTTATAATAAATACACTACACCACCAGCACAACAAAACCTACCTCATCGAAGAAATTGATGATGACACTGTTTGGTTTCCTGCTTTCTGGTATTAAGCGCCAAAGAACAAGGTGGTCAATGACAGCCTGCAAGACAACTGGGATTGGTTCTATATGACCTGCACACAAGGCGAAGGAAGACAGGTGTAAGTTATGTCATCATTCACTAGTGCCTCTCATTGTCAGGAGATGGAATATTCATGCAAATATCCCACACTCAAAAGAATACTCTTGCAATGTATGTAGGTTGAAGAAAACGTAGTATGGCTGCCAGTTTGCCTGAACATACAATTGGTTTCCTCTGTGGTGTGTTGAAATAAAGGGACGCCTAGCTGAATAATCTCCCTCTTGTTCCCTTTGATCTGCTTGTTGAAGAATATGAAGGTTTCGCCTGAATTTGAAACTAGAGAATTAGCACAAAATGTTCAAGGCAACGGCCCGAGGGAAAACATGCTAAAAGAGAATCAGTTAAAGTTAGGTATCCAAATCGTCCAGGTATTATAATCACTACGTTGATGACTTGCCTTCTCAAATTTAAGTTGTGAACTTTCACTATATTAGGATGGCTGACAGCTTTCTATGCAACAACTACTAAATTGTACTAATTTAGCCTATATATGGAGACAGTTGCTAGAACAAAGAACCTAGAACCTGTAGACACTGAGTCAGTTAGCACAAAACTACATCAGACAAAACCATCACCGCCGACAGAAAAAGTAGTAGTGCCCGAACTAGGACCACAATTAGGTGCTATCGGCCCTAGAAATATTTGGTATCTCAAAAGCATCAATTGGATGATATCAGCGTTTAGTTGTGGCCTTGTGGACACAACAGAAGTAACCAGAAAGGAATGGACACAAAAAACTAGGGAATAAATAGCAGGTCACAAAAAATGTGTAGATTCTGCATTTTTGAAGATTTCAACGAAGAAGCGCCAAAGCAGCAAAAAACAAATTACCTGAAAGCTCTCCATTTCTGCCAGCCTGACGAATTCCGTTGATGAAATCAGCAACCTTCATGAGCTCCGATGTTGTGAACACATCTTCATATATCTTCAAGCCCTTCACAACGTTAACCTGATAACACAAGGATATAAAGATCTGTCAGAAAACAGCACCTTTACAAGAATTGTTATAAACTGGTGGATCAATGGATGTGCTACTACTTCCTACAGCATCTCTAGATCTTCAATACAGAAAGTTTGCCGAGTGGTGTAAAGATGGAACTCGCCATGTGCCCCTTCACGGACTCCTTCGCCATGAAACCTTTCTGGATCTTGATCCTCTCGGGGCGCGCGATGCACTCCTCGTGGTCAGAGCAGATGGGTAGCTCTCTGGTAAGCTGCCTTGAGATCCTTGGTCGGTATTATCTGCTGAGTAATATAGATCTCAGTGGGGGTTCCAAGCATTGTATAACTGTGCATTTCGACTAGTGTTTTTGAAGGGTGCTATCTTTTTTCAGGAAAAAGTAACTTCTGCTTCACCGAGGAAAGCATTAGAAAATGAAACAAATAAATACGGAAGTAATGTGTCATCAGTAAAATTCGGCTCTGATTGGTTCATCCTTTAGCTCTGAAGAAAAAGTGCAGTCTAAAAGGCAGGTTATTGCAAGAAGTTGTTCACAAATTGTGAAATGAAGTTAGCATGCTAGATCATCACCGAGAACTCTCTGACAGAGATTCTCTACACAATCCAAATGAGCCTTAAAATACGAAATGTATAATGATCTCAGCTTTTCTCGCATAGCATAATCTGATATCCACCTACCTAACCTAAGGTTCGTTAGTGGGTATAGTCACGCAGCAAACAAATGTTCAGTTGATAGCCCATTTGAAGTTTTGAACCTGTACAAAGTCACTCTACAACCTCCGGCAAGCAGAGTAGTCTCCTCTTGGTATCATTTTTCACGGAGCACGGCGTGCAGAGAAAAGAGAGGTTGCCTTTCGTGATAGCCCGATAACGAAAGACGAGTATAAAACGGGAGATTCCGTCAAGTTGAATGTACATGGACAGTAGCACTACACTGGCATAAGTGTGGGGGCAAGCCAAGCACCAAGGTAGCAAGCAGGGACCAATACGTGTTCAATTATTGAGAGACGAAGAAAAGGGTAACCAAGATGGTGATATTTGACCACTCTATGCATCGCAAGACCTTTCCTTCCTGTCGCAATTGTCAATAGTACTTGGCACACGAAGAACACAAGATTTTCTTTTCCTCCCATATATTTGAAAGGTGGCATTCCCACAGTCGTCGTCGATTTCGGAAGGGTTCATAGAAAATCTTGTAGAATCAATTAAGTCTAGTTGCAAAGGTTGGTGGTGAGTGACTAGCAGCAAACCGACAAAGCTGCTGCAGTGATGATCGCATCAGGCTATGCTGTTAACCTAAATTATCAATTTAAAATCGCGTAGGATAATCATAGTATAATCACGTGCGTAACACTGTGCGCTGCGTGACCACCGTAAGCAGCCACGGGCCCAGAGACGCACTGATTTCCACAGGATGGCGCTATCCGGAGACAAGTCGGGTGTTTCGAGAAGAAGAAGCGTGGCAAAGGGACCCAGTTGACTGTCCGGGACCCACCAGCCAGACAAAGGGACAACCACGTGTACAGCTCACTGGGCTGGAGAGCGGCCACTCCGCGATCGGAACGGCACCAGATCCAGCCTCGATCGTGGGAGGAAGAAGGCGTGCAGGAATTTAATTCGAAACTGCTCTGCGTACGACGATTCTCGTCCGACGCTTGTACAACACTTTCTGGCCATGGCTCTGTACTGATTAATCCTCTCTCCCATGCGGCCATGCCCAAGTCCCGTACAAACTCAAACCTGCAACACTGTCGCACCTCTTCCCTCCGTACTCAAAATCCTCTTGCATGTGGAAACTAGAAACGGAGACAGTTTTCTAAATAAAACATCTGCTTTTTTGTGTTTCAAAATTGAAAAAATCCTAAGTGTATGCAAAAATTCAATGACAAATTCGTTGTATTTTTTGCCTAGACAAAAAGACAAATACGTTGTATCGATGAACGGTGCACCGTCAGAAAATTTCAAAACTTTGCCAGATTTGTCATTTTTGGGTAGCCTAGAATAATACAAATTGTGTCTTGAAAATTTAAACATTAGTAGATCTCGCCTTTCTCTACATTTCCGTCGGACGATGTAAATAGGGCACGAAACACTAAAACGATAGCTTAAGTTTTCCTACGTCACCCGGCGGGAGGTAAAGTGGCTTGCGCCGCCGGTGTTGCTCGTGACCTTTAGAAGAGCAAAGGCAACACCGCCCGCCATCCGGGAGACCGACGAGCTGGCCATGGCTAAGCTACGAGAAGACCACACAAAGTATGTGCAAGAGGAGCTCGAGTTTTATTGGGCGAGAGATCCACGCGGAGTCGTTCTGCGAGCGACCATCTCCGACGAGACGGCCCTCGACGACCTCCGCAAGCCAAAATTGAGCTCGACACCCGGTGACCGTCAGAATATGCGTCTCCCTCTCTTTAACCGTGGGATCTCATGTTCCAAGTTTTTATTCCAAAATTTAGATCACTAGTTTTCATCGGTCTAGAATGGATGCTAGCCTGCCCAGAGCACTACATCCTAGCATTTGTAAAAGGTCCAAGAAAAGAAAACGTAAAAGAAATGCCTTTGAGAGGTGAGGCGGGCCTACCAGAAGTCCCGGCCTTGGCCCAAAACTAAACTGCTCGTTCCCCAGCGTCACGCAGAACGTCGTACAGAAATCGTACGCAGAACGTCGTACGCATAGCAGCGCCGAATTTAATTCCACAGCGGTGGTCATGTGGGTCCATTAACTTCTAGGAGCTCCGTCCGTTTGATTGCCATCAGACGGGTCTCGTCGCGGCGCCGCCGGGCTCCACTTCTCCACCACGCTGCGCAGCCTGACTGGACTGACGCCCTCCTCATGAGACTCACCGGCAGCACGAGGAATTCTGTTCGCGTGCAGCCACGCTTCCTGCCGCAGGGCTTGTCTCCCAAAAGTCCTGTACGAGGGAGGCGCTGTGCAGAAGTCTCGTGGCTTGGAAGGAGATTTGATCATTGAATTTCAGATAGGTGTTTAACTCTCGAATTACTGTAAGGACAGGCTATGTGTGGGATTTGGGAATTTTGCCTAGCAAGAGAAAAATTGCGGAAAGGACATGGGACATGAATTTTTCTGGTTATATACACTTTATAATCACTAGCGTCCCTCTCCGAGGGAATCACTAGTGACGCAAAGATACACATGTTTTGTCCGATCTGCAAAAAAATTATACATCGGTCATGCGTAATAAAACACTTTTAATTATATTTCTTGACTTTTGTTGTGTGCCCCGTAACCAAAGCATGACAGTTTCGTCACTCCAGCCGGAGGATAGAGCTGCCGTACACATGACGTGCGCGCGTGTACTGTTACATCGCTACCTGGAACGCCAAGGCAGCGCTCAAAACACTCAGGCCGAAAGTCAAAGCAGGGATGTGCAAATCTGTGTGTCATGCCATCGCGAATTAATATTTACGTTGTGTTTTGTCCGTCGCCAAATCCGGCGAGACCTCCCGGCCACATGCTGAACAGATTCACCTCAACTATTCTATTCGCTCCGCCTACAGCCAGCTTACCAACCAGATGGAGGAGCCCCATGGCAGGCTGTTGCGGTCGCCAGGCTACAAACGCAGAACGATGTTCTCGAGGCCGCCGCCGGCCGGGCTGAACCGCCGGCGAGAAGGACGAAGCCACGGCGGCCTCGAACTCGCCGTCACGGCGCGGCGCCTTCTGCACCCGCCCGATGATAATTAACATTATTAATCGGCCCAGGCTAAAAAGTAAACAATGAGCTAATTACTGGTGGCGGGTAGCGGCCGTACTGGCCAGTACTTTCGACGGGACAGGGACCAGGCATCCCCAAAAGGGTTGGCCCTGGGAGGAGGGCGCGTGCAGGCGAACCCAAAATAAAGCTGGCCATAGGGTTTTAGTAGTTCCAGCGGCCTCGTGATGCCGCCGCCGCCGCCGGCACGGGCGGTCGGGATTGACCGGCCAAACCTGTCTCCGCCGTCCGATCCTCCGGACGTGGTGGGGGCTGCACGCACGGAAATTATTGCCAGTTTTTTCCCCTAACCACCAGACACGTAATTAACCATGCCGCTTTAGCAACAGTGGTGTACCATAAGATAAGCGTCATTTTGAAGTCCCCAATAAAACAGGACAGGAGATAAGTATTTAAATGGGGAAAACTTGCGGAAAAATCCACGGAGGGCAACGACCAGATCCATCCAACGTTAGCGAGCCGGGGGCTAAAACTGGAGATCGGTTGGGGAGATAAACTTAACGAAGGAAACACGGCGGATTGGGCAAAATTTCGAATGCGGACGACGGAAAAGGAAATTTTCGGAAGGGACGGTGTGATTATTAAAGTATTAATTTGTGTATGTGCGCGAGGATTAATTAATGGGGATGATTGTACTTACGGCCGTCGGGGACGGCGTTGTCTTCGGTGGAGGCCGCCTTCCGCTCCGACGAATCTCCCGAGGAATCTTCGCCGTCCAGCTCGTGGTCCGCCGCATCCACGGCGTCGTCGTTCGGCTGCGCCTCCTCCGCCGCTGCCGGCACCGGCTCGTGCACGTGCTCGGGCACCGGCGGCTGAGCGGCGGCGGCGACGGTGACGAGCTCTTCCATGGGCTTGTGGATCACCGTGGACGCGGCCTCCTCGGAGCAGGCCGCGGCGGCGCGGGCGTCGGCGACGCGGCGGAGCTCGGCGGCGACGTCGTTGATGGAGTAGAACTTCTGCATGTGTAGGACGGGGAACCAGTTGAGGCGGCGGCGGTGGAGCGCGGCGTACACGGCGTCGTACTCGGCGGGCCCGCCGATCTGCGCCAGGTGGCCGCACAGCGCGTCGATCACCGCGTTGGCCGCCGCGAACTCGCCGCGGTACCACCCGATCACGGCGTCCCGCGCCGCCACCTGATCCGGGGCCGCCGGCGCCGCCGGTGTCGACGTCATCGCTCCTCCGGCGATCGGCAGACCAGCAACAAAACACCCACCCCCACAAGTGTGACCACCACTATCTATCTCTCCTTAAACGACGTACGTCCCCACTGATATCTATCTATGTAGGATATCTCGAAGGAAGGAAGCTTTTGTAATGGCGTGGACAAGGCCGGTGTTGGATGTTCTAAATCGGCCGAGGACGGTGTTGTGGGGAGCGCTTCTCTCTCGGGGGCGCGCCTATAAATACCCCCGGCGATGAAGGGTATACCCGTAGCCAACAGCGCCCAGGGCAGGGTGACGTGGCACCACGGATTAGCTAGCGGGTACGGGCGCAGATCCGACAAGCTGGTGGTGGCATGGCTGCAGCAGTTAGTTAAGGTCAGACTCGCTTTATAGGACCCGGCGCGTGTGGACGGCGCGCGGCGCTACGCACAGAGATGGGCTGCGCGATTCGGCGCACGGCGACGTCACGCCGCCGGCCTCCAGGAACGGCGTGCACCCGGTCCTTGGGTCCCGTCCATGGACCACGCACCATCCTAGCCGTCCGTTTCTGAACCCCACATCCTTGTTCGGTTTTTTGTTCTTTTTTTTTTTGAAACGAGGCAAAAGTTTTGCCTTTTTTATTGATATAGTAGAAACAAACGGACACGGCCTAAGCCAAATAAAAAGGAATTACATGCTGTAAAAACTCAAGAAATTATCACTCCAAAATGCTTTGCGCCCGCCATAATCCAGTTCTTCCCAACAATCTTAATTTTTTCAAGAAGAGCCGACGGCATGGTCAATTTGTTGTTGAAGACCCGCGCATTCTGCTCCTTCCACAACTCCCAAGTTATCAGAATGATAGCTGATTTGAGCCCTTTGGGGTGGGCACTTGGAGTCTTCGCAAGTGCCTGCCAGTAGGCAAGCACAGTGGGGCGCCCAACGCCAAGATCCTGAACCAGGGATGGGCAAGACAACCAAGATGCAGCGGCCTGCCAAATGCGGCGAGAGTAGTGACACTCGAAGAGGATGTGTCTGGCCGTCTCATCGTGGGCTTTGCAAAGCTGGCATAAGGGGGTGTGAGGCCAACCCCTGACAGCGAGGCGATCGGAGGTCCACAACCTGTTTTGCACCACTAGCCATGAGAAGAACCTGCACTTCGGGGGTGCCCAGGTCTTCCAAACCAGGTTGCCAAAGGAGCAGGGGATGGACCCCAAGAATTGGGCTTTGTATGCCGAACCAGCCGAGTATTTTCCATTGGGGGAAAGGGTCCATGTGATGGTGTCGGCAGTGCCCGGTGTCAGCGTGACCTCCTGAAGACAGCCCCAAAGGTTGACGAACTCAATCATGAGATCAATTGTGAAGTTCTGAACCGACATGTCCCCAACCCAGTTGAGGTTGGTGAGAGCGTTCTGGACACGTCTGTTTTTCCTCTTGGAGGCCGCAAAGATCTTTGGCGCAATAGACATAGGGGCCGTCCCATTTAGCCAAGACGATGTCCAGAAGCGCGCCGTCATGTCGTCCCCAATTGTGACATCCGTGGCAGCGTTGAAAAGCTCTTTATCAGCTGCATTGTTGGGGGTTTCCAGGCCGACCCATGGCTTGTCCGGAGCGTCCCACTAGAGCCAAAGCCATCTCAGACGCAAAGCCCGGGAAAACTTTTCAAGGTCAAGAATTCCGAGCCCCCCAAACTTCTTTGGACGGCAAACCTTCGTCCAGCAAACTTTGCACTTTCCTCCAGTGACTTTGTCGCTCGCAGCCCAGAGCATACTTCTTCTCAACTTGTCGAAGGCTTTGAGGATAGCCTTATCTACTCTGATGACGGTGAGGAGGAAAACATGCAAGGCTGTGAGCACCGATTTGACGAGGGCATCGCACCCGACCCGGTTGAGGAATTTGGATTTCCAAGGATTGAGTGCAGAAGCGATCTTATCGATGTATGGTTGCAGATCGACACGCCTTAGCCTGCCAAGTGAAAGAGGGAGTCCCAGATACTTCATCGGGAACTGCGACATGGTTGCAGGGAAGTTTGCGAGGATGCCGGTGAGATCAATGTCGGTGCAACGGATAGGGGTGACTGAGCTCTTCTCAATATTTGTCATCAGGCCGGTGACCTCCCCAAAATTTTGCAGCAAAGCAGCCAAGTTGTTGACATCGTGTGCGCTGGGTTGCAGAAAAATGGCTGCATCATCAGCATAGAGGGAGATGCGCGACTTGATGAAGTGCCCAGGCAGCGGATGTAGGATGCCAGAATCCGTAGCCAGCTCTAGGATCTTAGGTAGAGTATCGATGGCCAGATCAAACAACAGAGGTGAGAGGGGGTCCCCCTGCCTAAGACCGCGACCATGGATGATCTCTTTTCCTGGAATGCCATTCAGAAGGACTCTAGAAGTAGTAGTCGAGAATATCATAGAAGCCCATGCCCGCCAGCGAGTAGGGAAACCCAAACGTTGCATGAGGTCCAACAGGTAGTCCCATCTGACAGAGTCGAAAGCTTTGGCTATGTCCAGCTTGATGAGCAGGGCGGGGGTGCGCTTTTGATGAAGCTTCTTGGCCACACCGCGAACATACATGAAGTTGTCGTGGATACTTCTAGTCTTGATGAAAGCGCTTTGACTGCTGGAGATGATGTCATTCATTTTTGGCCGGAGTCTAGTGGCCATTGCCTTGGCGATAATCTTGGGGATCACGTGAATGAGGCTGATGGGTCTATAGTCCTTGATGCAGTCGGCGCCCTCCTTCTTGGGCAGCAAAGCGATGTTGGCAGTGTTGATGACGTGAAAGTTGTTGATGGTGAGCTCGGAGAAGCTGTTGATGAGGCTCATGAGGTCCTCCTTCACAATGTTCCAGCATGATCGGAAGAAGTTTGATGTGAAGCCATCGGGCCCTGGAGCTTTGTCCGTGGGGAGGTCCAAAATGACGCTCTTGATTTCCTGTTCCGAAAAAGGCAGCCCCAGATCATCGAGATCATGTAAGGTGGGCTCGATAGCATTCCAGTTGAAATCTAGAGGCCGCAGAGGCGGGGCCCCTAGCGCCGACGAGAAGTGGTCGTGAATATGTTGCTCTTTCTCAACGTGGCTGACGACCCACCCCTCATTGCGCTTTAGCCTTTGGATGGCGTTTTTTCGACGACGCGAATTAACCCTTAGGTGGAAGAATTTTGTATTGGCGTCCCCCTCACGGAGAAAGTTGATTCTGGAAGCCTGTCTCTTGCGGGTACGTTCCAGGACAGCGAGCCCCATGACTCGTCTCTTCAAAGCAGTTCGAAGGGTGAACCCGGCAGGTTTTTTGTTCTTGTTTGTGCGAGACATGATTGGGCACGGGGAAATACGGCAAGATCTTTTTGTGCGTGGGGTGGACACGCGCTGTAATGTGTGAGCGTCGGTAATTAAGACTCCGTTGTAAAATCCAGCTGTTTTCTTTTGTGAATGAAAATCCAGCTGTTTTTTAAATATCATGTAAATATCAGGTGTCCTGAATATGTTGTTTTCCTTTTCAGAGATATAGCATATATATAGAGAGAGGGTTTTAGAGAGTCCATAATGGTTATTGTGAGAAACCATCTTCTAATAGAAGCGACATGTAAATTTTTTGAGTGATGAGATGATGTCATGGCCCCAAACACATATCACCATAATCTTTATTGTTTGTATGCAATTTCTCATTTTATTCGGTAATCATACGAATATGTGCATTAGTTGTTAGAGAATACAAAGCATTTGATAGCTGGCGACATATTAATGCACAAAGTTAATGGCAATTGACGAGCATGCGTGTTGGGTCAAAATAAATTAATGCACGGAGTCGGTTCGTACGAACTAAGGATGTAGGGAAGAACGGAAAAGTTACTAGGAACGAAACGTAGCTGTCGGAAATACTCAGCCTCATCTCCCGTGGTCATTCTGGCGCTAGGAGACGGAGTCCATAATGGTCATTGTGAGAAGCCATCTTCGAATAAAAGCAACATGTACATTTTTTGAGTGAGAAGTGAGCACTTCTTTGAGATGAGATGATGTCATGGGTCCCAAGATATATCACCATAATCTCTATTGTCCGTATGCAATTTCTCATTTTATTTAGTATAATCATACGAATATGTGCATTAGTTGTTAGAGAAGACAAAGCGTTCGATAAATGACGACATATTAATGCACAAAGTTAATGGAAATCGACGAGGATGTGCCTTGGGTCAAAAGAAATTAATGCACGAAGTCGGTTCGTACGGAGAACTACTGAAGAACGGGAAAGTTACTAGGGAACGAAACGTAGCTATCGAAAATATTCAGCCCCTACCGACGGTTCCCTCATCTTCCGCGGTCATTTTGGCGCTAGGAGACAGAGTCCATAGTGGTCATTGTGAGAAACCATCTTCGAATAAAAGCGACATGTAAATTTTTTGAGTGAGAAGAGAGCACTCTCATTGGGATGAGATGATGTCATGGCTACAAAGATATATCCTATAATCTCTATTGTCCCTACACAATTTCTCATTTTATGACATGTAAATTAGAACTTTGATTTCCGTATCGTTGGTTCTTTACTAATAGAAAATCTACACCATAGGGGTTTGCCCTACGGTAAAGTTGCTCAAACAAATATCATCTTATTCAGTATGATGAAATTTTTCATTAGTTGTTAGAGAAGAAAAAGCATTCGATAACTGACGACATATTAATGCACGAAGTTAATGGAAATCGACGAGGATGCTCGTTGGGTCAAAATAAATTAATGCATGGTGTCGGTTCGGATGGCGAACTACGGAAGGGTATGGAAGAGCGGGAAAGTTACGAGGAATGAAACCTAGCCACCGAAAATAGTACACTCCTCCCTCCGATCCCCTCCTCATCACATGCGATCATTTTGGCGCTAGGAGACGGATAAACCACAGATCTACATTTTAGCGACTAGCGTTTCTGTGGCGGAGACAACGTCAAGTCAAATACTCCACTACCATTCTGGCGTGACTACCGTATCCGACGCGGTTGACACTGGGAGCCTATATATGATATTTTGGTCCCGCGGGTCGTCGACTTTACATCTGACAGCTTGTTGTCAGACGGTTCGGTCTATCTTGGGGTGGTGGTGGCCATATGGTCATGTTAAGTTTGGTTTTGTAAGTGGTTTCTACTTCTGTTCTTTTGTGCTCGTGAACTTATTTATTGTTAGCACAATCGTGAAAGAGTGGTTCGGCGACCTGTCTTGTGAAGGGTGTATCTCTAGCCGCAGCAAGTCCATCGATCTAAGGTTGCCAGATATTCGGGAGGCGACTCAAACGGCTTTTCAAACCTTCGAAGTTACTTCAGCTAATGTATATTATGTCTTATTTTTAGAAATATCGAGAGGACAACGGCCCCATAAATCCCCATGTCCAGACCGCGTCCCCCTTGAGCCACGAAGACGTGTGCCGACGCCACGACATGCCGGCCATCCTCGTATCCCGCTGGAACTGCGCTTGAGAGACATGACCCGGCCCCACAACGTGCACAGCTGGAGCAGCAACTCGTCATAGTCATCCTCAACAATGTTGTGGGATTTCCCGCGCCTTTCTCAGGAGGTAGAGCGGTCTAGGGAGACGATAGCGTGTGACGGTGGCTAGGACACGAGAAAACTCACGTATCACCCTAGGGGACCGACGACGTGGAGGTAGGAATTCCTTATTTGTTACCCATTGATGCAAAAAAAAATCCGTATTTGATGTTTTGGGTTTATATTACTAAAAGTTTTGAGGAACGTCAAGATGGAAAACAACAACGACGGGGACTTCAAAGATATTGATGTAAATTTTAGTTGTATTAACTATATTTGTTGTTTGTGTACGTTTCTATTTTTTTATGTACTTTGTCTAGTGAATCAATAAAGTTGGATATTTTGCTAAAAAGTTAATACATGAAACTCACACAAAATACACTGACATGTACAACAACATGACACTTCGAGCATGGATGATACAAGAGAAAACAATCTTCTCTACCCTTGAAGATGCCGTGAGAATTATTCAATCGACTAATGGACATGCCAAATCAGGCTCCAATTAAGAGGGAGAGTGGTCGCAGATTTGTCAACCATGATCGGCCCAATGGGTTGATTCTGACCTTTGTATCTCGACTGTGACTTTACGGCTAGATTACCTCTTTTTCCTCTGTTGTTTAATTAGACTAGGAGAAAGTAAAGTGTAATGACGATTGGCTTCTGAATCTTGCGTGATCAAGTGACCTTGCCTCTATGGCAATGCATATACCACCAGTCCAAGCATCTTTCTAGGGTACCCATCTGATTGGAACTTTGAAAGAATAATTCAACAACATGACTACTGCATCTCTCGCATTAAACTTCTCGTTCGGGTCGGCTGATTTTTCTCATCCCAGTCTCGGCAATGCCAATAAAATTCAGATCATCCTCTAGGGCCCTGTGATCTGAAATCTAAGATGGTACATGCCCCAAAACCAAGGTTTCATCATAACACATGCATCTTGTTTGCCCTCAATGTTCATTCCCTTTTCTTAATTCACGCGCATTGGGATCATGACTTTGATTCTCTAGTTAAAAGAAAGGTTCTTCTTGGATACCTTGGTTTAACCTAGAAGAGCGATGCATCTATTTTTTTCAGTTGCTGAGATGGTAGCGTTGGAAACTGGAATCAGGTTATGGTTCATTAGTTTAATGGCTATTTTATATTGGCCCTGAATCTGATTTGGTTCTGATTAAATAAGAACAATGTACATCTGGTGGTAGGTGGCTGGATGCGCTGCGTCTGTTCTGGCTCCCCTTTCAGGATTTGAAACACGCTGTGACACTGGATACACCAACCCAATTACATAGTATATGGCATGTGATTAACGATTTATGTTTGTCCTTCAACTTTAGTAGGCAGTATATATGATTGATGACGCTTTTTTTTCATATTTTGATCGGAATTTAGTTCTCAAGTAATAATACCACCAAATTAGACTTCGGTTACTCCATAGATAAGTTTGATAAGACACGCTAAAATGTCGTCCGTTTATAGCAAATGTAGCACCAACGAAAAAGTTTCAATAACTGGAGCTTTTATCTACTCGAATGGAACATCAAAGATATTGTTCACACACGGCCTTTGTATACTTAGGATGCAGACATGCGAAAAAGTTACAAAAACAAGATGTGAATAGGAAAAAATCCATCTAAGATGTTGTAGTACCGATCAAAAACTACACCACCATCCATATGGCATAACGTTTCAACTGAATATATGCAACTGTAGATAGCTCCTTTGTGCGACGGGCGCCGAAGCATAGACCATATATGGACCTAACTACAATGCAGAGGTGATTTTTTTCAAATACAATGTGTAGAATTGTGAGATTGGCGTAATATGATAGATGTATTATAGAGCCTCATGCACGAGTATATATTGGGTACAAGACTTGGAGGGCAAGAAGCCTCTCCTAGAGATAAGGTAGGAGCCGGATTATAAATCATAAACTACCAAATACATGAACCGTAATATATCTCTAACATCTCCCCGTAGTCGTAGCGGTAGCGTCGTGAACAACTGGAACGTTGTGGACGGTCAGACTGGAGATAAACCGAAGTAGAATCCAGTGGGCTGACATCCCCCCGCAGTACGAGCAGGAAAGTCGTGGACGGTGTCGCGGCGCCGGTGCTTGGACCGTAGAGGAAGCTGGTGAGGAGCTCAAGCGAGGTGATAGCCCTTTGTTGTCGATGTCTAGGGAGCCGAGAGCGTTGGGCGGTGCAACCTTGGTCGTGGTAGCCGTGCGAGGGGTCGCCGTGGTTGATGTCGTGGACGGGTTGCCGGTGTCGAGGTAGACGCACATGAAGCCGCGGGCGCATAGTGCGCGTGAAGAGGGTGACGGAGACGCGTCGAGGCAGTCGTTGAGGATGCCGATGCCGGAGACGATGCAGTCGGAGCCGTCGAGGATGAGGTGCGGCCATTTTTTTGCCAGAACAGGGCGCACGTCAGGGACGAAGGCATACTCCGGCTTTGCCAGAGCCGAGTACGCATAGAAGAAATTGGTGATGTGGTCGGGGCAGTCGTAGAGGAGGGAGTCGATGCCGAAGACGTTGTCGAAGCCGATGTAGACAAGGCGCCGACCCGGGCTTACTAGACCCGAGGACACATCGGGGACGAAGGCACGCACCGGTGTTGCCAATACCGTGCATGCGGGGGCAGCGACCACCATGAACCATACGCCAGCGTCGGAGGGACTAGCTGAGAAGGCCTCCTGAACGATTGTGAGTCGCAGAGCGACGTAGAGGGAGAGATGTCGATGCGGTACATGGTTGTCGGAGTAGACGTAGTCAGGGATGGGGATGATGACGCTGGCAAAGAGCTCGTGGTGGACGAAGACGTAGAAGGCGACGAAGGCAGCGACGGCCTGAAGTGGCCATGTTGGACGCCTGACAAGGGGTGGTCGGCGGGACCTGCGACGGCCTGAAGTGGCCATGCGGGTTACCTGTAGAGCTGCGGCGGCGTTACTCGAGGTTGGCGAGGAAGAACCCGGTGGCGTGACGAAGACCATGTGCGGACGGTGGCGTTCCCGCGCCTAGGGAGACGGCGCGACGCATACCACGTATAAGTCGACGCGCGGGGACGGCGGAGTGGACCGCGTGCCGTGGTGCTACGACCCGAAGGGGCGACGCAGTGGCAGCGCGCGTGTCGGTGCAGCGGCAAGGTGTTGCCGGCAGCGTACACGCCTGGGAAGGCGCGTTGAGCAGCCGGCAACATGGACCAAAGGCGGCGGCGCGACAACCCGAAGGTGTGACGCGGCGGCAGCCTGTAGCTCGATTCGTGATAGGCGCGTGCTCGGGGACGTGCTTGGCGTAGAAAGGCGCGCGATCGGTTGATCAGACCGACACGGCGCGGTACGCGCCATGGCGGCGACGACGATGCACAAATCGGAGTCGATGGCGAAGTTGTCGGTGAAGTCCCAGTCGATGACGGCGAAGACGAACCGGCGATGGAGACCGTGCAGGCGAGTGAAGCCGGCTGCGACGCGTCGAGGCGTCCCTTGGACGGCGCGTCCGGCCTTGCTGCGCGGTCGGTGAAGACGAGCCGATCAGTGCGGAGTCGGCCGCGATAGCCGGCTTGAAGGAGCCGACCGGTGCGGAGTCGGTGCCGGTGAGTCGGCCGCAATAGCCGGCTATCGAGGAGCGGGCCGGTGCAGGTCGATGCCGTTGTCGGAGTAGAGGTGTGAGAAGACGACGGGCGGTGGGCGACGCAAACCGATCTTAGATCGGAAAATCAAAAAAGAAACGCCGGTCAAAAACGACCGGCGAGAGAGAGAAACCGGATCAAGAGACCGGAAAAAAAAACTCTTGGGCTGTCGAGCAACCGCTCGGCGGACGAACCCTAGGTACGGGCGGCGCGGCCCCCTGTGGAGATCATGGAGATCGACCTCCATGGGGTCGGCGCGGCACGGAAGCGCGGCGGCGGCGGCTAGGTCAGATCGTGCCGCTCTGATACCATGTAGAATTGTGAGATTGGCGGAATATGATGGATGTATTATTGATCGTCATGGGCAAGTATATTGGGTACAAAACTTGGAGGGAAAAAAGTCTCCCCTAGAGATAAGGTAGGAGCCGGATTATCCTAAACTACAAAATACATGAACCGTAATATATCTCTAACACAATGTCATCCATGGAGAGCCAAAGAGGCCAACACAAGGCCGCGGCCCTACCAGTATATGTGATTTGAATTTGTGATGAATCTCCATATGAACAACTGATCACGGCTCTCGACCGAAGCACTGATAATTTTTAGTCAGCTATAGTTTTTGACAGAAAAATGTCAACTATAGTTTGTTTCAAGAAAATCACAACATTTTAGAGTAAAGGTCACGTTCTGAATACATATATAGGTTTGAAAGCAACCGAGTGGAAAACAGAATTCCCATGTTCGTGTCATCATTATCTCATCAAGCACGGGCACACATTTCTTAATCCTAGTGTCGGAAGAGTTGACATTTTTTGGGTGTATATGCCCTTCCCCTATTGGAACGGGTACTGTCTCAATCAGAGGCGGTATGAATATTAATATCCTTCGCGTCATCGATCGTTAGTTACTCCAGTTAACTGGAGATCTAGACTTTCGGCATGACAACCCACTACTATGTGCTTTGAGCACAAATTGCATCTGCGAGTACATGGCTGTAGGCTGTAGCACCTGCATTGTTTGTATAACTTTGTTAATCACAGTACTATATCATTCAGGAATCAAATTGCTCTTGGAACAGCCTTGTATATACATGTAATTCGATTGTCATTAGTCATTACCGATACAAGGACCATTTAATTAACCTTAATTTAATGCAAAAGCAGTGGAACTCAGTGTGTGGTCATACGAATTCGAAGAAAAGAAATCGCCGAGCTTGATGAGTGGAGTAAATATAGTATACTAAGAGCATCTCTAGTGGAACGTGGATATTTGGACGTGTATATCTCCATATACATGTCCATATACACGTGGGTAAATTTTATACCTCCCAGTTTTTCAGTGGAACGTGTATCAGGACCTGTAAATCTGGACGTGTATATTTCAACGGCTATATTTTCAAACGGCTATATTCCAACGGCTATATTTCCAACGGCTATATTTTCAACGGCCATATTTCTGGTCTATATAAACCACCCCGACCACCTCTCTTCCAGCATCTCTACCTGTGATTTCTCTTCTCACTCCTTGATTTCTCTATCGTCTCTCACGCAACACAATGAACACATCCTCTTGGGACATGAGTTCTTCGTCATCTTCATCTGGCGATGAACTCATACTTCCAGCATCTCTACCTGTAATGCAGTGCTATCAATAAAATATTTTTGCATCAAATAGTTCTTACAACAACTAGCAGAAAGCATCAAATAGTTCTTACAACAACTAGCAGAAATCAGTAAATAGTTCTTACAACTACAACATATAGCTCACACATCAAATAGCTCACATTACTCTAGGCGGCGAGCAATGATCTCATTCTGCTTAGCTTGGTAGAACTGCTTTTGCAAATCAGTCATACCACTAGTGTCCATGAGCATGACCCTCTCATCTAATTCAAACTGTCTCCGTGCATCCTCCCTCTCGTTTCGTGCATCCTCCTTCTTTTTTAGTGCAATCTCCTCTTTTCGCAATTCAAATTGCTGTGCATAGCGAAGATTTCTTGCCGCCTCTTTGATCTCATCCTTCTCTTGCTTTGCTGCCCACACATTTTCTAATGACAACTTGCAAGCACTGTCATCAGATTTACCTCTCCGCAATTTGTCCTTCTTCACACCATCAGGTCTTTTCTTATGTTCAAGAGCATCAGTGCGTATCGAGGTAGCATCAGTGCGTACCGAGGATGCATCAGCCGGATCATGGGTGGTTGTGCCCGGACTTGCATCAATGGTCTTCTTTTGTTTCTTAAGAGAAGTTTCAAGTTCTCTTGTCTGCCACTTTGGATACTTCGAAAACTCTACATAGCAATGCATCAATGTGAAAGACTTTTTTTTTAAGATCCATTTCCTTGAACATAATGTGTGCATCGTTTGTCTGCACATACAAATGTATTGTTAAAATATGCATAGCACAATACATATAGAATATTACACAACACATATAGAAGTAGAAGATAGATGCATACCTTTTCTGCTATAGTCCTTCCGCTTTCATCCCTATTTAAAATCTGCTGAAGGCAACCACAAAATTTAGAGGTCTCTTTGTTAATACATGTGTAACGGCAATTGATTGCATTAGCACTACGCTCCGGCCATGATGATTCCTTGTGTGTGTTGTAGTACTCTGAAATTCTAGCCCAATAAGTATCTCGGTTTTGATCTGTCCCGACAATATCCAAACTTGTATTTGCCCATGCTGCTATCAGAACCTTATCCTCATCACTAGACCAATTTTTTCCTTTGTTGGATTTTGCTTTCTCTGTTATTGCAGAATGTTGCTGCGTTGATGGTGTTGCTTGATGCTGAGTTGATGGGGTTGCTTGCTCTCCAATTGGACTTTCTGGTTGTGTTTGTGTGTAACCAAAACCCATAGTGTCCAAGAAGCATTCATCACCATCCATCTGCAAACAATCAACAACCAACATCAAATTTGTTAGCAAATCGATAGAAATTTGATAGCAATCTATATATCAGACCACAACATAGTATCAATTCTGTATCAAATTCTACAGCAAAGCAACCCTAGATCAGTACGAAATGTACAGCAAAGCCTACATCTCAAATCCACTCCTCTGCACCGCATCCTCCTCTGCACCGCATCCTTCCCATCTCAAATCCACTCCTCTGCACTGCATCCTCCCCATCGAGGCATCCACTCCTCTGCACCGCATCCTCCTCTCCAGGCCGCGGGCGCCGCCATCCAGGGCCCACAGCCCATCTCCAGGCCGCCGCCAGACAGCCACGGCGCGGGCGCTGTCGTCCTCAACGCCACGGGCGCGGGTGCCGCCGTCCCCAACGCCACGGCCGCGGCCGGAGCACAGGACCCCGCCCCTCTCTCCGCCATGTGCGCCTCTCCCCCCGCCCTTCCCTCTCACCCCGCCCCTCTCTCCGCCATGAGCGCCTCCCTTCTCCCCCACGGCGCGCGCCGCCGCCGCCCCGAGCGCCTAGCTCGCTTCTCCCCCCACCCTTCCCTCTCACCAGGGCGCGCCGCCGCCGCCGCCGCCCGATCTGGCGGCAGGCGTGCGGCCGCCGCCCCTCTCGTCTCTCTCTTGCAGTGGTGCGAAAAAGGAAGAAGTCGTACCTTGTTCGGCCGGAGAGGGGTGGCGGCGGGCGACGGCGACCTTGGGGACTCCGACGATGGGGCTCCGGACGGGGCGGGAGGAGAGCGGTTTCCTCTCTTTTCGTTGAGTCCACGAGCGTGGCGTGGGCGTGTTTACTTCCACGAGGAGTAGCGTCGTGGATGGACGTGTATAACTTCCACGACGGTTTGCACGTTCCGCTGGAGAAACATTTTGGGCCTCGAACGTGTATATCTCGTTTCCACGCCCGTTTAGAGGAGCCACTAGAGATGCTCTAAGAATGGAAATATGAAGCTCGAACGAGAGCGACGGGCTAAAGAGAAACCGTGTTGATTGGCCGTGTGTCTATTCAGCCGTTTTGTTGGCCGTGACAACAAGCCCCTCTTCCATGACATGATCCCGTCAGCGAACCTTCTGCCCAATCCAAGTATTCTAATCGTCGCCTAGCCAGCGACTACGGCTACATGATTCACTAAACTAATGAGTCTAAATGCCAAGTTTGCCTTTGTTTCGAACTCAGCTCCATCACAGGCAGTGGAGATATCTTAACTAATTTTAGCTTGTCGTCATGAACAATAATGCTCGTTATTTAGCATACTCCCTCCGGTTCAGTGTATTTTGTGGAGATATCTTAACTATTACGGATGGTAGGATCTAAATTAATGGCGCACGCCTTGATCCGACAGCTCTTCGGTGTAATTTTTTCATTGATTATTTTAACCTTAGAGAACTTCGATTTCTTTTTTATAAAGTGCAAATTGGTCGAAGCCGATAGTAACATACAAGTATACAACTGTGCTTGGAACTTGGAAGGTGGCGTGCTAGAGTTCAGCCAATTAAAGGCATTGTTACACACGTGGACCTTCTAAACCGTGTCATTTGCGAAATGCCAAGTAGTTTGCTTGATTATCTGAACCATAAAAGTGGCTCCTGTAGTTCTTTTAGTGCAGTTTTGGATATTTGAGGAGAGGAGAGAACGATTCTGCTAGAGCTGACCCATCGGATTAGCCGGGGAAAGATACGACATGCCAGAGTTAAGAGGTCAAAGTTGCCCTTTAGAGCAGGATCTCAGTTATGGCCTCTCTTTCCCGGCCTCGAAAGGCTAAACAGGATCACGGCCAGCGATTGATGCACGTCCTTCAAACTAGACATTCTTTTCTTTTTCTGGTACAAACTTGACAAAACACAAGACTTTGGTTAAGCCAGACATTCTTTTCTTTTTCTGGCACTAAACGGTGCAAATGGATCAATGCATGGAATGGCCAGGGCAGCATCAGTACATTTGAAAACGATAAGACTTTGGTTAATGCTGACCACAGAATTAATCCGGGTTCTTCTTTGCTCATATTATGCGGTCTTGTTTTTCTCTTTATCAACACATCATGTAGTTCACCCTAGAAGTATATTGTTCTAGCATATGGAAGTCAATTAAATACACGCGATCAACAAAGACCTCTCATACATAACTAAAAGTTACTTGGAAGACCTCCAAAATTGTCAACTTTATTTCCATATATTTTGCCTCTTGACGTTCCTCCAAAATTCCGGAGAAAAATCACAGAAGACCAAATCCGTGCAAGCTGAACTAAACTCAAACGTTTTGAAAACCCACGTGAGTTGTTCATGGCCACAGACACATCCCTTGTACTCCCTCCGTTCCAATTTAATTGACTTGCTATGCACCACACGCGGATGTATCTAGTCATTATTGGAACGGAGGGAGTAAATCTCAACGCCGAGCCAATTGACCACGTACTATAGACAAAGTCCCAAACGAGTCCGCAAGCACACACAACATGTAATGTCTTACGAGATTGTGCGGGTGGGAGTGAGTGGACTTCGGTCTCTGCCTCTCTGGTGTTGTTCAGGTTTTCCTCGGTGCTAGATTTATATGCCATCAGTGATAGTGATGGTGTTCCAATGGTGGAGGCGGTGTTGCAAGGAATAAAATTCGCACGACATTTTCCTCGTCCCGGTTTAAATATCGTGGACGATGCAGTCAACATCAAGGAGTATGGTTTTGGTCTCACCTAATTATAGTTTCGGTCTGACGGTTTTGTCGTCCACCCGTCGGCTTATCTTGAGGGCGGTGCCGGTGTTGGTGATGTCAAATTTGGTTTTCTTGAGTGATAACCTTCCATTTGCTAAATGACGTAAGCATAAGCCGTGTAATAAGTTTAAGGCTTTACAACACTAAAGTCGATGATTTTACCATTGGTATATTGATTAGGAATCTTACATCGAATATTGCTACTGAATTGGAGTTTCGCACATTACTATATACCAAAAGCATCATGCTAGACACGAAGCATGAAAATGTACGATGTAAACACTAGTTTCTGAGTTGTTTTTTTCCATCCTATAGTTTTGTGGGATGAAAACATTTATCATTTTATGAAAATATTATTTTGTTTGACTGAAACATGTCTGACAAAGGTAGAACCTAGGTTTCGATGTACACACTTCTTAAAACTTTGTAAAACTGTAATTCTAACTTTCTAGAAATTAAAATAATTACTTATGAAGTTTCATAAGATAATATGATCATCATGGCCTGTGTAAGAAATATAAAATGTTAAGTCAGCCAGAGATGGTCATAAATTTCTTACCAAAAATTATGCATAAGTATCAATTCGACATATATGTGATTTTTAAAGTAAATATTAAAAGTCGTTTTCTAACATATAAAATATTTCATGCGCATAAATAGTACTTACAAAAATACACTTATAGATTTCCATGAGATAAAATGATCATCATGACTTGTGTAAAAACAATAAAATGTTTAGGCTCATTTTTACACAGGCCTCAAATGTTCATAATTCTTTTACAAAAAAATAGGGGCAAGTTATAACTCAATATGTATGTGCATAATTTTTAAAGTAAGACTTACAACTCAAAAATAAAAAAATTACTAAGTAATAGGAATTGGCTACACTGATAGCAAGATCATTCTCTTGTATATTCACCAACTTCTAACCAAAATTAGGAATCAAATTACTCTCTCCGTCCCCAAATACGTGGCTTATAAATTGAGTAAAAACGTCAACTCTCTATCGACTAAATACATATAAGAAAATATCAACAACTCTAACATTATATCTATTGATATAGATTTTCATATATTTGTATTTTTACTCAACTTACGTGACGCCTATTCGGAGGCGGAGGGGTACCAATGTAATACATTGCCTTTTTTTTTCTTTTACTTATTATGCGTTTACGGTTACATGTTGTTTCCCCTCGTGGACATTTCTCGAGCCTACAAAACCGGGAAGGCGTTCAGCAAGCGGTTCCATGAGTGAGTCTCGACAAATTTATGCATCGCCTAGCTTGTCAAGAACAATGGTTTTGTAATGCGGTTCCGTACTTGGAATTGGATCTCACACCCGTTTCTGTCGCCACATCCCAGTCCAGGAAAGACTCGCCGGCCGTTCGTACAGCCGCTGTCCGTACGACGGCACGAGCATGCCAAGTCTGCATGGTTTCAACATAGTAATACGTGCTACACCAGGACGGCGAGATCACCGGCAGAGGCCACCGCCGGCACTAGCTGATTTATTGGCCGTCCCTGTCGACCCGGAGCAAATCGACACGCTTGATTTGGCCGCACTGCCGGCGGTGTCCCCCGCCCCTGTTTCAGCCTGCCGGGCGCCTGAAGGTGACAGGAGGGCGGCATCGGCATCGGCATCGGCATCGGCGTAACAAGTGACGGGCCAGCGAAGATTCATCAGAGCGAGAGAGATGCCGGTTCACGCGTGCCGGACGCCGCACGGGGCGTGCGGTGCGTGGCCGTCTCTGCTACTAGTAGCTCGAGGAAATGTAATGGTGAAGAGGAACGGGAGAACACGAGCTGAGATTTTGTAGGAGGACGTCCCGATCGGAGCCAATAAGAGCTTGTGGTCGGGACACGGCTGATCATGATCCAAGATTGTCCCGGTGGCCGGTGTGACTCGGCAAGCAAGGATGGCCTCTCGCGCCGAGGAAGATCTAGCATGTCATAATTACGTACGTACGTGGCAATCATGCTCCCTGACGGCAACTAATGGGCAGGGTTCAGCTGGTGTACGCGGCGCCCATGTTGTCTGGCTAAACTGTAAACTCGACTCCGATTGCTACCGGCCGTAGCCTTAAACATACTGTATATTACTTCCATTGCCAGACATGGAGCTGTCAGATAGATAATTGACTATCAGTACTGGGAGAATTTCGCACGATCGAACAGGTTAATCAGCCCATTACTGTTCGATCGCCGTGTCAGGAGATCACGTCGTCGATCACGCTGGCTGTGGATCGCAAGAGCCGACCTTTTGGTTCCAGAGAAGGCAATGCCCCGATCGCTACTACTCTAATTAAGACCATTAACGAACGTGATGTTAGCCTGTGCTGCCCACGCGTGGCGCCGTGCGGTCGCCGTCAGCGAGCTCCACCGCGCGCGCGCGCGCGTGCTGCGCACCGCGCCAAGAGCTTTTTTGTCACCTCGCGGTGCGTAGCCTTCCGCCGGGAACGGGATCGCGGGATCCCTCGTCGGCCCGCCGGGAGTGGCCGGGATCATACGATGATGCCGTTCCGGCGCAACGGTGTCCCACGCGGCGTCATGCTGGGCGTGGGCGAGCTCAACGACCCGGCCGTGCGCGACGAACGGGCTCGATAGAAGGATGATCTCAGCAGTCTAGAAGGCTTTTCATCCAACTTGGTTCAAAGTTCCAACCAATTACTAGAACCTGCTTCAGGTCGACTTGGGTTCGGCTCTCTAGAACCCTAGCATGTTCGTTCCAACTTGGTTCAGAGTTCCAACGAACAGGCGTTTGCTTCCTCGAAGCAGGCGTTTGCTTCTGGAAGCCATTTCTTCCGGGCCCGGGCTACGGTCTACCGGACAGGGTAGCTAGCGGGCGGACCATCTCTCCCTATCGGCCCTGCTCCAAGTTGCCCGGCAGTGTGCACACGGGTGATTGATTGGTTATGAAACCCGAAAAAAATGTCTTCAGTGCTTGGTTGCCACAGTAGCAACGCCACTATGTTTCACCCAAGTTCTTCGCGCGCACAGGACACACCGGTACGGGCATCACGCACGCACCAACGGAAAGCCAGAGCGGCGAAAGTTCCCGCCGACTGGTCCATACCCTACAACTGGGGCCTCCGTTCCATTTAGGCAGCTCCTGCGCTCTCTTCTAAGATTAAACTGACTGGTTTTGTTTACTCCTAAGGCCCCGCTTGGATTGTCGGTGATTCTTCCGGAGGCGTAACATTTCCCGTGGTCACGCAGGATTTTCGGCGGGAGGTGCACAGGTCCGTAAACTTTTCGCCTGTATTCGGTTAAAATACAGTAGTATGAGCTAGTCGGGGCCTAAATAAGAACGGCCGGGCTGCCATCTCCGACTTTATTTATAAACCGGGGCGAAATCCTGTTCGAGAGAACTTTTGGCCGTTAATAACTGGACCTTGACCCCTCCTCCTTTTGACTTTGGAACTTTTGTTACACGCACGGGTCAGGTTGAAAGTGAGCTATTTCCCACAGAAAGGTTGGCGACAAAGGACCGATTACGTCAACTATGTAGACGCAAAGCAACAAAGAGTCATGGAGGCGACGGCGGCGGCGGCAGAAAAACACACACAACCGTGCCGTTGCATCAGCCTGCTTGATTTGTTCATATATCTTCCACCCTTCCAGAACAAGACGGGAATTATATTGCGGTGCCCTCGCTTTCGGAGGGTACTACCCTAGGCACCGGATCCGTATGGCGGGCGTTCATTTTCATGGCGAAAGCCGCTTTCGATTCGCCATTCTTTTGCGATCGTTTCGTTTGCCATCAAGGAAAAGCAGAAGCTGCAAAGTATATGTAGAACGAACGAAGCTAGCGGACGAACTAAACAAATCGATGCATGGTCGTTAGCAACCGCATCTGTAGATCAAAATTACTATTGCGAGTGGCCAATGGACGTGCTGTTTACACCTCCGGCCATGCTGCTGCATCGTCATGATTCATGCCCACCGCCGGCGCATCCACTCAAGCCGCTGGCCACTTTCGCGCCATTCAAGAGCTCCCTCGTCCTAGTTGGGAAACCCGGCCGGCCTTTTCTACTTGGTAGATTATATATGTGCAACCTAACAAGATATCCCTGACCTAATCAATCCCTTATGATTAGGAGTCGATCATGTCGTGTGTTCTTGTTTAGTGCAGGCAGGCAGGGAGGGCATCCAAATTAAAATGTTTTTTTTTTCATCTTCTTGAGTTAACGCTGACGCTGTACCAAATCTGGGCCACAATTTTCTGGCAAAGGCGGAAGGGCGAGCTTCATGATATCACATTTCTGTGTATGTACTTTGAATGCTCGATTGATCGAGAGCTAGCACTGAGCAGGGAGCAAGTTTGATCACATGGACACTACAACCCTACCTCCGAGGCTCCGAGTTATATGCAAGGTCTAAAGGAAACCCGTTAACCTCTGTTACTGTACATGTGCACTAGTAGATGTTGAGCAATTTAATTCCCAAATCACACACGGGTGGAAAGTTCCGTGTACACAGTGACATATCAATTACTGTACAGTTTTACATCCGTCGTCCATTTTTAAACCCGTGTGTGATGCCCCGTTCATCGCACGGATAGAGCCGAACAAAAAGTGTGCGATCTATCTTGTGATTCACAAAAAACAGATATATGTACGAAAAGATGTGCCGATAAATTTCACTCTTTATTAAAAAAATAAAAAAATATGATGCAAATGTGAAAAACATTTCATTGGACGTGTCACCTTTTTTTAGTACTAGTTGGTAGGAAAAATGATAGATTTGATTTTTTGACAAATGAAAAAAAAAGTTTTGAAGAATTGATCTTCCAAGTATGAACTATTTTGTGATTCGAACCATGCTGATCAGTCACGAACATTATCATACCATAATTCATGATCATGTGCCCATTTTTTGCACAAAGATGCTTCTTACCGTGACAAACAATAGTGCGGTAGACATTAACAATTTCTTAAAACTTTACTATATTTGTTAGAAAACTAAAAAGTGGGTGAATTGTGAAGCAACTCCCAAAAATAATATTCCAAATTGTGCCTTTCCATATTTCATTCATATTGTACCATATATCATGGTTTGAGCCAGAGTTTTGAGAAATTTCAAACTTCTTGCTACTTTTCATTTATGTAATAAATTGTATGTCCATTTTCTAAATTTATTTTAAAATTGCAATATAACTACCTGATAAGTTGGCAAAAAAATCACCAAAACTCAGTACAAGGTGACAAAATCTGAACCTACAAAGGATACGTATGTGGTTTTGGAAAAACAAATTAGCGATATGCAAGGAAATATGTCATGACAAATTTCACCCTTTTTGGAAAAAAAAGAGTACGTATGATGCAAATGTAAAAAATAAACCATTTCCTTGGTTCTGTCACCTTATTTTGAGTACTAGTTGGCAAAAACAATTATAAATTTGTTTTTTGACAAATATTTGAAAAAGTCTTCGAGAATTGGCCATGCAAGTATGAACAATCTTGTGCTTCCAGCCATGATGATCAAGGTAACAAACATTAGCATACTATAATTTATGATAACGGGATCACTACACAAAGATGTTTCTTACCCAGACAAACAATAGTGCGAAAGATATTACTATAAATCTTACTTTTAATTTTATTATATTTATTATAAACTAAAAGTGGATAAATTATGAATAAAGTGTTAAAAATAATGTTCAAAATTCCCTCCATTGTTTTTCATTCATAATGTACCGTATATCATGGTTGACTCAGAGTTTTGAAAAATTTAAAACTTTCTGACTAATATTCATTGATTCAATAAATGTCTCCCCATTACTCGAAATAATTCAAAATTGCACTACAACTACGTGATAAGTTGGTCAGGAAAATCACAAATCAGTTGAAGTTAATCAAATACGAACCATTGGAGGATATGTAATTACTTTCAAAATAATAATTTGTAATTCATGACATTACAAACTTATATCGTGCACACATGGTTTGGATAATAAAATTGTGTGCGATATATCCATCAATTTCCCATTTAAATACACATTCCTAACCGTTACTGCCGCGAGCTCCCACATTTGTAGTAGTTACCGACGAGCTCTATCTCTCCGTCACCTGCATCCCTCTCCTTGCCCAGCGAATGGAAACTGACTTCCCCATGGTCTCTAGGAGCGGACAGATCAGAGACGACACCGGGTTAGACAAGATAAAGTTGTGGAGTATTAGGGTTTGTTCGACGTTAGGTATTAATTATTCTTTTTGTTACCGATTCGTTCCATTTTGAGAAATTTGTATGTTCACATATGATGCTACAATATGCATGCCGAATTCAAGCAGTGTGTTGAAGGCAATATGAGCATCATGTTATAAGATCTAAACATTACCGCCGAGGAGAAGAAGAAAGGAGAGGAGAAACATGTAGATGATTGAACAGAAAAAGATGCGGATGGAGATGCAATTGGAAGAGATTGTCCATTATCAAAAAATGAAGGCTGATACAGACAAGTTGAAAATGAAGGAAATAACAAATTGTTTATGTGACAAGGAAAATAGTCTACATTATGATTTAGCTGTTGTAGTAATCATATTATATGTTCTAATAGTACTTACAGATTTAATTAGATGAAAGAAGTATAGATCTATGAACAATATCCTTTTGGGAGGAAATTGGAAATAGTAATTTTGGATTATGAAGACATTGTACACGAATTGTGATATTCAATCGTACGTGAATATTAAACATTGCACACAATTATATGTATCTACTCCTGTGCGAAAATTTTCTGTTTGATGAGATGAGATTTTGTGCTACGTGAATATTAAACATTGCACATAATTATATGTATCTACTCCTGTGCGAAAATTTTCTGTTTGATGAGATGAGATTTTGTGCTACGTGAATATTAAACATTGCACACAATTATATGTATCTACTCCTGTGCGAAAATTTTCTGTTTGATGAGATGAGATTTTGTGCTCCCGAGCTCCACTGACCCTGATATTTTTAAAACGAAAACAATACTTACAAGTTTCAGAAATTTTTGAAAAAAATCCCGAATGTAGCCAATGGTGTATTTGACACCCCTGCAAAGTCAACTCCAACTATTTTGTATTCTAAGCTACACAAAAATGACATGGATTTCAAATTTATCAGATTTTTTCATTTTCATGTAGCACAAAATACAAAATATTTGAATTTTATTTTTTGCAATTTTGTGGGTTACGTCATTGGTTACATCCGAGATTTTTTCAAATTTGTTTGAAACTCGCAAATGTTTTTCGGTTTTTAAAATTACCAGGACCACTCGATCTCGGGAGACAGTTTATTAGGATCGGAGGGTAGTATTATTTCGGTTTTCTTTATCATCCAAGCGAAGGTACTTATTACGGCTCTTTTCATGTAACCTTTTGTAGTTTTGTTCTTTGTGAGCAGCACGTGTGTTAAGTTCATAAAAGTCAGCATTTTGCCCCGAGCCTTCGGGTAGCTAAACTGTTTGTCACGGGAAGCTAAACAGGAAAAGGTAACCAACGTACGTAATTAGGCGGACCACGGCGTCACCATCCAAATCTTACTCGAGCGCTTACATAAGCACGCGAATCTCCCGCTCTTTTACACCCCAAGAAAAGATCGCACGCGAGGCGCCGACCCATCGCGATCACGACGATGCCGTAGCGCGAGGCACCTCCAAGTGTTCTCGGCGCCGCCGACGATGGCGACGCCCGATCGCCACTGTGTCGTGCCGTGCTGCAGCGGCCTGTGTCAGTCACGGGGAGTTCACCCGTCAGAGAGATCGCCGTCCGGCAATCCGGAAACCCCTGGTAAGTTGCCGGCGGCAGCAGCTTTCCAAGCCAGCACAGGTGCGGCGAGAAAGCAGAGGACGTGCGAGTAGTAAGTTGCTTAAAGGTAACGGAGAGTTAAAATTCGTAGATGCGGCTCGACGATTGGACACGACAAGCGTACGTCGTGGATGCATTTCCTGGGTTGCGTTGGGGATCGCCCCAAAAGAAGATACTACCGGCTTAGCTGAGACAGACACTGCATCTAGATAGCTTGGAATCTGTACATAGCTCGCTGAATTTTCAATATAATTTTGCTTTTAGAAACTTCCAATCACTAATGGTCACTCAGAAGAAAACTTTCAACCAGATATGTCCCCTCTCGAAAACACTACTCCTAGTTAGGATGCCGGCTTTTACGGCCCAAACTTGGCCGAAAACGTCCGAGTCATTTGAAATAAGCCATCTCGAATGGCGTATCCGTTTCTAGCGAGAATCGCACAGGCTAAAAAAATGACCTAAACCATTCTGTGCCCATCGAGAATATGAGACTATGAAATGCCAAATGCCGACGCGAATGCGTTATTTCGAATGACTTGGCCCGTTTTGGCACCTCGCAACTCCAAAAAAAGTCAATGTGAATGGTTTTTCTCCGTGTTCAAACAAGCCATTATGACGTTCTTGGATTGGAAATTTCTTGAATAGCCATCAGTGCCTGGAAGACAAATTATACAAGTTGTCTCCTACGAGTAAAAGTGACAGTCGGTGGCAACTTTGCAAATTGTTACAGACTAGAAACAGAGGTGTTTTCAAATCACAGCTAAGTAAAAACTAATATAAACAGGAGGCTTATGCAAATACCAAAGTGATGAAAACATCTTGATCAGATGGATATTAGTGCGGAATGAGAAATAATTATGATCGCTTCAGTAACTTAGTTAGAGGGGAGACACCATTTGCTTGCACGAATCGACCTCAATTATTTGGCCCTTGTCAGCAAATTTGTCATTTGATTTGGAGTTTCGGTTCCAACCTCTCTTGCTCACAACGTGCCGGGCTTCGCTCATCAAGGAAATCCGAGCTGTGGGGTCAGCTGAAGATTTCTCTTCGGTACTGCACATACACGAACAGAGGGATATGAGCCTAGCTTTTCAATCGGTTTCCTCCCACACGCCTACCACTTCCTTTAGCCGTTCATCATTCTGCAGGCTTGATGATGCTGCATATGCTTTGGCAATTGCAAAGAGCTAAACCACTGTTTTTCAGGATGGCCCTCCTTGATTTGATGCTACAAGTGCTAATATTTTACTTCTAGCCTTTTTGTTTCGCAGGAATATGACATATTACTGGAATAAGAAGGACAACCAAGTACCACTTCATAAGAAAAAGGGGGTCAGGCATAAGATTGATGCAGAGGAAGGTATGCTTTTTAACTTTCGGATAATCTATCTAGGGGACGTGCCCTAGAATGCTATCTCATACGGTGCTTGTTGTCCCACTCCAATCCCACCTAATAAAATAGATCCTTACATGCATGCATGCAGGCACCATCCATTTAGGACCGCGAGAATCTTTTGGTAACCTAAAATTTAAAATAAATTATCTCTTAAACCGTTAATCCAATCGAGAATCCGTTTTCACGGTTGAGTTTGTCTCGCCGAGTACTTTAAAACAAGATCCCATCTTAATATGTTCTGACAAACTTTTTTTTTCGTCGTCAGTTGCCAGGTTATAATACCGTAGTTACCATATTGCTAGTTAACGGTTACCACCTAAATAATACATAGTTGCCATGTCATTTTAACATGTGTTTTTGTCATAATATGGTTACATGTTCAGAATCTAGACAAGTAAAATATGAGATTACCGTCACAGAAGCGTTACATGGGTGAGTACCGCAGTTAAAAAAGCCAGACAATCATTTGATTTTAACCTAGTAACCAACTTGACAATACCTGGTGATCAAGTGAGCATAATCTGGCAACTTGGATGAGAAAAAAAGTTATCAAAATATATTAAGATGGGATTTAGTTTTGAAGATCTCGTTGCAACAAAGCCAACCGTGAAAGCGGATGTGAATTTGGAATTAAGGTATAAGAGATAAAACATTTTAAAGTTTCAAAACGAAAAAGAAAATCCACGCGTGGGCTACATGCATGGCTTAATTAGCATTTTCTCATCCGTGCCCACGGAATCTAATCTAGGGCATGTGCCCTACCTAGTAAAGTCCTTTAACTTTTACATCTAACTTTTTTTTTGTCTCGCAGGAATATGGCATATTACTCAAATTAACTGAACAACCAAGTACTACTTCATAGAAAAAGGGGAGCAAGTTCCTTTCCTCAGCATGTACTTAGAGGAAGGTATGCTTTACAACTTTCCCAAGACTGAGGCCTGAGGGGCACTAATTGCAAAGTCTAGGAAAAAAATAAGCAAGATACTCTTTTGCTTTATAACGCAATGGGATGCCTTGGTCTGCAGTTTCTTACTGAATTAGGATATGCTGAACTTATATAAATATTGTGCAGAAGTAATTATGCAGAGTGTAGTGTCAAGTTTCGTGAACTGGATAATAATCTAAATAGTAAGGAAAAATTGCTACAAATACAATCACCACAAAATCCTATTTTATTTTTTCTACTAAAGTTAACCATAATGATGATGTCTATGTTTCCTTTTGTTACATAATGAAAACATGTAACGAATGTGACGGCTCGACTCTAGGCGGCCTCGTCGGTTTCTGCTAATTGTCGGTGTCCCCTGCATCTGGGAAGGTGTTGACACGCTCGGCATAATGGTGTATGCAAACTTGCGGCTGAACACCACCCGATGAGAGGTGGGTTTTACCCATTCTACGTTTCGGTGACTGGTGACTGGCAACTATGGCCTTCATTGTACCCGGCGATCGATTGGCATTGTAACAAAGATTCTTTTTGTCAAGTTCAAGCGCCGCAACACCCCGGAGACTTTGCTTTCTTTGTGATTTTCGAGTACCAAGTCTCCGACTTCCCAAGTGAAAACTCTAGCTCTTACCTTCAAAGGTTGTATTTGACAAGGCCTACTCAGCCATTTCTCAACTGCTAACACATTCAGCTAAGTAATGACCTCCGTCATCATTGACTCTTATGCATCATTACTTCCGGATACAAAATTATAGACCAAGCACGCCACTTTTCAGAGAAGCTCTCCATTATAAAGTTTGCGGAGAATACATTTTGTCATACACATTTTCGAAGTCAATTTTAAAAATCACGTCACTCATTTTTTTCTGGTGTAATTCGTGAACTGTATCATGAAGAATTACCACGGCATCTAGAATGTTCCTTTCTTGCATAAAAACCATTTGTATCGGTCAGAACCACGTGGTTAACCACCGAGTTAAGCCTAATAATAGTGGTCTTTGTGCAGAACCTTCGTATATATCTTTATTGTTTGTGTAAGATGCATCTGGTTCCTTTTCTTCTTGTGTGCCGGTAAAATATTATTGTCACAGCGTGCACGTCTTGGTCGGAGCTACGATGAATTCATTCGCCATTTCAACCTCGACAAATGCGGCTAGCTTTGCTCATAAGGGTAAATTTACTCGATCTGCCTATGCACAACGGCCAATAAGGTAAGCACATAACACCCTAGCTCAGCAAATTTGTGCTAAGTGCAAGAATGCGAATACACGGGACCTCATTGTCGCCATGATTGCAGGCTACGCTCCGGACGACACATACGCAGAAGCATATTTGCAGAGCATATATATCTCGAGCCCTCGACAGCTACGCCCTTCTCCAAAAGACCCAGCTTTCCGCTCCCATTTCGGTATATATCCCCGTAGCTGTGGCTGCAGGTAGGATGGAGCATCAGGACACTGATCATACAAATTTCGGCGAAATTTCGACCGAAATTCGCGAAATTAACGATTCTCTGTGTGGAGCGAGAAAACTTTATATCGCCCGAATATTTCGATAACATTTGAAAAAAATCCAATACGTAACACTTATAGTATAAAGAAATGATGCTTTCATCATCAAACTCGTTACAATCAGTTGGTATAGGGTGCATACAGTGGTCTGTTGGGTTGCGTGTTCGAATCCTTACAATTACATAATTTTTTGCTAAATAATTTTAGACGTCGAACTTTGAATCTGGACGAAAATTTTGAAAACTTTCTTCGAAATTTCGTTATTTTCTCGAAATTCCCGAATCTCTGAGGGGGGCGAAATTTTTTTGCGAATCGAAATGCTGAACCCTGTGCGACGGTACATGACAGGCACTCGACGGCTTAATTAGATGCTGAAACATCTGCACCACCCAGCTGCAGTGCTAGTGCTACTGCTCTCGTCGATCAAAGGGCATCGGAACCTGATGCCTTTTCCATGTCGACCGGCCAGGCAAAGGGAGCCCCGTCGATCTATCGGGCGATGAGTGCACGCACCTACAGGGAACTAACTCTGGCTAGTTGGCCGGTGGATCAGTGCCGGGCCATGTAGCTAAGCTAGTGGGATCCTTATTCATGCCGATCGGTGGCCCATCGCTGCGATCGATCTCCTGGCTACAACGACGTACGGATCCAATGACAGTGGGAGCTTTTCCCAATTTCTGCAGGATGCCTGTAAAATTCATGTGTTAATTCCAACCTTTCAACTAGTGATGAACTGAAGAACAGCTTAATGATAGTATGTACTGCAATTTATACTGCAATCAAGGAACAAAGGCTACGGGGTATATAGCTAGAAATAGCTCCACACCTGATTAAGCAATCCTTCCTATGATTCTGCATGGTCTAATCAGTGACTAAGGCTTCTTTCATTCTTTATGGTGGTCTCATGAGAAAGACTACATTAGGAGATAGATTCTCCCATTTATGAGAAAGACTAACAGTACGATCGGGCCTGCTGGAATAATTAAGGTGGCGGTAAGTTTCGCAGAAAAGTTGCACCAATCAGGGGGCATTGCATTGGTCGACAGATAGTGTTGTATTCCTGCTCTCTTTAGTTTGTACTCCACATCTTACAAACCCAACTTTATACAGGTATCAGTACTGTCATATGGTGCTTTTCTGATTCTCGTCATCCCATCATTTCTGCAGATGTTGCACAAAATGAAAGGAGCTTTTATAATCGCTTTGGCGTTGATCGACAGATAGTGTTATATTCCTCCTCTCTTTAACTTGTACTCCACATCAAACAGAACTTTATCCCGGTAGCAGTACTATCATGCGGTGCTTGGCTGATTCTCGTCAGCTCATTTCTGACGATCATGCACCAAATGAAAGGAACGTTTATGATCGCTTTGGCATTGTCCTCGTGTGTGTGATCAACTGCCTATTATCTTTCTAAAACGGTCTTAAGGGAACCAACAAGCACCTCCCAACAAGATAGAGAAGTACACATGATCGGACAAAGGAACATTTGTATTTAAGAACAAATTTCATGATCTTGTAAACTTAAAGTTGTTGCCTTTTTCTTAGTATATTCTATTGTGTCGAATTCTATTTTTTGGCTGGCAGAAAAAAACTACTGCTAGAACTTTTAAACAAGTCCTTTAGCTAGCAAATGAAAAAAGTGGATCCAACATATGGTGAACTGTACCTTATACTCCCTCCGTTCCAAATTTGGAACGGAGGGAGTACATGGATTTGGACCGACCAAAACGGATGTGAAATGTGTCCACTGTTGCCGTTTGGGTGGCCGGACGAATATCAAATGTTCGCTCGTGTCTGCTGGCCCGCCAGTGCACCCAGCGCGCGGCCCATTTCATTTTCATTCTTTTTTCAAGTTAATATATATATTTATAAGCCACCAAAAATCAGTAACATTAATTAAAATAAAAACATAACTAAAAATTAAATAACCGTAGATCTAACTAGGGTCAACGCCGAAGCACGCGCGAAGCGATGGTGCTGGAGCCTACTTGGCCGACGAGGTCGATGAAGATTTGGAGGCGACCATGGCCACCCTTGCGCCGGTGGTGGTGGCCCTGCTCGTTGTGGTATAGGCGTCCCTTCCTGCTGCAGCTCCTCCTTCTACTCCGGCCATGGCATCGCCGGAAACGTGGAAGTCCATGTCCACGCCTGCGGCCGGAGCGGTGGCCAGTACGTTTCCGGCTCTAGCTTTAGTTTCGGCTCCGACTCGAGGAAGTCCCCATTTCACCACGGGCTTCCGATGCGAGGAAGTCCGGCCACTCTTTGAACTCGTCAAACTTGGGGAGCTCGAGGACCAACTAGAGCTCCTCCTCATTGTCTTCGGGCTCCTCCTCCGTCACTAGGGGACGCCACGGCGGCTCAGGCGGTGGCGCTAGAGCACGCGCACGCGGTGGCGTTGGAGCACGCGCAAAATATGAGCCACGGCATTGGTCGTGCTTGTCGTCGAACCACGTGTACCACTGGGGGGACTCCTCGACGAAACCGGGTCTTTGAGGATATCTTCCAGGAACACGGCCTGGCGGCGGCAGATCTCCAGCGCCCGTGCACGACCGGTTGTCGGAACGGTTGGCACTGGAGCCCTCTCCAGGTTCAAGTGCCAGGCATTCAGCAGGTGCACATCGGGCTACCCGTCGACGGCGATGTAAGGATGGTCCCACTGCGGTGAAGCCCCCGGTGGCATCATGGTGAACGAGGACGCGCGCCGTCCACCTGTGAGGGAGCTATCTAGACTCGTGGGTGTGCTTCTCTAGGAGCCACTTCCTCGGCATTGCGCGGGCGGTGGCCTAGGGTTTGCTGTTGGCAACAGGGGAATGGAGTGGGGGAGAGGAGTGTGTGCGGTTGGGATCCCATTCGTGCGGACCTAGGTAAGACGACTGGGCGCGGTTGGGTGGCTGACTGTGTCTGTCTCCTATCCGTGCGGACGGCAAACCATTCCAAATTTGGGCTGGAAATGTGTCCATGTGGACACGAAGCGTTTATAAAGTTCAAATGCATCGCCGCGTTGGCCCGTGATTTCTGTCCACACGGATATAAATGAACGCGGGCAGACGAAATGCGTCCCGCGTTGGAGTTACCCTTAGAGGATCATCGTATTATTGATGACAACATCCCAAAAAAGAAACAAGAACAACAAACAAACAAACAAACAAACAAACAAGATTCGAACGAACCTTATAGGCCAAAAAAATGTACCGCAAGTCAAAATGTTTACTAATTAGGAAACTCTCAATTTGTCTACTTTTATGCTGTCATTTTCAGCTCATGATGCTTCCATTTTTTGTTTTTAATAATTTTTGAAGGTAACCTTGTTTGTTAATTGTTATGCACATGTAAGCAGTAACTTATAGTAAACTCGCCCCACGGCTCAAAGATTGCAGGTTTCTTGTTATTACAAAGGGAAAAACGAAGGAGGGGTAAAGATTAGCTGAATCTAACTTATTAACTATTAAGTGATTATAAAAGGTTGAATATAACCTATAAAAGGTTGCACTAGTTTGTAGCTGTTGATATGCGAGAGAAACTGGACGTGGATGCATGTACGTATGGCTGCACTATAGTTTTTGAATGAAAAGAAGCTGAATATACAGTTATTCATGCGCAATGTTAGCTTAGGAACAGTTAGGTTCAAACTTATGTACTAAGGTAATAAGAAAATTCCACGCCTATTTTCTTTTGTGGTGCATCTGAATGCTTGGTTTGAGCAAACATGGGGTAACAAGATTATTTAGGACAATATGTATGATTTGTGCTAGCGTAGAAAAATAAAAAATTCTTTGATATGAAGTCGCGCAAAACACAAGTAACTTCGATCATGAAGGTACATGCAGCTAATTCGCTACTTTATTCACAGTTGCAACCATGTTTTTTGTTTGTCGTTCTTGACCATGCTCTTAATGCTCAGGTGTAATTTCGTTGAATATCTTGAATCCTATCATTGTTATTGGTGGATCACTATGGTGAGTCTCCGTGTATAAGACTACATCTCCCGAAATGAATGCCATTTAGTTATTTCAAATAACATAACAACTAAAACATATAGATAACTAAATACATCTTGGTAATATCCTATATAAACCTCTTTATATTTGTTGAATTTCTAGTGACTTCCCACAAATATGTCACTCGTTAACTGAAAATTTTGTAAATCCTAAGTTAGACATAGTAATTATTGTATATCTGAAATAATTTAAGACAAAGTGTTTTTGAAATTGATCTCATCGTTTACACTTTATATAACTAGTGTTTGTTCAGTAATAGCGTCATCCTGAAATAAATTACTTTTCATAAATTAATAAATGAATATATTTCATATTACAATTAGAAACATGGATAATTATGAATATAATACAGATACTATTTCATAGATTTGCATAACTAGCACGCGAGTTCTTTGTCTTGTCTTTGTTTGGTCTTATGCACGTGCGAAAAGATTAACAAATATTGTTACAACCAAGGTTTTTATAGACTTAGTGGTCACTATTTAAAACCTCATGACCACTAAGCCAAAATATCTAGACTATTTACATGCTTTAATAAATATATATGCACTCTAGAATATTTCATACTTACTATGTCTATAAAAAGTGAAAGTTTGAGTTTAACACAAACCATCATATCCATACCATCTAATCTAGTTACTCAAAAACTAAGTTGAATACTTAAAATTTTGTCTTAATTAGTTACATTATTTAATCGCTTAATGGTGCCATAAAATAACTACTGCTCTTAATTTATAAAACAAATGAAATAATTTACTCATGTACATGTTTGTGCCTTGTGTTGTGTGTACCAATTTTTCATAGGAAAAAGTGAAAATTTTGTGGCAGCTATGAAAAAATGAGACTTAAAAAATATCTTTTTAGATAAAGGTTTTTGCTTTTTGGAGGCAAAAGATATATTTTCTTCGTAAATAATAGCACATACATAAAAGACACGAACATGTATGTTGTAGAAAATAAGATTATTTTTAAAAATAAAATTACATTTATTGCGACTGTACACTTTGGGAGCCAAAGCTAGACACCTCCTATACTTAATCTCTATAACCCTATTTGCAAATTAGGAGGGATTGCAAAATGTGAGTGTGAAGCTTTATCATGACTAGATTATCTATCCATATTTGTCTCTTCATATAATATGCTTATGAAATGAGATGGACATGTTTTTGAAAATCACTAGCAACGTTTTGAATCTAGTTGAATCTTCTTTGGGGAGAATATTTTATACATTGGATAAAGCTTGGAACACGTGTACATTTTCTAAAAGACGTAATTCCTTGATTTTATGTTGTCTCTAATTTTACTTCATATTTTTTTCAACTACTATACTAGAAGTGATGTGCCCTATAGCGGTACCCTGTTGTCCACACCCTATTAACAGAAATTAGTGCTCATTTGCAAATTATATGGCCCCAAAGAGTTTACCATATAATCCCATAGATGCATTCAATTTTTTTAGAAAAAAATCTCTTAATTCTTTACCCCTGAAATAGGAACCGATTTCCTGATGTGTGTGTTCTAACAAGATCTTCAAAACTAAATACTATGTTGATATGTTTTTTGGCAGCATAGTTATCAAGTAGTAATAAATGAGTTAGCACGTTACGAGTGACCAATTATCAGGTTACAAACACTTAGTTATGAGGTCACTGGCCATCTCTTTGACACCTCTAGCATCTGGATTATGATACTTCGATGGCTTGATGCAACTTTTACTTCTAACATTTCACTTGCTCTCTCTATTTGCATAACAGTGCAATGTCTAATAACATAGTGGTTTACTATTTAGTAGCATATCATTGCTACTATGATGAATGTCTGACATGTTATAATATGATACTGAACATATTAAGATGTGATCTAATCTTGAAGTGCATTTTGAGAGAAAAATCAATGGTCAACAAAATCATCTAGGAGACTAACGTTGTTAGATAAATCATTTACATTTTTTGTTTAGCATTTAATGCTTCGATAAATATATTTTTATTATGTTGGTCTCTTTTTATGCATGGCAGGCGAAGCCTTGTCCAACCATCAACTGCAAAACAAATTGAAGCAGATCGAACAAGTAGTATTGTAAAATATAACTAGCTAACTGATTTATTAACACGTGTAAAACATATGAGAACATGGTAAAAGTGAAATTAAAAACATGATGCATACAAATCTTAGTGAGAAAACAAAAACTAATTTAAACTTATATCTCAAAAGTTCCAAGTGATTTTTATGTTGCTAGTATCGTGATGTTATTTTTCTATGTTATGTGCTAAGTCCTAGAATTGATCAGAACTTATATATCCCATGTAGTAAGTGATGTTGTATGCTCCTACGAATATGTTGTTATTTTTCTAATTGATGTGCTAATGGATGGAAGAGTAAGATTGCTAAAACATGCAATTATGGCTTACCTTAGCTTGTCTGCTATATTCCTTTTTATAATAACGTATCATTAAACGTGTTTATAGGCATTAGATCTGTTAGAAAGGATATTATTATTCTTATTAATTGATAAAATAGACAATTACTACTATTTCATATCCTCTCTTGTGATCATGACACGCACTAGGCAAGAAGCTAATCTAGTTTTTCCTTCCTGAAAACACTTGATGAGAACAAATTATTGCCTCACTTTCTTTCTATCTTCCTACATCTTTCGTCATAATCTGGTGTGCTTAGATACTATAATCTAGCCTTTTCTCTCCCAAACGTTAAACATATCCAAAATTTCATATTACCTTAACACCCAATGTTGGTTTCCGAGGGTCCTTTCTTATTCATAACAAAATATGCTACTAAGTGTAGTCCAACGCTTGATGCTGGCACCAGATGCATGACTTCATTATGCACAAATTTAAGAGTTCTTTTCTCTTTTAGTACTTCTTACGTCGCATAGTTCGTACTAACCTATGTCAGTTGGTAATATTCCCACGTTATTTGATGTGGAATTATGTCCCTAAGATTGTTGTATTAATGATTTGATCATCACAGTCGGGGAGATACACACAAAAACTGTAGGCATATTATTTGGTTGGTTATCTATTCCGTGCAGTGTACCCACTTCAAACGAAGAAGCACTTAGTTTTGGGGTCAATGTAACCACGGCTGAACTTTGTTAAATCATACCGAGCACCAAGGTAAGGTGCAAGGGAATATTAGGTGGTGTAATAATAACCATCAACTTCTAAAACCCTTCTTGAGATATGTGAAAACCATTGTTCATTGTAGACCTAAACACATGTTAGGGTTTGGTGCAAAAAATATTAGGCATCTAGTCTTAATCTAACGGTTCAACATCAAGTTGAATATTAGAAAATTTATTTAGTTGCACACTTAATATACTCTTTACAATCCCTCATTTGTAATAGGGGAGTCTTACAATCTATCTCTTGTTTCTTAGTCACGACACTTGTGACCTTAATTATCAGCATGGTGTTTTTTTTCAAATGGTAGTACACAAGTTTTCATGAAACAATCCAAGAGGTTACATTTTATACTAGGAGAAATAGTTCATATATACTAGATAAAATGTGCATTGTGCGTGTATAATTGCTAGTAGACATTAAGGTTTTTGCCTTTTTCCTGCACTCTTATATTGTGTTGAGGGTTTTTACTCTTTTAAAAAAGCAAGGGGTTTTTTTAATTTTTCACGCCTTTTAAACATGTGCTTTATTTGAATCGACAGATGGTGTTGTATATATTAAAAATCAATCCAAAATAGATGACGCCCTGCCAAAACAAGTAAATGAAATAACATGATGCCTACAAACAACGAACGAAAATTTCCCCAGGATCATATTATTTGTTGACGACGACTCGTTGATAAATCGATACCAATTATTTTGCAAATTATAATGTTCTGAGTTTCTACAGCCGATAACTCCAAGGGATGAAAATTGTTTAAAGCCACTGATTGTTGTACAGATGAAAGACAGGCTTTGTACGTTACGAAATCAACGGAATCTGGCTAAAGTGGCTAATGAACGATGTGTAATGTGTTGATGATATATCTGACACACGTCCAAAGTTGCCCTTTCAGAATCTCCTCCATTCCTGTCTGCAGCTGCAACTGCAAGCGTCCCACATTCTCTATTCCAATTTCAACGCATTCCCGAACGCAATCTCATCATCATCGTCACCCTGCAATCTCAATCTTCGTCGGTCTTCTGACTTTTTCACGCAGAATCTTTGTGCAAGCTCCGGCGAGGCGTAATAACAGGACGCACGGGAGACACACGGACGTGATCGATATCCGGAGCAGTGCGGTGCTGTCGTCCGGGGAAAAGAAAGAATTAAGAGGGGCGCTGCGGTGCGCTTTGCGCGGGTGGCTGGGAGTCGCCGGCACGAGACGACCGCCGGCCACCGTTGCTTTAGCTCGGCCTGTCGTACCTCTCACCGGCCGGCCGTGTGGCGGGGACCCGGGCGTCGGAAGAAAAGATCGGCGCGGGAAAAGGTAGAAAACTACTGAAAAAGGGCCCGTCCGCTATGGTTGGTAGGCAGCTTCAGGCCTTCAATCATTTGAGCCGTGGACGCACAGTTTCCCGAGGGGATCGGGTGGGGTGGTGGATGGATGGCCGGCGGCAAGTGGCCGGGGTTTGGCTTCTCGAGGAAATGGACGTGGGGAAGTGGCGGGCCGGGCGCCGGCGCGTGTCGGGCTTGGCCGTTGCCCGTTGCAGCCGAGGGATTTGGAGTGTAGCAGGCATATGATCAGATTAGATTGGTTCAGTCCGGGTTGTGGGAAGGTCCTGAAAGGGGAGACAATGTCACAACGCAGTAGTGTCGCAATGCTTGATGGTGTTCAAAATCCAACATTATGTCCCCGATACTATTGTTTGGAAGCTCACCAACAATGGGTGGTATTCGTCCAAATCGGCCTACAAGATGCAATTTTTGGGTCACACCACCTCGATGATGTCCCCTTGGTTTGTACACCTTGGGCCCCTCCTAAGTGGAAAATCATCGATTGGTTGATCCTTCAAAACCGTGTGTGGATGGCGGATAGGTTTGATCGAAGGGATGGCAAAATTGTAGGTTTTGTAAGCTTTGCAACCAAGTGCAAGAGACGGCCACTCACCACATTTTCTAGTGTCGTTTCACCACCCGCGTTTGGTCCTCGTTGAAGACTTGGTTGGGACTTCATAATGTCATGCCAAGTGATTGGCAATCCATTCACACCGTCAAGGATTGGTGTATCAATGCGATTTGCAAGAAGGGGCCATATAGAAAGGTCATGGCTTCGCTTGTCAATCTTGTCTCGTGGGAGATTTGGATGGGAAGAAATGCACGGGTGTTTCGACACCACTCTTCGACTTCCACCATGCTTGTCACGAAGATTAAAGATGAGGCAACCAACCAAGGTTTTGAGTAATGTAATGCCATGAGGGTAGACATAGTAATTTGGTCGCGGCCTAGTGGCCGCGGCAAGGGTTGTAAAACTTCTAAAAACCTTTCCCTTAATCATTAGAAATGAAATATCTTTTGCCTTGTTTCAAAAAAAAATGCATTAGTGTAACGGGTGTGGCCCGTTTGAGGGACGTTTGTGTCAGTGTTCAACCGCTAACACGCGGAAAGGCCCCAATTTGGAGTTGCATCCATGCAATTCGATTCAAGCTTGTTATGGAAAAAAGTTTGAAGGAATTGTTCATACCGTTCCGAATCAGGGCTTTTTAGAGAAAGGATTGTTCGTCTCATGATAACAATTGTTCTTACTGAACTTGTTTCATTAGGTTAGCCATACAGATAGCACTTGTACACTTGTCATGTTTCAAGAGATTCACATGGTATGATCGTCTTATCTCACTGGGTCGATCCTTAGCCTTTCCTCTTCTCATTAGTACTACACAATGGTCTTGTAAACTACGGTAAAAACAAGGCAAATAAGCATCTAAAGCAGAGATTTCAAATCGAGAGCCATCCGAAATTTAGCTCCAAGAGTGATGTGGGTTGGTTCCGATTTTCACGGATTTGTGCGGAGGGAAAGATGAACACGAAGAACACGCGATGAACAAAGAACACAAAAGAGGGAAAAATCAACACACAAAGATAAATAGCAAGTAGCAACCCGGCAAGACTCGATTGGTAACAAATCCCCGTGGACAGCCCCCAATCCTCCTCTCCCAAGCGTACGCCTCGGATGGTCTTGCGTCTTGGGCTTCCTTGGCATCTTCCCGGTTGTCCGTACTCGTCGTATCAAACCTAGCATAACAAAAGGGTAGATGCTCAAATAGTATACCATCCAAATGGACACGAAATGGGTTCTCGTAGAGGAATGAGTTCACCTTTGAGTTCGATGACGACATGGGATGTGTTGAGGGTCTTGACATGGTGATGGTCGTGACCAGGGCTACATCAAAGAGCCATTTTGTTCAAGAAAAGTTTGTTCAGCCCGTGATACGGTAGCCTAGATTCTAAGAAGCCCAACCCAACTATGTACTTGTAGGAGACATACTTACGATCTTCTCAGCGGAGTTGGAAATACCAGATTTCCATGACAGCGCCGCCAAAAGTAGGACATGCCATGTGCCACATTCATGGTCTCGCATAAACTTCAAGCATTGTGCCAATAAGTGCAGGAAGGGGACAAGCAACACGTAGTACAAACGACACGACGAAACAATTATTGGCACCATGGCACAATAGTCCATAAGATCACTGACTGTTTGAAATAGACAGAAAGACTCACGCTAGAACACCTATACATATGTCGTACTTGGGCGACATCCTCTGGATGGCAAAACGCATTGCAAGGTATTCGAGTTACATAGATTGCAGTTCAAAAGACTCAGATAAAGGATGGGACCTGCCCGAGTTGGCACAAGGTCCTGGTGGTTCTGATGGGACCCGTTAGTTCTCATTTTGCTTGAGCATCTGAAGGATGGTGAGGAACAGGTTGAGGATGTCGAGGTAAAGCTCCACAGACGCCCAGATGTACTCGTCATAGGTGTGACGCTTTATCAAGTTCTCGGTGTCGTAGATGATGAAGCCTGAGAAGACCAGAGCTCCAAACCCGCCGATCACGACATTGGATGCAGGTCCAAATGGGAAGAAAACCTGCAACAACAGCGTTTTGTGGTACGATGGTTACAACTAGTAGAGTGCTCAACTGGAGTACTTGTACGCAGAGTCAGTTAAAACACTCTTGTAAAGTTCATCATGCACGTTACCTGGATAAAGCTTGTTATGACAAGGATAGTGAGAGCAGAGAACAGAAATGGTCCAAGATAACCAAATTCCTTGCCCTTCTTTGAGGCCCAGAACGTGTATGCAGTCAGAGAGACAACCACAGCTGAAGTCAGTACCAATGCCTGGAGCACAATTGTTCCTGCAATATGCAAATGAACCATTAAGAAAACTAGTCTGTAATACAAGAAAAAAAAATGAAAACAACTTTACAGAACAAACAAACCTTCAGTGTTTGCACACGCCACACCAATGCTGAAGCTCAAGCATAGAGTGAACAAACCCAGGAAAACTAAATTGTGTGGGTGCCTGTGCTGGTAGTGATACAATGGGATCATCACTGCAACAAAATATCACAAAATTAGCTGTCAGGTAAACAATATCAATTTTCTGATACGAAATAACAACAATGAACTGTCATCGGATCGGAGAACCCAAAAGAGGATTTGGGTGGGGGTTGGGGGGGTTGCTGCCTGTTTTAAACACTAACATAGACATGATCACATCAACAAAGGCCAGAATATTTGTTCTCTTGCACTCTCTGATCTGGACTTCAGACTTGTGCTTAATTATTTCTCCATATCCTACTGAACTAATCATTACGAAATTATCATGTGTTTGTCTAATTGTTCAGCATAAAAACAAAAGGAAAGACAATTCAGCTATACGATCCAATTATGGAAGCAAGATTTTACCAGATATCAGTTTGCCAGAGAAAAAATTCAGAAAGGAACGTTGACAGCTTATATATATCGAGGAGATCCCAACCCAACGTTCTAATTAGTAATAATTAGTTACTGCGAGGCCGCCACACCTAGAATTATTGTTGATATCTATAAGTGTTATTGCCGGAAGGGGTTTAGTAATATGAACTATGGAGAAAACACACAACTGACTAATGAGTTCTAAATTAATCAAAAAACTACTAGCTCGAACTTTCAACAACATATAGAAAACAGCAACCATTATAACCTACAGGTACACCCGTACACCACAAATACAAGAGCAATATCAGGTCAGTGTTGATACTTATTATAGTTCCTTAGATACAAGACTAGCTCTACCTGCATCTTATTCACGGTAACTATCGCACAAACTTATTAACTAAAACAGTATCAGATTCATCATCAAGTATGAAGTCCTCCTCCTCACTTTCATTTGGGTCGAAAGTGTCAAACACTATCTCAGCCATGTTTTGTGCTGCCGGTTAGCTTTTTGGGAAGCCAATGTGTATCGGTTATCAAGGAAGTAACAACAAATAGCACAAAAATCCTTTTGGCTGCTACAAAGGCCTTTACCACACCGCAAGGCACGCTAAACTGCTATCAAGGCCTGCTAAACCTTGACATTTGATGTAAACTCATACAGCGGCTAGCTTGAGGAGTGGCCACCGTCAAGGACTGTATTAAGAACAGTGGTCCACTCTGCCTTGCAGGGTACACTCCAAACTCAACTCTACATTATTCGGTTGTCTGAAGAAACTCAGATATCTTCAGGTCACATGGCTTGGAGGCAAACCAAAGGTGCATAGAACCCTTCATACAATCTCGTGGCACACAAATACAATCATACTATAATACAATATCTCACGCAATTGAGGGCATGATAGAAGTTTCAGCAAACATATCCTATTGGATGCATATAATCATGGGTTAGATTCCAACTTAATTCGCAATGTTTTATTTGAAAAAACAATTATATGTAACTAAAAGCCGTAACCAAAATCCACTGAATCAGACCATTCCATCTTCAACTAGCTAGATCCTCGATCTACACTCTTAATTCGAGCAGCTGAGCATCCTACTTAACAACAAACATCAGATTCAACCAACGAGTCAACCAATTTCTGGGTATCATCAGATTCGTCACAGAAGGATACACATAAGCGCGCCAGGAGAAGGTCAAGCGTAGCGTCAGATGTTGGAGAAGACTAGAGCAACTTACGGATGAAGGGGACGACGGCAAGCAGGAGCGCCAGGACCGGGTTGGAGGAGAGCGTGGCGTTGAGGGTGGGGTGGAAGACGGTGACGGCGGAGACCACGGTGGTGAGGAGAAGCTGCGCGCAGAGGATGCCGTAGACCTTGCGGATGAAGCCCCAGCGGAGGGCGTTCTCCCCGCGCGAGATCCCCGGGTAGAGCGTCTCCCTGTTCCCCGCCTCCAGGTCCACGAACGACGCCTCCACCTTCTCCTTCATCTCCGGGGCCCGGCGGTACCCCGACGGCGCCAGCGGCTGCATCTCCGTCACCGACGCCATCTCGCTCGCCGACGGGGTCTCTCTGGGTGGGGAATTGAGGATTTCGGTTGGGACGCGGTTTGCTCGATGTGGGACGAGTCACGGGAGTATATAGATATTTCTTGCTTTGTCTTGGGGAGAAATGGGGTTATGTGCATATCTACTCGCTAATGCTACGCGTACTCGTGGATGGTTTTTCTGGCCTCTGAGATGTAGGGCCAATTTGGCATACCAGTGGTTTACATGGAATAAACTTGTGTGCTACTAGGCTCACATGGACAGGGCATTCTACGTTTTAGCATATTACTTTTTGGAACTTATTTGGATGTAGATGCAGATGGTGGGCTACAAAATACTCCCTCCGTTCCATATTAGTTGACTTGGCTTTGCCCAAATACAGATGTATCTATACTTATTTAGTGTCTAGATACATCTATTTCTAGACAAATGTGTGTCAAGTAATTTGGAACAGAGGGAGTATATTTTTACAAGATATATGACTTTTTTGCAGGGCCAAATTATATTACAAAAAAAAAACTTCCATAGATGGTGTGCTAGTGTATGTATATAACCAGTACCTGCATATAACGATGCTACGTATCTACATATGTGTGCGCCTGCTAAGAAAATTACTGGCATGTCTCCCTAAAACTTCATGATGCCTTCAAAACACCTACTCCCTCCGTCCAGGATTGTTAGTCCCCTAGTGAATTTCTATTTGTCCAGAAACTATCCCCAAATAAGGCCCGTAATCATGTATTGCCCTAATTAATCGTGTCGTAATTACTCTAAAATTCCACCCAGCCGCACCTTCCTCTCTCTCATTAATTTCTTTCCTAAAGTCCGTCCCGTGTGAAAGAGTTTTGCTGCATGTGGTGTCTCATTTTATTGGTGGAATTAACGGTTTGCATGGCTACGTTAATTGCGGTAATTAATAGGAAACGAAATGTCTTGTTTTATTGGTGGAAACGGCAGGAGAAGCCTTGATGGTGCAGGCCAGTAAAATCACGCCTTGATCGCGCTGCGTTTCACGAGGACTAACAATCCTGGACGGAGGGAGTACTCCCTGTGGAGACCACCGACTGGTCACTAGATTGTTTGGCAACTACATGCAACCGGAAGAAAACGAGACATGAAGCAAAGAGAAAGAATGATATGTGAATGACGGCCACGATGCTCTCCATCTATACAAACGATATCCTATGACCTGAATACAGTCTTAAATACGTGTTACTCTTTTTTACGGATTAATTAGGTGTTACTTGATTGTGTGTGTGCGTCTATGTTGTACTCGATATCTTTATATAAACATAATAGTCCATGACAAAACGTACATGACTTTGGGTAGGGGTAACATGTCTGGGATCGACGAAAGAAATTACAGAAAAATTTGTGTGGTCAGATTGATAATCCAGATAGACATTAGCCCCGTTGGGAATTCCCCCGAAACATGGGTCACACTATGCTATCCTTTTTTTTCTAGGGACAAATATGCTACTTCCAATCCGTCTCGAAGCTCCAAGTTGGCTGTTCTTTTGTTGTGGAGGTCGCTTGCTCGTCTGAAACTTGCCACTCTCGGAGCAAACTCTGCAATTTTATCATCTCTAAAGTGGTGGACGCGTAGCATTTATGTGCACCTGCAGCTAAAATGGTCGAACGTGGACTTTTGGGGGTCAAATCGCAAGCTCTCACGAAGAAGTCGTGAGATAGTGAGGTTTTTGCAGGCCACGGTTAGGCCGCGCCCCACCGATTCGGTTGAAACGCACCTTGGTAGCGTTGAACTCAGCAAAGTTTGTACCAACGGATAGAGCAACGCAATCCCAGCACCCGTGAAAATGCATGAGATGAACAGACGTAAAAGTAACACTGCCATATTGTAAAATCGCATCTCATCATACATACATGATGATGGAAAAATTTCAAAACTGATGGATGCAAAGTATTTCCAGATGCCAATCTTGTGGCGCAGCAGAATCGTTTGCACTGCTAGTAAGGATAAATTGTCCGAATAATAGAAGGCTAGCATAATACAAAACAACTCGGAACAGCAGATAAATTAAACCATTGGTGTGTTCAATGGTATGTTCATCCATATTCATGTCATCGTAGCAGAAGGTATCGAACCTGAAAATTTTGACCCTCCATACCAGGCATGTATGTTAAGTGGCCTTGTATCATCCTACAAATAGGGCTTAGAGCCTGACAAAATTCTCCTAAACTACATATTAGAGTGCAATCATGATCAGTTCACTAGTGACAAGGTCTGCTAAATGAGAAATGGCCTGTGTAGGAAGAACGGAACAGTGATGGAAAAAAGAAAACAAGTTCCTACGCCTCCTTTTTGTCTTTGTTTGCAACCGCCTGTTTCTGGCGCTTCTCCCATGCTGGCATCTTGCCCGGGAATGCCCATCGCAAAAACCGCTCCCATCCATAGCAACCACAGAACATAAGGATAGCCCAAAGCATCAATTGGCCCCTCATTCCTTCAGGCAAGGGTTCAAGCTTCATATAGTCATTCAGATCCCTGAACATATCCGATGTGATCACTGTGAAGAAAGCAACAGCTGCATAGAGGGCGTACTTGAAAGGCTTGTTCTCTGATATACTCTGGTTAAATGGGTGGCCCATGTAGTTTACAGCAAAGGTTGCCACCTGGATCATCATGTTCACCATGTATGAAACTGTGTTGACAAGGTTCGGATGGAACTCTGAATCAGGCTCAATGCACTCCTCTGGCATATACTTGGATGCTTCCTTGACAGCTGACATCAAAAAGAGCAAGTGCATTGCAAACTGGCCAAGAATGGAAAGGAAGACGTATGCGCAGAAGATGTTAGGATGAGGGCGCTCTGCAGACAGTGCTTGAAGTGGACGAGCATGGGAAATGAAGAGGAAGAAAGCCGCAGTAAAGACCCCACTGATTGTAGCTTGAACGTCACCCAGTTTGACACCATCCAAGTACATTACACTGAGAACGTATGCTGTTGCAAGGCAGTTGAGTCCAAGAATCTTGAACATCTGGAGGGTAGTGACTAGGGTGCTTCTCCCCTGGCGGATGATATCAAGCGTGGGGGCAACAGAGGCATGCTTTGCTGTGAAAGGTGAGGCCATGGAAGCATCACCAAGCTGCACAACCGGTGCTCGGCCATCACCTTCTTCTTTCATTTCATCTAACATCTTCTGCAGCTTTTCTCGCTGTTTCTCAGCAGCATTCAAGGGGCGGGTGCTGGGTGCTTTAGCGGAACTGCTAGCTGGTGGGATCAATTGTGATGATGACTCATTAGCAGGTTTCGGTTTTTTCAACTTCCCGGACTTGCTTTCAAGTTTGGATGACTGAGATTTCGAGTCAGCTTTCTGCACCGGTTCAGCATTTAGGAGAGCTATGCCAACATGTGCCTGAAAATTTAGAATTTCCAATCATTATAATGGCATAAGGTGTACTAACATATATCCTATCTTTCATCAGTAACCCTTAAGAATCAGTGGAAAAAATAATAATAGCTAACAAATAGTAGATAGGACTGCCCCGGGTTCAGAAATTTATCAAGGGACTTTTGAGTGGTTTAAAGCCAAGGTTGCAGAACTATATTATAGAATACTGGCAGGGAATCAAATGCCAGACTAATATAGGTCAACCTGCTTTAAAATAATCACATGGACATGTGTTTGTGGCTCAAATGTGTTTTATATGTTCAACATGCTACGCTTCTCAAATATCCCACCAATTCAAATAAGTGGAAAAGCTGTTCGATTCAATTTTACAAGCTTATCATGTATAACGACTTTCAGTCAGAACTACACACAAATTTAAATTCAATCTCCTTCCATAAGGTTTCTCACTAGATGGACGTTCTGTAACAATGTTTCTTCTCTTTTTTGTCCACAAGTTCGCCCGTGAAAGGTAATTTACAACTAACACTTGCTCCAACCACTGGACACCTTAAATGATGTATTCCAATAAATTAATGTGGGTATGATGAGCCCATACGCTGCTCTAGAGGAGCTTACTACCCTGGGTCTGGGTTCTCTCCACTACCAGGATGGGGCAGTAAACTTGTAAATGGATGATATAGCGTTTATGCAAAGATAGCCATCTCTTATCCTGGGAACCCCAGAGATGGCCACGCCAATAACCGAGCTTTTGCTAAGGCCAGCTCATTCTCAAAAGTAGCCCTCTCTTATCATGGGAACTCCAGAGATGGCCATGCCAATAACCGAGTTTTTGCTAAGGCAGCTCATTCTCAAAAGTACAAGTAAAAGATCTAGAAGACAGTGGACACATAAATCCAAAATTATTGTGATTTTTCTCCTGTATATGTGCCCTTCCCTGATTTCTTTCTTGTATGCAGCTGAGTGATGGGAGGGTGGAAATCAATTTATAGAACTCTAATCTGTACCCTCTCGTTCATAGCTTTATTGTGTTAATTAATACCCTGGCCCAAATTCGTTCAAGGCTTCGTCCTTGCTTCATGTAAAAAGATTATTCCAGAAGTACCATGGTTGGAACGAGGGAATATATGCCAGTCAAACTTTTTCTAAACTCTCCCTGTGGGACTAAGCCCAATACACAACTCCACTTGGGCCTCCACTAACGGGCCAGGGTAGTACGGTTAAAACTTGGCTATCCCGAGACACAACCGGAAAAAAAATGTTTCTGACTTTAGATTCAGTGATTCCTTTTTATGTGATTTATTCAGCTTCCATAACGTAGAAGCCAAAATAAGTTTTCACCAAAAAATCTAACCTAATAACTGCATGACTAATTGTTTTTGTGTGGAATGAGCATATATACATAAGAGAAGCTGTAGTAACAGATATCAGACCAAGGTCACCAGACAAGTTCAAGATCAAGTCAACCATTAGCATTTCCATACTTAGCTACCTTTCTATGGATCATAGGGAAGGGAATATATACATAAAAGAGTATGTTGTAATACACATATCAGATTGAAATCAACAGCCATGTTCAAATCAAATCAATCATTGGCATGAGTGCATGATTAATAGCCGTTCATATGTGGAATGAGTACAATCATGCACATTAAGTAATTATGAAAATATGAACAGATTAAACAGGATTTAAGCCAGGTACAGACCTGTTTCAGTGCACCAACATCATTGGTCCCATCTCCACACATCAGTGTCACCCTCCCAACGGTCTTAAATGTTGTTAGTACAAGTTCTTTCTGTTCTGGAGCAACACGTGCAAAAACCTGAAACAATGGCATGCATAGTTATAGGAGCCATCAAGCATGCAAATGAGGGCCTTTGTATTTGAGAAGATATGTGATTTGCTCTCACTTACCTTGACATGAGGAATGACTTGGAGAACAGCCTCAGTCCTTTGTAACATTTCAAAACAGTCCCCACTAATACAAAGATCGTGCGATTCTGATAACTCTTTAACCTCCTCAGCTCTACCATATAATAATGTAAGCCGTTAGAAATGTTACCAAACAAGATATATGCTCGGCATAGTTCTCTAGGTAGCAAAGATGAAGTCATTAAGACCTTGTTGCATAGGTCATAGCAGAAAACAAGCAACGTAAAGAAAACAAGCATATGTTTAGTGGGAGGAGGTGAAGCTCAGAATTATCATCATATTGGTTGGACGTGCACATGCTAATCAGGAACTCCAACAGATCCTCCTTATTTTCATTTTTTTAATAAAGAATAAGAATTTGTCTCTAACGCCAAAATGTGAACCATATGTCATAGCAGAAAACAAGCAATGTAATATCCTTATTTCTCTGTTGAAAGACGTGATAACTTTCAATATCAGGAATCTCCGCCAGAGTACTTATTTATAAATTATAGAAAGCTGAGCACAAACACTACTCTATCACAGTGCAAGCCATCACATATTGAACAATTACCTGTATGGAGCTCTGTCAGTTTCATCGGGAGATACCCACTCAAATTCACTAGTCTTCATCCGTGTTAAAATTAGAACTGGTTTCGAACAAATATTCACTTGGCTAGCAACATGGCAAGCAGTCAACGCTTGGTCCCCAGTGATCATAACCTAATACATCAGGGAGGTGGTGAGCCCTTTAATCAAACAACAGAAAAAAAATCACTGCAATTCTTCACAGGCTACGTTATTGATAAATCAGTACGCGGACCTTGGGTAAAATAATGCCAGTACAGAGGCACTTGTGTGATTGTGTGCACTGGTTATTATATTACTACTGGTGTATAACATTGTCACCCAGGAAATGTTGCAGGAGGAGTGAAGATAATTAGTTGACACTACAGCACAAATTGCAACTTTAAGGAAGGGAGGATATACCAAGTCATGGGAAGATTGTTCCAATTCGAGCAAGACAGCGGCAGAGTCACTCCTTATAGGGCAGTTAAAGACCTAAGTGCGAAAAAACATACAAGAAAACCATTTGAAAAATATTCAAACAAGAGGGAAATATGTAAAAGAATACATTAGTTGCGTAAATTTCAGGGTTAATTACCGCAAACCCAGCAAAAATTAAGTCACTCTCCACCTGACCCTTTCCAGACTTCTAGCTTCACTAACCTGTTATTCAAATATCAGGAGGTCAAACAACTCTGACAATATAAGCTTCTCGTACAAATTCGAACAAAAAGATATTAAATCAAGATAAAATGTAACTAACTACTTGCTAAAAGCCCAAAACTAATACTACTAACAACAGAGAGATATTTGAGGCTATTTATAAAAATAACTTCAAATTATGTTCTTTGGAAAACGTTGGAAGTAGAGAAAGTTATATCCAAGTAAAGATGGATATCGAGCATCACAATTCACAACTATCAAAGCAATGAATGATCTGGTCGATCGCAAGGCAGTGGATCATAACACTATCAGTATCTACAGTGTGAATCTATGATCATCCAAGCAAGTGATCACCACTAACACACAAAACTGGACACTCCATACTTTGCCCTTCTACAAAACGGATAAACTTTGAAATGGATACTGACTTATTTCCCGCTGCTATATTTCACATTTCAGTGCAGTCACAATTCTTTCCACCATATTTTAAACTAGCTTATCAACACGATCCATACGATTCCAGTGTCTAGTACTAATTGCAAGGGATTTTCAACACAAGCTTTGTGCATGTGGGATATCATTGAATTGTTAATCAGAATCCTGTGGCTCAAAAGGAAAATTGATGGAAATATATGGTCCCTTTACATCAAATATTGAAAGGGTTGCTCCTTGATCCTAACTTAAAATGCTTTTGTTATGTAATGGCTTGTGAAATTTGTGGAAGTACACTAGCAAGAGAATAATACTAAGAGAAAGAAGGAATGGTTATACACCAAGAACTTACAGGCATCTCCGGAAGTAGTTTGTATGCAAGAGACAAGACCCGAGAGCCCTGCCGCGTGTACTTTTTGTATGTTTCCACATATGCAGCAGGTACATCAACTAACCTCTCCTGGATGGTCTCTGGTGCACCCTGGAAACCACAAAAAGGGGAAAACGCTATTATTAACAGATTAATAGAATGGACAAATAAAACAAAAGATGGAAGAGTAAAAATTAGAAGGGATCTCGAAACACAGAAACAGCTTAAGCTGACCTTTTATGGTAGGCCATATTATTGAAAAGACAAAAAAAACATAGTCATGATTATTCTCTGAACTAGGTCAGGAGATATATCCATTCTCTTTAACTTTTTGTTAGCGACCAGATATCAATTCTGAACACTGCTCAACACTACTCAATGAATGGTATTTTAATGAAGGACGCTGGTTCACCATATATTTTAGGTTACTCGATAAATCTCACTCTCATCTCTGCTATTTGAGAGAAGAAAATACTACAAAAAAGGTAGATTAAATTATTGGCTTACATAAGATCACATTTTTAATACTTATGGTGGGATAAAAATAAGTATAATATTTGAAAAACAATATATAGTTCCTTTGGGGCCACTCAGCTGGTTATCTTTATTTTATGTACTCCCTCCATCCACAATTACATCGAGTCCTAGTTTTGCGTAATCAAACTTTGATCATTAATTTTACTAACAATACATGAGAAAATATCATAAAATTTATCATTAGAAGCCTTATTCGAATAAGAATCAACGGTAGGATTTTTACAGAATATAACCCACATTTTGTTGACCAAAATGATGGCCAAAGTTGAACCTCGAAAACGTGTGCATCATATAATTGTGGATAGAGGGAGTAGGTAAATAAGCATTAAGCAAAGAGAAAGAACGAGGCATGAATAGTTTATTCATATGGTATCCCACTTCGTTTCCATCCAAGGATCACATGGCAAATCCTTTATGATATTCATTTATTTCAAACCACCAAAAGCCAACATCTGGATATCATTTTTATGTCCTTTGCTCCGAAAGTTAACTAAACACGTGTAGGGACGAGAGAAAGCACTAAATACCTCATGTGAAACTCATGAAACAAGGCCAAAAGAGGGAGTTTCTGAACAATCCCAAGTAGCAACCATAGTAATAACTGGCCTTAAAACCATATGCATTGATTCTTTTATTTGGTCTATTAGAACCTTACCTTTATAAAAGCATAAAATTTCTCCTGGATACGGACAATGACAGACATTCTCTTCAAGTGAGAAGCAAAGTGATATCTGTGTACAATCTGTACAGGTTGGCCGCCAGGTCTGCAACGGAGATACAGTAGAGCGTCAATATATCGAATTAACAACTAAACTGATGCTAGAATATTAACTTTATTTGGTAGTAACTCATTAAGTGAATACAACTTGACAATCTTCTGCTAATGGCAAAATATATAGCCCTATCACTACTTAACGAGATCCAAGCCACACGACAAATATTATTCGAAGTTCTCAAGAATAAAAGTGAAAACGAGTAGTCACTTGCAGGCTTTGACATGACAAAAATAAATAATTGCTCCAGATGAGACTGATTTCATGAAAAGACAGGTTAAAATAGTCAATTGGCAACATTACAGCAAGGTTAATGGTTCAAGACTGGTCAGTTACAATCTTTTCATATTCAGATAAAGTATATAATTGCTCCTCATGATATTAATGGACTAAGTTCAGAAAAGTAAGGGGAAAAGGTAGTCACTGTTGACAGCATGTTCCATTTACAATAATAAATCAATAATCAAAGGTAAGATGGTAAGAACGCAAGATGGGGTTAACAACCAAGGTGATTACACTCTGATGTGAAGATCCAATTTGATCAAAATAGTATTAATCAATAAAAGATCCAACTGATTCCAATGACTGTATTGCAAATACAGTCATGAATGACTGTATTGCAAATACAGTCATGAATAATAATATTCCGACTAAAGTGGTAATACTCCCTGTTCTACTAGACTAAGGAAGCACTGAGTTAATGGGAAATGATCATGCATGACCCTATTAATACCTAGACTAAAAACTTGCTAACCCTTTTTAAAGCATTTCAGCAAGGGTGGGAGCAACGATAGCAATCACTACACATGATTCCTCCGTGGGCAGATAATTGGAAAAAGATTCTCCCAATGCCAGGACAGTTACAGTGAAATGGAGGGAGTAGGACTCAGCCTACTTCGACTCCAAACAGGGAAATTTCAATAATTTCAATTTGCTTGATGGGATAAAGAACTGTCTATAAGCATGGCATAAATTTTACGATTTATACTAATCAAGTGTACAGTTCCTGAGGTAATCATAAACGCAGCAACAGATGATAGCTCACCTCCTAGACATGGCCTTCTCGTCAGAGGTGTAGATCCAGTCTATACCCTTTATTGCAGCTTTTTCAAGGGGGTCGCCAACCTTCAAAAAATGGAATATACCATTACAAAAAGGCATGTGACTTTCCTTGATTATGTTTTTGAGTGCTTATCGCACACCACGTACCAGTTTGTTGTCCACAAATACCAATGCATGGCAACTGGACAGCGCCTCTTGAACGCGGAGAGGAAGCTTTTTGCGTCGGATATTAATTCTCCATCGCCTTCCAAACTAACAACACCTTGGAACTCCTGAATATGGGGTTCCTTTGTTAACAAACTTCCAATTAAATTATCTTTTTACAAGAACATAGTTTACCATGTCATCAGATGTCAATGTCCCAGTCTTATCAAAGCAGCATATGTCAACCTGGTACATAAGAATTTGTAAGAGCTTGTTGTACAGAAAGGAGAAACAGGAGCATAATATGGTTCTTTCACTACCTTCCCAGCAAATGGTATTCTGAATGGTTCTGTGCAGAAAATGCCACGCCGTACCAACGCAATTAAAGATGTATTGACTGCTATAGACAACTCCATCGGCAGTTCAGGAGGGATAACAGAAGTAAGAATCAATGAACAACTTAGGAAAAGTTTATATCGGCTCCTTGTGGGATCCTCCAGTCCCTATACACGAATAAACGACCACTTCAATGATACAAGGAAGTACATAATAGTATGATTGTAAGTAACTTCAGTTAAAAAATGATAGTACGTAACTGAAAGACTAAATCTTGGTGTTACTTAAAATTACCTTCATAAGCACATAGCCTGATGCAATTATCGCAAAGAAAAGCAAAAATAGAATAAACAGGCCACTTTCCTTGCTATTTGCAGTAACCTGTCGTGCAATTTAAAATGTTAGCTTTAAATTTAAATGCTCAGAAGTCACATCATTTTTTACTCAGAAAGGAAGTTACCCTCTCAGTTGAGAATAAGATAGTTCTCATCAATTTTCCCTGGCTAGTCTCAAATCCAGTCCTCAATACAAAAGCTACACAACCACCGTCAGGTGCTCGAAGATTTACAGACTGTGTAGAAGAAAAGGGGTCAACAATACTATAAAGCTTTTAAGAATAACTTGTTAGCATAACCGATATATCTACCTTATCTGGTGTGTGTTGCAGTATCTTGGTGCCACCAAATAGGATATGATTCTTATCTCGCTTTATTGATAACATTTCGTCAGGGCCACGGCTGGCAATTGAGACCTATAGAAGTAGATGATCATTCAGAGCTAGAACAAGATGAGCAAAATACAATGGGCAGTCATAGAACATATGAGGGAGGAAGGAAAGAAAACAGTTAGATGCTACAGCTGGACTAGCACAATACTCAATAATAATCCTAGAAGCATACTTTTTTTGCCTGAATAAATTGGGCTGTAACATTTCACTAGAAAATGGAAAATAAGCACCATTGTTCTGCTTCACACATATACCGGCTCATTTTTTTCTTTGCTCTTGAGAATAATACCAGCTCATTCAGTTAGTGGTGATGTTTGAACCCCAGCCATTCTGGTAATTGTGGTAAAGGCATATTGACTTCTCAAATGGTGGGCTGGAACAAACTAAATATTACCTACATGATTCATACATTGTACCTTGCTCATACACATGATGCAGGTATTATTAACTAATTATTTCAATCCTTCAGTAACTCTGCTCCTATTTCCAAATCTAATACTACCTCCGTTCCATAATTCTTGAGTATTACACTACACGCAAACAATAATTTATATCTAATATATGCATGCTTGGTGTACAATTACAAACATATAGTACATTTTAAAACAGCGTGCAACTGTGCATGCAGCTTTGTAATTAAAAACATGAAGTTCAGATGTTCAACATGTTCCTTTTGATTTTCATATGTTTCTCGGGGGTTTCAAATCTAGCCTACCACGTGTCTTTCTGGTTTTCATGTGTTTCTGGGGGTTTCATATCTAGCCTATCCCAACTTGCTTTGTTGTTTTGTTTTGTTTTTTAAGTTAAGAATGGCACACTGGAAAAGAAATGTTCCACTCCAAATTAGAAACAGAACTTGCAGAATGGAATTAATAAGTACGATCCCATCTTATAAAAACAAGTATGATTGGAAGTCCTAATTTCCACCAAAAAAGATGTCACAGAACTAATGCAATCAGGAGAGGGTGGGTTGGGCGATAGAGGAAAACCTTCCACTGCGGAGTAGACTCTCCTGTAAGAATAGCTTCATTTACTATTGCGGATCCAGTGAGTAATAGCATGTCTGCTGGTACAGATCTATCTTCACCGCTAGGCGAGCGCCCTATTGACACAATATCTCCAGGTAGTAGTTCTGTCCCTGAGATTTTAACCCATCTAAATAAATAAATAAAGCATGATCAGGATGTGAAATATACTTGAACAGTCCAAGAACAAAGTCAGATGAATGAGGCATACTTTCCACAGCGATAAGTCGACACGATCTGATTATCAACTTTCACACGCCTAAGCTCAGTCAATGTCTTCAATCTATTCTTTGCCATAGTAGACTCAAATAGAAGAGCATGAAAAGAGTAAACAAACTGTAGTACCAATACTCATCCAGACACCAAAGGCCAACACAAAAAACCTGTAGAGCAAGGGCTCACACTGTTAGAAAAGACATAAGAAATAGCGGGGCAGATGTGAAAGAGACTAACCTGGAAGACAAAAAATGGTTCCATGATTTGCTCCTTCATTAATTTCTGAAATGTGGGCTGTGGATACTCAAACCTAGAGGAAAATATTTACAAGCATTAGCCGGTATAGCTAAACAGTGAGTGTATGAAAGCTTCAGTGCTCAAAGCATAATTCAATAACTGTTGAGAGTTTTTTGGTTTCAAACTACAGATATACGGAAACTTCTCTTTGCTCGCATGGAAGTAAGGTATCAAACTCCGTTGTCACTTTTTGAACTTTCCTAGACAGATAGTTTGCAGCAAGTTTCTTCTAGAAAAATGCCGCTACAGACACTTGTTTTGCACACATTCAATATGATCAATTTTTCCAAAAGCAACACATTACCTATTTGAGTGACTTTCAGAAAATTTCATGTGTTATCATATAATTCCATGTTGTGTGAACATATTCAATGTATGCTCCAATTTCTTCAGCTACTATTTACAATTTATACTCTGCTTTGCTAATGGTTTACGCAGCACGTAAGAGGCTGCTATGAGTGCATGTCGGGATATGTCATAAGAACAAAAGTGGCACATCAACAAGGTTTCTCTACTCTCATGTCAAGATCTTCTCCTCGGTCATATATGTACATTTTAAAATAAGTTGATTTGGGAATTCCCTTCGGGATGTGGCACTAAAATGAAACACGCCTTAATATTGGATCGGCGCAATTTCAGGGCACTATGCTGCTACAATGTAGTTCAACGATTACAATGAAGAACAAAAGGAAACATAGCGTTGAGGAAGGCTAGAATTATCAAGACGATATGCATCATGAAGAATTATGCTATCTACACGCACAACTATATGATAAATGATCAATTTAAAGTCCTCTACCTCAACTACCAAAGTCAAGAACAGGAGCAAAACTGTAGCTTACATGTTTCTCCCCCACTTGTCCACACCAGTGTTAACCTTGGCATCTGTTCCATACCCAGTGCCCTTGATGTAATGCCCAAATAAGTCCTTGGTCGGATACCGGAGCTTGAAAAAGTTATCCTTCTCTGCCGAGTAGAAGAATCTCTGCTTCCGGAAATCAAAGTAGATCTCCTCCGTCTCACCTGAAGCCGACGAAGAGGCAACCTGAAGAGCCAACCAAACCACACTCAGTGATCAAACATAAGCACAACCAGTTTACAGCAAAACCACTAACTTACAGTTTTCTGTTTATGCAGAGGCACAATCTCTTTCGACCCCAGGAACTTGGCAGGGATTACTTTGCACGCATTTGCCGCATGGATGTCCTTCACCTGCACCGAAAACAAGTATAAGATGTTTAACCCTAGATAGACTGCACACCAAGCAGATGCGGGCAATGTTGACTATGTGGGGGTGAGAGGTGTCTCGCCTTGGAGTAGCCGACGAATGCCCGGAAGTCGACGGACCAAGCGGTGAAGAGGAACGCGAGGATGTGGGAGGCGGAGAGCACGCCGAGGATGACGAGGGCGTCGGTGAAGTCGAGGGCCGGGACGGCGAGCAGCAGCCAGAGCGCGTAGAGCGCGAGGAAGGGCCAGAAGTCGAGGCGCGCCGTCCAGTGGCGCCGCCGCAGCAGGTCCACGCCCTCCACCGACTTGCCGTTCACCTCGAACCGCGCCATGCCGGCGCCAGGACCCCTCGGATCGAGGGGGGTAGCTGCGGAGTCGGGGGGGGGGGGGGGGGGGGGGGGGAGCTCAGATCGGGTCTCTACGCGAATCGAGGAAGGGAGGTAGAATTTGGAGGGGTTTACCTGAGGAGTTTCGACGGGATCGGATCGGCGGGCGGCGTCGTCGGTGGCCGTGCGGCGACCGCGACGCGAAGGTTTTTCCGCCGCTGCTGCTGTGCTGTTGTGCTCTGCCTGCGGCTCGTCCTCTACCTCTTTGCAGGCAGTTGCTAGTAGTTTTACGGTGCGGAATCTTTACGGATCACGGCGATCTGAATTCTCGAGTGACTTTTTCTTTCTTCCACGTTTCCATATGGGAGGCAATCTGGATTAGGCAAAGCTAAAGAGAAAGTTTTGATTCCGGGGTTGTGCACAGGATTTTATTTTCAGGGTTGTGAGCAGAGTTTGGAGAGTAATGAACTTAGACAACTCCCCTAGCCATTAGATGTGAGAATATTTTCAAATACCTTCTCTTCCAAATACCCCGAGAATATTTTCAGTGATTTTTCGGGTCAGATTATATTTAACTTAGACAACTCCCTAGCCATTAGATGTGAGACAGAGCTTCGTATGGGTCTAGTTGTGGCGCCCCGACCGCGGAACTATACAGTGATGCTGTGTGTCACCGGTTAAGCGATACAACCGGAGGTTACAGGTTTACCAATCCCCGATCAAAACCTTTGGCAGGCGTTGCTCGGAATGGATCATCGGCAACGCAACACCCCGAATGATGCCTTAACGCAGGCACAACTATCAATGCATAATAGAGAGATCAAGACTTGTGGAACAACTGGCACATTACAGACTCTACGACTCAAAGCATTATAGTTCAACTCTTATAATAGAGAAAGATAGCAAATATTACAACCAGAGGTCACAGACCCAACAGTACATCATGCGGAAGCGAAATAAGTTGTTCTAAACAACAAGATCCAAATTACGGCCTAAGAGGCCTACAGATAAACATTCCCAGCACCAGCTGTCCCGGAGATGTCCCAAGCTGCCACCTGGGAATCCCATACTACTCGTCGACGTCCACGAAGAACCCACCTTCAAGGTCGATGAAGTCCTCCTCTAAAAGAATCAACAAAGCAACGTTGAGTTCGACGAACTCTGCAAGATTACTAGAGCTACTAGCTCGATGATTGGCTTACAAAGGTTTTATGATTGTTTTGCATAAAGCTGGTTTTCTTTAGAAAAGACATAACTCCATGGCATCGACTAATCAGAATATTTTCAAAGGGGTAAGAAGTAAACACTTTTCTTCTGATCATCTTCATCAACAACCAACATCAACCACTGTAGCTGTCTACAAAGGCACCTCCCGAATCACCCTCGAGGAAGTCGACCTTGCATTCTTGGTAGTACCTTAAGTACTCAGGTTTTAATCATTCCATTCATTTTCTCTATGGTCTTATCGTCTGTTCCCAAGTCGTCCTTAACCGTGGACACGGCTTTTCGAAAAGATTTACCCTGCAGGGGTGTACTGTTTTTAACCACCGGTACCGCCCGACTCATTGCCTACGCTTAGCTCTCTTCCGGGGAAAGCCGGCTGAGTGGGAACGGTTACAACCTTTACCTTGCTCGAGACTAACCCAGGATCATCAGTGGCGGTAGGACAGGTTCAGTGCCTCCAACACCCTGCCCCGCGGCCACTCATTTTTCTAAACACCACCATCCTCATCCCAGTCCTGGCCACCATCTTCACGCACGCGCAAATGGAAGCTCAAACTAGAGGACCTCAGCTAGCCCTTCACAAGTTAGTCGGTCGACGTGGGCTCCATATACCCCACCGATGGAAGCACGCTCAGTCTTGATTCAAGAGGTAAAGAACTCGCACCTAGGCGGCGAGAACGAGACAAAGCACCACCAAACCACAGTGGCCTCTCATCCCCACCTTTAAGCAGTTTATCATATGTCACCACACTTCTCCACCACATCCGAATATTTCATCAACTGTTTCCATCATGAAACATCCAACGGACGACTAAGCATTTAACTAAGCATGGCTAAGCATCAACATAGCATAGTTAGTAACTCAGGCTAACAATACAATCCTATGGATAATAGGAGGGAAACAGGTAATGTCATCAGAAACTTTATGCAACTATAGGATACTCTAATCCAATCAAATTGACATTTGGAACCGCATGCAATATTATAGTGGAGAAAATATTTGCGGAAACATAGGAGGAGACATGCTCAGAGGGGGATTACGCTTGCCTTGTTCAACGGGCTGGTAATACGGGTCGTCAGGGTATTGCGGTGGAACCCCGACGGCTGGATCTATCGATGCATAAAAACACCGGAAAGAACACAATCAAATACCACACCATATAAAACAAGTGCAATGATCAAGCACATGATGATATGACATTTAAATGCACTATAAAAGCATTAAACATGACCAACAAGTTAAAATGGGGTCCCCATTATATTTATTGCATTATTTGGAATAAACCCCATTTAAACTTAATGGAAATAGCCACTTTTGAAAAAGTACAGTACTGAATTATGATGCAAACATGCATGAGTTTGATGTTACTGGTTAGTTCATAATTTATGAGCATTTTGACATATTGAACACATTTTTCTGATTAACCAATAAAAAGCCATTGCATTTCTCATATTCCAATTAAATCTGCCATTTTAGCAATTCATTTTAAACAACACTAAAACTAATTATCCAAGATGGGAAATAAGGTGAAACATGAAGTATATTAGTGGCTGAACATTTTGGTAGTTTAAACTTAATTTTTGGAGCAATATTATTAAAGTTATGAATTTTCTAAATTCATCTTTATTCTGCCCTTTTTCTGAAATGCAAGAAACATTTATTTTCAGTATTCATTCCATCATGAAATTGACATGAAAAATGTAAAGTTTCTTCCCCTGGTCATTTAGAGACCAAGTTTGCATTTTTCTGATCTATAATTAAAAAGATATGAATTTCCCAAAATGCATTTCTTTTCTGCCATTTTTCTTATTCTAATAAAACATCGAATAAATTAATTTATTTGGATGTGTAAGTTATACCAATAGACAGGTTGACTTTTTCTGAACATTTTGAAATCTTGTTTGCACTTTTTGGACAAGTATTTCAAAGATATGGATTTTACAAGTTTAAATTTGAATCTGCCTTTTCTTTTAATTTCCCGAAAATCCCACCAAAACGTTTTGCACTCGGTCCTGGGCTAGCCACAGCCACCGACAGGTGGGGCCCGTGGCCACGGTGGCCTCCACGTGGGCGAGCGAGGCCCACGGCCAGTTTGACCATGGCCGTGCCACGACCGGCGCGCGCAACGGCGGTGACCGCGACGGCGACACGCACGACTACGGCGGAGGAGTACGCGCGGGGACAAACTACTGGGCGCATATGACGCGCAACACTACGGCGCACCAATGTGTGGAGTCACGGACCAAATGGTCGCCGGCAAATGCTCCGGCGACGAGCTACGGCGGAGATGCGCTACGGTCTACGGCGGACCTACGGATACACGGCGAATTAGAGCGCGAAAGAGGGACGGAGATGTCCAGGAGGACCGTGGGCTCACCCTCGACGCGTGGGTACTCGCGGCGTTGACGGAGAAGGTCGGAGGCGGTCGTGAGCTTGCTCGAGGCGCGGCGGCCGGAGCAGAGGAAGACGAGGTTGGCGACGACGATTGCGGGCTCCCCTCTGCGATTCCTTGTGCGGGAAGGAGAGGAGGACGCGGCGGAGACAATGGCTATCTTCGATCTGCTCGGGGCCTGGAACGGCGGCGATGTGGCGGCGGAGCTCGGCTACGGCTTGGCCATGGCGGCTAGGGTTAGGGTTAGGGTTCGGGGAGAGGGCAGCGAGGAGGGCGTCTGGGTGCTCTTCTTAAGCAGGTCCAGGAGGCGTGGATGCTCGACAGCGAGGCGGGGCGCAGTACGCCGGCGAGCGAGCGGGTGCGTCGCGAGCAATGGCGCGGCGTGCGGTAGCTATAGGGAGAAGACGGCGATTTTCCAGAAAACCCCCTGGAAGACTTTTCCCTATCACAACTAGGTCCTTTTCTGTTTCTTTTTAAAAACCAGTAGCATTTCAAGGATTTTACTGAGGCACTTAAGCAATTTACAAAAATCTGAGAAAATTCATGTAGCCTTCCCATCTCATGTAGAAGCACCACAAAAATTGGTGTTGCAAAATAAAATGTTTTGAGCAACATTTGTTCATAGGGTTGGTTTAAGGCATTTTGGTTAATTGCAATTTGGCATTACTTTATAATTTTAAAGCAAGTGCAATTATTTATTTTGAACTCTTGAACTTCCTTGACAAATATGGAAGTTTATTTGAATTGGTTTTGTCACAAACAAACCCATTTGAGTTTGAATTGTTTGAACTCAATTGTGGCTTTTGTTCCCTTTGTTTTAATTGGTTCTCCAACTCTTGTTTCAACTTGAACAGTTAAACCAATGATGCCATGATGCATGCATGAACAGAAAAGTGAAAATTTGGTTCAAATTTTACAGTACCAAAAGTGTGGCTGTTACACTAGTTCTCCAAAAAAACATCCTAGGGATCAACCTAGCGGCCTCCGCCTCCTGCTCCGTCCCCGTTGTCTTTGACCATGAATCAAGGGGTCCTGCCTCCTCTGTTTGCCACTCTAGCGGCGGGAAGGGTGCTATTCTCTGACCTGTGATCGGCATTGTTGTAAATTCGCTAAAGTTAGAGTTTGGTTTTGGTCTCCCAGCGGCATCGACAAGGTGATGACAATGATATCGCACTGGAATAAGATCTCTTCAGCCTCCCACTGCCTCGTTAGTGTTTTCGGCGTAGGTTTCGCCAGCGTGTGTAGGTGCAGTCATATTTGTGTTGATGTGTCGTTCAAGTGAAGTTGTTCGCTTGTTTGTGTTCAGACATCTTCGATCTCTTCGTTTGTTTAGGTATGCGATAAGATTATGTTTCCCCAACCCTTTGGATTGGTGTGAAAACAAGCTTGTGAGGCTTTGGGTGTGTCCCCAACCGATGTTCCTTCAGCGATTATTCGATATCGTTCTTCGCAGCGAGTGGCTATTGCAGTTTTCAAATACTTGGTTGGCGAGGACGTTTGCAGGCGTTCCACTCTTTTAAGGATTGTTCAGTGGATGTTTCAACCTTCAGCAGACTCGAGATAATCAAACGAAGGAAACTGCTAATATATTTTCCAGTTTATTTTTTTGGTACTAATCGTGTTGTTTTGAATTGTATCTCCTTTGTATCGGTTGTGATGTTCCTGGATAAATATAAGATATAAGATGATTTGAGTGTAAATGAAAATTTTCTAGTTGCACCATGGTTGTAACTGATTTTCTCTCTTTAAGTTGCACTGTGTTTGCAACTCGAGGGAATGATATGATGAGAACTTTCAACGGTATCCGAAGTTGCACTATGTTTTGTAGAAATTTTCTTACATATACATGTATATATATGGCGTTTGAGAACGGGGCAGTAGCCCAGTGGTTAGGGTCGGGAGCGTACCCAGCAACCAGAGTTCGAATCCCGTCGGGAGCAGAATTTCCGGAATTATCACATGAGTGGGCTTCTATCTATAAAATATGCCACCAAGAGCTAGTCCTGGTTGGATTCATTTTTTTATATATTGGGGTTGCATGTATGAGTCAAAACATTAAGATGTCCTTTAAAATATCCACCATTATTTGTGTTTTGTTCACTTAACTAATCATACATCAAAATTGCCATGGGTCGCTATGCGCCCTTCATGACAAGGTCGGGTTGCATAGGATTTTCATCCATGTATGAGTGGCATACATTAATTCATATGTTTACACGAAGCATGCAACACTACCTGCATTGTGTCATTGCCGCCACCTTGTTCGTTTCGGAAGAAGCGTGGCGAGAGATATTTTACTATTTAAGACATTTGGAAGTTCAAGTCTGACATATTTTAAATTTCAATTCAGAGGTGTTATGTTTCATAAAAATTAAATTCATGCTGTAATTTAGACTCAATTATATGCTACCATACAAAGTAGCCTAGCTAGCTGCTGGCGGACCTTAGTGGAGGTCAAAAGGCCCCCCCCTCCCACACACACACACAGCTGGCGGACCTTAGTGGAGGTCAAAAGCCCCCCCCCCCCCCCCCCCCCCCCCCCCCCCACACACACACACACAAAACCCCAACTGAATTGCAATTTGCTCAATACTAGTTAGTAGTTACTACAATTTTTGACCATACAAAACACAAAATAACTCGATTTGGTTCCTCAGCTGCCATCTAATGTGTTTTGGACCCTCCTATAATGTTGGACAAAGTTCCCAAATCCCTTGGCTGCAATGGCGGACCTATGTGTATGTCACACCCCCCCACCAAGCCCATGAAGTTTTAATCAATGTACAATAGTCCATTTGCCACATAGCCTTGCTGCAATGGCTGCAACATCTAGACCTTAGAATGTATATAGCGTATTTGTATATCTAATATAAAATCGGTCATGGCTTTGAAATGCATTTCTCTACTTGAAAATTTTGTTCTCCCGATTTAAATGCTTTCAAAGCAAAATTTGAAGAGTTGGATAATGGAAACATAATCTTAGTTTCCTTCTTACTTATAAAGTTTTGAACTGGTGGTCATATGTTCACTCTGTAGGATAGTCCCTACGCTAGAGCTAAGCATGTGTCCTTTAGGTATCACTAGATGACCAGTTGCGCCACTGGCGCAAGTGCCGAAGGCGAGCCCCATTTGAAGAAAACGGCTTAGACGAATAAAAAGCGACACTACAAAATGAATTGTAATCCAGTGAAAAGTAATTAATTTTTGACCCGTTGAGCAATTGCGCAACTACCGGAGAGGAAGATGACCTCTTTTCCGGAATAGTCTGCCCGATGCTTATCGCCTATGACTTGAATGGAAATCCCTACATCCTTGCTCTGGTCTGAGCATTCTGTATAGTCCCGTCAAGCAACCTACAACTCTTCACTGGGCTCAGCTCCACATCGTCGTTGTGTTTCTCGACCTGATTCACGAGTCATTCGGTATAGTCGTGTATGTCACTATGTTGTGTTTCTCGACCTGATTCACGAGTCATTCGGTATAGTCGTGTATGTCACTATATGCGGATACCGGGAGCCAGCCCTAAATTTATTTGTTATGTATCTTGCCAACATAGAATAGCCATACTATCGAGATGCTACAACAAGCTATGACAATCGGTACAATGCACATATTGTTTTTTTATAAATAAATGCACGACGGTCAGAACACAATACATAGAAAAAATGCACCGGATTAGCGAAGAAAAAAACCAAAACTACAGGTCAAAGTACTCATCAGCACATTTGCTTCAAAGGTAGCTAAAATTCAGATAGAGAACCACTGACAATCCGTCAGTTGACAGACTGAGCTTGCAAGGGATGGCATTGTAACCTTTAGGAGTTGTACTACATAAACTCACTGCCAATTAGGCGTCATGACACAAGGATCACATAAGGGGAGAGCAAGAGGACGCTGGCGCACCACGGCGAGCATCTCGTCGTCAGCAGACAACTAATTTCACACACGTGCATGGAAACAGAACTCCACTAAATAGATTAATGAAAGCATCTCCAAGGGCTGCAGAAAACAACAAAAATTTGGAAGAAACATCATAAGTTACCCAGATTTTGCTGGTCAACCAATAGCTCAGGTACTTTAATTAGTGATACGACTGGAACCAAAGATTAAATTGACAGATCCATGATTTTTTAAATGGGCAGAGTGAGACACTACATGTACAGTACTAACAGGTAGTCATGACTTGCGCATTGTAACGCCTGCACTGCTCAGACTGTCCGTAGCCAACAACAGAAGAACCAAAGCACAGGCAACAACAAAAAATATGCAGAACTGAATCTGCTAAAGACCAGATTTCTTATTCTCTAAAAAAAAGACCAGATTTCTGAAACTGTGCTACTTCAATACCTTCAGCTCAGGCTCTCTGAAGTTCCATGAACAGCGCCTACAGTTAGACTGACAATACTATGTGCCGTAGGGTCGAACATGCTCGGGCTGGTGGGTGAACTCGTAGTCGAGGTGGACAAAGGAGCGCTCAATTCCGGACCAGCTCTCCAGCTTCTCCTGCAGGGCCTCGCCGATGTTGTGCGCCTCTTGCAAGGGCATGTCGCATAGCAGAACAATGTCCACGTCAACAAAGTATTGGGAGCCGAATGTGTATGCCCGCACGGTGTCGATGTGCCTGACAGCCTGGTGATGGTTCCAGCACAGGTAAGTGAGCTTCTGAAGAAATTCTGGTTTGGCTGATTGGCCGACCAGTAAGTGGAGAAATTCTGGTTTGGCTGATTGGCCGATCAGTAAGTGGACGTTTTCTAGCACCATCATACACCATGCCCTGATTGTATAGATCGCTAGCTGCAAAGCAGAAAAGAGAGATTATGTTTCAAGATATGTATAAATGCAGAACACGGCATCGTCTATTGTCTTCTCTGATCCAATTCATAATCGGTCAAAGTTGAGGAAGATGGACCACCCAAACTCTAAAATGTCATATACTCTGAACATTGATGGTAGTATATACTTTTTATGGACATAAAAAGTTGCTATTCTATATCTTAATTGCTTGTTGCATGAACAGAATTGTGATTAGCATTGTAAATCTATTTTAAAAAACTGCAACATCATACATTGCCGTGAGGAACAGCCTAAAGGCAATCCAGATGCAAACCCTATCAGTGGACAAAAATGGAAGACATATATTTGGTAAAATTTAGTGTAACTAAAAGACAAACACAATTAGGATTTACTAATGATTTATCATCATTTATCATCCCTGAGCTACCTTTTCCCATTGTATATGTTCATCTGCGCAAATTTTGTCTCCCAACCAAATCATGAGACATTTGGTTCCCTTTGTAGTATTGTCATAATACTGTCCATGACATTCAGGACATAAAAGTACCAGAGAGTTTTTTGGAGATCGGACATAAAAGTACCAGAGAGTTCTACACTAAAAGTACCATGGAGACATATAAGTACCACAGAGACTATTTTTCAGAAAAATCGCACAATCCAAAAGCAATTCCACTAAGTTATATGCCTCTTTGCCAAAAGAGTCCTATGATAAGCAGGAGCTTCCTTTTCCACCTGAAGCAAAGGTACAACAAAGGTATGACCTAAAGCCTCAAACTTGGAAAAGACAAGAGAAGGAACACAACAAAAAGACTGATTAGGGAAATGCTTCATCTTTGCGATGGAAGGTAGGAATGAGCAGTACCAACAAAAAAAATTATAAATAAAACTATCACAAATCAATAAATATCCCATATTCATCCACCAAAGAACTATCTTATTGTTCTTATCATCTTAGTGTAGCACAGATAACGAACCCATATCTGGTTAAACAAAGAATCATCCATGCTCCTGTCATAAACATTATCGTGTAAGTTTCCACAGGAAAATCACCTAAAAAAAGAACCAATTAGTTCTTTTCATTAAAAGGTCATATTTAAACACCACCGCATATCTGATTTGGTTGCAATCTAACAATCAACCTGTTAGATTTAAAGGCTGCAGGTATAAGCAAATGTTCCTTTAGTCAAATATATTTCCAGGACTAACAATTGCAAGAACCAACGAAGACAAGCAACATGACATACCTTGTTTGATAATATATTGGGATTGGATTTGATCCGCTGATGTATATTCTTTCTAGCGAGACCAATTAGCTCTTTTCATGAAAATGTCACATTCAAACAGAAGCTCATATCAGATTTGTGGCTTCAATTTAACAATCACCCTGTTAGATTAAAAGGCTGCAAGTATAAGAAAACAATAATCCCAATTCACATGGTAACGATCTAGCCAAGTAACACCTATGCTTCCAAAATACTGATTTCTAATTGAGCAACATAACATTGACAAGAGAAAGATCAATCTTTGCAAGGGGACAATTCACATTCTCAAATTAAGTCCTAAGAATCATCACATTATGAGAGTATGCTATAGAAAAGATTGGCACTTAAATATTCTCTCAGAAATCTCCCAGTCAGTCATCACGTTAATTAATCTCAGGGGCAACATGCTGTGCTACAAAGAAACGTGCTACCTATCATAAAAAATGTCACTCTACAACTACCACCAAGAAAAGGCTCCCGGAAGGTCCCAACTTGTATAATCCAACGATCAGCTACAAAATGGTCCATCCTTAGACCAGGTATGATTTTGAATTTACTTCTAGCGTCTCAAACTGTCATTGATTTCAGTCAACTCAAATTGCATATAACTAATCAAATTCATAGTTTTGTTGCTAATTGCCATATCATGAATTGTACAGAAAAAAGGACCCGACACACCCTTGTACAGAGAAAGCATGGCATTAACCTAGGCTTTCACATACACCGCTAACACCATGTGTAGTAGACATATTGCAGCTTGGTTTATCAATTGGCATTTCAGCTGGTGATTACAGCAATAACTTAGGCATTAATCACACACTGTCAGCACCAAGTGTAGTAGATATATTGCTGCCTCAGTTTAATAACTGGCACCTAAGATGATAGATGTGAAGCGCACTGAATTTTCAATCAGCAAAAGGACCAAATTGCTAACACGTCTGCATTTTAATGCAAGCAAGGACTAACAAAAGAAAGCATACCACGGCCCTAAATCTTATTTTTCAATGAACAAGAGTTTTTTGCCGTAACTCTTTATTCAAATGCATATGCTCTATAATACACAAAAAATCAAGGCAAAATTACTGGGCAAGAAGGAAACAGCTTCCAGCGAGCAATGCGATGGCTTTACTGAGAGAGGAAAACAGGAATACAGCTATACAAACGCTAAGGAGCCCATCCCTCCTCTTATCACCCTATACAAATATTGTAAAAATAGTATCTCTATTGTGCATTTACTGAAACACATGACATCAACAAAGAATAGATGATGCTAGTGTAAAATCGAAGGATAATCACCTAACTCGCTGCCCCATCTTACATATTGTGTGTTCCCTGATTCCCTCCATAGTATTCCCAGTTATTGTGTAGTGACAGTATCAATCTCCCGATATGTGTAATGAAGCCACTTGACCTCCAGGTAGAGCGGAAGAACTGGCCAGTGGATCATGCCTTGCTTATCCAGCTTCTGCTTCTTTACCTTGGTCAGGTCTGCTTCTGATATGCTATATTTCCCAGCCTTATCCTTCTCTTCCCTATACCAGTAGTAAGATCCTAATTAATTCATTCAGTTCAACACATGGTAAAGCAATGAGCATGGGAAGCAAAATGGATTGAATACATGGGAAGGAAGTGCATTACTCGCTTCAGAGCATAAATGGGAAGGAAGAGGGGTATTACCCGCTTTAGAGCATGGACCTCTTCTCACAAACACCATGGCTCACATACTGTGGATATGCTAGTGGAAAGAAAACACCAGTCTGTAAATAGATACCACCGACTAAATATTTATTCCTGCATTTTCAAATAAAGCTGAGCCATTTTCTTACCCTACAAAAGGAAAATGTAATAGTCATTGCCTTTCAGATCAATCAGTCACAAAAATCAGTACAAGAGGCATGGTAGTGTAGACTGTAGAATAATATGTATCAAGCAGTGTTGGGTTATTGTAATTTATGGAAATGAGGCCAACAAGTCGTTATACTTTAATGATGGTCAAAAGTATAAGAGTATAGTGCAGACTCTATGGTCAGTTGGGTTTAGAGGAGAATACCTTACATCGAAATTCAGAGTGACAATCAAACCAATATATTGTTTCACCACCCTCATATTGAAGACCATTTCATGAAATTATCAATCGAAGAGCATTGGTAAGACAAAGGCATCAACACCAAATTGTCCAAAAGTACACAAAAGAGCAAGAGATTGCAGCAAATGAGAAGCTTATACAACGTTACCCAGCATCCTTGTCAATATAGAAATTGCAACAGGTATTATTTTCAACTACAACTTTAATCAAAATAAATATGAGCTGCTGTTTTCAGCTTCCTAATTTCCAGTTATCGTGTAAAAAATAATCTCCAGTTCAAAACATAACAAAGCTCCATCGGTAGGCATATATAACTATAAACTAAATGATTTATGAAGCTTTGCGCATAACATAGAAGTACTTACCATCTGGTAAATAGCTCACAGTTCTTGCATTGAAGTCAATTCTTGGTTCATATTAGTCTGCACCTTACGTGATATAATGCTATGAGTCCAGTCTGGAATGCTTTCGAAAATATGAGCAAATTATAAGGAGTTGAATAGACAAATTACATAAATGTAAATAAGAAAGTTGATCTGGTAGGAAGTAAATGGCATGCTCTTTATTTCGATGGAAAGAGATACAATAGTAGAATACATTACATTGTAGCTTACAGAATCAAAATCATTAGCTCAAAGATCTGAACTCAGTTTACCTGAAAAACACAATCGTGTGTGGAGAGTGTTGCTGATATAGGAGAGGAAGAAATAATTAGATATCTGAATCTGGATAATGAACCACAGTTGGATGGAACAGAACAAAAGGCAATATCTTGCACTTTGCATGACATGAAATCTTCAGTTGACTCCTGCAGGCATACACACATAGCAATGATGTGAAAAATAAGTAGAAGAGAAATTCATGTGCGTTCAGTTCAGTTTGCGTTCAGACATACACACATAGCACTAAAATTTCTGCAGCACTATGAAAGCGCTCACCTAATAGGACTAAAAAAAGCTCTATTGCTGCTCAATCCATCCGCATCAATTCCGAAAGATCTACTCCCTGCAGAAAAAACAAAAGGTCAAAAGGTGACCAACCACACTGGTATTGCCAATGAGCACAAAATGCACAACCCACCACAGATTAATGCACAACCCACCACAAAAATCAGGATACCATTTTAAAGATCAGGTCAAACATGTATAGACAAAGCGCCAAAGAGGAAAATAGGAAAGAATCCACCAGAGCGGATCCAACAGAACAAAACATACATCTGGCTTATGTGCGGCACCATTGGGGGTAGAACTGTTGATGTCCTTGAACTGAAGAAAATATCAAGATATTAAACCATGCATCTCGGAAATGTCCACAGGACTGGATCCATCCTTCCTATTTTAACATCTTGCTTAAAGTACAGAGAACACACAATTCAATATTTTCCAGGGAGATCGAAAAGCTGAATACGCATGAAGCCATATAAGTTAACTTCACTGCAAAAATAGAGCAAAAGCTGGACATATTACCTTCCTCCCTCTACCCTTTCCATCTTGAGCACCTTCAATGATTTCTGGGGAGATTGAGAAGCTGAATACAAAGTAGTGGCGTTAAACACAAAGAACAAACATGCTAATGTCCAACAAAGTCCAACTTGTAGATTCATTTTTGAAAGGGAAAATCACCTGCACTTTAGCTTCTTTGTACATTATAGCTCCAGGAATGCATATGTTAAAGTCAACATTAGTACAGCAAAAGCAGACCTCTGACCGGCGCTGAACCTATCGAGTAGGAACATACCTATGACCATCTTTACTGAATCCAGCAGGGAAAGTTTGATAGAAAGCCTTTCATGTGGCTGGCTGCAACATAAATTTAAGAAGCTGATCATATGCTGCAGTATATTGTACTTGATAATCTGCAGAGTCAAGCATCACTGGACTGGTGCATGACCCAGTTTGTCTCCAAGTCTCATTAGCTTCCATCTGACTGTAATGGAATCCACAAACATCCTGAAAATATTCACCTGCAAAACCAAGAACATACTCTATGAACAAAAGAGCTAACCCAGAACTTCACACAAAAATGTAATCCAGACAAGAACCGTGTGGATTATTAGCCTACCGCATAAACGTGTGCACTTCAGGAACCTCGTTTGATTCAACTACCTCGTTCTCGGATTCTAAAATTGATGTTCTTACTCAGTCACTATGACGTATTGTCCCTTCCATCCTATGAACCGCTATGAAATACTGTCTCCTTGTTCTATGATTTATATGCCTTCTTGCTTTTTATTCCAAATGCACCAAAACCAAAGATGTACAGCCAGCCTAAATCAATTTGAGTACTGACAAAAATATTAGCCTGCAAGAGGGAAAAAATCAAACATTATCCGCCAAATTTCAATTACTCAAAATAAAGCAGCAGTACCAGCAGCCGGCAAGCACATCAAGCAGAGCCAATTCAACACGCATACCCAGCATCAACAACAAATCTGTAGTCCATACACAAAAAATCGTAAAGCAGAGAGAGATATTGAGACCTGGTGAGGCCATGGAGGAAGAGCTCGGGGAGGCTGCAGGTCCAAGCTGGGCCGGAACTCAGGTTGGAGCTGGGTCGGAGTTTGAGGAGGCTGCAGGTCAGAACAACAGGGCAGGAGAGGCGACGGGGAGAAGTAAGGGGAGGGGATGGGGAGCAGGCAAGCCGAGGGGAAGCTCCAGCTGCCCGAGATGGCTTTGGCCGGCGAGGATCTGGCCAGCCGCTGACCAGATCAAGAGGGGGCGGGAGGGATGGCGAAGGCGCTGCTACTACCGGTGTAGAGGATTCCTCCGCCAACTCCTGCTGCGCGGACGTCGCTGCCACCGTCGACGAGGAGCAGAGGAGACCGGGAACACCACCACGCCGAACCAGGACCAGGGAGAATGGGAGCGAGAACCTCACCGCGCTCGGGGCTGCGCGCCACGGCGCCCCGCGCTCGCCGTCCGGGTTGAGGAGCGCGCCTCCTCGCGGGCCAACCCTAGCGGCTCCCCTGCCGAACTCGACGAACGAGACCACTCCCGCGCTGCTTCATGCTGCGCCTTCTCCCTCCAGCTACTCCTTGGCGATGACCTGGGCGGCGGGCGCCAGGGGTGATGGCGGCGGGGCACGAGAGAGAGGGGATGGGGATTGGGTCTCCTGCAGCGCCTCCTCCCACCCCACCGCGGCCGTCCCTTCTGGTTCCGTCCGCTGGCCGCACAGAAGGCACGGGAGAGGCGACAGAGGCGGCTGGGAGGACGGAGCCGAGGGCGACAGCAGCGGCGGCGGCGCGAGACGGCGAGGTCGTGGAGGAGACCCGGGAGGGGATTGGCGTATTGGCCGAGGAGAGAGCGAGCGGATTGGCTCTAGGGTTTTCACCCGGGCGATGGTTTTGTTTGGCTGTGGGCGCGGCGAAACGGAGAGACACCCAAGCGAGCTGGTCTCCGCGCTGATTTCTAGGGCCCGCCCACAAATTGGCCCACCCGTCACTCACCCATTCTGGTAGCCACAGAGTACAAAAAGAAATGCCATCATCCGACGGCTGTGGTGAAACGTGGGATGGGAAAATTACTGTTTGACCGATTTCAACGCACAGGATAAGCTGCCTTGCCCGATGGCTAAGAGGCCAGGGAAGCTTGTGACATTTAAAGGAGTAATACCTTGCAGGTGCACACTATGTAGTACTAGCAACAAAAGTGCAAAGCAACATAAATGTAATAAAAGTTACGTCGAGATCTTTGGACCACCTAACACCACTATTGCCGCCAGAGTGAGCAACCGACACGCTGATGTCGCCTCTCCCCTATTAAATATGTTCTGACTTTGTTGATAACAATCGGAAAAGTCGGCATTCACGTGCCACTAAGAAGAAGGGTCCCAGAGTTGAAGTCCTCGCCATTGTGCCCTTAAATCGATACTAGGCATCTGAGCGCGGCAATTGCCGCGTGCGTGTTTTTGAATTTGAATTTGAAAATGGCGATGTTGCAAAGTTGTCTAAGTTCGAAAATCATTGAAATTGGAAAATGGTTGCGTTTAAAAAATGGCTGGATTTTGAAGATTGCTCAAATTTGAAAATTACAATTAGATAAATTTCGGTTGGATTTTGTACTAATTTTCTTAAAATTAGAGTAGTGAAATATTGTTTAGCTTTTCCAAAAAAATATAATTGAATCAAAAAAAATTATTTTCTAAACAAATATAAATGAATTGAGTACAAAAAACAAAAAACAATTATAATAAAACATGCTTCAAATAATTTTAGAAAACTCTAAGACATATTAGCGCACTCACATTTTCCAATCTGCTAAACTTTTGCAACTAAAACAAAATATATCAAAAAATCCTTACAAAGAATACATGCAACACATTTGAAAGTTCCAGTTTGAAAATTCCAATTTGCTAAAAAAAAATTAATAAAAAAAAATTCTCACATATATTACCTAACATATTGCAACCTCCCTAATTATGGAGTTCAAATAAATATTTATAATATTTCATTACTCCAATTTTAATAAAATTAGTACAAAATCCAACCGAATTTTATCTAATTGTAATTTTCAGATTTGAGCAATCTTCAAAATTTGCGTATATTTGAGAATCATTCGAATGCGAAGAGAATTTGTGTTTGAAATTATCGAAATTGCCAAAATTTGTCGGTTGTGAACGTTTTTTTTAGATTTTAGTTATTTTTCACGGAAGGAAAGCTGTTAGATTTGAATGACAATTGAGATGTTTTAATATTCAAATTTGTTTGTAGCGTTATAGTGGTATAACTTAATTCTAGAAAATGTTCACGTTTTTGAAGTGTGTGGATATCCTGAGATTAGTTCAAAAGTTGTCGAAGACGTTTAGAAGTTTGAAATATCTGAATTCGACGTTGCAACAATTTTGGTCTAATTTTTGTGAAGACAGTTCTAAAATTCGTGAAATTCGGAATTTTTGTTGGACAAATCATGTTCTATCTCTTTTTTTTTAAGGATGGAATGCTTTTGCAACTGTGAGAACTTCGAAAATTTGCTAAGTTTGATTTTGTTATGTGGTATTTGTATTATTCTGGGTAATTTGAGAGGCATTTTATTTTTTGTGAAATGTTCAAATTTTAATTTGTAATGTTTATGTTTTGTTGATTTGTGGATTGGAAGGTATACTTTTAACAAATCTATGCATTTTTTGTAAATTTTGATTCGTGGACATTTTTTTATTAGACGGGAATTTAAATAAACTCGGTAAAGTTTTGTGGGAAACATGGATGAAATTGTTATAGTTATACATATTATATTTTGTCGGAATTAAGAAGGTTACATTTTTATGCATATTTGTGGTATTTTAATTATATATATATTTTTATTTTTTTGCGTTTTGGAATATTTATAATTGAGTTTTTTTAGAAAACGTGAGAAAACGGAAAAGAGGAAATATCTGCCGAGTTGATTTGGAGATTTGTTTCATGGCGACACGCCACGCCTCTGTGGAATTATCGTGAGGAAGTTCTTTTTTTTTACTTTAATTGAAAAATAAGTTTTAAAACGTGGACGTTCAAAAGTTGTTTAGTCTTAAAACAGCCAAAGTTTGAAAATAATTATATATTTTTGAAGTTGGTATGGTAAAAAAAAATTGGAAGTTATTCGTATTTTGAATTATTTTGCTGTTTATTGTTGTTCATTATTTACGGGAAGGGTAAAGAAATTAGGAAGGTATTAAAAATTGTGGAATATCCAAATTTGAACTTTGAGCGTATTTCGTAGTATTTGATTTTTGTATGATTAATTTAAAATATAAATGTTATTTAAGTGTAAAATGTAAACAATTTTTTTTTTGTATTGCAAATTGTGTACCGCATTTTTGAAGTATTCGTTGTTATTTAATTATCTTAAATTGTAAGATGTGAACATTTTTTTTTTTGGAAATTTTGTGGGGTAAGTGCGAGAATTTGGTTAAGTTCGAGAATTTTTTTATATGCTATAATAATTAAAAATTGTTAGGTAGTTATTGTAGTAGTACCATAATTAATATAAAAATGGTGTATTAATTAGTCTAACTAAACATTTTTTAAATTGTTTAATAATCTATGGAAATATATTAGTTGTAAAGATTCTAATTTCTGTAAATTTTGATATATTTTTTTTCCTGAATTACAGATTTGAAGGTATGAATTTTACAATTTTTGTTTGCAATTGTTAAACTTCTTTTAAATTGTTTAATCATATATGGAAATACATTAGTTGTAAAGATTTTGTTTTCCTGCAAATTTTGATATATTATTTGTTTTTTTATGAATTACAGATTTAAAGTTATGAATTTTAAATTGTTTAATCATATATGGAAATACATTAGTTGTAAAGATTTTGTTTTCCTTCAAATTTTGATATATTATTTGTTTTTTATGAATTACAGATTTAAAGTTATGAATTTTACATTTTTTAGTATTTTTCTGTAATTGTTAAAATTATGCCAATGGGACCCACCTGTCAGAGTTCCTTTGTTTTAAAAAAAAATTACGAAAAGAAAATAAACTGACATGCCGGACCCATTGCTGACGTTATGCTGGCGTCAGCAATGGCGGCGACGTTTCTGCCGCGGATCTGCCGGCGGCGGCCACGGCGCTGGAGCGCGTTCCAGGACACGCGCAGGGACTCGCCGGATGCGCGAGGACGCGGGGAGTCCGGAGGTGGCGGCGCCGCCTCGTATAGGTCGGCGGAGCGTTCCCGGCGACGCGCGGACGCGGCGGACGTGCCCGACGACGGCGGCGACGATCCCGGCGACCTCGCGCCGTCCTAGCAACTGATCTCCAGCGAGGGGGAGAGGAGAAGACGGCGGAGCCGCCCGTGGTCTCGGATTTGCCTGGGGAGGCGCGTAGCGGCGGCGGCGCGCGTCGGCGGCGGCGGTATGTGCGGGACGCGGCGGAGATGGACGTGTACGGCGGCGGCGATTTCTGCGAGCTGGTGGCCTCCCGGGAAGCGGCGCATGGCGAGGAGGCGGCGGCGACGACGACGCAGCTCGCCGTAGTCGTCGATCTTGCCGGGGTGCAGTAGAACGGCGAGGAATCGCAGCGGCGGCCGCCGGCGACGCGGCGTTCGCGAGAGAGAAAAGGAGGGGAGGGGGAGAAGTGATGACGGATTTACGCGAAGGTCCTCGTGGTTTTCAAAATTTGCAAAGAGGTCCTTCCTTTCGTATTTGTTGGACTGCGGGCGCAATTTCGAGATAACACAGGTTGTTTTTTGTAAAATGGTTACGGGAACGTCTGTGGTGACCGTCGGATCGGGAGCCGACGCCGCGGATGCGGTACTGTAGCTACTGTAGCACGCTACAGTGTGACAAACACTGTAGATCTACAGTAGCAGAGGGGCTGAGAGCGCGCCGTTTCTTCACGCCATTATATATAGTTAGTATGAATGTCCTGCCACCAAACCCACAACACGCAGACAAAACGAAACCAACACTCCAATGGATCAGCGACCAGATGATTTACCATCCTCTTTCAACGCCACCGGTGAGGTCGCCGCCGACAAGGTGGATGAGAAGATGGGAAAACTTATTTTTATTCGGCAGAGCTCCTCCATAGCAATGAACTAGGAAGAAACAAAAGATGTCCAACCGAGAAGACACAAGCCACGGTTAGCCCGAAGACATGGATATGTGAAGCAGCTAGCTGGCTAACGTTCCTAATTTCTTTATGCAAGAACAATTTATTCTTTTTTAAACAACAACCAAGGATTAGATGGCCATTTCCACCTTTCTTCTCGCACTCCCATTAATTATCAAACAAGAAACCTTCCTACTAGAGCCGAAGAATGGCGATAATGAGTAACCATATTATTAACAATGAAAAAATAATTATTGGGACAACTATTTATCAACTTTGGAAAAATATTAGGACCCGTATAGAACTCGGTTAATAGAGAAATACGATAGCGCTTGGTCGATTTTCATCAATTGGTTTCCTTCTTCTTCTCTGGTGACCCCCTCGCTGCAGTCACCATTGGCCTTACCGCCGTCCTCCCTGCTCACGGCCATCGTGTTGCCGCGACGCCTCACAACCTTGTCCTGCCCCGACCACCTCCTCTGCTGGTCCACCGTCACCCCCACCATCCCTCTAAGGCCTTGTTTACTCCAAAGGTATTTTAGGGGTTGGGAAGAATGGGGATGGGAGGGGATTTGGTGAACACATAATCTCCACAAATACTCTTCCCCTACAATACATTAGCATAGAGTAGAGTTTTTGTGTTAGTAAAAAATGAGATGATTGGTAGGGGATATTTAGGGATTATTCCATTTCATCCCCTAAAATATATTAGAAGTAAACAAACTAGTGTGAATTTTTCGAGATCCGGGATAATCCCCACCCATCCCTAAAATACACTAGAGTTAAACAAAGTTAAACAAGGCCTAAATCTGACGATTATTCGGCGTGGCACACCCCACCCCTTCCCGACAGATAAGTACTTGCTCGCCTTCGCCGCGTCGGCGAGCCATCCAGCCCCGTCCTTGCTCGCCTCCGCTGCGGCCAGCCGCGCCTCCACGGCAACGCCTTCTCTCTCCCCCTATTGATTTGTAGTGCGGAGATGGACCGAGCTCTAATCAAATTGGCGGTTAATCAAGAACTAGCAAAAGCGTTGTCTTAATTCCCATCCCTGGATCGACCCTCGACGACCGACGCTATAATTCTCCATGAAAACGACGCGTCGTGTCTGAACATTTGGCCCCCTACCCAGAGGCCGGCGACAAATGGGAAGTGGTGGCACGCCGATGCGTCAGGATAACGAGCGGATGGGGACAAGGTTCCTCGCCATGGATCTCAACTCAACCATTAAAATATGGAATTGGCCCATGCACAGCACACCTTCCATTGCTGCATGCCCCGGCCACGGAGACGGAGACTCGTTCAACGAAAATACAGTTCCCAGTCGAGTCCACTCCACTCGACCGGTCCATTCCGGCGTCTCGCCCGGCCCAGCCGCCACTTCCCGCCTCGCTGTCTGTACCGATGGCGATGCCCAGTATAAAAGGTCTTTCGTTGCCGCTGCGAAAGCTTCACATCGCCATCGCTCCCGAGTCCCAACATGGCTCGCCCCTCTCGTCTCCTCGCCTCCACCGCTCTGCTCCTCCTCCTCTTCCTGTCTCCCTACTCGTGCCGCGCAGCCAGCAACAGCGGCAACCCGACCGCCGTGGTGCTGCCGGTGCGCAAGGACGACGCGACCGGGCAGTACGTGACCGGCTTCCGGCAGCGCACGCCGCAGGTGCCGGTGACGGCCGTGCTCGACCTCGGGGGCGCCACGCTCTGGGTGGACTGCGACGCCGGGTACGTGTCCTCCTCCTACGCCAGCGTGCCGTGCGCGTCCAAGCCGTGCCGCCTCGCTAAGACGGGCGCCTGCGCCACCAGCTGCGTCGGGGCCCCCTCCGCTGGCTGCCTCAACGACACCTGCGGCGGGTTCCCGGAGAACACCGTCACGCGTGTCGCCACGGGCGGGAACCTCATCACCGACGTGCTGTCGGTGCCCACCACCTTCCGCCCGACGCCGGGGCCGCTCGCCACCGCGCCGAAGTTCCTCTTCACCTGCGGCGCCACGTTCCTGACCAAGGGCCTCGCCGCCGGCGTCACGGGAATGGCGTCCCTCAGCCGCGCGCGCTTCGCGCTCCCGACGCAGCTCGCCGCCACGTTCCGCTTCTCCCGCAAGTTCGCGCTCTGCCTCTCGTCGTTCTCCGCCGCCGGGGTAGTCGCCTTCGGTGACGCGCCCTACGCGTTCCAGCCCGGGGTGGACCTCTCCGGCTCGCTCATCTACACGCCCCTCCTCGTCAACAACGTCAGCACCGCCGCCGTCTCCGGCAGGAGGGACAAGTCGAACGAGTACTTCATCGGCGTGACGGCCATCAAGGTGAACGGCCGCGCGGTGCCGCTGAACGCCACGCTGCTGGCTATCGACAAGCAGGGCGTGGGAGGCACCAAGCTCAGCACCGTGGCGCCCTATACCGTGCTGGAGACCTCCATCCACAAGGCGGTCACCGACGCGTTCGCCGCGGAGACGGCCATGATCCCTCGTGTGCGCGCCGTGGCGCCGTTCAAGCTCTGCTACGACGGGAGCAAGGTTGGGAGCACCCGCGTGGGCCCGGCCGTGCCGACCGTCGAGCTGGTGCTGCAAAACGAGGCCACGTCGTGGGTGGTGTTCGGGGCTAACTCGATGGTGGCCACCAAGGGCGGCGCGCTCTGCCTCGGCGTGGTGGACGGCGGCGCCGCCCCGGAGACGTCGGTGGTGGTCGGGGGCCACATGATGGAGGACAACCTGCTGGAGTTCGACCTGCAGCGGTCGCGGCTCGGGTTCAGCTCCTCTCTCTTCTTCCGGCAGACGACCTGCAGCAATTTCCGCCTTGGCTAGAAATGGTGGCAGAAGATGATTCGGGTCTGCTTGTTTAGACTTTAATCCTTGTTTGTTCATGTATTTCCGCCTTGGATTTTGACTGTTTGAATAATCGTATGTTGATCCGCCTGTCAGTCACTGATGATCTCAAACAGAACATGAGATTTGCTCAGGATTTTTTTTTTGAGAGTACGCCTAGGCGTACCGTAATTTTATAAAAGGCGGAAATCCGATTACAAGACAACCACAAGTCTATGCGAACAACGAGTGTAGCAAGAACTCCACCGGGCTAGTATAAAAACAGTCACCAACAACAAAACGACTATAAAGTAAAAGGGCCTATCCTAAATCGAGGAGCAACACCGCGTCTCGCCCGACTCCGGTCACCTCCGAAGAACAACAGCTTCCTTTGCTCTGGATTTTGAGAAATGCTATGTTATATTGCTATGAGACATTTCATAGTGGTGAAAGCCGACCAAAGCATGAAAAGATACTCGGTTGGTTGTGCAATAGACGCTCCGGATTCTATCTAATCGTGTGGCATGATCAACTGCCTTTAAAACTAAAACAAATAGACGCTCCGGTTACATTACAATGGGCGATGTCGTAGGCGGCTATGCTATTAAAGCTATTTCTTCATTTTGTTTCCTTTTTTTTGTTGAGCAAACCTCTTTCTTCAGATTGGTTACGTACTTCAAATGTTAAATTTGACTTCGAGAATGACAATGGCCATGCACCTCACCGAATACCCTGGTTTATCTCATCACTTATTTTTTTTTGAAAGGGAGTTGCGTACAAGATCAAGCAAGAACAGAGCACAACGCACGCACAAACGCAACCGCAGGCCTCGCCACAGACGGCAAACCTGGCACCACCACACCACACACCTAAGGAAGAAGATCAGCCAACCTTGTTGAGAGAGCCGCATGATCCATCCGACGCAGGCATTCGTGCTAGCTAAATACTCTCTCCGTACAGCTTGCAAAAACCGTGTTATATTATGGGAATGAGGGCGTAGTAAATACTCGTGCTTAGAGACGAATCAACAAATTAGGACGTTTAAGTATGCCGAATAATGTTTTTTTTATAGTATGCCAAATAATGTTAGTGTGCTCCATGCCCCACGGAATCGTGCAATCTCTCGTCCCAGGTATCAAGCAGAGCGGAAATCACTACGTTGGACATATTTGTACATTTTTATTTGGAGTCTGTTGACACAAATCTTTCTTGTGACATACATGTATTACCTCAAATAATATTTTCGCTTTTGCTAGGTCTCGATTAGCCGAGATTTTGATTAGAGCTCTGTCGATCTAAGAGAGGAGGCGGAGCCGCGGCCGGCCGCAGCGGAGGCGAGCAAGGACGAGGACTGGAGCCAGACATATAGCCACCGCCGGCGGCAGAGGCGAGCAAGTAACTTGTCTATGGGGCGAGGGGTGGGGGTGTGCCACGTCGAAGAATCTATTGATTTAGAGGGATGGACGGGGTGGCGGTGCACCAGCGGAGGAGGTGCCTAGGAAAGGGCAGGATGGCGAGGTGTCACGGCAGCGCGCTAGCCGTGAGCGAGGAGGACGGCGGTTAAGCCGACAGTGGCAGCGGGGTCACCGGAGAGGTAGAAGAAAACCAAGGTAAGAAAATCCACCGAGTTTTGTCCTATTTCTCGATCAGTGGAGTCCTACAAGGGTCCACTAGTACTAACAGTTTCGTTGATGGAATCTCGTTAGCGGCCGATGTGTGCCCAATTTCATTGCTTAATCCATGGTTGAGATGGGCATGCGCCATCTGACGAGTTGTCTTCATCGAGATTCGAGAATGGCGTCGAAGCTGTGGGCTGTGCATGCGAGCAAACAATTCCAGCACGCGGGAGCATGCGCCAGCTTTTCCTTGCGCACGCCGACGAGGTATCGCCGGTGGTGAAAGAATCGGCGGGCCACGCAACGAGCTGACCATGCTGCTGCAGCTGCTCGTGGTGGTCGCGGGCATCTGCCTCTGAAATCGCGTAGGAGTGGGCCTGAACTCAAGTTGGGCTAGGTTAAATGCCTCAGCTCTGAAAGCGTGACATGCATCGTATATCAGATACAGGAGAAACCTATCTCAAAAAAAAAAAAGATACAGGAGAAACAGGAGAAACCAGCTTTACTATACACATTGAGGGTTTCAACTGTAAACTAAGTAAGACTTCATGTACTGTATTTGCAAAATAAAAGAGATCTTAGGCCTATGCCAATGCAAGTTTCTTACCAAGGTTTCATATGCACTTTGCTGATTTGGCATGGTAGTTAATGAAGAAAGAGAATGTGGTTGTATCTTATCTAACATACAACCTTTGCACGTGACTATAAGCAAAACATATTCCTAACCCAATCACATGTATGCATGAGCACTAAATCATTTAATTTAGATACAATCCACGATAGTCAATGCTTGGACTAGTCGTCTCTAAAAAAAGTTAATACTTCTATAATAACGTGCTAATAGACAATGCATTGGCACTAGCCTTAGCTGTGTTTTATAGTCACATCATAAGTTAAACCAACTCCCCCACAAAAGATCATGTAGCCCCTTTTTCTTCAGTGAGACTAGTTCATATTACCTTCAAGGAAATCATGAGAGCAGCTGTGCTTCAAGATCAATATACACCATCTAAAAAAAATCCATATACACGCACGCCATACGCAATTCTACTAATCTACTAATATAATATATAAGTATATGAAAGACGGACGCTTTCGCGAGCGGAGAGCGCTCCGAGCACTGTACAGCTACAGTAAAGAACAGTTATGAACAGTACCGCGTGGAGGGACCTGTTTGCAATTTCTAGAAAACTGAAGGTCTTTCCTGCAAAAACGCCAGAACACCTCCTTCTTCCTCTCCTCTCTCTCCCGCGCGTCTGGAAATCGCCCCCGCCGCCGCGTTTCGTCGCCGCCTGCGACATTCCGGCCGTTCCCGACCTCGCCCGCCACCGCGCCCATGGGGGAAATTCTGCCCACGCTCCGCTCTATCGTTCTACCCTAGCGATTTGCCTCTCTCGCCCCCTAGCTGTCTCGCGCGAGCCCGGACCCAATCCATCCTCTGTCCCGGCAACCCTCCAGCGCCGCCGCGCACCGGACGCGACCTTTAGCGCCGCCCTGCGCCGGCCGGCCGTGACCTCCAGCGCCTCTCCGTGCTGGCCGCCACACACTCCGCCGCGCCGGGCCGCCACCCACTCCGGCGTCGCCCGCGCCGGGCCCTCACGCACTCCGGCACCGCCCCGCGCCCGGCCACCCCGACCTCGAGCGCCGCCCGTGCTTATTTTTCCTCCTTTTCCTCTCCCTCACCAGCAGCTGCGCTGCCCCCGCTCTCCCTCCAGCTGCACATGTCGGCATCCAAGATCGACGAACGCCGCCGCCATTCAGTTCGTACGCCGCCGACGACCGACGACCGACTCTCTCCTCTCCTTCTCCTTGGACCTGAGATCCTGGACATGGATTTGTGCTCCCAGCCCCTGGTCTGGCCCGCAGCTTAAGGGGGCGAGACTTCCAGTGGCGCCCGACCACAGCCTGCTCGGGGGGCAGCAGGGTCATGGGCGGGTGTCTCGGTGGCGCTCCGCGGCAGCATCTAGGCTGAAGAAGTTCGCACACTCCCTGCTCGCACACAACCAAATTTGTGTCGCTACGTTCTGCTGGTACGTGCAGCTTCCTGTTGTAGTGAAGATTACTTTCTGGGTGAATTATTTTTTCTGGCCGTTCTGTGATTCTTGTGTTAAAGATTTAATTTTGACTATGCATTGTGGCTTGATTAACTGATGTTTGTATGATACATATGCAGCTGACTGATGCCATGGCCTATATTTGTTGTTCTGGATTTAATTTTGATTATGCTTTGCCGATTGATTAACTGATGTTTGTATGACACATATGCAGTTGATTGATACCATGACCAATATATGTTCCTCTGGTTGGTTATGTGGGTTGCGTCCCCGTCTGATTCAACTCCATCTCTATTTGGAAGATGTACATCCAGTGATACTATTGATGGAATGTTGGTTCTCTTATTTCTCGCTATCGGTCAATTATCTTCTGGTACGCCTCCACGGACAAAGCGCACTACTGACAATGTTAGGAACTATTGCTTCTGTTGGCTGTTTTGATTGATTAGTACTCCAGTCTCTGTTGGACCAATTTTTTCTACGATGAATGCAGGTTCAGCTGGCAATTCTACAGTTGATATGGGCTCTCAAAAGAGGGGAATTCGCCTAGGTAATTGCCAAATTAATTGTGATGCCGTTATGTTTCTATATTCTTATCCGTTGGATGTCACCAATCTTATATGTTTACCTGTATATTCTTGACAAATTTGGGAAACAAATAAGTACTGTATTTTGGCGTATGCTTTGGATGATTTTTATGGAGATTCATGTAATGCTGTAGGTTCAGATATACTGATAGACATATACCTTGGTCTTTTGCTTTTCACTTGGTCGTGTCATTAACGTCTAATCTTATATATTTGTTAACATGTCAATAAAGGGCCGGTGTATGCAGAGACAAACTAGATGCTTTGTACATTGCCATTGAGATGGTGTTTTTATTTTTATTTTTGCTAACACTGTAAAATATAACAGCATGGTGACTAATCATGGTCTGCACGACCCGTGCCTGCGTGAGGTTCAAGGATATTTGTTCCATTGGGCATGGTTTATAACAGAGTGCATACCTTTGGCATATTGTTGTTGCAAATTGTGTCATTTTTTGTGCATTTGTTCCTTTACATCAAATTATTCTTCTGAAAAAATCATTTATATCAAAGGAGAGAAATGTTGCATCTATGATGGTGGATGTCTAACATTCCCAATTTTTATTCTGTTCATCGATTATAACATGTTATCTCTAAGTTCTCGATTTTGCATGTGTTTCTCCCAACAGGCAAGCGCCAAACCTAGGCACTCCTTACTCTGGTCTCCATCGGGAGATCACATTTTTCAGGGTTTTGAAAGCAGCCAGCCAGGGTATATGGAGAGTAGCACATGTGTCCATCTCTGGATTGGCGAGAGATCAAATTCTGCTACACAGAATCCACGACTGTAAATTTGAAGTTCAGCAGCCAGCCAGGGTACATGGAGAGTAGCACCTGTCTTAGAAGCCCAACTTTGCCACGCTTATATCTTTTTGCATATCATATGGTTCTGCAAGGAAAATTCTTACAGGCCTCCCAGTTTCACTGCGAATGTCAGTCAAATTAACTGGGAATTAGTATTGCGGACATACATTTCACCATTTGACATCTGGCATGTATCTACAAGTGAGATCCTCAGTAGTGCCTCTATGAGACATCTTCATTACAGTTTTGTGTGTAACGGCATGTCAACAAATCTAGGATGCACAGGTCAGTCTCGTGGGAAAAAAAGGTCGTTCCTTTATGGTTAACTATCCCATGAGATATATTGTCATGTCCTCCTCTGGGCAATAAAATTTCTGCTGCCGTCGGAAGTGTATATGATTCTTTCTTTTTTAATCACAGTGGCCCAGATTATGTACCTCAACGTGCTATTGTCTGCCAAACAAATGCAGTTGTATTTGACCAAGTTCTAGGCAACGCGAGGATACATTTCAGCTATGATTCTATATCAAAATACTCGTGAAGGACTCAAATTTCTAATTGGAGGTGACCGACAAATGAAACCAGGAATATTGTCTTTAGATAGGTTATTGATCGTCTGTAATTCATGCAGCAGGTATGATTTTGTTGTACCATTTGTGCAGTTTACTTGCTCCGTTTGCTGTTCCATCTTATTTGCCCTACTCTTTGGTTTATGCAAATATAGAAGCTTTGGTTTTTTCCATCATTAGGAGCGCTTCTTTGACCATATGAAACTAGCAGACCAAATGCGAATCAGCGACTTGCGATTAGATTTACCCTCTTTGTCTCTCGTTTTTACTTTAGCCCTTAGTGCAACCAGTTATATTTCTTTAATCTTGCCAGTGTAGCAGCCAATGTAACATGAGCTCTCCATAAGTTGTACTATATATGCAATCACGTTGTTGCAAACAGAATCCTTTTGTGCTTGCTCTTGCTTTGTTTTACTATTTCATATCTGTTGTTACTGTGAATAAAACTGTACTACTGTTTTTCCAGAACCAATCTGTCAATAGCGGCTTTTTGCATTGGAAAGCCCATGAGCCCGATGAGTTTTGTTTGATTTACCTATAATAACCACATACGCACTTATTGCTCTACTTAGTATGGCCAACAGCTCGCTAGAGACGCGGCCTCAAAACAAAAATTTCAGCATGTAAAAAATAATAAATAATTAGACTCCGTGCGGCATGACGCTGCGCATGGCTCTGGTATGTATCAAACGATCGGTCTGGATCTGCTATAGCAACAACCTGCTCACTATATCGAGTACACTTGACTGTGATCACATAATATTTGTCAGTTCGCTGTTTTTGATTCAGGTTCTTTATGATCATCTGGGTACCGATAGGAAAGACGACATGGAGGAAAACAGGTCACCAATGAGTCCCGGCGTGGGTGACTCAGGTGGAGCGGCCTGAAGGCTCAACGGGAGCCGCTTGAAGAGCACGCTTCCACGGGCCATGCAGCAGCAGGTCGTTCTTGGGTGCTGTCAGCCAGCTCCTCTCCATAACTTATGTTTCTAGGAGTCTTTATTTTTCTGGCATCATCAGGTTTTATTTTCTGTACGAACCAATTGAGATTTACAACGAGTTTGTTCTAGCTGAGTAGTACCGAGTGGTATTTTACATCACATGAGTTGATGGTGCTGGCATAGCATGAGTTCAGTGTGTCCTGTGTTGGATATTGCTGTGTGTCACATGGTAAATAAGTTGGGGCTGCACTCAGCATGTACAAAAGCATTATGATGGAATCTGACTAGCAGACAGCGGTTAGCCTTACAAATTCGTAAGTTGTGTAACCTTTCCGTCTCATGTATGGGTGTTGCCAGGTTAAAAGCATGTGCAGGGATTATGTTTCATGTAGCTTTGTGAACGTACATAGAGGCTGCAATAGTTGTTTCCCATGAGTTTTTTTGGCTCAACTCGGTTTATGTTAGGGGTCTGATTATTTCAGATGTTCTTGCAAGATGTGTCAAAGAGACTGAAACTTTATCAGATTCTGCGTATTGCTTTATTTTCTATTCAGTTTGATGTATCGAATTAATCCAACTGGAATGCAGATTCTACAACCTCACTGATTTTTTCCAAGTCCTGGTATGTTACTTACACTCCTCTTCCAATACATTTGTGTTCCCATTTACATTGTTTATTAGTTCATACTACCTTTTCTATCCTCTCTTCATGAGTGTTTGACGAATTTGTTGAGGGTTTGTTCTCATCTACATTGTTTATTAGAATGTATTCTACATCTAAAATAAGAAAACATACCGATAACGTAAATTTTCACTAAGGTCGCGGCGTGTCGCCGCGCCAAATTCAACTAGTAAGGATACAGAGGAACACACTTAGAACTTTCGACAGCAAATGACGAATTAGAGATCTCATCTGCAATGCTCTTGACAACTGAAATTCAGCTTCAGTTACAGTGATTTCCCTAACTCACCCTAGTACATGCACGCCCGCCTTGGCTTCAGCCAAACGTAAAACATCTTTTCTACCTCCCTCTGGAGAATTTTTTACGCATGAGACCACTTGGACCAACTTGGACCAACGATATGTCAAAAAGGACCACCTCCGAGTATAATTGGCAGAAGTACCGTGACTCAATTCATTCAAGGACAAGCCTGGAAAGTACATACGACCATGAAAAATGACGGCACTATAGAATATAGATAGAACATAATTTTAATGACCATGAAATGAGCAGTGCCACATAAAATTAAACGGATCAAAACCAGGCTACATACTATCAAGAACATCAAATGTTTTCAACATTCAAAATGATCCCATGGAGCAAATGAACAGATGCCAAATCAGTGTTAGATCCGTTTTCTTGTAGGGTAGAGCCAAATGCCAAGCTTGCAGCCTCGAACTCTCTATTTCTTGCTCGATCCTGCCTTGGGTCAGGCCCAACATTATTATACATACCAATCTGCCATTAAGTCTTCTGCTACTGTCCTGTCTTAATGCCAAAACTTTGGAAACTATCCACTCGTCTTGCGATCCGCAGCAAGAAAGATTAGTTTAGGGCAACTGCAAGTCGCCGACCCATTTGGTCCGTTTGCGTCCGTTTCTGTCCGATTTGGGAAATAGGGCGGCCCAACACGCCGATACATTTGGCATGGCGTTTGTTTTTCTGTCCGCGCGGACCCAATTCTGGCCCAAATTTGAGCCGAAATTGCGTCGGCGCGGACACGCGCGGTCGACCGCGCAGCGCTCCCCTTGACCTCCCCCTGGCCTACCGGCAGTCACAAGAAACCCTCACTCCTCTCTTTTCCACTCCCAGCTCCCACCCCGCCAAAACCCTATGGCTGACGATGGAGCCCCGCCGCCACCGCCGCAGCAACCAAGAGGCGCCGAGGCGGCGCCGCCTTGCTCAAGACGAAGAAGGAGCTCACCCTGGACGAGAAGAAGAGGGAGGCGGAGAAGCGCAAGAATCGCCGACACAACTTGAAGCACAAGAACGCCATCGCGTAGCTTGAAGCTCTGTAAGACTTGCCTATCTTGTTGTTTGATGATCATGTTTTCCTGATCATGGACTTTCGTATAAGTCACACAACTATAGCAGTTTATTATTGGAATGATAATAGTACTGAACCGACCCATTGTATAATCTTGCTAAGAGACTAATCGTCAACGATGAAGGTAGCAATTGATCATATGTCCAGTTATCATTAGCTGTATTCCTTTGCTATGCGAATATCTGGTGACCGCTTATTCGACACTCATGATTTGATTGTCACCTAACGTCTGGCCGTAACTGGGGACCATAACGGTGGCTTTTGGGCGTGAACTAGAGTAATGTATTGGAACAGAGATTATTCAAGAATGACACTTACTCCTCCAGACGATGGAGAGATACATCCTCTAGGCCATCTCAGTATTATTATTGTCACCCAATCGTCTGGCCAGACACAGCGTGATTTATCATGGGATAATATAAATACGGAATGAGAAAAGAGAATGATATTGCTACGAGAATTATATGTGTTATGATCGACTGGTTTGATCACACTAGAGCACATTGTCTCAATCTCGAGATATCATTGGTATCGTGTACGTAAGGGGATTAGTGTAATGAGTAACACACAGGTTCTGTCGTTCACTCATAAACACACGGGAGCCAGTACGGCCGTCTAGGTCCCAATACTGGTTATTGTCTGGTAAGCTCCTGGACATGTCTTTGTGTTTACTGAACATTTCAGGTCACACACTTAATCTGTGAGTCAACATTTTATTGAGAGAATAAAGTTGTAATCTTTGTGGTAATAAGATAGTGGTTTGAATTAGAGAGAAGGCGGACATCTAATGTCCCGGGGTGATAGGAATGGCTTCTGTCACCAGCGGATTTAATCCGAAGGCTTATATAAGAGGGAAATATTTATCCGGGGTATTTTGTCAGCGGACACTGGGTGTCTCGGATCATATGAAAGTGTTTTATATAATAAGTAATTAATTCAGTGAAATATTCTGTAAAAGGAAATATTCAAATAAAGAATTAATTAGACAAAATATTATTTAATTAAATATTAATTTATTTAATTAATAAATAATTATGTAAAATATTAAATAAAAAGATTTTATTTGGAGCCCACCACCAGGGGGCTGCCGAGTGGGCCCATGGGGCCCACAGGGCAGCCGCACCCGAAAGGGGCGGGTGGGAAAACCGAGTGTGGGGGGACTCCCCCCTTGCCCGAAACCGTAGTGGGCTAGGCCCACTAGGTGGAGTCGGTTTGGGAGGAGTCCTCCTCCAACCCCCAAGCCGAATTAGGGGTGGGGGAAGGACTCCTCCCCCTTTCCTTGTTGGTGGAGGCGGTTTGGGATGGAGGAGTCCTACTCCTCCCAATCCGAATTGGGGAAGGGGAGGTATTCCTCCCTCCCTTCCTTGGCCGGCGGCACAAGGGGAGGGCTTGCCCCTCCCCCAAGCACCCCTCCCCTTTGGCCCACTATATAAACACCCCAACCCCCATAGGTTGAGACAATCCAAATTCTCTCTCTTTCTAGTAGATCTCATGTGTTGAGAATTAGACGTCTCTAATCCTCTCATATAGATCTAATCTAGTTGATTAGATCTACCACCTAAACTACGCCGAAAGGCTGTCTCTCTTCGTCGGTGCTAGAAGCTCTAGGTGGCGAACGTGCTCGGCGGGTTGGTGCGGTGTACGTGTGGATACTTATAGAGCGGGGCTGCACGAGCAGTTCCTCGACGACGGACCGGCAACAATCCCACCTCCCGGCATGGATGTGAGATTCTTCACCAGGCTTCACCGACATCTACTTCGACAAACACAAGATCTTCCGCAATGGTGTTTGTAAGTATTTTGGATCTAGCATTATGGGGTGTAGCATATCTTCATAGATAGATCTTGGCGGCAAGGTGATGACCCACAAGTATAGGGGATCGCAACAGTCTTCGAGGTAAGTAAAACCAAAATTTATTGATTCGACACAAGGGGAGCCAAAGAATATTTATAAGCCTTGACATATGAATTGTTAGTTCAGCTGCACCTAGGAACAGACTTGCTCGACACAGTTTATCAGTAGCAACAATTTTGTGATAGTAGCAGTAGTGAAATAACAAGTAATGAAATAATAGCAGTAGTGATTGAAGTAAACAGCAGGATTAAAATACTGTAGGCATAGGGATGGATGAACAGGCGTTGCATGGATAAGATAGCTCATGTAATAATCGTAATACAGGGCAATTGCAGGTAAATAATAATAATAAAGCATCCAAGTACTAGTTAATCATAGGCATGTGTTCCGTATTTAGTCGTACGTGCTCGTAATGAGAAACTTGCACAACATATTTTGTCCTACCAGTCCGTTTGCAGCGGGGCCTCAAGGGAAACTACTGGTAATTAAGGTGCTCCTTTTAATAAAGCACCGGAGCAAAGCATTAACACTCCGTGAACACATGTGATCCTCAAGTGGCAGCCATCCCCTCCAGTTATCCCAATTTCTGTCACTTTGGGGCCTCGGGTTCCGGACAATGACGTGTGTAAACAACTTGTAGATATGATCCAAAACAATTATTCTCATCATACAATTATGTTCAGATCTGAAATCATGGCACTCGGGCCCTAAGTGTCAAGCATTATGCATAACAAGTTGCAACAATGACATAAAGTACTAACAATGGATACTAGGCATCATGCCCTAACAATCTTACTTCTATTACATGAACGATCTCATCCAATTCGTACCATTCCCTTCAGCCTACAACGGGGAATTACTCACACATGGATGGGGGAATCATGGATGGTTGATGGAGAGGCGGCGGTGATGATGATGACGATGATCTCCTCCAAATCCCTGTCCCGGCAAGGTGCCAGAACGGAGTTTCTGATCCCCGAACTAGGGTTTTCGGTGGCAGCGGAGCTCTGGAGAGTTTCTGGAAAAAGCGTCCCTCCCTCTGGCGTTTTTAGGTCACCGGGAATAAGTAGTCCAAAGGGCGTCATCGGGGGCCACACGAGGCGGCCATGCCACCCTTGGGCACGGCCCACCTCTGGCCGCGCCGAGGCCTGGCGTGGAGCCTGTGTGCTCCGTCTCCGCTTCGTCTTCTGGCTCCGTGGGTCTTCTGGAAAAATAGGACTTCTGGATTTTTTCTGGAATTTTCTCGAAACTTTGGCTTTCTGCACAAAAACAGGACACCGGGGCAATTCTGCTGAAAACAACGTTAGTCCGTATTAGTTACATTCAAATCACACAAATTAGAGGTAAAACAATAGCAAAAGTGTTCGGAAAAGTAGATACGTTTTGGACGTATCAACTCCCCCAAGCTTAACTTATTGCTTGTCCTCAAGCAATTCAGTTAACAACTGAGTGCGATAAAATGAACTTTTACGAACACATTTGCTTCATATGATGTACATACTTACTATATGATCAAGAGAATAGGCAATTCATAATAGGAACTATGCAAATAATGATACCTAGTAGTTATGCAAATCATGAAAAGATACCAACACACTAAGAATAAATAACATGACATACATCTATCCGCATGAATTGCAATGTTCGTAATAAGATATGATAAAATGGTATCTCGCTTGCCTTTATTTGTGGAGCAAAACATAAATGCTAAGGCACCTCTGAAATTCAAGTGAAGACTAGATATAAAGATATCAAAGATAAGAGCATCATAGTTAGACCTCAATTAACCGTATTCTGGGACAAGCACATTACACTAAGAATGACAGTTATGCTCTCGAAGAAGTGCTCAAAGAAGGGATGGTGACCCAACATAAAAATAAAAGATTGGCCCTTCGCAGAGGGAAGCAGTGATTAACATGTGCTAGAGCTTTTTATTAAAACAGAAATAAAAAATCATTTTGGGAAATGGTTGTTCCTGTCAACGAATCAGTAATAGAGTTCTTGTTATCTTCCATACTAAACAAGTTGAGAGCGGTTCCGAGTTATTGATATTAGGCATTTATAGCATGCACTTTATTTAGCATGACACTCCCAACCTTTGCTTACATAAACCATGGCTAACCGAATCCTCGGGTGCCTGCCAACAATCACATACCATGGAGAAGTGCCTATTTATTTTACTTTTTAGATGTTATAATGGTCTAACCAGCTCTTTGCAAAATTAATAACGAGCAGATGAAGCATGCAAGTCGGGGACTTAATTTAGTATGGAATATAACAAACCCAACTACTACGTCCTCATGAGCTAAAAACAGTGTCACTAAATGAGAAGTTTTGAAGGTTTTAAAGGTAGCACATGAAAATTTACTTGGAATGGTTTGAAATACCAAGCATAGGAATTTATAGTGGACTCTTTGGGATAACTTGGTTTTAAGGATTTTGGATGCACGAGCAGCATTCCCGCTCAGTACAAGTGAAGGCTAGCAATAGACTGGGAAGCGACAACCAAGAGAGCAATAACTGTCATAATCATACTTGCGATAGAATAAATTAACGGAGGCATAAAAATGATACTAAAATTCGGAGGCAAAATAGATCATCAAGGCTTAATTAACTTTTATTTTTCAGTCATAAACATGTGTGAGCATGTGCCAAGTCAATTCAAGTAAATCATTCAGAGGAGGATACCACCCTGCCATACGTTTTACGAATAGAACAATGCAAGCAAATATCTATATGACATGTTATCCATCATTAGCAAAATTGTACTGATCATAAAAAGACACGAACTATTAAGTAATCATTAAATAACATAATCACTACCATGACAGCTAAGCATGTTCATGAGTAGGTATATTTACAAAAATGAAAAACAAATAGAGTTCATACCAGCCTTTTACCACATCCGGATTGTCGTATATCATCATCAGTGCTTTTCACTTGTGTGGCTTGAATGATATGAAATGATAACCAAGCCCCAAGTGGAGTCACGGAAATTGTCGAACTCTGAAACAACTATGCAAAACAGAAGAAGAACAACAACTATTTTTGGGTTTTCGATTTTAAAGCAAGCATGGAAAGAAACAAACAAATAAAGCAAAATCTTTTTGGATTTTGAAGAAAGATAAAGTAAACTAGTGCTAAAAATATGAACGGTGAAAGAAAGAGAAATAAAAGAAATATTTTTGGTCTTTTTGGGTTTTGCGAAAATAAAACTAGTACAAGAAACAATAGTGAAGAAGAAAAGAAACAACTGAAACATGGATATACAAAGTACGACATGATATGAACAAGATAAAGTGCGTGAGATGTCGGTGAACCTGCGTACTCCTCCCAAGCTTAGGCTTTTGGCCTAAGTGGGAGATCAATCACCCCCATGGCTGCCAATTAGGCGCGCCCCCAGTGTATGACGAAGAGGGCTCCTCATCCTGGTATGAGCTCGAAGATGCACCACCACGGTACATGGTGTAATCCTCAGGAGGCGCCACGAAAGTCTCCTGTCGGTGCTCGGGGTAGTGCTGCAAATGGAAATCTGGTGCACCAAGGTGCTTATCCAGATCCTCCCTCGAAAATGACAGAGGACTCCTGAAAGTACTGAATAAACTAGGCTGCGGTAGCCGGACTTCCAGCTCAGGTCCATTAGCGAAAACAACTCTATAAAATAAATATCCAGGACATAAACCAGTAGTAACAAAATGATGAACTTTCATAGCAGCAAGATCAAGTCTTTCAGGAACCAACAACTCATCAGTGGGATCAACAGAATAACCAAGATCAGCTAAAACACGTGCAACAATAATCCCTCCAAAGATGGGACCTTTGGTGGAGAGGCGGCGAGCGATCAAAGCACCAGGTTGTAAGTTTTATCATTTTTAAGTGCGGCATCAAGAAAAGCTAGATGGTAGTTAGAAATGTTACTAGTGTTTTCTCTTGCAAGAACACTCGTGGCGAGATAATATGTGAAATACCTGATGGCCGGAAACTGAATGTTCCTTATCTTACCACGCTGCGCTATACGGTTGTCATCATGGCTCAGCTCGTGGTAAAGTTCCAGCAGCTCACGCGGCTGTGCCTTGATCTTCCTTGCTGTCCCAGATGGAGCAATTCCTATGACTCTGCAAAATCTTTTCAGCTCCATGGTGCATGCATGAATATAAATCTTAAATTCAACAGTTAGGTTAAAAGGAGAATTATTAAATTTAAAGCTCTCAACAAAAATCTTGGCGAGTCTAGAATATTGTGCCCTCTCATCCTTCATGAACTCCGTCAAGCCAATTCTGTTAACAAGTTTCATGAAATCATCATGAATCCCTGCATCTCTCATAAAATTAGTACATGGAAAAATGGATGGATGTGCAAACACCGTCATCCTCCTCATCACCAATCCTTGGTGCTATAAGATCCTCATTGTATGATGGCCTAAATTGAGCTTTTGCCCTCGAAGCCCTTGTTTCCCTTGAGGAGGGTGGTGTGTGTCTCTCAAAGATTTCTCCATAGGTATGTTTGTCCATCTTCCTTTTCTGAAATTCTTAACAAACCTCATAAAAAATAATTTTGGGGTGATCAATTCGAGGGAACTACTATAGAGACTTTCAAAAGGACTAAACATGCATCAAAACTCATTAATCTAAACATAGAACAAGCATGCAAACTCACTTAACATGTCACTACAGTACCAAAATACTCAAGATATACACAACTAAACAAAGTTCTACTTGGATAATCGAAGGAGTAACATACCGGAGAGCAAATGATCCAAATATCAGCAGCAAAGATGGGCTAAGCAAGGAGATCGAAAACTCTCGAGCAAGAACAGCAAGAATGCGAGTTTGAGCAATGGTGGAGTGTTTGGTCGGGAGAGAGAAAGGAGTGGGAGGAAGCTCACTTAGTGGAGGGTCAGGTGGGGCCCACACCATGCCAGGGCGCGGCCCAGCTCTTGCCGTGCCGAGGGGTGGCGTGGAGGCATGGTGGGTCCCCCTGGTCATCCTCAGGTACTCCCACATTCCATTTTAAATACTAGGATTTGTAGAATTTTTCCAGGAATTTTTGAAAACTTAAATTTTTGAACATTTTCTGGGTGATTAAATAAAGAAAATTTAAATGGGACCAAAAAGACTAAACATCACTAAAAACTTTGCAATTATAGTAACAAAACAGTAGGCAAAACAAGGGAGGAAAAGAAAATATTGTTTAACAATTTTATGCATGTAAAACCCATTTGTTAACAAGGTTGATCAAGTCTTGTCACCAAATACATTTTATATTGCATAAAAGAATTAAACTACTGATGGCCCTTATATGGGTTAGGTTGAGACTCCAATGGCAGAGTGTGTAGTATTGGCAAGACTTGTTTTCCCACGAAGGTGACTCGAGGGTTTATATCGAACTCTCGGGGAATCAGTAGTGAATGCTTTATCTTCTTATCCTTCCCTGGGAAACCTGCAAACAAAATAAATTGTTTTGTGCCCTCAACCACACCAAGTGGTTGTCAAGCACAAAGTGTGAGAATGATATGAAAACAAAACAATAAATAAATATGCAATGATGATAAATAAATATGCATGGATGGTGGAAATGATGATGAATGATATATTTTTTGGGTTTTATATTATGAATGCAAGATGCAAAACTATTTTTGTATTTTCGGATTTAATAATGGCTGAAAATGGAAAATGCTTGAAAGTTGTTGGAAAGGTGTTTCTTATGATTAAAAATGGACCGGGGTTCATGGTTTCACAAATGCTCTCTCTTTAATAAGTGGTAGACAATGGAACACTAGAGTTAACATATGAGATTGCAAAAAGGTTTCATGATAAGTCATTAATCATATGGGCATCACGTCCTAACATAGAGATCTTTTGGTTATTAATCCCTCTTATACTCCACTAAGATGCGAACTAAATCATAACACCTTAGTATTAAGATAAATCAGAGCATAGCATTAAGTTTCTTGACATGAAGTTAAAATAAGAACATGCTAGATCTAGTCATGGAGTAGTGGCATGGTCACACCCACATCTCCGGTAGCAAGGTATTTTTGTTTATCCCTAGTTTGGTAACAAAGTAAGGTAAAACACCCAAGTGGATCGCGGAACTTTCTCTCACGTTCACCGCACTAGCCACCTCCCGTTACTCCATCTAATGCACACGTTCCCCCACACACGTTCTCATACACATGCTTGATCAAAATAAGTAAACAAGAACGGGGTACATAATATGCATCTACTTTCATAACTGAAACAAAACAATTGCAATCTCAAACATATATTAAATCATAAAAGATCCACCACAAAGGTTTACATAGATGACCGTAATCATGTTCGGCAGCTCATACGATGCTAATTAGTGAAGCTCGAGAGAGAGAGATACATAAGTTACTTCCACAAACCAATAGTCCAGGGGTGGACTACTCCCTCTTCATCATGGATACGGTGGAGAAGTCGTTGGAGGAGGTGGAGACCTCTCCGGCAGCGCCCCGCCGGAGTTTTCCCCCTCCAATCTGCAACTCCGGTCTCTGTTTCGTGGATTCTGTGTTTCTGCGGCGCTCCTCTCCGAAGAGCCTCGGGGACTATTTTTATAGTCGGTTTTTAGGTCAAGACGAAGCTTTGGAAAAAAGATCGACGTCAACGGAGCCTCGAGGGCTGATATGGTGGGTCCCACGCGGCTATCTTGGCCCTCGGGCCTCGTTTGTTCGCTTCCTTTGTTCCTACGCTTTGTTCCTTCCAAAAACTGATGCTCGTAAAGTTTCAGGTTATTTGGACATCGTTTGGGTCCTGAAACATCAAAATATAGAAAATAGAGTTTTCTGCCTGTGCAGGGTTAATTCCAGAAAAATAGGGAACTTGTGGAATATTCCCAAATCAATATAAAACAATGATATAACCCTTATATGATGCAAACATGATGGAAATATAAGTAATATAATGCAAAGTTCATGTATGCATTTACATGCATCAACATTCCAAGCTTAACCTATACTCGTCCTCGAGTATGAAGGTGATAAAAATAACATGGACTTTGCAGTTTAATACTATCAATCGATATCAAAGATGATTACTATTGCTACATAGAGTCAAATGATTCATTCTTCAAAGGAGTAGCGATAAACAAGATAGATTATGAAGTGATATCAAATATTCAATGTAGGATGTTCAATGATAATTCACAAAATGTAACATAGAAGAAGTACTATGGACCAAATATATGCATAATGATAAGTAAAAACATCCTATAATGGTCATAGAGTACTCTTATAAAATCTGAATATAAAAGGTGGACACTTTGGAAAGATATATAAATGAGTAGAGGTAAAACATGAATAAGTTTCATCTAGCTTCCAAATGCTTCTACTTAAATTAATGATTGCAATGTATTCATTGGTGTCAAGCTCTCATTGCCCCTATCATAGCATCTTGAATGATTAAAGTTTAAGTGAAAGCAAATATGAGTAGTGTGCTTGACAAAGTATGGGTTGAAAATCTCATGCCCCGTGAATACGAGTACTACACCAACTGGCTACTCAACTCGGGCCACAAAGCAAATTTGAGTTTTAAAGTCATTGCAAGTAATAAAAGCGTCATCAAGAGCGTCAAATGGGGTACCTCTTGTCCAAGACATGTATTAAGCCCATGTCAAATGACAAGACAAACAAACAAGATGAACAGTCTCCACACCTCTTTTATTTACTATTGGTATAGCTTTTATTGTGGGGTGCATCACTGAAGGTTCACCATAGCATGTAAGTAAATTTCCACGATGAATGATGCATGACTTAGATTAGCGGCACAGGCGTCTCTCTAGCCATTTATACTTACTCATCAAACTTACCTAGCTTTCACATTTATTTCGCACAATGATAGGCATCCATAGACAAAAGTACATGACATCAACTAAATATAAATGAGTGCAATGTTGAAAGCTTTCCATGTGACAGCACATATGGGATAACTCCCAACCAAGACTCTTGTCAAGCTCACAACTTCATAATTTTAATCACAATGGGTCATGTTCATTAAGTGCAATAAAGTAAAGTGTGCATCAAGTTCGTGAGAGCTTTATAACAACTTTTCTCATAACAATCAACAACATAAGCATTTTCATTCAGAGGTATAAATAATACAAAATAACATGATAAACAACCTCGGAATAGCATAAAGCTAATAGGTAGATATGGTGGACTCACTGGAAAAAACTTTGGTTGAAGGTGTTGGACAACAAGCTTTTGCTTGTTGGAATTTTTGGGCTAACAAAAGGGAGAAATTTGACCGTCTAAATGCATGCATAAGTGTCCATAGAACTAACCAATCCATGTTAAACAAAGTAAAGTAACATTCAGCATCAAAACATGAATAAAAGATAGCTCTTGATAAGACACTAGCAAATTAACACTCATTAAAAACATATTGAATCATGCAACTATATATATCTTTTTGAATCAACTCAAACATCCCTTTCCCAATCATTTTAATAGCATCCAAATTAATTCAACCCAAATTTCCAGTAGCTCTCTCATATATAAATGATGGTGGTGGTCTCACAAATAAAAATCAAACCAAAAGAAAAAGCAAATAAAAGACGCTCCAAGTTTATGCGATAAAGTGCATTGATCGAAAAACAGAAGTTAGACGTGTGCAAACCGAGAGTGTGTTGGTCCAGTGGGGTTGTCTTCACATCCCCAAGCTTATGGTCTTCACCATCCTTGGATATCTTGAGAGAGGGAGAAGGTTCAGAAGGTACTGGAGTCTGAGCGGGATAGAGGGGGTCAGGGGTGCTATATAGGCTTGAGTCTGGAGAGAGTTAGCAAGCATCGCTGTCCTGTCCTAAAAAGAGTTTACTGGATTAAAAAAGAGTACAACTTTTCCCTTAACAAATGCATTCCTCAAAGAGCCTAAATCACCCTGGATTGCGTCGCTAACCCTTGTTGGGGGCGTGGGCTGGGAGATGCACCTCTTGTCAGCCTCTTGCTGGGTTCTGAGCAAAAGCTCTGCGACGACGGTGCCCGAGGGCGCTGTTTCCCTTGTTGAAGGCGTCGGAATTGAACCTCGTGCTGATTGTCCGGTGGCAGCAATCGAGCTATCTTGGCGCCCTTTGACTTCAGCTCTTGTTGGCTGTGCAAGCTTGACAAAATCCGATGGTGATGGTAGCGGCATTGTTGCGAGCTTCCTGTTGCTAGTGCGGTCTCGGTTGATCAGCCCCCTTCGTCGGCGAGGTCGCCCCCCACCCTGCAGAGTGCTTGGGGCTGTCCCTTTGGCTGAGTTCGGGGTCAAGGTTCGTGACGCTGGTGGAATCTCGGTCTTGCAATGCCTTTCGATGGCGTTGGCAGAAACTCCTCGCAGTCCTGGTATTATCAGCCGCGTCAGCTTCGTGTCTGCATCGCTCTCTCGGTGGAGTAAGACCCTTCGACTATGCCAGCTTCACTCGTTGGTCCGCGTATGTCCTGGTAGCCGGCTCGTGGATAGTCGCCATGCAAGCAGGTGGTGGTGCAATCTGCAATGTCTCGGGATTGTGATGCCCTTCGACGGCGTCGGGCGCACTCCTCTTCGCAGTGTCCTGCCTGTCTTCCTAGTGATGGTCGTTAGGCGTGCTCGCCTGATATGCTTCTCAAGTGCGCGTGTAACCCACCCCGCCCCTCCCCTTTGTGTGTGTGTGTGTGTGTGTGTGTTTTTCTTTTATCTCTCCCCTTTGTAATCCCCGTATTCTCTGGTTCATTTGAACCTATCTTGTAGAGGCTGCAAAGTCTCAAGGCAACTTTGAAATATATTCAGGTAGGCATTAATTCCAAATCAAAAAAAAAAGAATGGACTGTGACCAGCTTAATGCATTTTTGTTCAGTGAAGAATAGGAAAAAGAGCAAGAAAACAACAAGATGCAACACTATTTCCTGTGGTTGGTTCGTTTACTGTGTAGGCCAGTGCCAGTCCAGCTCTAGCTGTCTCTGGCTGAGGGAAGGAGCCAGCCAGCTTCCTGTGACCATTTTACTAATAAAACTGTCCTGTCCTTTCTCATATGTGTTACTGTATTATATATGGCCTTTTTCTGAAATATTTAAAACTGCTCCTTCTAGGGAGTTTTGTCAGTTTCTTACTGGATTTGAGGTGGTCATGTGCGGTTTTTCTCCTTTTCCAACTAAAACCTGTATGCATTGTGAATGAAAAACTTATTTATTTAATAACTGCATGTGAACATAAAACAACTGCAAACTATGTTGGTAGAATTTTTTATCATTCTGAAAGTGTAGCTTTGAGCTCTACAATTTTACCTTTTCTGTATCTCCAAAAGGTGGAAAAACTAAGGTGTTAAATTTCCATTATATCTCGAATTCTCAAGGCCCCGGGCCGCCACCAGAGCCATGGCCCAGGGCGCGGCGATGGCGACCAGGTTGCACTGTAGATCTGAAGGTGGCCGGGTGTGCTGTGAGTTTACCTCTGCCCCTGCATACGCTGGAGTTTTCTGTAACTCCAACAAAACCAGGAAATATAATTTCAGCATTCATCACTATGTGACCCTACTACTCTGAAACCAACAAATATAAAGGGGGGACTGGTATACTAGCAATATTCTGAACCTACCATCTACTGCTTGATCAGTCACAACTCACAAATCAACACAACTTGGTCTCAGCATGTGCACATGTGGTATTTTCTGTAAAAAAACATCCTGTACTTACAGCTAATAGAAAACAGTGTGCATAACCAAGGTTCAAGGAGCTCCTTGAAACCTGCATCGTGTTCATGTGTCTGACGAATCTTCCATTAAGAAATCAGGTTTTGTGGAACCCTAAAAAACTGAAGTTTTGCTTCTGCTGTCACTACGGGAAAGCCACACTACGCCGACGGCCGTCCTGTACGCCGACGGCCAAATGTCGGGGCCGTCGGCGTACAACACGATCTAGGGCAGCGACCAACAAGCCGTCGGCGTACGAAAAGGGCCGTCGGCGTAGTAATTCCCGTCGGCGTACAAAAGGGCGCCGTGACGGAACGAGCTAGCTCGTCCAGCATCGTTGATGTGCCGACGGCACTGCCGTCGGCGTACGCGCGTTCTTATACGCCGACGGCGGCCGTCGGCGTTTAGTTGTTCCTTTTTATTTATTTTTGTATATAATATTCATTTCTTTATTTCTCTATATAATATTTAATGTAGTTGTAATTTATATATATATATTGGACCTATAATTGCCCTCCCAATTTCAGTATCCCACCCCGTAAAATAACGGTTTGAGTTTTCCGGAACCCAACCCTAAACATATACATGTAAAACAAATAAAACAACACATTTAATATACACCTACAACATAAATATTAAATATATGGCTCAATTTATCCTGCCCTGTGGTGTGACAGGAACTTTGACTTTTTTCCTGCACTTAGATGTGAAAAACTCCTGTTTCGGACGAACCGGATGGAACATTGTGTTTATTTGGGGTAGACTTTGGTTTCCACCTTCCTATGACCTAACCTAACACAGCCAAGCCAAAAGGTCCACTGGCCTACCCCTTTCGACGGAGTTCGAGGGGGTAGACGAAAACGTTAGGGTTTTCCCAGCGGATTCGGGGTTTCGCCGAAGCGGGGCATCGGAGCGTCGGAACCCCGCCAAAACCTAGGTTGTGCCATGCCATATGTATACAAGTGTGTTGTGTGTTTAAAAATGTCTATTATCCTACTCCGGGGTGTGACCGTCTTCACCGACTTCACTTTCTCTAGTGAGTTCCTGCACTTAGAGGTGAAAACTCCTGTTTCGGACGAGCCGGATGGAACATTGTGTTTATTTGGGGTAGACTTTGGTTTCCCACCTTCCTATGGCCTAACCTAACACAGCCAAGCCAAAAGGTCCACTTGCCTACCCCTTTTGACGGAGTTCGAGGGGGTAGACGAAAACGTTAGGGTTTTCCCAGCGGATTCGGGGTTTCGGCGAAGCGGGGCATCGGAGCGTCGGAACCCGCCAAAACCTAGGTTGTGCCATGCCATATGTATACAAGTGTGTTGTGTGTTCTAAATGTCCATTATCCTACTCCGGGGTGTGACCGTCTTCACCGACTTCACTTTCTCTCTAGTGAGTTCATGCACTTAGAGGTGAAAACTCCTGTTTCGGACGTTGGTGTCTAGGTGGGCTGGGGAGGACCCCGAGTTCAAGGCCTTGAGCGAGCGAAACAAGTTAAACGCGGGGAGCGGGGGGACACATTGTGCGGGTGCCCGCAGCCATGAGCGCTTCAAGGCAAAGCTGGTATATATATACATGAAACAATCTTCATTTATTTCCCTCATGTTCCTACTTGATACGCATGACACTTTGATGACGTGAAACACACGTTCGTTGGGAGACCCCAAGAGGAAGGTATGATGTAGTCAGCAGCAAGTTTTCCCTCAGAAAGAAACCAAGGTTATCGAACCAGTAGGAGCAGCAACTCTTCAGAAGGTTGTCAACGGCGCCAGAAAAATAGTTGTTGTGGGAGTCTGGACTGTTGACGTGGAATCTGCACACAACACAATCAAACTACTTTGCCCCAACGAAACAGTGAGGTTGTCAATCTCACTGGCTTGCTGAAAACAAAGGATTAAACGTATGGTGTGGAAAATGAGTATTAAATTGCAGAGAATGAAAAAGGAACAGTTTGCAGTTTGTGGTTGTTTAATCAGTGTAAAAGAATGGACCGGGGTCCACAGTTCACTAGTGGTGTCTCTCCATAAAAGATAACTAACATGTTGGGTGAACAAATTACAGCTGGGCAATTGACGAATAGTGAGCGCATGACAATGCATATACATGACATGTTGACTACTATGATATTTAATTGGGCATTACGACATAATACATAGATCGTTATCCAACAGCATCTATGACTAATAATCCACCGCCGGGTTGTCATCCGAGTCCCCCGTTGGTATTAAGTTGCAAGCAACGGATAATTGCATTAAGTAAAGTGCGTAATGTAAACAAACACATATGCCGTGGACATAGCATCGTTAGGTTATCCCTAGTGGCAACAGCACATCCACAACCTTAGAACTTTCTGTCACTGTCCCAGGTTAAACGGAGACATGAACCCACTATCTAGCATAAATACTCTCTCTTGGAGTTACAAGCATCTACTTGGCCAAAGCATCTACGAGTAACGGAAAGCATGCAAGATCTTAAATAACATATAAGATAGATTGATAATCAACTTGACATAATATTCAATATTCATCGGATCCCAGCAAACACAACATGTAGCATTACAATAATATGATCTTGATCATGTAGGGCAGCTCACAAGATCTAAACATGATGGCACAAAGTGGAGAGACAACCATCTAGCTACTGCTATGGACCCGTAGTCCAAGGATGAACTACTCACGCATCACTCCGGAGGCAGGCATGGCGATGTAGAAGCCTCCGGTGACGATTCCCCTCTCCGGCAGGGTGCCGGGAAGAGGTTCTGAACCCTCCCGAGCTAGGGTTGACGACGGCGGCGTCTCTGGAACTTTTCGTGGATATTTGCTCAGGTACTTAGGGTTTTCGCGTCGGGGGGAATAAGTAGGCGAAAGGGCGGCGGCTGCGGACCCCCGAGGGGCCCACACCACCCAGGGCGCGGCAGAGGGGGGCCCGCGCCCTGGCGTGTGGGCCCTGGTGGCCCTCCTCTGCTGCTCCTTCGCTCCGTCAGGTGTGTTCTGGAAAAATAGGACCCCGTGTAGTTTCGTCCAATTCCGAGAATATTTCCAGACTAGCTTTTCTGGAATACAAAAACAGCAGAAAACAGGAACTGGCACTTCGGCATCTTGTTAATAGGTTAGTCCCAAAAAATGTATAAAAGTGATATAAAGTAGATGCAAAACATGTAGCAATTGGTATAAAACAAGCATGGAACATCAAAAATTATAGATACGTTTGAGACGTATCAGCATCCCCAAGCTTAGTTCCTACTCGTCCTCGAGTAGGTAAACGATAAAAACAAATAATTTTTGAGGTGACATGCTACTATCATAATCTTGATCATATAATATTGCAAGGCACATGTAAATGAATGAAGTGATCCAAGTCAATGGTCTATAATTTGCTATCAAATAGATAATGAGTAAACAATGAATCACACAAGCTAAACGTTTTCATGAATAGTACTTTCGAGACAAGCATCAAACAGTTTTGCATAAGTGTTAACTCATAAAGCAATAGTTTCTAATAAAAGGTATTTAATCAACACAAAGGAAGAATTTAGTTTCAGCATTTGCTTCAACTTTCAACATATTTATCTCATGGATATTGTCAACACAAAGTAGTATAACAAGTCCAATACATTGCATATAACGCATGTTGTAACAAAGTTGACACTAGTGTTTGCTTGTGGAAGACAGAAAGAATAGGAAAACTGACTCAACATAAAAGTAAAAGAAAGGCCCTTCGCAGAGGGAAGCAGGGATTAAATCATGTGCTAGAGCTTTTAGGTTTTTGAAAGCATATAGAGATTGCATAAAATATTTGATACTCCTCCCAACCTTGCTAACACAAGCCATGGCTAACCGAATCCTCGGGTGCCTTCCATCAATCACATACCATGGAGGAGTATCTATTTTTGAGAGGTGTTTGTTAATTGTCAACGAATGGTAGCGGGTGAGAACAGTATTCTACCTGTCGAACGGACTTTTAAGAGCGGCTCCCATGAAGGACGTTATTTCTACCAGCAAGGCAGATCATCCCTCTTTCTCTTTGGTTTACACACATTCAGGTATTTCACTGTTTGTCATTGCTTACTGATGAATCAGGGCAAAAGTGTGAAGAGAATTAATTGGTTAAAGTTGTAATTAATTGGGACTGGGCACCCCGTTGCCAGCTCTTTTTGCAAGTTATTGGATAAGCGGATGTATATGCCACTAGTCCAGGTGTAAAAGTCCACTCGACAAATAGAATAAAGAATAACCACACTAATTCCTCATGAGCTAGTAAACATTGACACAAAAAGGGAATAATAACATTTTGAATAATTTAAAGGTAGCACATGAAAAATTTACTTGGAGTGGCAAGGAAATACCACATATAGGTAGTTATGGTGGACACAAATGGCATGGATTTTGGCTCAAGGATTTGGATGCACGAGAAGCATTCCCTCTCAGTACAGAGTTTAGGCTAGCAAGGTTATGTAAGCAAACAAGAATATCAACCCGTACACCAAGTTTTATATGACAAACATATTGCAAACGTTATAAGACTTCATACCGTCTTCCTTGTTAACCAAACCCTGTTATTAGAAAATATCTAGACCTTAGAGGTACCACCGATGCAAACCAAATTTTCAACAAGCTTTACGGTAGTTCTTCACTAATAGGCTTAACTCATGTGATGCACAATTTAATCATGATCTACTTGTTAACTCAAAACAATTGACAAGCATCAAGTTATCCATTTTAGTGATCTACAAGATTAAGCAAGTTTTTCCTTATACCAATTACCACATGCAACATTTTCTGAACCAACCAAACACCAATCAATTTATTTCATCAACTCTCCAAACAAATATAAGTGAAGCAAGAGAGTACTTTCTACAAAAGAAAGCTAATAGCTCTGACAAGAGATACATGAAAACAAGAGCTAAAAGCTGAACAGCGCTAGATATGAATACTCAACAAATATAAGTGAAGAATAGGAGTATTCTCATGAAAAAGCGGAGCGTGTCTCTCTCCCAATCAAGAATGCTAGGGTCCAGTCAAGCTTTATTGAAAATAAAAGTGCAATACTGAAAATAAAAAGCACACAGACGCTCCAAGAAAAGCACATATGATGTGAAAGAATTAAAATATAGTTTCACTAGAGATGACCTGATAATTTTGACGATGAAGAAGGGGATGCCTTGGGCATCCCCAAGCTTAGACGCTTGAGTCTTCTTGAAATATGCTGGGGAGATCCATGGGAGCCTCCCCAAGCTTAAGCTCTTCACTCTTCTTGATCCTATTATATCATCCTTCTCTCTTGACCCTTGAAAACTTCCGTCACACCAAACTCAAAGTAGATCTCATTAGAGGGTTAGTGCATAATCAAAAATTCACATGTTCTGTAAAGACGCAATATGATTTGTTACTTTAAACATTAGCTACAGCCACTGATGTTATGTGAAGCTCTTCCACCCAAAAAAGAATTTCACTCAACACTAGTAAAAGAGAGAATGCGAAAAATAAAAAGGCATAATCTGTCTAAAACAGAACAGTCCGCAAAGACGAATTTTTTCGAGGCACTTACGACGCTCAGATCGAGAAACTCTGAACTAATGAAAGTTTCAGACATTCATAAAGATTACGCACAAAAATTTCAGATTTTTTAACAATCTGGTGATTTTAGGAATTTCGTACAGTGAACAGCAAAAATCTGTTTCTGCGCAGCAATCAAAATTAAGCATCATCTTATCATTAGAGGCTACTCTTGGCACAACAATGCGAGAAAATAAAGATACAAAGGAGTTGCTACAGAAGTAAACAAACTCCTTGACTCAATAAAAGAAAAATTGCAGAAAAATAAAATGGGTTGCCTCCCATAAGCGCTTTTCTTTAACGCCTTTTAGCTAGGCACAAAGCATGCATCAAGTATTACCAAGTGAAGAAAGGTCTAATTCATCAAAAGCTTCATCAAGAACAGGGTTTGTCACATTAGGACTTTTCAGTTTACGTAATTCTTGGGAAGAAAATTTAAATAGACCATTATGTGACTTACCCTCAAGCTCATTGAACACGTTATCCGTTTTAAACGCACCCGTGGGTTTTGGTTTAGAAATTTTTGGAACATACATAAATTTTTGCTTTCTCCCCACAAAAGCCTTTTGCCTTTTAGTTTTAATAGAGGTAAAAGTAGAACTTATTACATCCATAGCCTCCTCTAATTCACCAATCCTAAGATTTTGATTATCTTGAATAGTACTAGTTTCTAAAACAGCAATTCTTTCATTAATGGTTCCCAGTGATTCATCAACTTTGCTAGTACTATCAAGGAGATTTGGCAAATTTTTCTCTATAGACTCCAATTTCTTTATAACATCTTCCAAGGTGATCTCATTTTTAATGTTACTAACAGGTGGTGTTCCTACTAGGCTCTCAATAATATAACTAGCTTCCAACGCAGGGGTACCAAGAAAGTTACCTCCCGTCAAAGTGTCCAAGACATATCTATACCAGCTAGTTATGCCAACATAAAAATTTCTAAGCAGGATCATAGTGGAATATTTTTTAGCACACCTACGATGAGCATCGCTGATTCTATACCAAGCATCTTTCAAACTTTCTCCACTTTGTTGCTTAAAAGATCGAACCTCAACTTCAGGAACCAAAACATGATGAGCCGAACCAGACATGATAACTAACAGAAAACAAAACTGAAAATAAACTAATGCAAGTAACTAATTTTTTTGTGTTTTTGATAATTGAAAGCAAACAAGATAAAATAAAATAAACTAAGCAAGACAAAAACAAAGTAAAGAGATTGGAAGCGTGAAACTCCCCTTGCAGAAGACTGCTGTCTCCCCGGCAACGGCGCCAGAAAAATAGCTTGATGACGTGAAACACACGTTCGTTGGGAGACCCCAAGAGGAAGGTATGATGTAGTCAGCAGCAAGTTTTCCCTCAGAAAGAAACCAAGGTTATCGAACCAGTAGGAGCAGCAACTCTTCAGAAGGTTGTCAACGGCGCCAGAAAAATAGTGTGAGGGAGTCTGGACTGTTGACGTGGAATCTGCACACAACACAATCAAACTACTTTGCCCCAACGAAACAGTGAGGTTGTCAATCTCACTGGCTTGCTGAAAACAAAGGATTAAACGTATGGTGTGGAAAATGAGTATTAAATTGCAGAGAATGAAAAAGGAACAGTTTGCAGTTTGTGGTTGTTTAATCAGTGTAAAAGAATGGACCGGGGTCCACAGTTCACTAGTGGTGTCTCTCCATAAAAGATAACTAACATGTTGGGTGAACAAATTACAGCTGGGCAATTGACGAATAGTGAGCGCATGACAATGCATATACATGACATGTTGACTACTATGATATTTAATTGGGCATTACGACATAATACATAGATCGTTATCCAACAGCATCTATGACTAATAATCCACCGCCGGGTTGTCATCCGAGTCCCCCGTTGGTATTAAGTTGCAAGCAACGGATAATTGCATTAAGTAAAGTGCGTAATGTAAACAAACACATATGTCCGTGGACATAGCATCGTTAGGTTATCCCTAGTGGCAACAGCACATCCACAACCTTAGAACTTTCTGTCACTGTCCCAGGTTAAACGGAGACATGAACCCACTATCTAGCATAAATACTCTCTCTTGGAGTTACAAGCATCTACTTGGCCAAAGCATCTACGAGTAACGGAAAGCATGCAAGATCTTAAATAACATATAAGATAGATTGATAATCAACTTGACATAATATTCAATATTCATCGGATCCCAGCAAACACAACATGTAGCATTACAATAATATGATCTTGATCATGTAGGGCAGCTCACAAGATCTAAACATGATGGCACAAAGTGGAGAGACAACCATCTAGCTACTGCTATGGACCCGTAGTCCAAGGATGAACTACTCACGCATCACTCCGGAGGCAGGCATGGCGATGTAGAAGCCTCCGGTGACGATTCCCCTCTCCGGCAGGGTGCCGGGAAGAGGTTCTGAACCCTCCCGAGCTAGGGTTGACGACGGCGGCGTCTCTGGAACTTTTCGTGGATATTTGCTCAGGTACTTAGGGTTTTCGCGTCGGGGGGAATAAGTAGGCGAAAGGGCGGCGGCTGCGGACCCCCGAGGGGCCCACACCACCCCAGGCGCGGCAGAGGGGGGCCGCGCCCTATGGCGTGTGGGGCCCTGGTGGCCCTCCTCTGCTGCTCCTTCGCTCCGTCAGGTGTGTTCTGGAAAAATAGGGACCCCGTGTAGTTTCGTCCAATTCCGAGAATATTTCCAGACTAGCTTTTCTGGAATACAAAAACAGCAGAAAACAGGAACTGGCACTTCGGCATCTTGTTAATAGGTTAGTCCCAAAAAATGTATAAAAGTGATATAAAGTAGATGCAAAACATGTAGCAATTGGTATAAAACAAGCATGGAACATCAAAAATTATAGATACGTTTGAGACGTATCACACTTCTTTGGCATTGCAGGAGGCCGATCTCGGGGAGCCTCTTACGCACATGCAAACATGGGAGAGGATGAAGATGAAGAAGCCAAATTTTTCTGAGCCTCAGCCCTCGCAGCCCGATTACTTCGGCACTACCAAGGAGGTGCTAAAGGCATACGTCGAGACGTTCAAGGGTATAAATCCGGAGGTGGACAACCCTCTTGAGCATGACACCAACGAGAGAGCGGTGGTCCTTGCCGGGAACGGTTGGGAGCATGGCCGTCCTCTCATGCTTAGTGCGGTACTCACGCGTACTCCTGAGTTGGGCCTCTCGCGCGTCAAGGCTACCCTCACCGTCAACGACCCTCCAGTCCTGCCTCATTGGCCTTCCCGAGCTCACGCCGATGTAAGTTTTTCTCAATTTCATTCTCTTTCCGACATTCGTTCCTAGCTAAGTGGCTAAGTTGACTAGATGCGTTCCCTTTTAAAACTGTAGGCTGATTTCGAGGCGGCCTTCGATGCCGCTTACGCGGACTATGAGAGAGAGTATCAGTTGTGGGTACAGAAGAGCCAGGAGTATGAGGAGTGGGCAGAGTTGAGGGATGCTGTAAGTTTCAACTTTTATATTTGCAAAATATGACAAGTCTCATTTCCTCTAGTTTGAACCTTCTTTTTCTACAACTCCTGACATCTAAACTATGTTGTCGGCTGAGGAGAAGTTTCATGCCACTGGAGAGCGGTCGCAGCTGCCTACGCGTCCACCTAGGCCGGGGATCATGCCCGTCGGCCCAACGAGGGAGTCGGTCGCTCGCACATACAAGCCAGCGACTCCGGTAAGTTATTTGCCAAACAAGTTGTTACCGCCATGTTGTGCTTTCCAAGTTGCTAATTTGGACTCAAACATGTAGGGATCGGGATGCTCCAGGACCATGGCACCCTTTGGTCGTGCTTCTGCCTCACCGACTTCAACGCGCACGCTCGTGGAGCATGGCACTGGTGGTGCCTCGCCGAGTTCGTCGCCTCTGACCACACCGTCCCGTGCCTCGCCGGATTCCATGTGTGGTTCGACTGGCCCACGTGGTCGGTCGCCTATTCTCAGGCTGTCAGAAATGGGTACCTCGAGCTCTCGGGAGATGTAGGATGTGTTCGGGTGTTCCGGGTGTGAATTCGAACTATGTTTGTGTCATTTGGAGTTTGTATGGATGTTTGTATGAATTCGAATCATGTTTGTGTCATTTGGATATCTATGTGATGTTTATGTGATGTTTCTGTCATGTTTTATAATTTGTGAAATTTTAATTGTATTTGAATTGTGCTAGAAACCAGCAGCAAGAATCAGCAATAAAGCGGAAATATGGTCAAAGCTACGATTGCCGTCGGCGTAGAGCTACTCCCAGGCGCACAGGATGCTGCCACGTCGCCCTGAAAGGACCAAATGGTCACGGATACGCCGACGGCGATGACGTCGGCGTATGGCTCCTCCCAGACGCGCAGGAACAGTACACGTGTCCTCTTTACGCCGACGGCTTTGCCGTCGGCGTAGAGCACTTTCCAGGCGCACCAGATCGCCCCACGTGGCACGCTAGGCCGACGGCACTGCCGTCGGCGTATAGGTGGAGCAGACAGAGACGGACGGCTTCCGTTTTGTGGGTCCCACTGCGGCGTCGCCGACGGCGACGGATACGCCGACGGCATTTTGTCTACGCCGACGGCGATCGTTCCTACGCCGACGGCCGGAAGCCGTCGGCGTATCGACTGTTTCCGTAGTGTGTGGATCACAAAAGTTGACCTTAACATTGTCCCAGCGTGCAGGATTACCTCTGGAAAAACATTTAACAAACCTAAGCTCTTGCTGCTGCTCTGACGTGGAGTTATCTGAGGAATATTTGTCCTGTCCATGAATTTATTATCCTGAGATAATAGGGAAGCATGAGTACCCTTTATATCTCGGAAAATAAGGTTAAGGCAAGTGGTTCTGATGGGAATCTGGTGATTGTGATACTTTGTTCTCGACCAAGCATGAATGTGCTTATCAGGTAAATAAACTTGCCTGACTTAAGTACATTACTTTCTCTTTGGTGCTGACACTGGTCTAAGCACTTTCTCATGAATGTGATCTCAAGTTGTGGATCTTGCACCTGCACTCTAGTGTGAGCTAACTACCCATCCATCAACTGGCACAGTTAGGGTTTGCGTAAGCATGTTGCCATGGTGGCTATCAAAATAACTTAAAATTTACCCAGGAATCAACATCTCCTAAATGAAACTGAACTGTAAAAGGGTAACTGCCTGCGGTGAAGTCTGCATACGAAGTGCGAAAGGTTTAATATCAGCAACTTTTTTCAGCATGTTCACCTCCTCCTAACTTAGTTGAAAGTTCAACACCTAAGAGATATATACTTAAATAAGAGATATATACACCTAAGAGATATATACTTAAGCAGCACCTGCTTAGCCACTCTTGCACAGCGTGCGATGACGCTTCTATTGGGTTTTCCTTTTTGACAAAGCTTTGGAGTTAAATTATACTTCTATAGTCTTTTCCCCACGAAAAAAATAATACTTCTATGGTCTTTAAAAAATGAGTTACATCCCTCCATCTTATTGCGAGAATAGGGTGGCCAAATTATGGGGTGTGCCCGCTTTGTAAACAAGCGCTAGAATCCATCGCCCATCTACTTGTTCATTGCCACTTCACAAGACGCATACGGGACCTCCTCAAGAATTGGGTTGGGCTTAACAATCTCGACACTTCCCAATGGCCATCACTTTCACTCCATGAATGGCGGCAACGGATTTTTTGTGACACCTCCAACCCGCGCAAAGGCTTGACATCCCTAGCGTTGCTTACGGCGTGGGAGATTTAGAACGAGCGGAATGGGAGGGTGTTTCGAAACAAGCATGCCCCCCTCTATGGTCATTCTTGAGAACATAAAGAGAGAAGCCAGCCTTTGGTTCAACACGGGAGCGAAATGTTTGAGTGATTTCTTGCCGGGAGTGTAGTGCCCTTTTGTAATCTCTATTTAATTTCTTCTAAAACTCCTTCTAAATTAATAGATTGGGGCAAAGCTTTTGCCCCCCTTTCTAAAAAAAATGTTGAAACTGCCGCTAACTTGCACTTGTAATAAGAAGAAAAGAGAAATGTCCCAATCATTTTTTTAATGCACAAGAAGAGGATATACACAGCTACACATGAGTCTGGCTGGATTTTCCTCTACAAATATAAGATTTTTTACTTCGAAAAGGAGGTTGAGACCCCCGGTCTCTGCATCAAAATGATGCGTATGACCTTTATTTTCGAATTATTTAACAAATATCTGATAAGAGTATACATCAAACAATCCGAAGCCACCACGCAACACCTACAAACTCGACAATGGGAGAAAGAAAGTGCCATAGGACCTTATGCCCTAAAAACACCAACAACGACCCACCAGTTAGGTGTCGGGGGCACCACTGAGTCACCCTATGGCAAAACATGAGCACACACTTGGTCCAGCAGACCCTCAACGAGCACCTATAAGTAATACTCGTAACACCCACTTCAAACTAAAGGTAGATTTAAAACATTTAGTTTGAGAAGTATAGTCTATGGTACTCTATGATCTCAGCCTTGGTGAAGAAATCAACCACTTGAAAATCTGATGGTACATATTGGACATGAGTCGTTGGAAGTAAAAGCACATGAATGATGCATTCACACAAATATCTTTAGTAACTCATGCTTAACTGGACCATCGACAATTTGAATAACAAAGGTAGTATCACAAAGGGACGCGGTGGGTGCATCACATGACACACAAAGATCAGCCAGAGAGTAGAAATGAAAAGAGAGCGGATACTGTCGAACATTACTTAAACCATGTCTTCAACCATGACCAAGCATGCATGAATGTGCTTAACAAGTAAATACACTTGTCTGGCTTAAGTGCATAACCGCTTTCTCTTTGCTGCTGACAGTGGCCTAATTGCATCACTTTCTTATGGATGTGGTTCCATGTTGTGGATCTTGCACATGCACCCATCCATCAACCGACACATTTAGGGTTTGCTTAAGCATGTTGGCTTCAAGATCAAAGTGATAGCACTTACATTTTTCCTGAAATCGACATCTCCAAAATTACTGAAGTGCAACAGGCTAGCTGCCTGCGGTAAAGTCTACATACGAAGTACCACAGGTTAAATATAAGTGTACCTTTTTAGCCTAATCACTTCCCCCAACTTAGTTAAAAGTTCAACGCTTAAGAAATATAATGATTAAGAGAGCACTTCAATAGCTCTACTAGCTCTTGCACACGTGCGATGATGCTTCTATTAGGTTTTCCTTTATTTCCAGAACTTTTTGGTTTAACTATACTTCTATGGTCTTTTGAAATAAATGTTACATGACTGCATCGAAAGTTCCAACTCAATTTTCTTTAATGCATAGGAACATGATCTACACATACAAGATATACACCGAGTAATACTATTAACACCCCTCCTCAAACTAACGTGGATTTCAAACACTGAGTTTCACAAAGTAAAGTGTACATAGTTCTTGGTTCGAGGCTTCGTGAAGAAATCTTCCACTTGAAGATCCGATTGTACAATGTCGCGAATTTGAAAAGTTTGTAAACCGTGCTACTAACTTCTGATTAAAGCAAGCTCGATGTTTCCATGGTGATGTAAAGAAGGGTTAAATCTTCTTCATAACAAAGGAAAAACACATACCCAGTTGTCAGAAATAGCCAAGAGAGGAAAAGGGTATACGCAATTCTCCTTACTATAACCTCCAAAATCTACCTAACTTTCTGTTGGTACTATATCACCATATGTACCATTTATGAATATCCAATCATAAATATTGATTTGTATATCTGCCCTACTGATAGTACTATATATCCCACGTGGTCTCCACGAGGCACCTAACCGGAGGATAGTAAGATGTACATTTACGTGTTAAAACTGCCAGGACCTAGATACATAAACCATTTCATTATTGTATCACCTACTCTCTATTTGTTTGACAAACATTTTATCAGCATGTCCTGGCATTTCTGTGTCCAGTATGCCATGAAAGTGCAGTGTGCAGGGCTTTCACATGGCAGAAATCTTGCCCAACATACACTGATAAATCTTGGTGTACGATGAACGATCAATGCAGTAGGTTGGGTAAGAGACGCACTCTGTTTGTTTCGACACGTGAACGTGATAGGGAGAGAAAGACAGAGCAAGCTGATCTGTATTGATTCGAAGAAGTATATACACGTGGGTGGCGTTTTGCCTCCCGGTTTTTAAAATACATTCTAATCGCATAGTGAGATGTCAGAAAACTTGGACAACAATATTCTTGCGTACATGTCAACATTCTATATGCTCAGAAAGTCATTTCACACGCTTCAAAAAAAAAGTCATTTCACGGAAAACCCACTTATGTGTTGTGTGTATAAAACACCAAAGTTGGTAACAAAATGACTTTTCATGAAGTATTTTTTTTTTCAATGTTGGGGATATCGCTTATCGAGAACTTATCGGTCGCCAATTTATCAGCATATCGGCTGAGTTATTGGCCGATTTATCTTACCGGTCAGACACCGAGAAGCGATAAATCAGCCGATTATCGGAATATCAGAAGATATCTTGAACAATGATTTTTTGTTGTCTTTTTTCACATGTCACAAAAATGTCGGTGTCCCGCGACTCTTGGCATGCGCACATAAATGTCAGGACGCATACGACAATTTTTACTCATATTTTTATGATGTTTCAAAATGTTTTGGAACATATATTCTCATGTGCCAAAGTGAAGTTCCCTATATACACGTTACAATGACCCGAGCATTTACATTATATTTGGGCCTATACAATACATACTTAACACCCCTTCAAACTCAAAGATGGATCATAAGTTTGAGGCTCGTGAAGAAATCTGCAACTTGAAGTTATATATGGAATAATAGTAGTATCTTCCTTGCTCTAAGACTGATGCTTGGCCGGATCATTAGCTCTTTGAACTTTTTAAAAACGTTATCACAAAAATAGGTGGGGATTTGGGGTACTTAGTCGTGTTCACATTTTCACACGTGCGTAAAGATTTTCCTCTGAATTTAAATTCAGAAAGCTTAGCCGATATTACATAGAAATATAAACATTAGTTACAAAATATATATTAATATAAATTTTTTATTGCCTCCTGGCCCTATTTTCTTCGTGAGAGACTTTTAGGGAGAGTAAAACTCTAGGGTACATTTGGTGTTATAATTGGATGGGCTTTGGTTAGACGCAAAAAACTTGCTCAACCCACCGGCATTGTATTTTCCGTCGCTTCGTAGGTAAACTCAAGGTTTCCGGCGGCTAGTTCTAGCGATCGCCTCACCAAATTCTGACGGTGAAACATACTCTCCTTCGCCAATCAAGTCTAGGTTGCTCAGCTAGTGGTGTGAGACACCGACAGCTACATCGTGCGATCTAGATTTGTACCCTAGGGAAGCTAATAGGATGGAGCAGCGGAGGCAACAAAGGTTAACAACCAACATCTTTCACCTTGAAAGATGATTTTCTTGCAAGAGGGTCCTTTGAGATTTGATAAAGGTCATTTTGTATTATTTATAGTTTAAACTTTACAGCTGCCCTATGCATATTTAGCAAGCACACATCAGCAACCACATCTCCACGAAAATAAAAGACACACAAAATACAAGTAAAGTGAACAATAGAATGCTTTTGCATCTGGAGGAGCAACCCAAAAATCACGCGGACATCCATGCCGGTTAAAAATATCCCTCGTTGTTTCTTCCCGTCATACAGACAACTCCATACATAGTTCTCGATTTTCCACACGTTGTAATTAATGTGGACCATGAACAGAGTAAACTTGTGTATCGGTAGACAACCTGCATGAGAGAAAAATTATCATTAAAAAGGTTGTCATTTTTACAAAGCAATAACGACCATATTACGGCTAGTACTAGCTCAGTTGCGCTTGACTAGGTTATCTTTGGTTAAAAACACCTTTGCGAATACGCGAGTTACATATTTCATATGTTTTATCACTAGCAAGCGGCACCTTGGAATGAACCAATGCTCTATACATGGAGTCACACTCGCTTTTTCGAGATAGGTGATGGCAAGAACACTAGGTTCTGAGAAGACCCTTGGTTCACAGACGTACCCCTATCCCTTCAACACCCGTCACTTTATTGTATTCTATGACAAAAATAAGTTTTGGTGCAAAATGTTATAACGGATGCCCCTCTAAACATAGCTTATATATAGAAGAGATTAACCCGGAACAAATGATTGAGATGGATCCACCTAGTTTAACGATTTATGGATATTGAATTGTTAGATAATCCTTATGTTTTTGGGTGGAGGTTTGTCTCTTATCGTATCTTTTCGTTAAATATATGTATCTAGATTATGGACACACACTAGGTTCCTTCCTAAAATATTCGGAAAATAAAGGTACCACCGAAAATCAAGATATTTATGTCATTTCCTCACAGAAAAGTGCTTTGAAACAAAGATGATTTGACAAAAGGAATTGGCAGTAACAAATGTTATTTGTGTGACAAAGAAGAAACCACACAACATATGTTTATATATGTCATGTTCTTTTGCAAGAATTATATGACGTATTATTCATATGAATTTTAATCTATCACCTCCAACCAATATAAAGAATTTGTTGGAAAAGTGATAGAATTGTACGGCTAATTAATTAAGTGATAGTTTTTTATTTACTTTGGGCCTTTGGGGTATATGGAATGTCCGCAATGACCTTGTTTTTAAGAAATCAAAATTTTCCTCCTTTGTGCAGGTTATCCCATTGGCCACATATTGGATCCGTATGTCGTTTTATTTACAGACACGCAAGCCATGTAAGACGTTTGGAAATGGAAACATGGGACATATACAGCCAGTGTGGCTGGACACTTGATAACAAGATACTATGCTGATGCGATGGAGCTTCATATTATTGTATTTTTAGATGGTTGGTTCATTTATCGACCTTATGTGATCCATGAGTTGTACTGTTCTCTGAACAAAATTTAATAATGCAATAAAGGGCTAGATGGATCATACGGTGCATAGGCCGGGGTTATCCCCATTTTGGAGAATTTTTTTTTCCTTACGAAACAGTAGAATCCGTTCTGATTATTATCGAGCTCTCCTGTATCCCGTTATCATGTTTTTTTACCAGCAACAGTAAGAGAGACGCCTAGTACGTGTTTTGAATCAGTCTTAAGTATATGTAGAGGATGAATATTTACATGATTTAAAAAGTTGCAACAAGCTGTCAAGGGAATGCAAGGTTGAAGGTCAGCCTTGGTCATGTATGAGAGAAAAGAAGTCCAGCTTCAAGTGCTAAAGTCAAGATTGTCATGAGGAAGCTCCTCTAAGAAATGGAGAGATAAAAATGCAGAATTGGCATTCACACCTCTTTGCTTAATCCAATCAATGTTTCCATTTTTTATCACCTCTTTGCTTAATTCGATCACTGTTTCCATTTTTTATTTATCTTTGCTGTGAGTTCTCTAGTTATTGTTGATGTCAAAGCTGGACAGCTGTTGAAGTTCCATAAGTTTGCTTGATGGTCTGAGCTCTACAATCCACTAGGACTTTCTGAATATTAATAGTCGTACCTACAAACTAAGGAGCTGACAGCATGAAGAAAGAAATCTAGGATCCCAACTTATGACTTCACAAATCAAAATACTTATAGTTTTTTTGTCCAGTTACTTTTTTTTTTGCCCTTTTAGCCAGATAAGACCATAGTATGAGGTAATTGCTGATCTTTTAGCGAGGAGGAGCATGGTAACCTGAAGAAAATATCTCTGATCAGGAGTGCCAGTCAAAAGTTACGCTTTTGGATTTTTGTCACGGCAAAGGAAACAGAGATATCTTGTCTTCTCAACCCATACAAGAAGAAGATATGGTGTTTTAACTGGATAGGATTTGTGTGAAAGATCTGGTAGTAGTTTTGAAACCAATAAAGCCAGGATCTTCACAAATATGCTATGGTTTATTACATCAGCTGTCAAGTAACTACATGAATCAGTGTGAAATGACAAGGTTAGCTTTTATTCCTTGTTTACTGATGGAAAATAAAGTCTGTGCAAATTAGGTCCAGCAAATTTGGTGTTAACACGAAGTTGTTATGTTGGGAAACATATTGATATACTCAGATACTTGGGGTTAATTAGAGGAATTATATTTTGTAGTGAGCATTGCAGAAATAATTTAGCACGAACATCCTTTTTTCAGAGAAATATCCTAAACATCCTAGTATGGGATCAACAAAACTAAGAAAAATAGCTAGCTAGTGGCCTGGCTGTCAGCAACCACCAAGTCACCAACTGGTGTTTTTTTCAATCAGTCTCACTGCCTACCCAGACAAAAACAAACTACTCTTTCTCAAAGAGAATTTTAGCATAACATGGAGGCTTAATAAACAAACTGATCCTGGTTTGTACCTTATCTCAGTTCGGAAAGATGCCACAAATCATTTTATTTAGTCTCCATCCCTCTTTGCTATGTACAGAAAGGCCTAGGTGGTTACTCAACTTCATATCCAAGATGCAGCGAACACTGAAAAGGTCCAAGCATATAAAGCAGGATCTCAGATTGGTTCGACTCAAAGCATGCAGAGATCTATTTACCTAACCGTGGCAGTTGGATTGTAACATATTTTGTAATATAATTCAAGCTAAGCTCATTAAGAAGCTTCTTGATAGGTCAATGTATGCATGGTTATTCACCTGATCGACAACGTAGCAGGTTGTACGAGTACAATCAATATAAGATATTTTTCTAAACTAAAGTACCTCATGAGTCATGAGAATATGAGATCACCTAAGCCTACCGTCCTATTAACAAGATAACATACAAAATCATGGCAGGAGACTTGAGGAGAGCACTGACTGTGCAACAAATTGTCAGGTCTCTGGAAAATGGTGTTTATGATTAGATTCATTAAGGCTGAAAGCATGACCTCATACGAGAGCAGCTTCAGATAGATTACATATTTGTTTCCCAATAAGAGATAGATTAAATACACTATCAATTTTGAATTATAACTTTTCGGTGACAGTGAAGTGTGCGATACTGAGCCAGTTATGCTATATTCAACTTGCGGGTATGCTAACACGGCTACGCATACGAGGTTGATGTCGTCATTAGTTGTTTCTTGCCGTTGATCGTTTAAGCATGACACTTGGGTGTTATGCCTTTTTTTCTCTCTCTTTCCTTTCCTTTTTAATAATGTAGCCGCTGGCATCAAACTAGCTCTTGACATTGAGTTGTTGTAGAAACCAGGTGTACTTGGCATGATCGAAATTAGTATATTGCTCTTTAGCAGGGAATCATGTAACAACGAGAAGTAATGGGTCTATGTGTATTTTTGCTACGATGGACATAATGTTTTCTTTTTCTAGCAAAACCTAGCAACACTTGAAGCATATACCCATACTTATGCCATATTTGATTTTTATTGTTAAACCAATCCAATGCCCATGCTCTCAAAGATTAGCTGCACCAATCTCTTTACTAATCATGTGATTGCAAAATTCAGCTTTCTTAAGATAAACAACATATGTACACTTGTTATCTAGAACTTAGGTATCCATCATACCAAGTGGTATAATTCCAAAGAAAATTCATGATACAATTGCATAGTGCACTCCTAGTAGTCTAGTACCCAAGGATAGGTTCATGACAAAATTTCTGAACTGTATGACAAGTTGACAACCATGACCTGGTTCAGTGTTCTTCTCTGCTATTTGTCAGATTAGTGTACTGTTTGCTTAACTCTACTCGACTCATTGCAGCGAGTAGTAAAGTCTATTCTAACTACTTGCATTTCCATATATGCCAATGCCATGCTCTTGCCTGAAGCCTCAGGCAATGCCGTGCTTGGACGTATTGCCCTTTGCATCAGGAGTCAATGGCAATAGTACTCAGCAGATGGACAATTCAGAAACATTCAGACTGACACTTGATAAACAATCTCATCAGCTCAGTATGTTTATGCATTACTGAATCTCCTCTAAGGATAATGCATCACTGTTCTGTCTCTGGCATCCAAGTTGTTTACACACCAGGGCACGTCTATGCTATATGGGCGACAAGCGATGCATCGATGCTTTTCCTTCCATTTCAACATCTAAAGCCTAATTTCCTCCAAGCCTTTGGTAGTGGCTGTGAATTATCGCAAATCACTAGCCTGAATGACATATGCATGTCAGTGCTTGACATGAAATAAAGCTCAGGTTAACTCTTTTCAAAAAGTGAATACAACAATATCTTCCTAGGATACTTATCTTTAACTGTAGGTCTTTTTGGCTGACTGACACATCCAAAGATCATAGCAACGTAATCGGAAACAACTGTCATTCAACATAATTTTTTCCTGTCTTACAGCTTAGATAACCAGGATTTACTTTCGAGGTTAGAAATAACAAGAATTTTGAACTGAGACGCCTGAAGATCGTAGCAATGTCATCTGAAGTTACTGCCATTTGCATGATCTCTCCTGTTCTTACTGTAGATATGCCTAGAATTCTGAACGATGATGCAATCTCTTGCTTTTACATGAGGAAAGACTAGGGAACAGTCTAATCAGGAGGCTAAGAAACCAACAAAATTAAGATGAATCCCATCGTGAGATAACAGCACATGAATGCGTTATTCAGTTATTCTGATGAGACTAACGTGTGAAGCCGGAATCAAGATGGAACAGGCCGGCTGGTGGCCGGTCAGACACAACTTGCGGTGTGTCCATATGTCTCATGCAATCCAATCTTGTCTGGTTATTCACTTTTGTAGGCCTGGCCGCCTATGTTCTTTTTAAAAAACTTTATGCCGATTTGTGTAAATCACACTTTAAGTTAAATCATACAGTAGTAATTTGACATGGAAAAATAATTTTTCCTTCGGTGGAGTGTTGATGTATATATATAAACACGAACTAAACACAATTTTACCATTGTCGTTCGTGAAATTTGAGGGTCATTGGAAAGGTTGTGATCAACATTAAGTACCTTCTACTAGTTTTTTTTTTTTGAAAAACAAGTACCTTTTACAAGTAGTCCTAAAACATGACAAGTATGAATTAATCTGCTAAGAGAGAATTGGCCCAGCAGCAGCAGGCCCAGCTTGTAGTAAATTGGTATTAAAAAAGTAAGTCTCTAACTTGATGGGAAAAAATGAGTCAAACAAGAACGCATCTTTGAGGAAGAAGAAGCATCGGCCCATGAGGAAACCTCACGCCGAGGGGAAGAGAAGGCCCCGCCTCCGCCGACCATGCTTTGCCCGGCCACGCCCTCTAGGGCGCGTTTGGTAGCCTGCAGCCAGCCGGGACAGGCCCGCTGGCTGCAGAAATAGGCTGCATGTTTGCTTGCCTATAGCCCAAAACTTGCATAGCGCGCTTCTTAAAGCACCCTCGGGTCAGGCCCAGTGGAAACGGCCGAATCGGCCGTTTCCAGGGAGCCATGCCCGTTCCTCTTCTCTCTCTTCTCCCGCGTGCAGATTCCCCATCCCGTCTGCAGCCGCGGTGCTCGATTTGGAGATGGCGGGAGCTCGCGTGGTGCAGCCGAAAACTCGGCGGGAGAGTTTGCGTCACCTCCCGCCCAAAACCCTCCCCTATATACACCCTCTACTCTCACCGCTGCTCGGAGTCCACCATTTTCATCAGTTCGAGGTCTTCGGTCGGAGCTCGCAGGTAAGCGGCGGCGGCAGTCTTCATCGGCAGGCAGCAGCGAAATGGCGGCGGCACCCTCGTCGGCACGGAGTGACCTTGTCTTCGTTCGTCCGCATCCATGGCTGTAAGTTCCGAAACCCTGGCTACCATAGAATGTTCTAGATCTGAGCTGTGTTTGAGGTCTGCTCTGATGTATGTATGATCCATGCTTGTAGCTAAGGAGCTAGGATGTATAGATCTGTTAAATTCCATCTAGGTTCTCACATGTGGCCATGCTCTCTAGATCTGTTAGCTTCGATGTCACTTCATTAGTTCATACACATGCTTGTCTTTGCTTACGGGGTTCACAATGTTAGATCTGGTAGGCTCATAAGCTCTGTTATCGTACTCGATGTAGGAGATGAAGAACGAGGATTTTAGTATGTCACTTGTACCAATTGGGGACTCCCAAATCCCATCCTCGTATGTCAAGGACTCTCAGCCCATGGCGGACTTCGGCCTGACCGACAGCACGTACGGTGATGTGCACGACGTTGTAGGCTCGTTAGCTACGACGTTGAACCAGCAGATTGCGAAGAACAAGGCCCAGGCCAAAGCAACCATGAAATGGCTGCCTGTCATGTCAACCTTCGTGCTCAAGCACATGACCACTCCCATCAGGACAGGGGTTAGGACAGACAAGGGTTTCAAAGAGGTGCATCTGAAAGCTTGTGCTAAGGCTCTCTTTGCCCACTGTGGGGCAGAGGTGACCTCAACTCAGGTGTACAACCACCTGAGGAAGTGGAGGCTGAGGTGGGTACATGTGAGCAAGCTCAGAGATTTGAGCGGCGCTCAATGGTGTGAGGAGACCCACACCATCATCCTTGAGGACGCACACTACACGGGCCACATCATGGTGAGCACCTGTGTACTAAAAGTGGGTTCTTTTCAAATTTGTACTATCCATCCTGCTCTAACACACTCATCTTCCAATCGTAGAATCACCCCAAGGATGCTGAGTTTCTTAACAAGCCTATTCTGAACTTTTTGATGTGGTGGTAGGTGTAACACCATATGTGTAGGATGAACTTGTGATCCTACTTTTGTAAGTATCATGCATGCTGCAGTAGTTCTATGTTTAGAGACGCGTTCTTAAGCTTCTGTTGATGTTGTTCATGTGTCTAGTTATGATGATATGATCTATCCCTTCATCCTTGTGTCCTTTGCAGATGAACTGGTACGTTGTGTACAGGGGAAGGAGTCCAGGAGTGTACAATTCTTGGCGGAGCTGCCAAGAACAGGTGGCAGGGTTCTCCAACAACAGCTATCAAGGATTCGAGACTTTGCAAGAGGCTCAGGCGAACTACATGAACTATCTGAACACCATCCCCCTTGGAGATCACGACGTGATAGGACATCAGGTCATTGCTCAGGCCATACCCAACGTGGGTAATCAAGTGGTAGGTTGTAGGATGAAGGACTTCATAATCATCGTCCTAGTTGTGGTGATTGTGAAACTCCTTCTGTTCTAGTGTATGATCATCGTAGTGTATGATCATTGTAGTAGTGTATGATCATGGTATGGTAATCTCACCATGTTTAAACTGTGGTAACCGTAGCAGGCTGCTTGCAAGCAACCAAACAATGCCCCTTTGTTTAAGCGCAGCCGAAGAGTCCAGATTAGATCGAACCAAACAAAGGGCTTCTGTTTTGTCATCCCATGCGACTAACTCGGCTGCAGGCTACCTAACATGAGCATCATCTTGGCTCTCGGCCGTTTTTCTGTGGCCATGCTCTCTAGGGCATGCCCCCAGAAAAACGAGATGCCCATGCATGCTACCAAACAGGCCCCTAACGGTGGCGAGGGAGGAGCATGGGTCTGATGGCAAGATCAAGTGTTCTCTCGGCCACCTCGCCATAGGGATGGGAGGGGTTTTTGAGGTCTATGATTAGGGACGGAGCCAGCAACCATACCTGGGCATGGGCAACCCGGCCCGGCCGGCCCGATGCGACCCGGCCCGACAATCTCGGGCGGGGCCGGGCCGAGCTTGCACATCGGGCCGGGCTCGGGCCTAAATATCGGGCCCGTTGGTAAGGTCGGGCCGGGCTCGGGCTTACTGGAAGTGCAAATTCAGCTGGGGGTCGGGCCGGGCCTACCGGGCCTAGCCGGGCTTTGTCGGGCTCGGGCCCGATTTCTGCAGCCCGACGGTCGGGCCGGGCCGGGCCCGGGCCTGGGTTTTCATGCGTCGGGCTTTTCAGGCCCGGCCCGAGCCCGGCCCGGCCCGAGACATGCCCAGGTATACCAGCAACTGAGATTAAGGGGGGCAAAAGATACACTAATTAGTGATAGCAGTCTGCATGAGGGGGCTAACCTACTGAAATTACACTAATCAAGCGGCTGCATCGCTAATTTTCTTAAGGCATTCATGATCATAGGGGGGCGTAGCCCCTGCTCGTCCCCCTTGTCTCCGTCCCTGTCTATGATTCACCGGAACGTAGTTAACCAATATCTTTTTCAGCTCCATCAGTCGATTTGCATCCCCGTACAACGCTGTAGGAGAAGTAGTGTCTACGGATGTACAGACGGCACGCCGAGAAACCATCGATTTTGCGTGCCTCGCCTGCACTGCCAGAAGCAGAATCCAGCAATGCTGGCACAGCCCGGCATCGAGCAGCCATATACGGATGGACGAAATTGGAGGACTGTTGTTCAGTTAGGGTACACAAAACATTTCATATTTATTCTCAAGAAACTGTAACCTCGCTTGTTGTTCAAAGGGATGCTACTGCATAAGAGAGGGCTCCAACAGGAAAAAAACCGAATCGAAGAAAGCAAGAATCATAGACATATTGCCATGTACATTTTTTGAAAATTTGTAATGCGGCTTCGCTGGAACCCGCCCCATCTGGATCGTGCTGCGTACAACATGTTACACCATCTCTACGTACGGACTGTCCCTTCGAATTTCCTCAAACAGATTGAGGGGTATAAACCATAACTCAAGGCCTAATGAAACTTGCCTCGCATGGAGAGCAAAACAGGCAGTTCACTCACTGCTAATTTCATGTATGTAGCTCGGTACTCGCGTGGTTCGTTGTTTCACTTCAGTATCTCACTTCTTGAATTTTTTCCTCACTTCTTTCTCCGTAAGTCCTCATGGGATGCATGGAGGCAATCGAGGTTACGAAATAGACAATATGGTCTTGAATGCGAGCAGTGGCCAGTGGAAGAAGGTACTGTATAAGTAAGCATCCGCCCGACCCAAGGTGTTCACGGTCAAACAGGGCGTGTTTTCCAATGACAGAGCAGTCTTGTTGGGCAGTGGGCACCAAACGAATGAGGATTCCGCTGCAGTGAGGTTTCTTGTGGTCTGTAACTGCAGCGTGAATGATCCTGCCTGCACACTCCCTGTTCTGTACCGGAACATGTTTTTTTCTTATAAAAACTTGGGCAGTTCGGTGCATCATGGCATCGACGTTGGGACTCATTCTTCCACAAGCTTGTAAACGGCATTTTCATTTTATATTGCATTTCCAGTGATTTACGCTGCGATCAATGCATTGCTTAGGAAATAGTCTTAATGCAAATGAGGATAACAAATATGAAAGAGCTAATGGACAAGGACTGTGCGATGGCGCAGTGGTGGGTTCTGCTTGTGAGCATCCCACCGGCCCGAGTTCGCTCCGTAGGGATCGAATTTCTGGTTCCTCGATGCTTTCTTAAAGTAGGGCTTTCGGCCTATTAAAAAGAATGATGGCAGAAAATGCACTAGTACATATCGGGCAGCCGCACAAAATTGATATCACCCATCACACACGGTAACAGCTCCCTCGCTGTCAGTGGCTAGACAATGGGGTAGTTGATCACAAACGGTTGATGAAACATGTGCGATAGGTCCAACATCTCACATAAAATGTTTAGTCGAACGGTGTGCGATCAGGAGGTTTCACGAATTCTTCTTTGTGTTTGGTTATAGTCACACATCGATGCGAGAATGTAAAAGTTAATAAAAATAAAAATTTAAATAATTAGTAACAACAAAGACAAAGCTTGTGTGACTGCGAGGCGGTTATGCTTTCAAGTGTCTCATTATCACGATGATCATGGGTCATGTTACATGTCTTACATTGTTGTCAAGTTATTATGAACATCGCTCAGCGGGGTGTGCTTCTCAGTTCTTTTTTCCGAAAGGATTGCTTCTCAGTTCTCACCTCCAGTAAGAACGGTGGTTACAAGTCCAGTCACTAAGTCAGTGGTGTCGCTCCTAACGAAATGATCCAAGAACAACTCAACCGATTCTCACATACAAAATTTGTTCAAAATTAGAACACTATATTTGGCTCACTCCAGCATCTCAAGAACAACAGTTTATCTTCTTTGTAGACCAAATCATTTTCTCGCACTAAGAACATGCAAACATGGAAAATTATCTTGATGACATTCCATCGAAGGTGTGTTTCCTACACCCAGAAGCTATAAATATCTGGCCAGGGGTTCAAATCAATGCATCTCCAATGAGTCAATGGCAGCATCAGGTTTGGCACCCAACAGACGAGGATCACAAATATGAGATGAATACTGAGGAAACCAGCTAACCTTGTCTGAAAAATATAGTACCGTAAGAAGATCATCCCATTTGTGTGCGATTGGCAGGCTTAAATTACTCGACCTATACTGGTGACTGTTGTCAAGTAAATATGAAGTGTCAACAGCTCAGGGGGTTGTTCCTCTCCATTCTCACCTCCAATGTGAAGGGTGGTTACAGCTCCACGGTCACTCAGTCAGTCGTGTCACTCGTACCGAAATGAACCTTGATTAATCAAGCTGGCCGTCTTCAGTGGGACACATACTAAAATTGTTCAAAATGTGTACATTGTTTGGCTCACTCCAGTATCTCAAGAACAGTGTCTTCTTTGGAGACTGACATATTTTCTCGCACTTAGAAAGGGCTAACATTTTAACAGGGAATGGTCTCGAAGGACCTAGAGTTTCCATTAATTCTCAGCGGCAGAAATACATTTTACAATAAGGGAAGATAAATAGAAATTACAACCAAGTCCCTACATTTTGCACATAGGACCTCAAGGTGAAAATAAGAAATACAATCGAGGCCTGCTCCTCCTCCGCCGCAAACTGACACCGCCGTGCAGTCACCTTCATCGTCTCCGGGGACGAAACCACTTGGGGCGATGAAGGGGGAGCAAACTGCCCAGCAAGCAAGTGCCTCCGCAACGGCAACAAGGCCTGGAGGTTGTGAATGACCATCTGGCGCCGGTCGGAAGAGACCGTCCCCAGCGCAAGAGGTGGGAGAGGTCGCCGTTCGACCATGAAGTACACCGACGACATTTTCGCCGGCGTTGGGAATCTCCCGAGAGAAGCAGAAACTCTGAAAGTGCATGGTTGTCCCCATGTGTGGTTTTGGTAATTAATGACACTCCTTATGGACTAATGTTTACATTGAGATATTCTTATAGATCTTGTCCATTGGAGTTCATGTGTTGGACTCTTGAAGATGGCATGATGACCAATGCTCTATTTAAGGGTTTATATGAAGAATGGTCATGTGTAGATGATGAAGTGCAAAGGAGACATGAAGACGGAGCTTAGCGAGGCTTTCCCATAATGGAGTATGGGGGAGCATTTGGAGAAGTCTTCATCAAGCATGTGCTAGCAAGCACAATCAAGAAAGGTGTTCCAACTTGAGAGAGTCAAGATCGTCATCATCGAGCTCAAGTGGAATGCGCAAGGCAAAGATGATGAAGTGCAAAGGAGACATGAAGACGGAGCTTAGCCAGGCTTTCCCATAATGGAGTATGGGGGAGCATTTGGAGAAGTCTTCATCAAGCATGTGCTAGCAAGCACAATCAAGAAAGGTGTTCCAACTTGAGAGAGTCAAGATCGTCATCATCGAGCTCAAGTGGAATGCGCAAGGCAAAGGTATGATCTTGATAGGTTTTCTATTTTACCGGTCTCATGTTGTTAGTGGGAGACCGGGTTTTAGGATAGACGGCGTACTATCAAGAGGGGTTCTCAAGTGAGTAACTTGATCGCATCTTTTGTGGAGAGCTCATACCTTTGCATACTTGGCATATCATCCTTCTTGGTTCTTATTTGGCATTTCTCCTTGTTGTGTTTTGGTGCTTGTCGTGATCTTCATGACAAGCCCAAGTTCTTCGAAACGAATTTCTTATGGAAAACTTGTTGCGTTTTCGTGTTGGAAATATTATCGGTCCACCTTTGAGATAGGGTCCACACCTCTCCATGTGTGGTATCCCCTCTATATTTGTGACCCTTAATATTTCCACTTTTTGTGGCAAAGCTCTTGTCGTTACCTTTCCAACGCAATTGGATTCACCTGTTTTGGAGTTCATACGAGAAAGTTATTGCATTTCAGGAAGAGCTTTTCTGTGTCTGGCGGTAGTACCGCTGTCGCAGCGGTAGTACCGCTCCACCTGGAGCGGGACTCCTGCAGCACAGCTGGTACTCCTCCTGGCGGTGGTACCGTGTGGTACCGCTGGGTTCAGCCAGCGGTACTACCGCTGGTGGTACCGCCAGGGGTACCGCTAGGCCGGTTTTGCTCTCTGGACTCGCTACGGTACCCACCGGTAGTTGCCTCGTACTACCGCTGGTTTCCTTCTATTGTATTCGAAGGATCCCAGCGGTACTACCGGCAGTGCCGCGGTAGTACCGCTGTGCCTGGCAGCTACGGTACTTCTCCGAGGTACCGCTGCAGCTGGGTTGTGCAGTACACTGGGTACCGCAGTAAGACCAGCAGCGGTAGTACCGCTGTCCCAGCGGTAGTACCGCTGGGTACGAAAACTGGGCATAACGGTCAGATTTCCAGGGAACCTATTTAAGGGGTTCTCTTCCCCAATGGTTCCCTAGCTTTTCCAAGCACGTTTTTCCCCCTCTCTCACCTCCATTGTTGACCTTGGAAAGCTTGCCCCTCTCCCAATTCCTCCCATGATTCTTGCATATCTTTGAGGGATTTGAGTGAGGTGACCTAGATCTACATTTCCACCAATCAATCTCTCCTCTAAGTGAGGGGAACATAGTGGATCTAGTTCTTGGAGTTCTTGTGTGGTTCTCTTCTTTGTTCTTCCTCTCTTCTCCCCCCATAAGCATTAGTTGCTTGTGGTGGGATTTGAGAGTGAAGGACTTGAGCATTTTGTGTGCTCTTGCCTTTGCTTCATTGCATCTGTTTGTGCTCTCCACGAGGATTCGTGGAAGTTAAAAGCTTGTGAACTTGTTACTCTTGGGTCTTCGGGCCCTAGACGCCTTTGTGGTGGTTGGACCCTTGTGTGGTCACTTGAAGCTGTTCGGGAGCCCCCAATCCCTTTGTGGGTTGTGCCTCGGATTGTTGTTGAAAGGCTCCGGATTCCGCCTCGAAGGAATACCGATAGTGGAAGGTGAACCAAACCTTTGTGGTGCGGTTCATCGGAGAAGAGGGTGAAACCTTTGTGGTTGTTGAACCGTTGTGTCGGTTCACACCTCTCCAACGAGACGTACTCCCTTTCAAGGAGGAACTCGGGAATACTTCCTCGTCTCCGCGTGCTTCGGTTATTTCTATACCCGAGCTTTTTACTTATGCACTTTACATTGTGATAGCCTTCGTGCTTGAAGTATTCTTTATTGCTATCACCTTGTTGCTTGTCTTGCTTAGCATAAGTTGTTGGTGCACATAGGTGAGCCTAGTTTATTTAGGTTGTTGGCTTGTTAATTTAAACACCTAGTTTTATTCCGCAATTAGCAAGCCTAAACCGGAAAAGTTTTAATCGCCTATTCACCCCCCCTCTAGGCGACATCATTGTCCTTTCAAACTCCTCCCCTGCTGCAGCGACGAAATGGAGCTCCACCCGACACCAATTTCCTTTTCCTCAACACCCCCACGGCAAGAAGAAAAAGGAAGAACAGGAGCAGAAGCAACTCCATGGTCGCTGCAATTAACGAACCTAGTTATTGAAGAGGGCGCAGAGATGATGAAGTAGACCTCCTGCTTCATCTTCTCCGCCGTGCAGCAGGAGCGGTTCCAGGACTCCAGCAAATCACACCTCACAGCACCTCCTCTGACGATGCAGAAGAAATCGAAGCAGTGCTCCATCTCCTCACCCCCACGGCCAGCGAGAGAGAGCTCTGCTTGATCCACTCCGCAAGCAGAAGGAAAGTACCAGCGCTTATTGAAGAAGGCCGCCGCAGATCTGCCTCCCTCACCCAACCTCCACCATGAAGGCGTGATGAAGGAGCTTGCCACGGCCCACTTAGCGTCGCGCCATGACGCCGAGCTTGAAGGCCTTCTAGGAAAGAAAAAAGACAGCATCCGCCGAGCTATACAACCAACTACGGAAGATCTACTACTACAACTACCTAAGAACTACTCCAGCACCTCACCGATACCAACTCCAGCTGGCTATTCCGGCGGAGCAGCCGGATCGGCCCGGGATTTCAGAGTACGACCCTCAAGGTACTGTAGCTGGACGAGAGCAATGGGAGGGGAAAGTGAGAGTATGAAGTCCAAGTTAACTGAAAGGGCTAACATGAAAAATCATCTTGAAGACCTTACATCGATGTATGTTTTCTAAACTCAGAAGAAGCTATAAAATATCTGCAGGGCGTTTCAAATCATGCAACTCCAATGAGTCAATGACAGCACATCAGGTTTGGCACCCAAGGGCCAAGGCTCACAAAAAAGAGATGACCAATGAGGGAACCAGCCAATCTGAATTGTGTAAAGATTATAGTTCACTGCAGACCAGTCGAATTTTGTAAGTACACAAATATGCTCATGTTTTCCTCTCATAATGAAGGAAGACTTAGACTAGCCATAATGGGGAATAACTTCAAGTAGTAACATACACATATTACTAGAGTATGCTACTATCATCATAGTGCAAAGTAACATAGAGGTGGTGTCATAGATTGTCTCATTTATTACTCTATACACTCATTTTCGCTTGAAAAGTGTGATGTTACTAGTGTTACAAGTAACCAGCTAAGTTACTCTATTTGTATCTCTCCTCATTAATTACATGCCACGTAGGATTTTTGCTTAGCTGACATCTATGTTACTAGTGAAGTTACTCCCACTATAGGTAGTCTTATGCCGAGCTATTTTTTTCGGAACACTTTCACGATTTGGCCTCCGAGATTGTCAAATTCCGGCAAAGTACTCAGTACGTGCACGGCTAGCTACAAAACAACAAGCCTACGATGTGGGAACAGTGTATAGCCAATTGAAAATGGGGATTTGATGTTGCCAATTCATATGTAGTACGTCCAGTGTTATCTCTATCATTTATCTAGGATCTTTTTTGTAGAGGTATTCATAAACGAGTTGAAACAAAACAAGCCAACCGGGCACATATCCTGATCATATGATCTAAAGTTCGCTATGTATTTCTCAGCTATTGGGAATAGGTGATTCTTTCACCTTCAATTTCTCAATTACCACACTTGTATGACCCTTCGCATCAAAACAATTCAAGATTATTTGCGATACGATGATAGACCCAGAATACCAAAAGGTAGCCCTCTCTCTCGCCCCGCGTAGCAGATGGAAGGGAAACCCTGACCTTCGCCACTCGGCCCTCCTCTCCTACTTCCCCTCCCGCTCTAGGGCGCGACCAATCTGTCGCTGCTGCCTGCGGCTCCGACGTGCCGCCATAGGGTGCGACCAATAGGTTAGTCGCAAAACCACTTCACGCCATGTCCATCGTAAATAGTCTAGCATTACTTATTCCTTTTTTATGACCTGATGAATATACGTCGAGCCTTTAGTATAATTGAACTTTGCCAACTGTTCCTTTAGTTTCTCCTTGGGGATCTGCTCTCGCCAGAGAACGTGGCGCCGGTCACCGTGAACACAAGAGCCACATGACACTATGCCTGAGAAAGGGAGAGAGACGGTGGCATCGAAACAAAATGATAGACAATAGAGCAAACTTGTGCATGGTGAAGTCACGTGTGCAAAAAAAAAGGGCATTAGTAAATTTGGTCCATGGTCCGTCTAGCTACACTCTATACACCGACAAATCTAAAAATTTCCATTAGGTGCGACCATATTTGATAGTGAAAAGAATTTCGCCAGAGCAAGAGGCCACGTTCCATACACGGGATATATCTGGCTATATGCCTCCGTATCGCCGCACCCCTTTAATGTGCACTATGCACTTCGAAATCTGCATATAAAGATAAGACATGAACATGGTTGGGCCTGCAAAACCTTCATGCGTGATTCTCGGCCAGAATTAACCGAGGGGCAAAAGCTTACCTATTTTTCTATCCAAAATCTTAATGAAACCAAGATACAAGAATTTTGGTTCAGGTTCATTTCCAGATTAATTTTGACTCGGTTTGCATAACCCTATGCATCACGAAAATGTTAGGACAGTCATCCCAACCGTAGCAAACCTGAGTTAGCGTTGACTAGGACCCAACCTTCCAAATTTTGACATAGATTGGTTTATCTATAAAAACCTTTTTACTTCTCCAGCATCTATGTTGCAATTGCTTATGTACTCCCCCTTACGGACAGTTCTTAAAACATGTTGTAGATGACCACTGAATCCCCAGCGACATTTGAGACCTCTATATAGTTGTGGGAGCGGAAATCAACAACTGTTTATTCACTGTGCAAAGCAATTGTGGTTTAAATTGTGCAATCTCTGGTGGGAAATTTCTTGTTTTCGTTGGTTCTCTCCACTATCTCACCCATGCATCTATCTATACATTCCTAATTTTTCTCAAATATAATCACAATGGTGACCTGCAAAGGAGGAAGCCCACGTATAAATAGCCAATGCAAAGGGTCCAGGTCACAGCAATGTGTTTCCGGTAACGGCACAAAACGAATGACTCACAAATATTAAGTGAAGTGGTGATTCTTGAGGCTCACACAAATACTGGTTTTTAGTAATAACAAGTCCTTGTTCAAAATTTGAAACGTAATCTTGGACAGAATAACATTAAACTCATTTCTTTTCTTTTTTACCGAGAGTAACATTTAAAGCTTATACAGTACTATTTTTTTTTGAATTTTTCCACGTATATTAAACCAGCAAAGAGTACACGATTATATCGATTACAAAAACAAAACTAAAAGAGACTAGCAAATCTATGAGATCTTCAAACTCTTTCTTCATCCATGACACAATCTTGTACTTTTCTGAAGGCAGCCGTAGAACAACGCCAACACCACCAAACCACAGACCTGTGAATACCACCGAAGTTTCTCCCTTTTTAATTTTAAACCGCAATGCCAAGGCTTTGTGCACGCACACAGCCATTAAATTAATCAAGCAACATCGGCAAGAGCACCACCACTGATATTCCAGGGACAAAAAACCGAACCACTTTGTCGACGTCGTTGGGAGCCGAGAGAACGAATCACCATTGCCGAAGACGTAGTAGCCGGAATAAATATTGCGAGGACAAACCTCCTCGCGGCAACCATGAGAAACAATCCAAGATTGATCTGGCGAAGCAAGATCTGAAGAACCATACCTAGACAGACTTAATCTTCCAAAGCCACTATTGACGTCGGGAAGGATATCTCGCCATCGAACGAAGCGTGGAAGATCACTTATTGCAGACGATACCATCTCCATTAACGAAGAAGATGACGACCAAAACCAAACTCTACCATTAAGGACCTTCGAAAAGCACCGTGCGCAGGTCCGAGGTCCCCACCCCTTCTAGTGCCAGAACGGCACCTAGAGGAGGCGAGTACCCGTCGAATCTTTGCCGGCGGCGACGATGAAGCTGCAGATATCACCGGCGATGGCGGCGGCTAGGGTTGAAACTCTAGGCCGCCGCCACGATCGCGTCCTCTCCTAACTTTCTCGTACGTACCGTTTCGCGACTTTGTGTCTTTTGGCGAAACGAGTAGCTAGTTAGACATCTGGCCAAGCTTATACAGTGCTATTAATATCGGAACAAAATAGTTCGTCGCAGCCTGATTAACCAAACTAGACCCGGACAGCTAGTTTCTCTAGCATGCCGGAGGTGAGGTGTATGAACCGCATGGTGGTGGGCGGCTAGTCTGGTGGCTTCGAGGCTCGTCCTCGCGGGGCTCCTGTGTTATCGATCGTCCGGGGTTGTGGAAGGGGTTTCGGGAGAAATCCTTGTCGGTTTCGACACCGACGCGGTGCCGCCTCCGGGGTGGCATCTTCCTTCCTGAAGGGCGTCGTGGCTACCTCTCATCCGCTTCCCTCGGTGCCGGGGGAAACCCTAGGACCAGTGTGCTGGTCCGGGCAGTGGCATGGCTTTCCTTCTTGAAGGTGCTGCTTGGTACCCGTCGATTCGGTGCTAGGAGCGTGGTGGTACTTCTTCGGAGAGGGCGCAGCGGTTGCGGGTCACCGTCGCTTAGTCGATCCGTCTATGTTTCCTTTTTGTTTCTTTTCTTTTCCTCTCTTCCCCTTGCTTTGGGTGTATGTTTGCTGCCGCCCCAGCATTTCGTGACTGTTGGTGTATCGGGTTGTTGCTATATTTATATAGCGGGGCTACGGCCTATTTCGTCAGTTTCTCTAGCATGTGGGCCTGCACCCTCGAATTTAAGAAGCCGTTGCTCAACTGTCAGTCTGAGCCACCAGGCCCGGCCCATCACCAGGTGCATCATGCCTGCAGACAGTGCTCGTCAGGCCATTACACAGCGATAACATCAGAGCGAGATTATCAAGACAAATCGGCATTACTCGCTCCACGAATTAAAGACATATTTCGCGTGACAAGGAACCGCGTACAGAGTTCGTATCTTTACTTGTTTAGTTATATCAATTTCTAGACAAATGTGTGTTAAGTAATTCGGAACGGGGGAGTACATGATTATGTATGATCATGACAATATCCATCCATGTTCTCTTCACATATTTAATGGTTGTCTATTGGGATGTATTTTGGTCCCCAAGTGGATTGGGATGGACGGGGATTTGGTTAAATTGTTGCTTTCACTCAATCTTTACAAGTTGCCACAATTATACATCTCTCACAATACATTAGCATGGGGTATAGTTTTTTATCTAGGAAAAATGTTGTGGTTCGTAGGTCATATTTAGGAATTATACCTTACAGAATCAGATTAGTAAACGGACTACTCGAGAATTCAAAACAAAACATAAAAGCACTTAAAAAATTCTGAAAAGAGGACAACCGACACATCTAATTTCCTAACTATGTAAAGTTTCGTGGTGAAATGACACAATATAGTGTTTTGTGAAAAAGAAACAAATCAATGCTCATTTTGTGATATGTTTGTTGTCATTAATGAGTACTGGTTTTACTATTTTGTACAAAACGTCACTCCACCATGAAACTTTGCACATACTTAGAAGGTTGTGATATGTTTGTTTCCCAAAAAATTTATTTTCAAAACGCTTTCTTATTTTTCTAAATTTCGAAAATTGGCAGAACCATATGAGCTCTGGAGTCAAAATGGCGCTTTCTTAAAAATCCACTATCATATCAACCGATGCATATAGTCTTTAGGTGTATGTTTTCAATGACCCTTTAAAATCGTTCACTAATAACCCATTAGATAACTTTTGGTCGACGTTGCACAAAGGTTATTACTTTACGTTCAGCTAGCACCAAAATAGCTAGTCCTACTAGAAGTGGAAGAAGTAAACAAAGTATTTCCACTAAAACTAGCTATGATCCCATCTACATAAGCCATTCATAATGCTTACTTGAATAGGTAAATACGATATTTATGTTGGTTTATTTGAAATAGAACTTTACAAACCGCTAAGTCATTCGAATCAAGCCATTCGCAATGACGTATTTCCTGGCCGGTGAGAACTTCAATTCGTTAAAAAAAACTAATCTACGAGACACGCCACTATGGATGGACTATTTTAAACAAGAGTGAATTCCATTTTTTACCCCCTAGTTTCATGTTTGTGACAATATTTACCCCATTTATCATATTTTCCATATTTTTACCCCATTTAACGAAACTTGTGCCAGAAATTACCCCATTTAAGTTTTTCCCCATTTTTACCCAATCTAGATGTTGTTGTTTTTTTGCGAACACACAAAACCTTGCGTGTCGACTTAGATAGAAAGAAAACAGAGCAGAGTCTAGGGTACATCGAGTAATCTAGATGTCATGCAGGCAGTGAGATGCTCTTTGAGGGACTAGGACAATGAGATGACAGGCCGCAACTGGGACTCAGCGGCGCTAGCGCCACCACCCGTAGACGCAAAGGTAGCCAATCCGCCGCATCTCTCCGAAATACATGCCACCAGGCACCAGTGTCTAGATCTCCTAGATTGCATATAGACAAGGAAGCAGCAATGTCTTGGGAGGCAAGGGCCTGCAGGTCCAAGTTCATGTCATAGGCTTCGGCACCTGGCCTCGCTGTGTCAATGTTTTCATGCAGGCAGCAGCAGCAAGGCGTGATGCATGGTGTCAACCCATCCATGGAGCGCTGGTTTTGGATGTTGGACTTTTGGAGCAACGATTGCATGAAGTGGGGAGCTTTGACGTGTGCATTTGATTGATCTGTCCGCTTGCCGCTCCAAGTCAAGCTCAAGCTCGCTGTGCACAGGGCCCTGGCGGACGCGTCACTCACCGTCCATTCAGTCCAGTGCGGTGCACATAAACGAGAAGAAAACCAGGGGTTAACTAAACCACCTATGTGGGTACCATATACAGTCAGCATAGAAACAAGGGGAAAATTTAAATGGGGTAATTTGCGGCATAAGTTTTGTTAAATTGGGTAAAAATCTGAATTTTTTGATAAATGGGGTAAATACTGTCACAAACGTGAAACTAGAGGGTAAAAAATGGAATTCACTCTTTAAACAATTTAGTCGTTTTTTACACCTCGCAGCCCCTATCTATCAGTTAAGACATCGTGAATGAATGATGCATTGGGAGGACCAGCTATGGTGGTTATTTTTTTTCCTAGGCAGCAATTTTTTTTAAAGGCCGTTGTGAACAAATTACACATTCTATTCCAGTAGGCAACACAAAATGCCACGAGCATGATGAACATTGGGTTGATGACCACAATTTCCACGTTTGCTTTGGACCAAGTAGCCTTTTTGGCTTTTCCTCTCGCCCCATCATCGATCGAAGCAAGCCAGACCTTTATGAATATGGGTCCCACGAGCCAGTCTCCTGGTGAGCAATAAAGCGTGACGACCGTTTAGCAGGCAGGGGCCCAGCTCCCAGAAAGCTCTCGCTGAGCTGCACATCACTAATGGAGTCTGGCTAGGATGCCAGAAAGTACGATGATGCTCCAGCATTTTTTTGGTGGCTATATATTTGCGTCGCAAGAAAGATGAAAAAGATGATCGTATCGAGGCTACAATGCCGTGGTCACTTGTCAGAGGGTGATATACGGGTACGTAGAAGGACGCAAATCTTCGGTTTAGTCTTTTTTTCACCTCTCTTATTTGCAACGACGGGCATTTTCCCATTGTATGTACGCTGTTTTGGTTTTCTAATTTGATGGGTCGCTTTTGGATCTATCTACTCGATTTGATTTTCAGCTTGATGTGTTACTTTTGTGATATCCCTCCTCTGATGTATTTTTGTTGGCAATGGTCTGTATGTTTTCTTTATGTTTGAAAGAGTCTTTGAAAACATAAGTTTTCACACAGCCAAACAAGTCATAAAGTGTTACCAAGAACTAATATATAGGATATAAGGTTTATATGTGGATAGTAGTTACACCCTTTACCTTGTAGTTGTGGGTGGCATGAACAAAGTTGCCTTATTAATCTTGCCATATTAGCACTATAATTAGTTGTGACATTCACACTTTTACGTGTATTTATTACTTTCCTAAAACAAAAAACTACATACACGTGTTCGTCCGATATGGAAGCTAATTGCACATATGACTCGGGACTCTATTTATTGTGAGAAACAGGTTCCAAAGTAACCCCAAGAAAGAAAACAAACAGTATGGCAGAAAAAACAAGAAAAGGGCCCAAGGATTCGTCGAACAATATGCCTTTTTGATCCTCACAAACTAGATCAAACCAAGTTTTCTCTTTCATATCTCCCATCAACAAAGTTCTATTAAGTATTTATTAGCTTTGCCTTTTTTACTTCTTTATAAGCAATATAGAAAGCTTGGGTTGGTGGAGCTAATTCTTAATTAAGCCTTCCAAAATATTTATTTCAATTTCATAACTACACATCCAATGGCCAGAAAATTTTATACATTCATCTCATATCTCCATTTGCAGATATTATTTATTTACTCTCAAATGTCACTTCAAACATTATTTGTTCTCTTTAGTAACAAAGTTGCACGTCATTGCGCTCTCAAATGTTTTCAATTTTTTGAAACATATTTTCAAATTTAACGTGAACTTTGATGCTAGATATATGTGACCTAAAAAATTGTGCTTGTGTTGTAATATGTACCGCCCTTTTTAAAAACATATTGTGCAATTTTTTCAGTATTAGAATAAGAAAACATGTACTAAGAGCTTGGTAATAGTCAAAGAACACATATGTGTTTGTACTATGTTATATTGCTATGTGTAGTTTTATCAAATCGTACTCGGCCCAAATCAATATCGAAAAGAAAAAAGTTAAAATTATAACAAGAGATGATGGTGAACGAAACAGCTGCATGCCACGAGCTGCACAGCAACGTGCCGGCGAGCTCGAACGATCTAAAAATAAAATAGTAACAGTGTGATGTGAGCTCCCCAGAATAGAAAGGCCAAGAAGTCCAAAGCCATGGATCTCGGCTCCTCCGTCTCCTAGCCAAGACCCAACCCAAGAACGGCTCCCCATTCCCCAACATTGCCGTAGCTTGCATTCTCACCGGAGGGATCGCGCGGCGGCTCTGAGGCAGCAATGGCAGCGGCGCCAGAGTCGGACACCGGGAGCGGGGACTCGGCCGTGTTCGCCTCGCCGGTGAAAGCGAGGGTGTCGGAGGCCGGCGCCTCCTCGGTGGCGACGATGTCGGAGTCCTCGGAGGCGAGGGTCGACGAGGGCAACATCCAGGAGGCCGAGTCGTCGCTCCGCGAGGGCCTCTCCCTCAACTACGATGTACTACGGAGCCGTTGCCTCTAGCTTCTGTTCGTTCTTTTCATTTCTGCCTGATCTGGGATTTGGCTTGTGGTATGTGTGGGAGGAATGGGATGGAAAGATCAGAAAATGTTGGGGTCCAATTGTGCGTATGTCATGCCATTTGCTCTATTTTTGGGGGAAATGTCGGGATCTTTGCGCGGAGATCGTAGTGCCTGCAATGACTGATGATTCTTCATGTGAGGGATAGCATTGTTTTCACAAGGTGGGCGGTAGAGACTTTTTTGCACCCGGGCACCAGTGAACCCTCTGATTTAAAAAAATAGAAAATCATATTTATGAGTTTCAAAAAAATTAAAAAAAAACACCGGGAGTAGGCAATAGTATATTCCATGAACGTGTAAAATATCAACTCCAAATACATTGTATTTTTAGCTATACAAAAATGACAAATCGTGGATCTAAAATATGCCTATTTTCAAGTCTCTAAGTTTAACTTATTTTGTCATTTTTGTATAGCCCATAATATAAGGTATTTCAAAATGAAATTTTACACGATTATGGTACACACCATTACCTACATACGTGATTTTTTTCAGAATTTTTTGAAACTCATAAATATGATTTTTTATTTTTTTTAATTAGAGGGTTCACCGGTGCCCGGGAGCAAATAACACTTACCGCAAGGTGGGGCCCTATTTTTTATTCGGTCAACTGAGCAAAAATCCTGCACCGAATGATAATTTTCTGCTCGGAATAAATCCTTTGGGGGGAGATGTAGGATACTGGGATCGTGGAAATGATTCCCCATGTTGGAGGATTCGTATTGATGAATTTAATTTGAGATAAAACTGAAATTCAAAAGGGAATGCAGAACTCTAGGGAAGTGAATTAACTCAAGAATAAATGTTGCATATGATCTTGCTTTTAGTTGTTGTAGCCGTATGATCATGGATTGGTCAGTGTGTGATCTTTTATCGAATGAATTTGGGAGCTAGCCAATCATTCTGACACTAGTAAGAGATTTATGCACTCTGTTTTGGTGTTGTTAGGGTGGAATAGTACACGTTTGGTCAAAGTCATAACCGATTTCCATGATTAGCGCAATACGAAGCGGATGCGAAAACATGTTATATTTGATCTTGTTTAGTATTCGTTGTGGTAAAAATATTTCATTTCCCTTACTTCTCTATATGACACGACAAATGATAACACACCGTTTTGTTTGATGTTTACGCCACATAGTCTAATGTTCCACAACTTCATTTTCTGGTGTGTTTGAAAACATAAAAACTCGTGTGAGTTTATACTTAATTATCCAAAAATTATTTGTATAACAATGGGGCGTAATTTATGCCAAGATTTCAGAGCCCCTAATTAAATTTAAACAAGTATATGCTATTTTTTTGAATTTTGATTACGGAATAGTGAATACAAATATGCTAAAATGTTATTTGTTCTTGACTAGGTGAATCCTCCTAAAAATGATTAATAGATGGGTAGCAAAAGGAATATTTGTAATTTAATGCTGCTAACTGTGTATTTTATGTATTTGCTTATGAAATTAGGAAGCGAGAGCTCTCCTTGGGAGGCTGGAATATCAGAGAGGAAATGTGGAAGCTGCTCTTCGAGTATTCGATGGAATAGACCTTCAAGCTGCTATTCAGCGTTTCCAACCATCGCTTTCAGAAAAACCATCTTTGAAACGGAATAACAAACTACGGTCAGATTCATCGAATTCAGGATCACAGCATGCTGCTAGCCTTGTTCTTGAAGCCATTTACTTAAAGGCAATGTCTCTTCAGAAGTTGGGTAAAGCAACAGGTACGGATTGCAAACTTCCACTCTGACCATTTTGTTACGCTTGTTGTGACACTATGACTCTATTTACTTGCAGAGGCTGCTAAACAGTGTAAAAGTGTCCTTGATGCTGTCGAAAGTATCTTCCAACGTGGCATACCTGATGTGATGGTTGAACAAAAGCTACAGGAAACTGTCAGTAAATCTGTTGAGCTTCTCCCAGAACTTTGGAAGCAAGCTGGGGCTTATCAAGAAGCACTTGGTTCTTACCGGCGTGCTCTTCTTAGTCAATGGAATCTTGACGACGAATGCTGCACAAGGATTGAGAAGAGATTTTCTGTTTTTCTGTTGTATGGTGGTGTTGAGGCAAGCCCACCAAGCTTGGCTTCACAAACTGAAGGTTCATTTGTTCCTAAGAATAATTTTGAAGAGGGAATCCTTCTGCTCATGATACTATTGAAGAAGTGGTACCTTGGAAAGACTCACTGGGATCCCTCAGTGATGGAGGATCTAACCTTTGCATTGTCACTCTGTGGCCAGACACCTGTTCTTGCCAAGCATCTCGAAGAGGTTTTACCTGGAATATACCCTCGAACTGAGAGATGGTATAGTCTAGCCCTTTGTTATTCTGCAGCTTCTGATAATGAAGCTGCATTAAATTTGCTAAAGAAGTCTTTAAATAAAAATGAGAGCCCCAATGACATAAATGCCCTGCTTTTAGCTGCTAAGATATGCAGTTCAGACTTTTATCTTGCTTCTGATGGAGTGGAGTATGCAAAGAGAGCAATAGCTGAGGATGAATCATCAGATGGGCATTTAAAAAGTGCTGCACTCCATTTCTTGGGGACTTGTCTGGCTAACAAGTCTAAAATTGCTTCTTCGGATCATCAAAGATCTATCTTGCAGGCTGAGGCCTTGAAATCACTTAGTGATGCATTTTCTCTTGATCGCCACAACCCAGATATAATATTTGACATGGGGGCTGAGTATGCTGAGCAACGAAACATGCATGCTGCCCTGAAATGTGCAAAGCAGTTCATTGATACAACTGGTGGATCTGTTTCTAAAGGCTGGAGATTGCTATCTTTGGTTCTTTCTGCGCAGCAGAGGTTTTCAGAAGCCGAAGTGGTTATTGATGCTGCACTGGATGAAACTGCAAAATGGGAACAAGGGCCATTACTTAGAATAAGGGCTAAACTGAAAGCAACCCAGTCATTGCCGATGGAAGCAGTTGAAGCATATCGTACCCTTCTTGCTCTTGTTCAGGCACAAAGCAAGACTTATGGATCTGTAAAGAATGTCACAGAGGTTTGTTTTCTCAATTAAAAAAATGTCTTGTTAAGTTTCATTCAGGTTACATCTAATTCAGTATAAAAACAGTATTCATGTGGAGCTTGCTTGAAAATGTTTATTTGCTAGTACAACAGGGTTGTGAGATTACTCTAGATGAAACCCTTATCTTTCCTAGTAAGTTTGGAGTGGGATTTGATCCTGACACTGAACAAACTTGTTCCATAGCAATATCCTTTGAACTGCTTTCTTGTTTGTATTAGCTGCTGTGACAAACTACCACTATGCTTGCATCAATGCACCCTGTTCTTTTATTGCCTCATTCATTGTGAAAATTATTTCAGGAAGGGGACAATAAAGTGAGTGAGTTTAGAGTTTGGCAAGGTCTTGGCAACCTGTATGCTAGTCTTTCATACTGGAGAGATGCTGAAATATGTTTGCAAAAGGCTAAAACTCTGAAAACATATTCTGCCACGACACTTCATGCAGAAGGTGAGGAAACTTTGGTGATTGGTAAAGTATGAATTCATCCTTGCGAATAAGAGTATGAAACTTGTCATGTCATTTGTGCCTTGAGTGTTTATTGTCATGCATAATATTAGTGATCGTTAAGCAAATAAAAAGCAAGTAGGGTAAAGGGTTGAATTTTGGTTCACTTTGTTTTCCTTCCATATTTGTCGAGGCTACACATTTGTTAAACTTAAAAGTTTGGGAATCTCCCTAGATTTCTTCTGTCAAATATCCTGTTACCATCATGATTTTTTCCATCCTTTCCAGGTCACATGCATCAGATTCGTGCGCAAACGCAGCATGCGCTAGCTGCATACTTGAATGCACTGTCAACAGAGGTAGATCATGTACCATCCAAGGTATCGATTGGTGCTCTCCTGTCTAAACAAGGGCCCAAATATCTCCCCGTGGCGAGGAGCTTCCTCTCAGATGCCCTAAGGCTCGAGCCTACAAACCGGATGGCTTGGTTCTACCTAGGACAGGTCCACAAGCACGACGGGAGGCTAACTGACGCTGCTGATTGCTTCCAAGCGGCCTCAATGCTCGAGGAATCGGACCCAGTAGAGACTCTTTGACCCCTCTGATGGGTCATCTGTAACACCTCGAGGTTTCCTTTTCTAGTAGGCAAATTTTGCTCTTCAGTCTTCTCCTTTTTCGGTACATAGCTGGGCAGAAATCAGAGACCAGCTACATGTATTTTGTATTCCTAGGAGCCACTGTGTTTTGTCACGTTGTTGGCGACAAATGCTGTATAATTGGTTGCTAAATGGTTTAGAAGTTGCTTCCCTGAATTATGTTACATCAGTGTCGGTAGAAAATAAATGTATCAGTTTGACCAGCTGTAAATAGCAATTCCCCTCAAAGATTCACATATCCATGCACTGTTGAACAGTGAATAGATTATGAAAATTCTTATAGATGCCTAGAATGAAAAGGGTGCTGCTTGTCCTGCATATCAATTGAAATATGCTCCTGCGCTGGGACGCTTCGCCAGGTGCGGTGATGGTTTCAGCATAGCAGTAATCCCTTTTATCGCCTCTTCCTGCCTAGAAGTTCTCATGTTCTATTCTTCTCACAGCATCAAGATGGACTGACTAGATCAAACGGTGAAAAGAACCAGATCGACAGAATCAAGCATTGCCATGGCAGCAAGACCATGCAAACAAAACATATCAGAATATAAGGCATGAAGCACTCAAGTAGGATAGAATGCTGCTTCACTTCAATTCGGGACGAACACACACAGCATTGCAAATGTGCGAAGATAAGGTTCAGAGTGTAAACGGCTGATACTGAAACAGTAAGTTCATGACATAGCAGAATCAGAACAGCTTGAACTCATTGGCAGGAATGTTCAACTTCCAAAGCATGTGGAGGTTGACCTTGACCTCACGAAGCATCTCGGCCAGCTTGGGCAGCGGTCGGCTTGCCGTCAGAGCTTCTGTGGCCACCAGCTCCAGCTGGGTGCCGAGGTCCACAGCGAGGTGCCTGAACTCAGGGCTGCCGATCTGGATACGACGCAGCGCGTGTCCTGACTGGAACAGGTCGACCAGGAGGGCGTGGAGGGCGGCGGGGTAGCTGCTGACGCTGAAGTGACGAGGCGGACTGGTTCCGGCGACCACCATGGCCGCCAGACCAACGAGCTCAGGAGCCGGCTGCACAGGCCGCTCCCCTTTGCCTGTGGCAGCGTGGAGCATGCGCTCGGCGAGGAGCAGCGCTTCTGAGGGCTCGGTGCGGTCGGGGACGGGGGCGAGCGTCGCGAGGGCCTCCTGCTTGCCGACGCGGGGACGAGCAGAGAGCGGCGCGTGGTGGTCCTCCTCCTTGACGCCCGTGTGCTTGCCGACGCGGGGGAGAGCCGAGAGCGGTGTGTGGTGGTCCTCCTCCTCCTCCTTGAGGCCCTTGTGCTTGCCGACGCGGGGGAGAGCCGAGAGCGGCGCGTGGTGGTCCTCCTCCTCCTCCTTGAGGCCCTTGTGCCTGCCGTGGCGGGGAAGAGTCGAAGGCGGCGCGTGGTGGTCCTCCTCCTCCTCCTTGAGGCCCTTGTGCTTGCCGTCACGGGGACGAGCCGAGAGTGGCGCGGCGCGTTCCTCCTCCTCCTCCTCGATGCACATGTGCTTGCCGACGCGGGGACGAGCCGAGAGCGGCGCGTGGAGGTCCTTGTGCTTGCCGTCGCGGGGGAGAGTCGAGAGGGGCGGCGCGGCGTGGTCCTCGTCCTTGATTGCCTTGTCCTTGCCGATGGCCTTGTCGGTGGAGAGGGGCGCGGGCATGGTCTCCACGATGCTGTTCAGCTCACGGACGGCGGCGGAGACTTGGATGGCGATGGCGTGCTCGTCCATGCCGCGGATGACGCGGTCCAGCACGGACGATGCTGTGCCGATGCGGCGGTGGAGCTCCACGGCGCCGTCGAGATGGTTGAGGCCCGAAACAACCCAACCCATACGCTGGATCTGGGCACGAAGCAGGCGCCGGATGGTCCGCGCCTGGTTGATGCCATGAACAGCAACCAGGCGGAGCTCGTAGTCCCTGGAGGCCCCGTGCATCGCGATCGCTTCCTCCACGTCGCGCGCTGAACGCACAGCCCGCACGCGCGATGGCATGCCCTCCTTCGCCGCCATGGGAGCGAGGTCTGCCTCTGCGCGGGGGTGGGGACTGGGGAAGACAGGGAGGGAATTGGGTGCGGCGATCGATTTGGGCGTAGGGAATTGGGCAGATGGAGGGGATTAGTTACGGAGTACTTGGTTGGCGTTCTCTGCACGCAAGCCGAGCACGCATTTGGGGTTCTAGTTCGGGGGTTCTCCGCGACAGCTGGCCGGCGCTTTACCATTTGTTCTCAACCTTTCTTGATCATTTCCTACACTTTCTCACCGATAAGTTATTTGATTATTTTTCACTGAAAGTTGAAATCTGAAGAAGGAGCGCCATCGCTGCTCGTCCTCCACCTCGAACCACCGGTCCCACATCTCAGAGTTGATCGCGTTGACCGGCAGGGGCACGAAGGAGCGGCGCCCCTGGCCGAAGCGGGAAATCGAGGGCACCGGGGTCCGCCGCCGTTTGAGGTGCCAGCCCTCCGGGAACATGAGAGTGTAGGAATTGAGCAGGAGTAAGAAAAGTAAGTGGGAAGTTTTGTAATTTTGGGAAATGGACAATTGTGCAGGGACATACATGCTGCTTTAACTTCTGAATCTTTAAATCTCCTTGATATAAATTATCCTTCCGTGGCTTGACACTGCTGTTGGAAAATAGATAAATCAAGTAGAGACAAACATAGTTAAGTAAAGTCAGAACTCATGCAACCATCAACATAGAAATCTCCAAGGTGATTGCTCATGCCACTAACATAACCAGTTGATGTCGACGCTAATTGGGAAAGGCAAAAACTTCTGCATCTATATATGCTTGATCGATTAAACAAGTAAAATAATGCAAGTCCACATTCTCTTCAATTTCGGTCACTCCTAGGACCTCTGATGTAGTATACTCTTGTCATTGAAACAAGTCAGTACCTAGGCATGAGCACTCACCTATAAGAGCACCAAGAAATAAATGATTCGATTTCAAACATCAGAACAACAATAACTTGAGAACAATTTCTAGAAGAGTCAAAAAGCGGTCCCAAGAATTCATCTATTTAGATTGAGGATGCTCGACCTGAGACTAAGACTGAAAACTCACTTTTGCCCTTCGGTTAAACAACACTAACGACACATTTACTACATCCATGATCCAAAAGGGCATCAACTTCTAAAGACCAGTGCTATCCAACCAGCAGATCATGTGAGAATAAATTAAATCTAACTTGCAGCCGAAAGTTTAGCAGCCTAACAGCACGACACATGTTACATGATGTAATTGCCTTGTGATCTTTGGAACCTGAACATAAATCGACGTAGGTAATTAAGTTGCAAATTTAGTCAAATGCCTGAGAAATATGAACTATTTCATAATAGTAAAATAAGGCAATGGAGGTCACATAAGTAATTGAATAACACATCGTGTGAACTTAGGCCTGTTCAGATGCCAATATACCAATGCCACTGTGAATTCGGCTACCCTAGTCGAATGCCCGTGCGTTGCCACGGTAATTAGTTATTTTCATCCTTACAACGGTTTTAAATAAAGGAAAGTGTCATTATTCATCACATTTATCAATAATTTTACAGGGACAATTTAGACTAAATGAGTTTTTTCTTTTACGTGATATGATTATTTTTGTATATGTCATCTTTTTCTGGGTCAATACTACAAACCATTGTCAATGCCGCCCTTGTCTATGCTTTGGTGCTGGACATTGCCTTTGTTCACTCAAAAAAGAATTAGCATGTAGCTATCACGATATATGAAAAGGAGTTATAATTGGAAGCTTAAACAATATATTTGTATTGGAATTATGAGAGCATCTCCAGTCGGGGCGCCCAAACGGCCGCCCAAAGGCCTTTGGGGCGTGTCGGACATGCTTGCGTCCCCACTCGCGCCGACCAAATTCGTTTTCGGTCCGGCGCGGCCCAGTTTTCTGTCCGGCACGCCCAGCTGATACGTCTCAAACGTATCTATAATTTCGGATGTTCCATGTTGATATTATACCAATTGCTACATGTTTTATATACAATTCATAACATTTTTATGCATTTTCCGGGACTAACCTATTAACAAGATGCCACAGTGCCAGTTCCTGTTTTCTGCTTTTTTTGTACATCAGAAAAGTTGTTCTGGAAATATTCTCGGAATCGGACGAAACAAAAACCCAGATGCCTATTTTCCCGACACGTACACGGAGTCCAGAGGAGACATGGAGGGGAGCCACGAGGCGGCCACACCATGTGGCGGCACGGCCCCACTTCCCGGCGCGCCATGACATGGTGTGGGCCCCTCGAGCGCCCACAGCCGGCGCCCTTTCGCCTATTTATTACCCCCGAGGGGAAAACCCTAAATACCCTAGCCTCCATCCACGAAAAGTTCCATAGCCGCCGTCGTCGTCAACCCTATCTCGGGAGGGTTCTGAAGCTCTTCCCGGCACCCGGCCGGAGAGGGAATCATCACCGGAGGGTTCTACATCACCATGCCCGCCTCCGGAGTGATGTGTGAGTAGTTCACCCTTGGACTATGGGTCCATAGCAGTAGCTAGATGGTTGTCTCTCCACTTTATGCCATCATGTTTAGATCTTGTGAGCTTCCTATCATGATCAAGATCATCTTATTGTAATGCTACATGTTGTGTTTGCTGGGATCCGATGGATATTGAATACTATGTCAAGTTGATTATCAATCTATCTTATATGTTATTTATGATCTTGCATGCTTTCCGTTACTAGTAGATGCATTGGCCAAGTAGATGCTTGTAACTCCAAGAGTGAGTATTTATGCTAGATAGTGGGTTCAGTCTCCGTTTAATCTGGGAGAGTGACAACAACTTCTAAGGTTGTGGATGTGCTGTTGCCACTAGGGATAACAAAACAATGTTTTGTCTAAGGATAATTGTGTTGTTTACATTATGCACTTTACTTAATGCAATAATCTGTTACTTGCAACTTAATACCAACGGGGAACTCGGATGACAACATGGAGGTGGATTATTAGTCATATATGCAGTTGGATAATGGTCTATGTATTTTGTCGTCATGCCCAAATGAATATCATAGTAATCATCATGTCATATATATGCATTGTCATGCACTTAATATCTTATCAATTGCCCAGCTGTAATTTGTTTACCCAACATGTTGGTTATTTTTATGGAGAGACACCTCTAGTGAACTGTTGACCCCGGTCCATTCTTTTACACTGATAATACAACCAACTGCAATCATTGTTCCTTTTCATTCTCTGCAATCAAACAGTGTTTTTCAATCCATACGTTTAATCCTTTATTTTCAGCAATCCGGTGAGATTGACAACCTCACTGTTTTGTTGGGACAAAGTAGTTTGATTGTGTTGTGTGCAGGTTCCACGTCAACAACGTCGGAGATGCGCGACGACTGGCGCTGGAACCCGGAGGGCCCGGGCAATGCCGGCCGCCTGAGGAGGCTTTCCAGGCGGCCTACGAGGAGGAGATGAACCGGTGAGAAGGCCCAGGCCCGGCGCCCCGCGACAAGAGCGCCATCGGGCACGAGGCATTCTGGAGCGTGCACGACCGCACGCTCCAGTTCATCATGGACCACATCGCCAGTGGCGCCCCCTGCTGGACTGGATGGCGGCGTCGCACGCTCCACCACCACCGCCAGCCAACGTGTGGGCGCCTCGCGCGTCGCCTTCCTCGTCACGCTCCACGCCCTCGCGCTCCACACCGTCATCTTCGCGGGCGTCGTCTTCGAGGGCGTCTTCGTCGCGCTCCGCCTCCTCCCTCCCTCGCGCCCTACTCATGCCGAAGCCGGAGCCGATGAAGGTGGAGGTGGAGCCTGGGACGGCGCAGGTGGCGCACACGCTCTACGCCGAACTCCTGTTGTCGCAGGAGGCCCAGGACGATGTGCCGCCCATGGACGGGCCGGCTGCCTGCGCCTGGTCGGCGTACATGCACGCCCATGAAACTGGCGTGCCGTTCGTCGACCTCACCGGCGACGCCCCCGGCCCTAGCCGCGTCAAGAAGGAGGACGACGGCGATGCAGGAACCAGCGGCGTGAAGAAGGAGGAGGACCCCTACTAGGCCTACAACCGCCGCCACCAGTAGATTTAGGTTTAGGTTTAGTAAATTTCATTCAAATATGTAAAATTTCCTTAAATTTGAATGAAATCCGCCGAAGTTTGCATTTAAATTATTTAGTTTGGGCGGCGCGAGTGGGGAGAGATGATACGTCTGAAACGTATCTATAATTTCTGATGTTCCATGTTGATATTATGCCAATTGCTACATGTTTTATATATACTTCATAGAATTTTTATGCATTTTCTGAGACTAACCTATTAACAAGATGCCATAGTGTGAGTTCCTGTTTTCCGCTGTTTTTGTATTTCAGAAAAGTTGTTCTGGAAAAATTCTCGGAATTGGACGAAACAAAAACGAAAGTCCCTATTTTTCCATCACGAAGACCGTGTCCAGAGGGAGAGCCAGGAGGGCCGTGGGACGCCCACGACAGGGCACGGCGCGACCCTCCTTGCTGTCGCGCCGTGGGATGGCGTGGGGCCCACAAGTGCCTCCAGCCACCGCCATTTCGCCTATATATTCACTTCATCGGGAAAACCCTAGAGCCCCGAGCCTCCATCCACGAAAAGTTCCAGAGACGCCGCCGTCGTCAACCCTAGCTCGGGAGGGTTTAGAAGCTCTTCCCGGCACCTTGCCGGAGAGAGGAATCATCACCGGAGGGCTCTACATCATCATGCCCGCCTCCGGAGTGATACGTGAGTAGTTAATCCTTGGACTACGGGTCCATGGCAGTAGCTAGTTGGTAGTCTCTCCACTTTGTGCTATCATGTTTAGATCTTGTGAGCTGCATACATGATCAAGATCATATTATTGTAATGCTACATGGTGTGTTTGCTGGGATCCGATGAATATTGAATACTTTGTCAAGTTGGTTATTAATCTATGTTATATGTTATTTATGATCTTGCATGCTCTCTGTTGTTAGTAGATGCTTTGGCCAAGTAGATGTTTGTGACTCCAAGAGGGAGTATTTATGCTAGATAGTGAGTTCAGCCTCCATTAAATCCGGGGGAGTGACAGCAACCTCTAAGGTTGTGGATGTGTTGTTGCCACTAGGGATAACCATGCTTTGTCCAAGGATAATTGTGTTGTTTACATTATGCACTTGACTTAATGCAATGATTTGTTGCTTACAACTTAATACTAACGGGGAACTCAGATGAGTCCCTGCAGGTGGATTATTAGTCATATATGTTGTTGGAACAACGGTCTATGTATTTTGTCGTAATGCCAACATTAATATCATACTAGTCATCATGTCATGTATATGCATTGCGATGCACTCAATATTTTGTCAATTGCCCAACTGTAATTTTTTTACCCAGCATGTTAGTTATCTTTTATGGAGAGACACCACTAGTGAACTATGGACCCCGGTCCATTCTTTTACATCTGATAAACACAACCTACTGCAATCATTGTTCTCTTTCATTCTCTGCAATTAAACAACATCTGACACACCACACATTTAATCCTTTGTTTTCAGCAAGCCGGTGAGGTTGACACCCTCACTGTTACGTTGGGGCAAAACAGTTTGATTGTTTTGTGTGCAGGTTCTACGTTGATGATCGAGTAAACGGCGCCACCCAACAACCTACAAAAGGTCTTTTTTCTCCTCCTATATTGAAAACCTTGGTTTCGTACTGAGGGAAAACTTGCTGCTACACTCTTCAGGCCTTCCTCTTGGGGTTCCCAACGGACGTGTGCTTTACGCGTAGTTTTCTGGCGCTGTTGCGGGGGAGTGGAAGTCTTCTGATAGGGGAGTCTCACACTTCCAATCTCTTTATTTTGTTATTGTCTTGATTAGTTTATTTTTATCTTGTCTTATTTGCTTTATTCAAAAAACACAAAAAAATAGTTATTTATTTCGAGTTGTTATTTTGTTGTCCTGTTTTAATCTTGCTAAAATGAGTACTCCTGAAAACACTAAGTTGTGTGATTTCTCTAGCACAAACAACAATGATTTTATCTGTACACATATTGCTCTACCTGCTTCTAAAGCAGACTTCTATGAAATTAAGCCTGCACTTTTAAATTTTGTCATGAAAGAGCAATTCTCTGGTGTTAGTACTGATGATGTTGCTGCTCACCTTAATAATTTGTTGAACTTTGTGAGATACAAAAATATAAGGAGGTAGATGGTGATATTATTAAATTGAAACTTTTTCCTTTCTCTTTGAGAGGAAGAGCTAAAGATTGGTTGATATCTTTGCCTAGATATAGTATTGATTCATGGACTAAATGCGAAGATGCTTTCATTAGTAACTATGATGGATCCCACCCCCCACGCTCCCTCCTAGCGCCGCCGCCGTCACCGTCGCCCTCCCACCCACCTCCCTCCACTCCTCCTCCAACCATGGCTTCTAAGGGATCGACGCAAGCATGGAGGCGCTCTTGCACTGGGATTTCTCGCCGGGATTGGCCCTGGCGGAGCAGGTGCGTAGAAGGTTTGGATCCACGGTACACTTCTCCCCCTCTCGTGATGCAAAGGAATTCTTCCTTGTGGTTTCCTTCACTTCGGCCTCTTTCTCTCTCTCGGAAGAATCTGTTGGTTTGGCGTTGCAATGCTGTTTGGGAGGCGATCACCTGGGTTTCAGGGTTTTCAAATTGAGTGATCGCCGATTTCGTTTCTCTCTAGCCTCTAGCAAGGTTGATCACTCATCTATGGACTCAAAGATTGGATCTGGCCAGATTTTGTGTGTCATTTCTCATTGTTCCGAGGGATTTCTCCATCCTCCATTGGTCTGGTTAATGATACTCAGTGGTTTTCATCTGGCAAAATGTTGATGTTGCACAAAGAAGTCTGACTCTCATGCGGCCAAATCTGAATTTTTTACGTTCCAGTGCTTTACGTGATCTTTCATCCTCCTCGGCTACTGAATTGGCAAAAAAATTTACGTTCCAGTGCTTTACGTGATCCTAACACAGCAAATGCTGGCTATGCAAGGAATCATTTGGACTTTGAGAGGATTCAATTTGGTTCTTTCTCGCCGCGGTGAATCCCCCGCCGCCGTGCAGCCCTCAACGGATGCCATTTATTTTGGCAGTTTTTCCAATCCGGTTTCTTTGGACTCGGCTAAGTCATTGACTAGGTCCTTCCCTGGCCCGCAGTTTATTCGAAATTTTTCAAAATTACTGCCAAAGGAAACACTTGAACATATCCACGATCTTCGGGTGGCTAATTATGCCGAAGATGAAATCTCGGAGTTTCTCAAACTGCCAGCTCTCCCGCCCAAGGATCTTTTGTTTGAAATTTTGGGCCGTTGTTCGCGTTGTAGTCTCAAAGACCACTTGCGGCCCAATTGTCCGGGGATTTGCCAGGGCTGTCGACGGGCCGGTGAGAAATGCGCGGGCTGCCTGGGCCCTAGGGAGGCCAAGCAACCATGCTGTTGGGCTTGCAATGATCTGGGCCATCGGAGGAATTCTTGCCCAAGACGACAGTGGAGGCCCAAAAAGAAATCTTCGCTGGATACGGTCCGACAAGTCTGGGTGGTTAAACAGAATATTGATCCACATAAGGAAAATGGCGATTTACCCCTGATTTCACGAGATAGTCTGCTGGCCGTTTCATCTTCGTCTCTACCTGTTCCCCAAGCTACAGTAAAAGCCGCAGAGGCAATTTCGGAGGCGGAAGATTGAGCAATGGCAAACTTCCCGGTCAACCCGCTGGCGTTCATCTCCGACGGCATGACGATCGAGCACAGGCCTGCTGATACGAAGGTCCGGTCGCAGCTTGTGGTGCCTCCGACGCCGCCACTTCGCCATGACAGAGTGGTAATCGCTGAAACTAATCGCTATATTCTGATTCAGTTGCGTGAGGATATGAGGACTGGTATTAGAGGCTTTTTGGCTAAATCTGGGTGCCCTGCTAGCGATTGGGATGATCATCCTTTTGGTCTAGGGGTGTTTGTTCTTGCGGATACCCTAGCTGCAGATACTTTCATTGGACTGACTTTTGATGCCGAGGAAATTACCAGTGTCACCTTTGTGCGCCATGATCACGTCAAGAACATGAGGTTAACCACTTTTGGCAGGGAAACCTGAATTCTTTTCCTAGGATTCCCACTGGATTATCAGACCACCTTTTATGTTAATCGTGTTGTGGAGGATTTTGGCCTGCTCTCTGTGTGGCACATGCCAAGAGGAAACAAACACTCACTGCTAGCCAAGGTGTGGATAGTGCACCCGAAGTTTGTTCCTCGCAGTTTTGTTGTTACATAGCTTGGGGGAGCTAGACATAGTTGGACAGTGCCTGTTTTTATGCTGAGAAGTGCAGACTGGAATGCACATGTTCATGATGTTCCCCCACCTCCTGAAGACCCAGAACCAAATGATGGCAACCCTCATCCCCTATATGGAGCTGATGTCACTGCTGAATAGATTTACTAGGCACAGGTAGCAGCCTGGCTGCAACAGAACCAAGCTCCTCAGGGTAACTACAACAATCAGGGTAATCAGGGACACCAGCATGTTGTTGCTCCTGTGGTGGTTGTGCAAGCAAACATTTTGCAAGATCCTATTGTTGAAGAGGAACCAGTGCAAGAGCTGATGATCATTGACCCTGTTCTGGTGAATTTCCAGGCCATTTTAGCTGATTAAGGGGTTCCTGTTTCTGCTGGCATTCCACCACCTGCCTCCAACACTATAGACAGTCCTATGCAGGCATGGACTGATTCAATCAGTAGCCCTGATTCTGCTATTGAGGATATGCAGGTGAATTTGATGTGGACTGATGAACCTGCTACTAGTGCTGCAAACTCCTTGGTGCTCTCGACCTACGCCCAGAAAAAGCTATTCAACAATTCCTTCTCAGCCCAGCAGATCGACAGCCAGCACTTTGCAAAGGCCTTGTTCTTGGGCCTTGTGCCTTTTGAGGAGAGCTCACTAGCCCAAGTTTATCTACTGGAGGCTTGCTTCAAGCAAGCAGCAACACCTGGCCCATCTTATTTTATTGGCAGCAAGGCCCATGTGCAGCCCTTTTTTTTATCTCTGTACTAGCTGGCAAAAGGACCTCCAGGGCGATGGACTTCTTTGTGCAGCCACCCAAGAAATGTGCCAGGATATAGGAGATTTAGGAAGAAAATGTGAATAATGCTGGCCCTGGTCTTGAGCTAGCTCTGCTCGAGGCTGACACTGTAGTTAGCCAGGATGATTTTACTGCAGCCCCATTTGTGACTCCTCAAGTGAGGAGAAGCCCCAGAGCCAATAAGTATGATGGTTTCAAGGTGAATGCAGTTAAGGATGTCAGAGCCAAAAAGACAAAGGTGAAACCTATCAAGGTGCCAAGAATTGTTGATGTTGTTCAAGTGGATGATGGACAAGTTCAAGCTGCTTCTGGGACTGAAGACATCCCTCCCCCAACACCTGTTGCACTGCTACAACACATTGGTGTACAGTTATGTGGAGTTCCACCTGCTGATGTTTCTCCACAAAGGCTCCTGGCTAGCTTCCAGGACAATGAGGACTCTGCCTAGGCTTTTTACATCATTTGTGTAATGAATTATCTAAGGAAGTGGTTTGTTTTGTGCTAGAACATTAGGGGAATTAATGCCAAGTCTAAGCAACTAGCTTTAATGAATGAAATTAAGTTAAGTGGTTGTTCTGTGGTCTGTCTGCAAGAGACCAAGAAATCTCATTTTGATTTGGCTTTTATTAAATCTTGCTGCCTAAGTTCTTTTAATGAGTTTGTGTATGTTCCCTCAAATGGTGCTTCTGGTGGTTTAATTATCATCTGGTAGAGTTCTATGTTTTCTGGGATGGTGATGCACTGTGATCCTTCTGCTTTGTCAGTTTATTTCACATCAAAACATGATGTTGTTTCCTAGACTCTGGTTAATATTTATGGCCATGCGATGGTGATAGGAGAGAGGAGTTTGTCAACTGGCTTTATAATTTATCGATTCCAGATGAGGAGGATTGGCTCATTGTTGGTGACTTCAATTTTATTCGTTCACCAACAAACAGAAATAAACCTGGAGGAGGTACAGATGATATGCTTCTGTTCAACGATATAATTCGTGCCCAACACCTCACTGAAGTTCCTATTAAAGGCAGAAGCTTTACATGGAGTAATATGCAAACTGATCCATTGCTTGAACAACTTGACTGATTCTTCACCTCTCTGCACTGGACTGTTTCCTACCCAAACACAGTTGTAAATGCACAAGGAAAACCCACATCTGATCACACCCCTTGTGTAGTGTCGATACAAACTTCTATCCCTGGCAGTAAATTGTTTAGATTTGAGAACTATTGGACTGCACATTCTGGGTATCTTGAAACAGTTCAGAACAGCTGGGCAAAATCCACACATAAGAGGAACAGTGCGGAAAATTTAAATGCTAAGTTGAAACGTTTGCGATATGATCTGAAATTCTGGAGTAGGAATATATCCAAGCTGAAAATCTGCATTGAAAACTGCAACAGAGCTTTACTGGAACTAGATAACATTGACGACAGGACAGGTCTGACTGTACCTGAGGCTAATTTCACAAAAATAATTAAAGAACACCTCCTCAAGATGTTGGATTTCCAATGCCAATATTGGAAGAAAAGATGTACAATTAAATGGACCAAGTTTGGTGATGAGAACACTAAATTCTTTAACTCAATGGCCACTGACAGATATAGAAGGAATGCTATTGCTCAACTCACCTTACCTGATGGCAGCTCTATCCACTCTCATGCTGACAAAGAAAAGGTGATTTTTGATGCATTTAAGGAAAGATTGGGTACAAATCATGCACCTATCATGGGTTTGATCTAGCTAAGTTAATTACTCCTGTGGAAGGACTGGATTGCTTGACTACTCCTTTCACAACTGAAGAAATTGATGCCGTGGTCAGAGAAATGCCAGGAGATAAAGATCCAGGGCCTTGATGGTTTTAATGGCCATTTTCTCAAAGCTTGTTGGCCTATCATTAAAGATGGCATCTATAAATTATGCAATGATTTCCATGAGGGGAATTTGAATTTAGAAAGCATAAACACTGGCTATATTACTCTGATTCCTAAGGTGGGATCCCCTGAATCGGTGAATGATTATAGACCTATCACTTTGTTGAATTGCTGCCTGAAATTTATCACTAAGGTGCTAGCAAACAGACTGCAGAAGATAATTCTGAAGATTGTCCACAAAAATCAATATGGATTTCTCAAAGGAAGAACTACACAAGACTGTATTGCCTGGGCCTTTGAGTTTATCCATCAGTGTGAAGCCTCCAGGAAAGAAATAATCCTGCTAAAATTGGATTTTGCTAAAGCTTTTGATACCATTGACCATGCTTCCATGATTAAAATTATGAAACAGATGGGGTTTGATGATAAATGGATCAAATGGATTGAAATGATTTTTGGCTCCGGTATGTCTTCAGTACTGCTAAATGGTGTCCCAGGTAGACAATTTCACTGTAAAAGAGGAGTCAGACAGGGGGATCCCCTCTCCCCCCTCATCTTTGTGTTAGCAGCCGACCTTCTGCAAGCTGCAATCAACAGAGCCTTCAGAGCAGATCTTATTAAAGCACCTTTCTCTCTAGATTTTGGAATGGATTTTCCTGTTGTCCAATATGCTGATGATACAATTATCATCATGCCTGCCAACATAGAGCAATGTTCAGCAATGAAGCATATTCTAGATACATATGCACAGTCCGCAGGCCTACACATCAACTACCAAAAATTGATCATGATTCCAATTAACCTGTCTGAGCAGAGAGCAACTAAAATTGCTTCACGCTTTGGTTGTTATATTGGAAAGATGCCTTTCAGTTATCTTGGACTGCCTCTTGGTACCACAAGACCAACACTATAGGACTTAATGCCCTTAGTGGACAGAATTGAGAGAAGCATGACAGCAAATTTCATGATGATGTCTTACAGTGGCCATGTTTCAGTGATTAACTCACTTCTCACCTCTATTGCCACTTTCTCGATGTGCTCTCTAAAGATCCACCCTAAAATACTTGAGCATGTTGATAAAATCAGAAGGCACTGTCTCTTGAACAAGAAAAAAGAAGATGGTGATCATTGCAACCCTCTTATTGCTTGGGATAAGGTGTGTAGACCTAAGGCCAATGGTGGAGTGGGGGTTCTAAACCTGAAGGTACATAATGAAGCATTGCTGTTGAAGTATCTGGATAAATTTTACAACCATGCTGATACACCCTGGGTGGAGCTTATTTGGCGTTCTTACTACATTAATAAAATCCCCCATGCTGCTGAAACTTGTGGTTCCTTCTAGTGGCGAGATGTTTGCAAGCTAACTCCAATTTTCAGAGGGATCACTACCTGCAACATTGTTTCTGGTGACTCTGTTCTGCTTTGGAAGGACATGTGGACTAGTAGCCCGGCATCTGAACTATTTCCTAGAGCTTTTCCATTTTGCCTTGATGAAGATGTTTCTGCAAGGGACTTCCTCACAGCTAACTCTTTGGCTCTGAACTTTTCACTACCTCTGTCACCACAAGCACTTCAGGAAATCAGGCTGATGCAAGGTGCTACTAGACATATCATTCTACATAATACTTCCCATGATCAATGGGTTTATAATTGGGGGACTGCTAAATATGCTGCGAATCAATACTACAAATTCTGCTTTCGAGAGATTGTTCCTCATGAGGCTTTCAGATGCATCCCCAGAATAAAGTTCTTCTGCTGGTTATTACTGTCCGACAGACTGAATACTAGAAATTTGCTCAGAAGGAGACACTTTAATGTTGGAAATTCTTATGACTGCTCGATGTGTAATGCACAGGTGGAAGAAACAGTGGAGCATCTCTTTTTTCACTGTGCTTTTAGCACATCCTGCTGGGATAGCCTTGACTTCCCAATCTCAACCAGCTCCTTGGATGATAGACTTGGACTTATAGCTCATTCTAAGAATCACTGGACCAAACTCATGTTCATGGATGTTTTTGCAACAGGAGCCTGGAATATTTGGAAAGAACGTAATAACTTATATTTCAATGGTGTGACACCTGATATCAACTCTTGGAGAGCTCGTTTTAAGGAGGACTTCTCTATGCTGGTTCATAGGACCAAAGAGAATAAACATAGCTTCATCAAAACTATAGTTAGCAACATCTGATATGTAATTGCTTTTCTTACGAACACCTGTATAAATATGTAACTTTCCCCTTGTTGGGGCTTTAATATCGAGGCAGTAGGAGCCTTTCCTACTGTCATAAACCTTTCAAAAACAATTAGTAAATACTATCCTCCTGCTAAGATTATATCTTTGAGAACTAGCATTATGAATTTCAAGCAATATGATAATGAGCATGTTGCACAAGCATGGGAAAGGATGAAAACAATGGTTAAGAATTGTCCCACCTATGGACTGACTGCTTGGATGATCATCCAAACCTTTTATGCAGGACTGAATTTTTCTTCAAGAAATTTATTGGATTCGGCCTCTGGAGGTACCTTTATGTCCATCACTTTGGGTGCTGCAACAAAACTTCTTGATGATATGATGATAAATTATTCTGAGTGGCACACTGAAAGGGCTCCACAAGGTAAGAAGGTAAATTCTGTTGAGGAAACCTCTTCCTTGAGTGATAAGATTGATACTATTATGTCTATGCTTGCAAATGGCCAATCTCATGTTGATCCAAATAATGTTCCTTTAACTTCTTTGGTTGCTCAAGAAGAGCGTGTTGATGTGAATTTCATTAAAAATAATAACTTCAACAATAATGCTTATAGGAATAATTTTGGTAATAGCAATTACAAGCCCTATCCTTCTAATAGTGGCCATGGTTATGTTAATTCTTATGGTAGATCTGGACTGCCTAGTGAGGAAAGGATGCTAGAAATTGAAAAGGCTACTAAGAACTTTATGCAATCACAATATGAGCAAAACCAATTGTTTACTAAAACTCTGAATGAACAATCTGCTATGTTGAAAAATATAGGATATCAACTTGATAATTTAAATAGGGAAATCTCTGGTTTGCAAATAAAGATTTCAAATGCTGAAACTTGCATTTCATCTATGTCTGAATAACAAGCTTCTTTAATTAATAGAATGGCAGCTGATGGCCCTTAACGTAGTTACCTGCGTTAAAAGAAAATGGGTTAGGTTGAGACTTCAAGTGCAGAGTGTATAGTGTAGGAAAGTCAGTTTTCCCCACGAGGGGTGACTCGAGGGTTTAATATCGAACTCTCGGGGAATCAGTAGTGAAAGATGTATCTTCTTATCCTTCTCTTGAAAACCTACAAAACAAAGTAAGTGTTTTGTGTCCTCAACCTCACCTAGTGGTTGTCTGACACAAGGTGTGAGAATGATAATAAAATAAAATGAATGCAAAACAGTAAATAAATATGCAATGATGGTAAATAAATATGCAATGATGGTGGAAACAATAATGGATGATATTTTTGGGTTTTGTATGATAAATGCAAGATGTAAAAGTGAAAGGACACGGGTGTCGCCTAGAGGGGGTGAATAGTCGATTAAAATTCTTTATTGTTTAGGCTTGAATAAATGCGGAATAAAACTAGCGTTTAATTTATCAAGCACGAAACCTAAACAAGCCAGGTTTACCTATGTGCACCAACAACTTATGCTAAACAATATAAGCAAATATGTGATAGCAAGATATATTAATTCAAGCTCGATGGCTATCACAAAGTAAATAGCATAAGTAAGAAGCTCGTGTATAGAAATACCGAGGCACTTGGAGATGATGATTTATCCCGAAGTTCACTTCCCAATGGAAGCTACGTCTCTGTTGGAGCGGTGCGGAGTCACAAAGTGATCCCCGAATAGCCGTCAAATGGCACACCGTAATCTCCTTCATGCCTCCGCCAATGCGGAGTGCCACGAACCACTATGGGACACTTGAGGGTGGTCACCGAACCCGTACAAGGATGAGGCACACTCCACAACTTAATTGGAGGCTCTCACCGGAATCCCACGGCTCTCAAAGCCACAAGACTCACAAGGTTGGGGCGCGTCTCCACAACTTAATTGGAGGCTCCCAACTATCCCGCGAGCCACCAAAATTCTGAGATCAACAAGGACCGTCTAGGGCACTCCAAGTACCCAAGAGGACAATCTCTAGGGCACCCCAAGTACCCAAGAGTAACAGGCTTCTCAACTTCGATTTCCACGTATCACCGTGGAGAACTCAAACCGATGCAACTCATGCAATGGGCAAGAACACAAGAAGTGCTCAAAATCCTTCACTCTCAAATCCCACCAAAGCAACTAATACTATTGGAGGGAGAAGAGAGGAAGAACAAAGAGGAACACCAAATCCCTCCAAGATCTAGATCCAAGAAGCTTCTGCTCACTTAGAGGAGAGATTGATTGGTGGAATAGTGGATCTAGATCCCCTCTCTCCTTTCCCTCTAATTAGAAGCAAGAATCATGGAGGAATAGAGAGATAGCAAAGCTCAAGAAGGTCAACAATGGGGGAAAACACGAGCTGCAAGAGTTGAGGAACCTTTGGGGAAGAAGACCCCATTTATAGGTCCCAAAAATCCGACCGTTTGGTACAGATTCGTGCCGTTCGGAATGAATCCGGATTTGGCTCGAAAAAATCCGGATTTCTACCAAGCAAATCTGGACAAGGTTCAGAGAGCAAAAAGTTAAGTTTGGAATCAGTTCGGAATGAGTTCGGAATCACCCGGAATGATTGAAACACACATATGAAAAACATGATATCTCTTACATACGAACTCCGTTTTCGATGTTCTTGGACTCGTTGGAATCACCGCAACGAGCATTACAAGATCATGTAGAGAAACATGATAGTCCAACATGGGAATATAAAACCAAATGTAGAAAGGTAAAACCTCTCTAAAAAGAATGAACCGGTAAACCTCCAATATCAAAAACCCAACAAGTTTATCATACTAAAACCGTTTTAGATGATCTAGAGCTTGGTATAGAGATGAACACAAGCTCTAAATTCGCACATGCATAAAAGCCAAATAAGAACCAAGAAAGATGATATGCCAAGTATGCAAAGGTTTGAGCTCTCTCTAATTGATACGCTAAAACTCAATCGAGAGCCCCTCTTGATAGTACGGTATCTATCCTATAACCCGGTCTCCCAACTAGAACCACGAGACTGGTAAAATAGAAACCCTATCATCCCTTTGCCTTGCACATTCCACTTGAGCTAGATGATGACGATCTTGATCTCTTCAAGTGGACCACCTTTCTTGATTGCGCTTTGCTTGGTGAAGACTCACATAATGCTCCCCCATACACCAAGATGGGAGTGCCTCTCTTAGAACATCTTCACATGCGGATTATCCGATTCCCAGAAGGGTTGCAAGCTTCAAGCATATGATATCTTCTAGATGCCCATCTTGAACTTGCACTTCTTCTCAAGCTTGATGACGATCACCACTTGACGTCATCCTTCATGGGCTATATGAAATCTTCATTTGATGCAAGCCCATAGAAAGATACCAAGAGATACGTGATCCCACTTGGTACATCTTCTAGCTTTGTGTGTTGATCAATCTTGATCAACCTTGTATCTTTTCTTCTCTTTTCAATAGATGATGTCTTGAAGATAACCATGAATGTCACATAATCCTTTTCTTCAAGACATATTTGCAATATGCTCAACTTACACATGACCAATCATTGGATAACTCCTCGAATAACAACTTGGTCATCACATACTCTTCTTCTTGATCATCTCAAGTATATATCCATAACCTCGATGATCTTGATGCCCAATACTTCATTGTATCAATATATTCATGGCATCAACAATCTTGAATCCAACATATGAAGTTCAAGCATGGTCCATGGACAAACACTACAAGTACAACTCAAAGCAATCATTAGTCTATAGGGATTGTCATTAATTACCAAAACCACACATGGGGCGCCATGCCCTTTCAATCTCCCCCATTTTGGTAATTGATGACAATCTCTTTTACAAGGGTTTATATAATAAAGTGGTGGATAATGGAACACTAGAATTGACATATGAGATTGCAACATAAAGGTTTCATGACAAGTTACTAATTATATGGGCATCGTGTCCTAACATAGAGATCTTTTATTTATTAATCTCTCTTATACCCCACCAAGATGCGAACTAAATCATAACACCTTAGTAATTCAGATAAATCAGAGTATAGTTTTAAGTATCATGACATGAAGTTAAAATAAGAACATGCTAGATCTAGTCATGGAGAAGTGGGAATGGTCACCCACCTCTCCGGTAGCATGGTATTTTATTTATCCCTAGTGAGGTAACAAAGTAAGGTAAAACACCCAAGTGGATCGCGATATTACAGTGGTAAACTTACCGCACTAGCCACCCCCCGTTACACCAACTAATACACACGTTCCCCCTCACACGCTCTCATAAACATGCTTGATCATAACAAGTAAATAAGAACGGGGTACATAATATGCATCTACTTTCATAACTGAAACAAAACTATTGCAATCTCAAATATATATTAACTCATAAAAATATCCACCACAAAGGTATTACATAGATGACCGTAATCATGTTTGGCAGCTCATACGGTGCTAATTAGTGAATCTCAAGAGAGAGTAGAGATACATAAGTTACTTCCACCAACCCATAGTCCAGAGGTGGACTACTCCCTCCTCATCATGGACATGGTGGAGAAGTCGTTGGAGAAGATCGAGACCATGCCTGCAGCGGCCCACCGGAGTTTTCCCCTCCAATCTACAACTCCAGGTCTTTGTTTTGTGGTTTCTGTGTTTCGGCGGCGCTCCTTTCCGAAGGGCATCGGGGGCTATTTTTATAGTCGGTTTTAGGTCAAGACGGAGGCGGTGAAAAAAAAGATCGACTGCAGCAGAGCCTCGAGGCTCTAGATGGTGGGCCCCACGCGGCAAAGAATTTGGCCGCGTGGGCCCCCCTCTTTTGGGCCTCGGACCTCCGCTTGTTTGCTTCCTTTGCTCCCACACTTTCTTCCTTCCAAAAACTGATGCTCGTAAATTTCCAGGTCATTTGGACTCCGTTTAGGTCCCTGAAACATCAAAATATAGAAAATAGGGTTTTCTTCCTGTGCAGGGTTAATTCCAGAAAAATAGGGAAACAATGAATTATTCCCAAAATCAATATAAAACAATGATATAACCCTTTTATGACGCAAATATGATTGAAATATAAGTAATATAATGCAAAGTTCATGTATGCATTTTACATGCATCAGCAGCTAAACCTGAAAGTATTAATAGCAATACTTTTGCTACAGCCAATGCTATTTGATGCACCTAAAATGCATCTACTTTTCCAAGCACTTTTCTTCATAATTTGCTCCGAAATCTTGCCATATTTGAATAAAACTGCTGAATCTGACGTTGTTTTTAGCAAAATCTTTTTGCTGGCTATTTTTGCAGGAAATTAAATCGGAGAAAAATACCACGTCATTTTTTATGGAAAAGGAGGACAACGTGCAAAGGATGGACACGAGGAAGCGTCGGAGGGCCAAAAGAGTGGGCCCCACGCGGCCAGATTCTTGGGCCGCATGGTCCCACCCAACTTGAGTTTGGTATTTATCTGCAAAGTGTATCAACTGCTATTATGTTGAACCTGCGAACCCTAAAAGTGACATATAGGGAAAACAAGGGAGAGATGTTTTAGTTTGAGGATTTTGTGTGTTCATGAAGTGTTAATGCGTTGTTCCGGGCTATTCGAAAGGGTATACCTTAATTACCTGTAGTTCCAAGTTGGCCCCGGTGAAATGGGCAGGTAGGACAATAGATGTTATGCAAATTCTCTTGGTTAGTACGCACAACTATTTATGGAACACATACCTACATATATCGGAGTTAGAGATAAGTCCCATTCCTAGTTATATCTTATTATATGATCAATCTTATTCATGCAACACCCCCCTATCACCTTATGCCTACGTTTTAAATCTCTGAGTTACACTTTCACTTTTCCGGTGAAAACTGGGAAACCCTCGTTACTACTGCTGTTTTATTTTGCTTACTTGAATCAACTACTGCCATCACTATCACTGCTGCAAGTTTATTGATATACAGGTGTGGTTGAGAGTGACGCCTCAATTTCCAAAGTCTTATTGGTATTCTTGTGTTCCCATCGAGTCGAACTATAAATTTGGGTAATACTTCCCAACGAAGATTTCAGCGATCCCCTATACTTGTGGGCATCAAGACATTTTCTGCCGCTGTTGCCGGGGAACCTAGCTTTATTGGTAAGACAACTTGTTATCATTTATTTGCTGCCTTTGCTTGTTCCTAACCATGGGAAGGAAAAGAACACTCTGAAGGAAGTGAGGCCTTCAACTACTCGTAGAGGTACGGATTTGCTAAGTAGGCCAAACTTTTCACCTAATGCTGCTTCTGCTGTTGTTTCCTAAGAAAAAAGGAAAAGTTTTAAGTAGTTCACCATTGTCTAAGATGTCTACTAGTATTCAAAATGATTTAATATGTAGTAGCATAGACAAAGAAGTAGCACCTGAAACACCTGAAACATCTGAGATAACTGAAACACCTGAAAATCCTGAATGTTCTATTATTGAAAATTTTGAGTCTGAATTAGAAGATGATGAATATTGTGATGATGAACATGAAACTTCTTCTGAGGAAGAAGATGCATTTACTATGGCTTTTATGGATTCGAATTTTGATAAATTGGATAAACTTGATAGCTATAAAAATTCTCCTCTTGATGATTATTTCCCTGTTACTGAGAAAATGAATGCTCCAGCTATTAAAATTAAAGACAAAGATTATGAGTTTAGTGTTGATCCTGAAATAATTGAAAAAGCTGAGAAGTATAAGTTTTATAGGAGAGACAATGAGTTTCCTTTTGAACACATTGCTGTTTTGCATGATTTATCTGTGCTATTTGGTAAAGATGAAATCCACCAACGCTATTATTTCTTAAAGTTGTTTCCTTTTACTTTGGGAGGAAATGCTAAAACTTGGTATAATCGTTTAGAACCTGGATGTATTACTAGCAAGAGGAATGCTTGCAGGTATTCTATAATAAATATTTCCCTGCTGATAAGATTCATGGTTTAACTATTGAGATTAGCAACTTTTCACAGAAAGAGAAGGAGGATTTACCCCAAGCTTGGGGGAGGTACAGTAAGATGGTTAGGAAATGTCCTACCCATGGCTTCAAGAGTAATGAAATACTTGATATATTTTACAATGGACTAACTGAAAATACTAGAGGCTATCTTGATAGTATTGCAGGTAGTTTTTCAGGGAAAGGACCGTTGATGAAGCAACTGAGTTATTGGAGACTATCTCTAGAAATTATGAATATTGGAATATTGAAATATAGATGACAGAGAGATATTTCCAGAGAAGAAAGGAGGCATTCTTAAATTAAACGATGAAGCAATGAAAGAAGCTCCAAGGATATTAAAGAGAAGGGAATTAAAACCTCTCATCTTAAGGAATTATCTGAAATGGGTGTTAAACTTCCTATTGATCAACCATTTTTCCAATCCAAGTCAATGCCATTAGCTCTATGGAAGGTAATGAAAAGGTAACACCTCCTATTGATGTATCATATGTCAATGATTTTGCTTATTATAACAATCCTAAGGAGCATGATATTAGAATGAATATGATGGAAAACTCTCATAAAATTAAATTCCTTCGTGAAAATATAAATGCTAGTGTGGGAGAAGTTAGAAGAATTGTTAAACACTGTGAAATGATGAATAATCAAGTTGAACAAATGGTTTCTCTTCAAAATCAATTGTATGAAAATCTTATTGAGAAGAAACAGGTTTGTGGAGTTAATACTAGAGGTTGTGCAAGTACTCAGTACCCTGACTATCCTGAAAACCGTCCTAAGAGGAAAGAGCAAGAGGCTCTCAAAAGAAATCTTCTGCAGGAAAATCTCCCAATGAAAACAAAGACATTGATGATTCTCAAGAACAAGATAATGATATTTCTATTTCTGATGCTGAGACTGAAGATGATAATGTTGAAGAAGAGGAATCATCTCCACCTGAAGAAGAACAACATGAAGCTGAAAATATTGAAGAACCTGAACCTCCTGAAAAGAAGACCCTCAACCATCTAGTGAGAAGAATAAAAAGAAGAAGCATCCAAATCGACAAAAAGGTAAAGAGAGGGATCCATGGGTACAAAGACCCATACCATATCCCCAAGAGGTAATGAAATCTTTGGATGATGCTAGGTTTGAGAAATTTCTTGAGTTGATTAAAAATTTATGTTTGCAAATTCCTCTTGTTGATGCTATTAAAATTCCTCCATACTCAAAATATATGAAAGATATTGTCACTAATAATAGGAAGATACCTAATGATGCAATTACTGCTATGCTTGCTGATTATTCATTTGAAGGGAAATTGCCTGAAAAGCGCCGAGATCCTGGTATTCCAACTATTCCTTGTCATATTAAAGAAACTTATGTGAAATATGCATTATGTGACCTAGGAGCTGGTGTTAGTGTTATGCCTTTTTCTTTATACTAGGAAAAATGCCCGTGCGTTGCAACGGGTTGATTTTTAAAAAATATTTTTTAGACCGTGTAGACAAAGAGTGAACTGCGACACTTTTAACTGGGGTCCACTTAACCTCTAAACCAAAAGAGCTTTTTAGTGAACAAAAGAGAACTACATATATCAATCTCACCTTGGTTTATCAGACTTGGAGAAGTGCTTGTTTGCAACTTGTTCTCCTCGTGTTTGTGCGAGAGTTTAGAGGAGAAGGCGTGGCCGCCAAAGTCGACTCTCGGACCGATGACGGTGGGACCACTACAAAACTATTCGCGATAGGTAACGTTTGGATACCATCGCCCCGAAGGGCAAAAATGTCGTTGGCTTGCAATCGCGACGATTCATGCGACGTAATGAATTCGTCGGCGATCGATAGTCACAGACGCGGTTATGACGTTTCTGTTGCACCCGAGGACGTCGAGGTTACGCACGACGGTCGTAGGACGTCGCGAGCGGTGGCCCAGGCCCATTAAAGGGGCAACGTTTTCTTTCGTCGCGCACTACTGCCACGTGGCGAACAAAGCTTTCCCGGTGGAGTCATCTCGGGGCGACGTTTATTTTCGACTCAGTGATTCCGTTACGCCCACACGTATGACATCATCCATTCCGTTTTGTACGTCATATCACTGCGACGTTTTATTACGTCCTTGTGTCACGTTACCATCCGTCGACACGTGGGCAACACATGCGCAACCACGTCGCGCTCTTGAGCGACGAAAATTTACGTCGCGGGCTGAGTGATGACATCATTACCCTCGTGTCGTTTTTTTTCGTCGGGATGGGAAGAAAATAGAATGGAGGCACGTGGAACGACCACACAGCACCACGGCGGCGACGAATATGATGACACGTGAATCAAATACATAAATTTAATTTCAATACCATAGTCTACAGCGAGTCATTAATACAACCACATGCCAAATGCTCACAGTTGTCAGCAACAAGGGCATAGCCTCACAGGCCAAAGGATCACAATGTTCAGCAACAAGCACATAGCCTCCCAGATTCTAACAGAAAAGTTGTTGAGTCAACTTCTTAATTAGGGCATTGGTCTGCTCTTGTGACTTTTTTATGTATTGTTGTTGATTGCTAAATGCTTCAATTTCTTTTTCTAACTTGAGGGTTGCAGTTTTTTCCATCTTCTGCAACTCATCATATAAACTCCAGAGATTCGTAGCAACTGCTATCTCGGAATCAAGTTGAGTTTGAAGCTGAGACTTTGAAAGCGGGGAATGCAGACTGATCTTGTGCGGCAGAGTAGGCAGTCCAATCTCCACCGTGGCATCCTCTGAATCAAGTGGGTCCATCTTTCTTTTCTTACTTGCCTAACAAGATGTAAAGAACGTATTTGTAAATTACAGATGACAAGCATGTACAGAACATATTTGTAAATTACAGATGACAAGCATGTATAGAACCTATCTGTAAATTACAGAGAGCGAAACTGATAGATGAAACTAGAAGATGAAAAAGCATATATGTTGATAAGCATGTACATAACATAGATGAAACTAACAGATGATGAAGCATGTGTTGAAAATCATGTACAGAACATAGATGAAGCTAGCAGATGATAAAGCATGTATGTTGACTAGCATGTACAGAACATATATGAAGCTACCAGATGATAGAGCATGTATGTTGACAAGAATGTAAAGAACATAGATGAAACTAGAAGATGACAAAGCATATATGTTGATAAGCATGTACAGAACGTAGATGAAACTAACAGATGATGAAGCATGTGTTGAAAATCATGTACAGAACATAGATGAAGCTAGCAGATGATAAAGCATGTATGTTGACTAGCATGTACAAAACATATATGAAGCTACCAGATGATAAAGCATGTATGTTGACAAGAATGTAAAGAACATAGATGAAACTAGAAGATGACAAAGCATATATGTTGATAAGCATGTACAGAACGTAGATGAAACTAACAGATGATGAAGCATGTGTTGAAAATCATGTACAGAACATAGATGCAGCTAGCAGATGATAAAGCATGTATGTTGACAAGCATGTACAGAACATATATGAAGCTACCAGATGATAGAGCATGTATGTTGACAAGATATCATTAGAGGATGATGAGCTACCAGAATAGTGGATAAAGACGTCAACCCCAGTTGTTGCAGCCGTGCATTGTTCCTCATGATAGTTTTGCTCCGCTCTTCTTCTATGGGAAGTAATTTTGGTTCTAACATGAACAAAGAACTCAAAGTAAGTTACTGATCATGTAATTCCGATCCAAAGCATGATAGGATCACAGGCAAACCATTTAGACATGTAATTGCATCAAACATAGGCAGGATAATAAAGTAGCGTCAATCATAGAATTAAAAAGTGAATCAATTTATACAGACGAAGAATCAATCAAACAATTAAACAAGCCTACAATTGTGACAGACTAATTTCATCAAACATTAGCAGCATAATAAAGAAGCATCAAGCATACAATTAAACGAGCAAACAATTTAGGAAGCATCAAGCATACAACTAAACAGGCAAACCATTTAGGAAGCATCAAGCATACAACTGAACAGAAAAAAAATTGAGAGAATATTTGCCTTCGGCTTTTGAGACTTCATTCTTAGGGCCTTTCCGGCCAGGAAACTTTGCTGGTGCCATCGAAGGTGTAACTTTTGACAGCGCCGATAGGGAAGCCCTTGTTTGTCTTAGTGACATCGAGGTGGCAGACCTTGATGGCGAGGTTGGAGATGAGGTGGCAGACCTTGACGGCGAGGTTGGAGACGAGGTGGCAGACCTTGACGGCGAGGTTGGAGACGAGGTGGCAGACCTGGACGGCGAGGTTGGAGACGAGGTGGCAGACCTGGACGGCGAGGTTGGAGACGAGGTGGCAGACCTTGATGGCGAGGTTGGAGACGAGGTGGTGGAACTGGGGTCCTCCGCGGCGAGGTGGCAGATCTAGCAGTCGATCTCGACGGCGTGGTTGCAGATCTGGGGCTCGAAATAGACAGCGAGGAGTCAAACACCTTGCAAGCGAGCTGCAGGGCGGGGTTGGAAAAAGGGACGGTGAGCTATAGGGCGGGGTTGGAGAAAGGGATGGCAAGCTGCACGGCGAGGAGAAGCTAGGGTTTGGGAGGGGAGGAGGAGGAGAAGGGGGTAAATAATTTGGATCTGGCTTCTATGGTTGAGGGCCGAGGGGATAAGGAGAAGCTTTCCAAAATGCCCTCGGCGCGAAAACTTGAATGCCCAGGCCTGGCGCGAAAATTTCGAGCCAACGCGAAAATTTCACGGGCTGTGCGGGAATCTTTCGTGGCCGTCGGATGCATGATGTGGGCGGCTTAAACAAATTGAACTTTCTTTGAAAATTCTTAATATTTAGCTTTCTATGTCATATACTTACGATTCTAGTTGATAAAACAAGGTCAACATAAATTCAAAAGAAAAATTCATGTATCTATTGTGATTCTCAAACTATGTCGTATGAACTCAAGGGTGAAGAGAAAGGGTTTTGGATCTGCAACATGGAAAATCAAAACAAACCTCACCAAAGTTTCATTTTGGAGTGACTAAGATGGATCCAGGCTTAGCTTTTCATTTTCATGTTTTAAACTTGTTTAAATGTTGGACAAGCGCTTAGGTTTGACCGATATTTGAAACGAGCATACAAAATTCAAACAAAATCAAAAAAAAGAAGAAAAAACGCGCACACATAGTCTTCTTATGTCATATACTTACCATTCTAGTTGATAAAACAAGGTCTACCTAAATTCAAAAGAAAAATTCATGTATCTATTGTGATTCTCAAACTGTGCCATATGAACTCAAGGGTGAAGAGAAAGGGGGTTTTGGATCTACAACATGGAAAATTCAAAACAAACCCCACCAAAGTGTCATTTTGGAGTGACTAAGATAGATCTAGGCTTATTTTTTCATTTTCATATTTTAAACTTGTTTAAATGTTGGACAAGAGCTTAGGTTTGACCGATATTTGAAACGAGCATACAAAATTCAAATAAAATAAAAATAAAAACCCGCGCACACATAGTCTTCTTATGTCATATACTTACCATTCTAGTTGATAAACAAGGTCTACATAAATTCAAAAGAAAAATCAAAAGAAAAATTCATGTATCTATTGTGATTCTCAAACTATATGCCGTATGAACTCAAGGGTGAAGAGAAAGGGTTTTGGACTTGAAACAAAAAAGTGAGAAACAAATGACCGGGCAATAGGCAGCAAGCTTAGACATCACAATAAAAGTTAGAAACATCAATTTTTTTACTACGGTGACGCACAGCGCACAGAGCGCGCCCAGAGCACGCCCAGAAGGTGTTCGACCAAATTACATCCCACCAAAATACAACTCAGAGTATGATAAACCACTCTCTTCTTTGACCTCTATACTAACGATTCAAGATGTTAAACATCATCTATAAACATTCATACGAGAAATTCATGTATCTAAGGCGATATCCCTGACTATGTCCTATGAATTCAAGGGTGAAGGGAAGAGGTTTTGGATTTCCAACATGAAAAAGTTTAAAAACCTCAGCAATGTTTCATTCTGGAGTTACTAAGAAGGATCCATGCTTAGTTTTTCATTTCCATGTTCATGCCCAGAGCACGCCCATAAAGTGTTCGACCAAAATACATCCGACCAAAATACAACTCATAGTAATATTATCCAGTCTCTTCTTTGTCCCACATCTCGATGTCGCTAGAGTCGTCAAAGTTGGACATGACCTCGTCAACCCACTGCTCGATATCTTCGTTGGCCCCCTTGACGTCTTCGCTGACCTTCTCAAATTTCAGCTTGATGTACTCCTCCTTGACGATCACCTTGATAACGAAGAGATCACCAAAGCTAATATGCACTTGATCCCAGAATATATCCCAGTTCCCCGCGAACGGGTTGTGCATAATGAGCTTCTCACACGGGTTACAGCCAATCAGATCGTAGAATGAGCCTCTCGCGGATCGCCCAGAGTCTGCAGATTCCTTCTAGAGGAACGATCGGACGGCTGCAGTTCAACACTAGGGTTAGTTCGACGGTCATTGTTCAAATGGGGTTTGGAGGCACTCAACGGGGTTTGGAGGCACTCAACGGGGTTTTGAAAAGTTTGATAAAGTGTCCAAGCTTCATTTTGAAGTGACTAAGAAGGATCGAGTCTTCGTTTTTCAAATTTCATGTTTCAAACTTGTTTAAATGTCGGTCAACGTTAAGTTGACCAAAATTTGAAATGAGCTTCAAATATTCACAAAAATTCAAAAAAATGGAAAATCCTGCGCACATAGTCGTCTTATGTCATATACTAACGATTCAAGCTGATAAACAATGTCTATACACATTCAGATGAAAAATGCATGTATCTAAGTGATATCCCCGAACTATGTCGTATGAACTCGAAGTTCAAATGAGCTTCAAATATTCAAAAAAATAAAAAAAGTAAAATCCTGCGCACAGAGTCGTCTTATGTCATATACTAATGATTCAAGTTGATAAACATCATCTATAAACTTTTCATATGAGAAATGCATGTATCTAAGGCGATATCTCAGACTATGTCCTATGATTTCTAGGGTGAAGAGAAGGGGTTTTGCATTTCCAACATAAAACGTTCAAACACCTCACAAAGTTTCATTTTGGAGTGACTAAGAAGGATCCATGCTTAGTTTTTCATTTTCATGTTTTAAACTTGTTTAATGTAGGTTTTACCGAAATTTGATCGAATTTTGAAACGAGCCTCAAATATTCAAAAAAAATCAAAAAAAGGAAAATCCTGCGCACATAGTCGTCTTATGTCATATACTAATGATTCAAGTTGATAAACAAGGTCTACGTACATTCTGACGAGAAATGCAGTATCAATTGTGTTTCTCAAACTATGTCGTATGAACTCAAGAGTAAAGAGAAGTGTTTTTTGACTTGCAACATAAAAGTTTGAAACAAATGACCCGAGGCAAGCTTATCCATCATAATATAATTACGGTGACGCACAGAGCGCGGCCACAGCGCGCCCAGAGTGCGCCAGTTCATGCCCAGAGCATGCCCATAAGGTGTTCGACCAAAATACATCCGTCCAAAATCCGACCAAAATCAAATACAAATCATAGTAATATTAGTCAGTCTCTTCTTTGACGTCCTTCTCTTCTTTGACGTCGTCAAATCCGGACAGCATCTCGTCAACCCACTGCTCGATCTCTTCGCTGGGGATGCTGATCTCTTCACTGGGGTCGCTGTAGTCATCAAATTCGTACATCATCTGGTCGTCGCACTGCTCGATGTCTTCGTCGGGCTCCTCGACGTCTTCGCTGACCTTCTCAAATGTCAGCTCGATGTACTCCTCCTTGACGATCACCTTGATAACGTAGAGATCACCAAAGCACATATGCAGTTGCTCCCAGAATAGATCCCAGCTATCCGTGAACTCGATGTAATCTTCGATCACTCGATATGATCCAAAGATCTCGACATCGTCTCTCGCCAAAAGACGAGATTTTCCGTGAACTTGACGTAATATGCGATCACGCGATGGAATAACATTGTAACCATCTACTACCGAAATCTTGAGATGCTATCAAAATAACATGAGCATCGTATCAGAAAATGACAGAATAGTTCAAATGACAGAATACTTTAAAATGACAGAATAGTTCAGAAAATGACAGAATAGTTCAGAAAATGACAGAATAGTTCAAATGACAGAATAGTTAAGAAAATGTAAATGAATACGAAACGTTTGAATCATACCATAGAAGCGACATCTATAGAATCATCCTCAATCCTGTGCACGTAGAACTGAGGGATCTCTTCCAAATCCATCGTGGCATCTTTGAATAAAGCGTAAGATATCTTATTCATTTCTGAATAGGTGACATCTCTCGGTTCGTGAAATATGCTCTTTAGGAGGGCTGGCTTGTAGTATCCGGCAATCTGTACAAACTCTGATCAAAGAGAGGAAGACATTCAGAAAACTTGTAAACTTCTCAATGTGTAAGAAAAAAAACACAAACCAGCATACCCGTGTGTTGCACAAAAGGTTTTGCAGCATTGTGCTCGTTAGTCACTTCAACATTGAACAGATGCTGATCTTCATTCCAAGTGAACTTGACAACATCGCCCTCCTCGATGCCGTAGCATTCACATAGTGCTCTCCACTGCGTTCCACAGATCGAGGTGAAAATATGGGTCTTCGGGCTATCACTTAGCCGCTTACAGAGATATCTCTGATGTGTTTCAATTTCAATTTCCCACCTATCCAGGTAGAAGAAGTACTGGTCTCCGTTCGGACACCTAGCCTCCATCCAGTTCTTACGAGGGCCAATTGCCCGGCTCTCTAGAAGAAATCGTAAAGGGCATGGCAGAATCTACAAGTAATACAAAACCGGATGAACTATGAAGACACTAATTGAAGGTAAAACAAGTAATGACATTCCTTCGAATTTGAAAGGCAACACTTACAACTTCCTCTTCGTAACCGTATTCAATCGAGACTCTGATAGATTTGGAACGCCGCCGAGTGAGTGTACGACAGAAAGTTGCTTCGTGACGGCGCATAGGACAGAGATCGACGCCATCGCTATCGGAGCCATCGGAATCCTATTTTAACAAATGAAATTTATAACCAGCTAAACAGGCGGAACCTGGGGTTTTCTCCATTCCGCAACCCAAATAGATAATCAAGTCTACTCACATACAATGCACCATTCGGGAGCTCAAACGGGTAAATGAAACATGTAGAGAAGATAGCACTGACCATCGAACTGGGGTTGATGGATTGCAGCTGTAACCGTCGGCGACCGAAAAAACCTAACGGCGAAGGCGGCCGTACAATGGCGATGGCGATGGAGCTCCTTGCTTGTCCCTCTTTCTCGACGGACGACGGGAGACGGGCGATGGAAATGGCGATGGCGATGGAGCTCCTTTGTGCCTTCAATCACTCTGCTCTGCGCCTTCAATCCAACTTCTATTGCTCTGTTCTTGGGGGTTCCTGGGGTTTTCTCGGGGGTTCTATGGGTGGCAGCAGTGAGCCAGTGAAGAAAGACCACGCGGCGGTATCCAATGATTATACAAGTTCCCCAGCCCCACTGGATGCGATTCCAACCGACCCCACGAGTTAGGGTACCCAAAGCATCTGACCCTTACCCACTGACAGGTGAGTCCGTAAACTCGCCCCTCGCACCACTCTTTCTGCCACCTCTCTTCCGCACCGCTTTCCCCAAATCGCACTGTGAAAGCCCTACTCTTCTCTGGCCGCAATTTGCCTCCCTCCGCCACTCTTCCAGTCAGGACTCGAAATCTCTCCGCCGCCGCGCACACGAGCCGCTAAGAAGAGAGGATGACAGATCCGATGCAGCAAAAGGACAACACTGTGACGCCAGCCGTCGTCCATGGATCTGCGGAAGCGGCTTCGGATGCATTCGAAGCGGCATCGGATGCCGCCGACGCGGCTTCGGATGCATTCACCACAGCTTTGGATGCATTCACCACGGCATCGGATGCCTCCGACGCGGCTAAGAATGCATTTGCCACGGCATCGGGTGCCGCCAACGCGGCTAAGGATGCCAAAGCCGGGGCATCGGCTGCCCTAGCCGCGGCTTTCGATGCCATATCAGCGGCTTCAGATGCCTTTGTCGCGGCTATGGATCTCATCGCCGCGCCTCCTCCGCCTGTCACCGCCGCGGTGCAGTACCACCACGGGGTGCGGGTGGAGTATTCCGAGGTGCTTCCCTAAACAAATCTTATCTTGAGAAGTGGCTTCCCTAAACAGAGCACTTTTTTGGTTGCTAATTTTGGTAGGATTTAGTGTATCTATAATTTGCAACCATGATATTAAACTTGATATTGATCTTAATAACTATTTTGAAAGAGGGAAGCATGCTAATGAATTCCAAAATAAATTTAATGATCCTCTTTATTTGCCTAAATTATCTAAGTTGAATGATTCTTGTGGCTATATGGTTGAATTTGCTTCTACTACTTGCAACTATTATGAAAAAGGAGGTGATAAGAGCCCTATGTAACAAGTTCCAAACATGTAGGATTATCAATAAGCATATGACCATCATCTAAAGCATTATCATATAGCATATCTAAACCATACTCCTCATCTTCTTGGGGTTGCACGGGCATCTCCAAGCTTAAGCTCTTGTCATCTTCTTCCTGCAAAATATTAGAGCTTTCTTGGGCAGCTCGCTTCCTTGTGTCAACAACATAGATATTTTCATTAAATTCAAGTATGCAGAGATCAAGCATATTGGCAATGAAAACTTTAAATTGAGAAGCTTTAGGGTAGGTTTCATGTTCATCAATGAAGGTGTATAATTCATAGGCTGCCATAAAAGTAACAAATTGCTCTACTTCTTCCATCCCTAAGTGAGCATAATTACCTGTATGATAAGTTGCAATAACATGTTCATTATTGGAAGGGCATTGGAATTCAAAGTGTTTAGAGTATTCAGAGCAACAAATTTCTTCCTTATGAATATTAAGGAGCACATTAGCAATTTGATTTAGAAGCTCTAAGTACTTTTGTTGAATATTTAGATATCTCGGATATCAATTTACTTTTGTTGAATATTTAGATACCTCGAATATCAATTTACTTTGTTGAATATTTAGATATCTCGAATATCAATTTTTGGTCATGTGTTAGTGTTAGTAATAATGAAAAGTTTCATATTAATGTTGTATGTAGTCACTATCGAACTGATATGTTGTATCTTCCTGGTTTACATAGTTAACGATCTGGTGTCCAGTTTAGTATTGTTATTCTTATATCCTTCTTTGTTTATAATTCAGTCGCAACAATATTTGACGCTACTTTCTCTGTGGTTAATATCATGTTAAGAATAATTTGCAGGGAGATGATTCGGGCTTGTTCCAGTGGATGCCCTCGCCGTGGCATGACGCGGAGTCCATGGATGCGAAAATGAGATACGTTCTCCAGAGGTTGAAGTCAGCTTCTATCGTCTGCATCCGTTGTGCTTGCGAAAATCTACGGTTGCAGGGTGTCCTTAATCAAGATGTGCTTGCCAAGCATGGTGCTCTTCTGTGCAGTATCACTGATTATCCATCTGTGAGCGCTTTGGTAGGAATAAGAGGAGGCTATAAAACATCTCACTGCTACCATGAAGATTTGTCAATAAACCATATAAATCACAGCATGGTGACAAGGTTGCAGAGTGATCTCCTGGGTGGTGCGGAAGTTGCTAGTGCGGAAGTTGCTGAGGAATCTCAGTTGGACTGAGTTTGTCGTGCTGGCCACCTTGAGATGTATCACAGTTTGCTGACATTTGCTGTTGAACTTATGTAGAGCTACCTTATGAGTCAGAGCAACTAACTTGTGATTAGTTTCTTTGTCTTTTGCTATGGAACTGTAATGTGGAAGTACTGCTCCGTTGAATGGAACTCTTGATTGCTGCTAGTGGTCTAAAAACTTAATTTGTCTCGACTCTGTTTTATGTTCATTTTTTGGACATAGATGAAAGTTCTCCAGGGATACTTATTCTACTCACCCTGATCATTTCGTTCCCTTCTTCTACTCTGATCATTTCGTTCAGCAAACATCTCAGATTCCCTGAACGCTGCCACACTATCGTCGCTGCAGTCTCTTATTGCACGCCGCAGACGCACAGCACGCCGCGCGCATCGTTCTGAACGCTGCCACACTATCGTAGCTGCAGTCTCTTATTGCACGCCGCCCCCGCCGATGCACAGCACGCCGCGCGCATCGTTCTGAACGATGCCGCCGTAGCCCAGTGCGCATCATTCTGAACGCTGCCACACTATCGTCGCTGCAGTCTCTTATTGCACGCCGCCGCCGCAGACGCACAGCACGCCGCGCGCATCGTTCTGAATGCTGCCGCCGTAGCCCAGTGCGCGCGATGCAGTCGCTTCGTGCACGCCGCCGCGCCCAATGTGCGCATCGTTCTGCACGCCTTCGCACTGTCTCCGGCGCTGCCACACTTCCGCCGTCGTCGCAGTACATGCATCGTTACGATGTGCCGTTAATTAATTCGTGCACACCGCCGTCGCTTTGCTCTCGGAAGATGCACCATTAATAATTTCTGGAAGTGTTCATACTGGATTTACCCTACACCCTGTTGGCGTTCCATATACCGTCTCCTCCTACTATATATAACCTAATCGATCAATCGTCAATCGATCAATCGTCTCTCTCGTGCCATAGTTATCAGCTAGAAACACACATCCACGTTTTCTCTCCTTCCCTTTCCAATGGCGACACCGTCCCAGGCTCCTCACTCCCGCATCTACTACTTCGAACAAGAAGGCATGCACTTCAAGGCGACAGCCACCCTCCGCGCATTCACCGTGGAGAAGTGGATCCGTCACGTGAAGAAGGAGTTCCTTGACGGCGCACCAGTCAAGTGCGTTGGCCTGGACTATGAGTACACCGACGCGCCGAAGGGTGTGAGCCAGGAGACTCTCCCAGCCGGGAAGAGGCAGCGCGCCGCCGTCCTGCAACTCTCTGTAGCCTATGAGACCCTTGTCTTTCAGATTTGCCATGCTGATTCAGTTCCGGAGCTCCTTAGGGAATTCTTGAGCGACAAGGAAATCATCTTCAGTGGTGTGGCTATCGGCAATGATAACCGTATGTTGAAATATGACAGACTTTCCATTGCGACAATGCTAGATCTCCAGGTGGCGATTCCGAACCCAACAGAAAAAACTACTCCGGCTCTCTATGATCTTGCCAATTATTACATTGGGACAGATCTTGATAAGGATTGTCCTAAGGTCATAAAGTACAGCCAGGGAGGATGGATGAAAGTTCCATTGAGCTTAAACCAAGTCAAGTATGCTGCTCTGGATGCTCATCTAGGCTTTGAGATTACTAGGTATTATCGGCAGTTAGTTGGCTACAATACCAATGTAGATCCTCTCAAGTTTGGTTCAGAGACATAGTACACCTAGATCTCATCTATGTATGTCTTTGTCTTTGTGATCGCCATTTAGGCGCCCAATTAAATAAATAAGTTTGCATTGAAAATCATGTGATTTATGATTATTTTCAGTACATTTTCAATGTTGGGTGACCCTGTTGATGATTTTAATAGTTTTAAACTTTTGTTGATGGTGTGAGTCTGAACCTGTTGTAACGAATATCCGCGACGTTTAAAACTCCATGGTTCGGTAACAAAACTAAGATACGCCGCTGTATGACAGATGGGGTCCATGAAACAACCGCCGTGGTCGTTGCCAGTCAACTAGCCGAGGGACGTCAAACCGCGACGTGTTCATTGACACGTCCGAGTTTCGTCCCCGCATTCTGGACCCCATTTAGATGAGATACGAAGGTCCGCGACGTTATCCCCGATCTAGGTTAGTTTCGTCCTCACAAACTAGGCCTAACCTGCGCTAATGGGCTGGGGACGAAGATCAACGACGTAAAAAACGAGCAACGTCGCTAGAATTTACCCCGCGAGGGCAACAAATCAAACGTCGCTTGAAAAGTTGCCCTTTTCGACGGGCGCGACGGTTTGTCGCGACGTAACGTAACCGTCCCTACCAAAACGTTGCGGATCTCCAATAGTTTTGTAGTGGACTCTCTTGGCAGCCCAGAGCGTATCATCGGCATGCTGAGAGGCATCGGTTGCAATGTGTCTGGTGACGGTTGAAGCAGGTGGCCGGGTGCTTGGGGTGACGGAAACGTACCACAGGAAGCCAAGCTCGGTGCTGCGTCCTTCGCTTGGTACAACGACAACGATGGAGGCTGCGCTGCCGGCGCAGGTCGACAAGGAAGTGTGTTGTGCTCGAAACGCGTCACATGAACATGTCCTCGTGTACCCGCGGTGCCGGGGGTGATACTCCGCAACTCGTCCCGCGGGAGGCCGGCTTCCAGCGCGATACGCAAGACAGTAAGCCGGCGCTTTTGATACCAGACGCCCCAGCCCCTCGGGAAGCCCCATCTGAGGAAGCCGGCGACGATTGGCTGAACTAAGCCGGACTTGGCCGCTCTTAGCTCGGTTTTCGATCTCCGACGAAATCTAGGCGAAATCGCCGAAGAACGGAAGCATAAACAAGGGTTTGAGGAGATAAAAGTAGGTTGTATTGATAGGTTGTCGATTGTTTGCTTAATTTCAATCGGCCGTCACCTCTCACATATATATGAGGCGGCTGGACTTCCCGTACAAGTAATGGACTTCTACAAGGCTTACAAATCATAGTCTAAGTCGAATCCATCTCTAAAATTGGCAACTTTTGGCCGGCAACGTTGGCTCCAAACTTGCTGGCTACTTCGGAAAGTTGCCTTTTGCCTTCCGTATTGGCTTCCAACTTGCTGGCTACTTGGAAAGTTGCCTTTTTTCCTTCCGTATTGGCTTCAAACTTGCCTTCTTCTTAGAGACGAGATATCTTGATCGGCTTCGTATTAGACCCGGATTTCAGCATCTGTCCGCTTCTTTTAGAAAGTTGCCTCCCATTTTCCAGCCTTGATCTTCGAAAGTTGTCTTCTCTTTTTCCGCCTTGATCTTGACCTTGAAAGTTGTCTTCTATTTTTCTGCCTTGATCGGTGGAAAGTTGACTTGCCGGCTTGTATTGACAAAGTTGGCTTCTTTTATACAACGTTGACTTCCTTTTTGCCACCTTGTTTGACAAAGTTGGCTTCTTTTCAGCCACCTTTATTGCTTCCTTTGACTTAGCTCGCTATGTCTTCAGGCAACTTGCACTCCCGAATCCAGCTTCCGCCTTGTTCCGGTTGCCGGATTATTGGCAGCCTTCTTCCGGCCATCTTTTCCTGGAAAGCTTCCCAGATCACCATTTTAGCCTTCTTTGTTGCCTTCTTTAAGCCGCCAAATCTCCTTGAACCTGAAACTGGCAATCTGCCAAAAACGGGTGCTAACACATGCCCCCCTGTTTTCTAGTAGAGCTTGCGTACTAGAAAATATTCAATGTAGAAGTTTTTGTCTAAGGGCGATGCTTAAGCTCATCGGCCATATGCTAAGGGCGATATATGTATATCGGCCATACGTGCAACTCATGCAGTTTGCCACACGCTCGGGTGGAATTTCTTCAAGTATTTCCCATTGATAGCTCGAGGCAACATGCTGCCTTCCAATGTCTCCACCAGATAAGAGTTGCCGGGTACTATTCTCGCGACTCGCAGCGGCCCTTCCCAGTTTGGGGACCATTTGCCAAATTTCCGGCTTCTGAGCCAACTGGCAATATAACTTTCCAGACCAAGTCGCCAATTTGAAAGTCTTTTAGCCGGACCTTCTTATTGTAAGTTTTTGCCACCCGCAACTTTTCCTTCTCAATTTCTCGCAAGGCAATAACACGCTTGTCGGCTACTTCATCAACATTGTCCATCATCAAGCTGCAGTAGTCTTCAGCCGACAAGTCATCTTGCTTAGCAAGCCTCAAGGCAGCCAGATTCACTTCTACTGGCAAAACGGCTTCTTGTCCATACACCAACTCAAAAGGAGTTGCCTTGGTTGCTCCATGCCTTGAGATCCTGTGCGCCCACAATGCTTCGGACAGTACCTCGTGCCACCTCCTTGGATGATCCTGTACCTTCTTCTTGATCAATTTGACCAAGATTTTATTGCTTGACTCGGCTTGTCCGTTGGCTTGTGCATAGTAGGGAGATGAACTGAGCATCTTGATTCCAAGTGATTCGGCAAATTGCTTCACCTCCTTAGCCATGAAGGAAGTACCTTGATCTGTGGTAAGAGTCTGCGGAATGCCGAATCGATGGATGATATGTTCTGTAATAAACTGGATCACCTCCTTGTGGGTCATGTTTCTGAGAGGTACTGCTTCAGACCACTTGGTGAAATAATCAGTAGCCACCAATACGAACCGATGCCCCTTGGATGAAGGCGGATGGATCATGCCGACAAAGTCAAGCGCCCAACCCCGGAAAGGCCACGGTTTTATAATTGGATTAAGAGGTGAAGCTGGCACCAACTGAATATCTCCAAACTTCTGGCAGGTTTCACATCCCCTGTAATATCTGAAGCAGTCATTGATCATTGTCGGCCAATAAAAACCTGCTCGCCTGAGCATCCACTTCATCTTGTGGGCCGACTGATGTGTTCCACATAAACCATCATGTACCTCTCCCATGGCAACTCTAGCTTCGTCTTCATTCAAGCACTTTAGAAGAAGACCATCGCAGTTCGGCGATATAAGGCGGCATCCACCAATGTATACTTGAGAGCTAGGCGCCGAACTGCTCTGTCTGTTTTTCGACTTGGATCTTGTAAATAGTCAATATAAGGTTGTCTCCAGTCGTCCGCCAAGTTGTCACTTGACTCCTCCTTAGCCGGCTCCAACAAGCCGGCTTCCTGTTTGGCTTTCTCCTTAGCCGGCTCCAACAAGCCGGCTTCCTGACTGGCTTCCTCCAAGTTGGCAACATGAGTTGTTGGCTGTTCCTTGATAAAGAATAAACCACGACTGACGTGATAGCCAGATGCCTGTTGTGCCAACTCATTCGCAAGCCAATTGTCTTGCCTAGGAACATGAGATATGTGGAAATAATCCAACGTTGAAATCATATCCAGGCATCTATCAAGATAAATGTTGAGAGACCCGCTGTTGCATTGACAAATCTTGGCCACTTGCTGGACAATAAGCAACGAATCTCCATATGCCTCGACATGAGTTACCCCTGCGTCCACAATATTTCTAGCCCGAATAGAAGTGCTTCGTATTCGGCTTCATTGTTAGTGCATAAATAGTCAAGACGACAAGAGGCTTCAAAAACAGTACCGTGTGGTGAGATGTACACAATGCCAACTCCTTGTCCGCTGCTGCAGACTGAGCCGTCAAAATAAAGCTTCCACGGTACAGCCGACACAATATTTAAGCCGGCTTCTTCCTCCAGGTCAATCCGATGTTCAACAATAAAGTCAGCTACAATTTGGCCTTTCATAGATTTTAGTGGTTCATAAGCCAAATCATATTCAATCAACCCGTACGCCCACTTGCCGATTCGTCCACTAGAATCGGCCTTTGTATCATGTGTTTGAGAACATCGGTCTGACCAAAGACTTTGCATTCACTGGACAGCAGATAATGGCGCAATTTGGTGCAGGCAAAGTAAAGAGACAAACACAACCTTTCTACAAAGCTGTACCTTGACTCGGCATCCAGCAAACGTCTACTCAGATGTGATGACGTACTCTTGTCCTTCGGCTTCCTGAGTTAAGGCAGCTCCGATCACTTTGTCCTCAGCAGCAATATAAAGCCGGAAAGGTTGACCATGAGCCGGCTTCCTGAGAACTGGAGGAGTAGACAGGCAAGTTTTTATCTTGTCAAACGCCTCTTGCTGCTTTGCCCCCCAGGTGAATTCATCATCGTTCTTGAGCCGAAGGATCTGTGTAAATGCATCAACTTTTCCAGACAAGTTAGCAATGAATCTTCTCAAATAGTTTACCTTGCCCAGAAACTTCTGCATGTCATTTTTGCAACCCGGCGCCTGTATCTTCTGGATGGCTTCAATCTTTGCCGGATCAACTTCTATGCCATGTTCATGTATGATGAAACCAAGGAATCTCCCAGCCGACACGCCAAAGGCACACTTCAAAGGATTCATCTTGAGCCCGTACTTCCTCATTCTTTCAAACGCCAGCCGCAAGTCGGCCAAGTGATTTGACTCGCCGTCCGACTTAACCACCACGTCATCAATATATACCTCCAGTACGACTCCCAGAAGATCATGGAATATCAGGTTCATCGCTCTTTGATAGGTGGCTCCGGCATTCTTCAATCCAAAAGTCATCACGGTCCATTCGAACAAGCCAACAAAGCCTGGGCAGCGAAACGCCGTCTTAGCCGAATCTTCTTCGGCCATAAATATTGGTTGTAACCTGCGTTGCCATCCAAGAAGCTGATAACTTTGTGACCTGAGGCTTCGTTGATAAGCATGTCGGCTATTGGCATAGGGTACTCATCCTTTGGCGTGGCTCGATTCAAATCCCTGAAATCAATACACGCCCTGATCTTGTCGGATCCTTTCTTTTCGACCGGCACAATGTTGGATAACCATTCGGCATACTTACAGGGCCGAATAAAGTTGGCTTTCAAAAGCCGCCAATTTCCGCCTTTATCCGATCATAGATCAGTGGATTAAATTTGCGAGCCGGCTGCTTGTATGGTCTGAAGCCGGCTTTGATAGGCAACCGATGTTCGACCAACTCTCGGCTTAACCCAGGCATCTCGTGGTATTCCCATGCAAAGCAATCCACGTACTCTTGACTAGCGCGATTAATTCAGACTTATAATCGGCCGCCAACTTTTGCTTTACAAATGTCGGTCTAGGGACAGTGCCATCCCCAATGTCAACTTCTTCCAGCAAGTCAGCCGATGTAAAGCCTTGTCCCAACTTATCCATGTCGTCTGGTTCTTCAATTGCTTCGTACATATCGTTCCTTTCGGCCCGATACTTGTCCAGACGCTTCTGCAGCCACTCATCGTTTTGATCCATCTACTTGAGCGCAGCCGATTGCACCAATCGGCTTTAGAGATACTGGCACGAATCCGTCCCTGGTAGCACTCAGGAAGTCGAACCCGGATAGATCACGCCCAGAAAGGCATGTGACATTAGAATGTTGCCATCAACAATCGACTCGGCTAATGCAATGCACGCCGATTCATCAGCATGGATGACTTCAACTTCATCGTCGACCCATTGTACGAGTTGCTGGTGCATAGTAGACGGAACACACTGGTTGGCATGAAGCCAATCTCGTCCTAGCAGCACATTGTAGTTTCCCTGCACCTCAGCAACAAAGAAGGCGGTAGCCAAAGTCTTGCTTCCTACTGTGAGCTCCAAGCTGATAACGCCTTTGGCTTCTACTCCTTCTCCTCCTTCGAACCCATTTAACACCATGTTCGTCTTCATCAGGTCGCCATCATCTAGTTGTAGCTTCTTGAAGACAGAATATGGCATCAAGTTTACCACAGCGCCGCCATCCACCATCATCCTGGTGACCGGCTTGCCATCAATGTGTCCTCTGACGTACAGAGGCTTGAGGTGTTTCACCGGCTTGTCAGGTTTTTCGAAGACAACATTTTTGGGTCCAAAGTTGATTTGCGCAACCTCGCCTTCTTCACAGCACGGAACTCGGCCGGCAAGTAATACACCATGTTGATATCCAGCCCGTCGAGTCGGCGATTCTTCATAATCCAGCAGATCTTCATCTGTCAAATTGCCTGACTCATCCATTACCGACTCTGACATTGCTGGTTCTTCTTCTGCCTTTTCTTCCATTGCGAGGTCTTCACTTGCCGGCTTCTCTGTAGCCGGATCTTGGATTGCCAGCTCCTTTGCCAAACTTGCCATCGCCAAGTCTGCTGCTTCGACTTCGTCAGCCCATGAAGAATAGGTGATAGCCGGCGTAGCTGCCGGCTCTATTTCACTATCGACAGCAGGACTCATGGTAGTTGGTGCGGAAGCCGCCATAAGGACTGGCCTAGGAATCCACTTTTGCGCGGCAACATTGGTCGCTCAGCATTGAATTTGACGTCCCTAGATCGCTCAGCTCTTCTTCTGCCTTCTCCCGGTTCCTTGCCTTTGCAGTTTCCGCTTTTGTGTCTTTGTTATACCTGGCGGGCACCACTTTGGCTGAGTATATTTTGGATCCCGGGGTTGAGCTTGGCTTGACTGGAGCTAGCTTCATGATCATTGGTTGTTGGCTTTGGCGCGATAGCAAGTATCGGCTCACTGTTTGCCGGCTCTGACCGGGTCCTTCAATTTTAGCACATGAGTTCCAACAACCAATAAGTTGTCTGAGACTAATCCGCCTTCTGGCTCCGCCTTTTTAGACCTTGCGCCTTGATCCGCCAATATGACAGTCCCGGGATACACAAGCCGGCTTTGCATAGATGGCCGGATTGCCCTGCGTTTGACCTCGTCAGCCGGCCTCTGGTGCCGGCTATTTTCCTCCGTGGATGGTGACCTTGGTCGTTTCCCATACTGCCACTGGTGCGACCTTGACCCGGCCTGGCGCACGTACTTGTTCAGCAGCATGTCAAAAGTTGGCTTTGTCTTCCTTGGTCTATATTCAACCTGGTTTGTCTTCCATCTGCCAACTTCTGGGCTCTTGGGCTTGATAAATCTAGGCGGCACTTGTCTGTGGTCCTTGCCCCCCGAGTGCAGGGTTGTTGATGGTAATCTTGATGACTTCGCCTCCATCGGGTTGCCGGCTCACTGTAACTTGTCTTCCTGCCGCCTTGCTGCTGGCTACTTTCCTGGGTTCACCAACAACAACATTAGATTTATTAGCGGCTTCGGCGCCTCTGGCCGAAGAAGAACTTCTTTCCCTCCAAGTCTAGCGTTTACTGGAAACGGCTGTGTGTCAATTGCCATGCCGGCAAAGCTCAATCGTCCGTCATTGAGGGCCGATTGGATCTGTTTACGAAAGACATTGCAATCATTAGTAGCATGAGAGAAAGAATTGTGATACTTGCAATAAGCCCGCCGCCTTAATTCATCAGGCGATGGTATAACATGATTGATCCTTATCACTTTATCCTTAACAAGGCATCAAATATTCTATCACACTTGCCTACGTCAAAGCTGCATTTTATTTCATCATCCCGATTTTACGAATCGGCTTTAGATCATCACACATGTAAGGTTTGGCCTTGCTGGGCCAAACAAACTCAGCGGTAAACATCGGCTTCATCACCGGAGTCGGCATTTTCAACAATATTAAGCCGGCTCCTGCTCATCCGATGCGAGTCTTTTGACTCATTGACCCGGCTTCTTGAGCCAAGCTCTCTTGGACTTGGCCAACAGACAAGAATTCATGTCCTTCTAACCTCTCTTTCAGGTAGGACCTTAGCCCATTGAAAACCAAGTCAGCCATGTCTCTTTCAGTTATCACCAACTATAACATCGGTTTCTGGTTTCTAAACTCTTGACGTAATCATACCGATTCATCCTGCTTCTGCCTAACCGATGTAAGGTGGGACAACTTAAGTTCTATTTCCGGCAAAGAAGTGTTCATGGAACTTTTGCTCTAATGAAACCAGTATGTATAGAATTAGGAGCTAAAGCCGAAAACCAAGAAAACGCAATGCCGGTTAAAGACAATGAGAACAGCGAACTTTAATGTGATCATGATTAGCTTCGCCTAATTGAGCCAATACTGACTAATATGTTCCCATGTTGACTTACTATCCACCCCATTAAATTTGGCAAATTCAGGGACTCTATAACCAGGTGGATAAGGTTGCAGATCAAATAATCGGGGTAAGGCTTAGTGTAAGTTCTATGTTTTGGCATCACCCCGAGTTTGTCAAAAGCTATCTGGTCCAATCTTCTCCTGAATTCGGCTAAGGAATCGTCCATAATGGCCGATTGAGCCGGCACGAGAGAAGAATTGGCGGCAGGGCCAGCTTGCACCCAAGTAGCCGAATTTTGATTCGGCATTGACTCATGACCCAAATCCGCCTTGTTGACCGGCTGGCTTGCCGGATTAGGCATACTCTGGATAGGAGTTGGACATGGCAGCGTAGGCACAAGTTGGTTTTCCCTGCTTTGACCGATCGGTGTTTGTCCGATGGTTGATCATGGGCGTGTTTTTCTTAGCCTTTTCATGTTCTAGCATAAGATCGTAAACATTGGCAGTGCCTTGCGAAACATGAAATTGAATTTCGGCTATCTGTTCAGAGGAAAAAAGGCTACTTACAGCGGGTTTGTCAATGTTGGCGTCCAGGGTACAAATTCCGGCTCCTTGATCGGCGAGATTACACCTTGCCGATCTACCTTGAAGCTGGATAAGTACAGGTCTTGATCTTCTTGATCCCGCTTGGCTCGCAGCGCCTCGAACTCCTCTCTTCTTCTTCTTCCACGCCTCCAGACCTTGGCGTTGTTCTTCCGACAACTTCTCGAGAGTTGGCTTGATGATGTTGTCGGTATGATGCGGCAGCGTCGGTCTTGGAATTGGTCATTGCTGTCCAATTTTCAGATCGAATCGTCCCCAGCGGAGTCGCCAAAAAGTGTGTTGCGCTCGAAACGCGTCACACGAACACGTCCTCGTGTACCCGCGGTGCCGGGGGAGATACTCCGCAACTCGCCCCGCGGGAGGCCTGCTTCCAGCGCGATACGCAAGACAGCAAGCAGGCGCTTTTTGACCAGACGCCCCAGCCCCTCGGGAAGCCCCGTCTGAGGAAGCCGGCGACGATTGGCTGAACTAAGCCGGACTTGGCCGCTCTAGCTCGGTTTTCGATCCGGCGAAATCTAGAAAGTCGCCGAACAACGGAAGCATAAACAAGGGTTTGAGGAGATAAAAGTAGGTTGTATTGATAGGTTGTCGATTGTTTGCTTAATTTCAATCGGCCGTCACCTCTCACATATATATGAGGCGGCTGGACTTCCCGTACAAAATTGGACTTCTACAAGGCTTACAAATCATAGTCTAAGTCGAATCCATCTCTAAAATAGGCAACTTTTGGCCGGCAACGTTGGCTTCAAACTTGCTGGCTACTTCGGAAAGTTGCCTTTTGCCTTCCGTATTGGCTTCCAACTTGCTGGCTACTTGGAAAGTTGCCTTTTTTCCTTCCGTATTGGCTTCAAACTTGCCTTCTTCTTAGAGACGAGATATCTTGATCGGCTTCGTATTAGACCCGGATTCAGCATCTGTCCGGCTTCTTTTAGAAAGTTGCCTCCCATTTTCCAGCCTTGATCTTGAAAGTTGTCTTCTTTTTCCGCCTTGATCTTGACCTTGAAAGTTGTCTTCTATTTTTCTGCCTTGATCGGTGGAAAGTTGACTTGCCGGCTTGTATTGACAAAGTTGGCTTTATGCCGCCTTGTCTTGACAATGTTGACTTCTTTTCTGCCGCCTTGTCTTGACAACGTTGACTTCCTTTTTGCCACCTTGTTTTGACAAAGTTGGCTTCTTTTCAGCCACCTTTATTGCTTTCCTTTGACTTAGCTCGCTATGTCTTCAGGCAACTTTGCACTCCGAATCCAGCTTCCGCCTTGTTCCAGTTGCCGGATTATTGGCTGCCTTCTTCCGGCCGTCTTTTCCTAGAAAGTTTCCCAGATCACCATTTTAGCCTTCTTTGCTGCCTTATTTAAGCCGTCAAATCTTTCTTGAACCTGAAACTGGCAATCTGCCAAAAACGGGTGCTAACGTGCATCGCCCACGCAGGCTGATCAAATATTTGGCTCTCTCCGGTAGAACACAGAGCAGACGGCCTCGAGCGCCTCCACATTTCTTCTTACACCTTTGTATGACCAATTACAGAAGAGAGGTCTTAAAACTCGTAGCAAATGGTGAATCTTCAGACTACACATAATCACCAGGACCAACACCAGTTGAGTGATTTAGCCTGACGATCATTGTTCACTGTACAGCTAACCATTACTTGCACCTTGCAGGACCAATCCAACAACACTGTACATGTTTTTGCAGGTGATCAGACTGCTCGATAGGCTTCGTAGCATAGCTCCTGACTAGAAGGAGAGGGCGCGCTTCGCCGCGCAGATTTGGCTGGCTGTGTTAATCTCTTTCGTTCTACTGTATTACTTTTGCTCGGCTGCAGTTTGTTTTTTTCTGAATGTACCGCTTCATTCCTTTGCTGACATATTAGCATACTACAGATAACATAAGCACACATATATCCATATGTATCAAAAAGAAAAAACAACAATCGAACAACAAAGTCCGCAAAGTTTCCAGCATAGTCGAGCCCAGAACTTCAAAAGTTTTGATGTGGACTCTGCACCAAGTCCTCGAGCGAAAAAATAGTGCTAATGAAGGTAAATTGCATCTCTTTGTGTAGCTCCAACAACTGAATGTCTGGTCATTTCAATCAACGTAGTAACACCCTGTATCAATGAAGACAAAACCGTGCCTGCAGGGGCTAGCCTGCTCTCTTCAGGTAAGCCATCACACCAAGGCCGGCGATAAGGGCCGCCCCAGCAGCAACGGTGCTATAAGCGGAAGCCCATGTGTCCCTTCCACAATACTCGAAATCCGCTGCAACAGCTCAACCGATTTGTCTTCCTTGGTCCACAGCTGCTGTAAGGTCGGCATCTGATGAAAGTGTTACCTTATCATAATCTTCATCTTCATACTGTGAAATCGTGTCAGGAAAGGAGAAATATCAGGCAACTGACACTGACATAGGTACAGAGGTGCACATTAAGGATGGAGCTTGGCAGTACAAAAATTTGAGACATGTTCAATTTATCAATGTCATCGCCAAGCCTCTGTAAAATGGAAGTTATCAGGTCTGTCAGACTGCTCGCGTCTAAAATTTGCAATCTCAAACCTGAACCTCACAAACAATAGTATAAATACGGGGATGAAACATAGGAGATAAGAATGATGATACAGATCCAGTTTGCGTGAAATCCAAATGAGAGTACATACCACAGTTAAATCTGTGCATCCTGCCTTGTTTGTCCTGAATCTTGAACCCAGAAGTGTTTGATCAGCCTGAAGCTGGATAGAAGGCTGATCGTCCTATATCTGTTGCCTCGGATGCCACTTTTGTTGATCATTCACTGATAAATGCCATGATGATTTAGTAAACAAACTGTGTCATCACAATGATGAGGTGCAGAGATGCTTACCTTCTGGAGTCATCGTCATCATCAAGAGGCCCACTTGACGTTGCTGAATCCCAGAACATCTGCATCATAGAAGAAGTCGCCTCAGAGCCGGCTCCTGCACTGTTTCCAACCTGAATGCAAGAAGCTAATCAGTAAATTTCAAAAGCTAAACAGCCTCTAAAAGTAATATGCACGAAAGTAATGAATGCTAAGAAGACACGTCAATGACAGTAAGTTCAGCTGCAGCAATTGTTAGCAGACTATATGGAAGATACACTACATTATCTAACAGACCATATTATTTACATATCATACACTTTGCTAAAAGTCGCTTTAGTAATTTCCATCATGCAACTTTAAAACAGGATACAGACCGAAGTATTCACCTAATTTGCTCATCAACATATCGCCAATAAACATTTTCTAGTTTAAAGCCCAAAATACACATAGAGGATCAAGCCACTATTGTGTATACACAAACACAAACTCAAGAGGAGGGAAATTTTACTCACTGTTGCGATCGCAGCATGAGTTATGTGAAGGACATCAATAACAGTCACAACGCTTCCATCTGGGTAACAACAAGACATTATTTTCGTTTAATGATCTCCATAAGAAGTTGAATTAAATCAAACTACATTGCTCATTCGTCCACGAACCCTTGTCTAGAACAGGCAGATGCAGAAATTTTCCACCATGCATTGTATGTAAGGCTTCAAGGATTGGAGTGTCAACCGTGGCACATTCTGGAATCTGAGTTATCACCTGTCGAAAGGAGTTTCAGACATGATGTCACGACAAATTAAGAGAACATACAACAGAACAGAGGTGAGTAGTTAAGAATGTGAAAACAATCCATTTGGCTTTACTTACCTTCTCGACTCTAGGAGACTCAGGAGGGAGATTTTGGGCTATAACACGCATCAATATATCTCTAGAGCTGATTGATATAAAAGAATTGAAGTAGCTTTGAGTCCGATGCTGTTATAAAACTTAGCAGCGATGTAATATTGAGAACAAACACTCACGTCAGAATCCCCCTAGGCTTGTTCTCAATTGCGACAACTGCTGAACTTACTTTTAGTTCAAGCATCTTTTTTGATGCTGTCAAGAAGGTGTCAGTTGGTGCAACAGTGGCCACTCTAAGAAATTGTAAGTCGGCTAATAAGGTTTTCTGTGACGGCAATTAAATTATTGAAAAACTTAAGAAAGTATTCATTTAAAAATGATAGGATATTACCTACTTTGAATTCTCAGCTATAATGGTTGATAGTGCTGGCCTAAACATCAGCTCTCAAAGAGTTTCAACAGAAGTGTTGAGGCCTGCAGGCAAAATGAAAAGCAGTATTAAGAAGGTAAACTATAAAGAAAAATCCTCACACAGACACACATTAATGTTTATCACACAAGCTACTAATAGAAGACTACAGACCAGATACAGATGTTCCCCAATGCTTCTCTACACCCTCAACAGCAGCAGCGATTGCTTTTCCTTTCTCAGCTGCCCTTTCCATTCGCGCAATAGTATCATACAGGCACTTGGCTATGTCCACTTGTCCAGTAGTGCAATGACTTCACCATTATCCACAACAGGTAAATGTTTGAATTTACCTGGAATCATGTCATACTACTTTTTCAGGCAACATTAAGAGAAACGGTAACCAAGTAGCCAAATGATCATGAGGAAAATTCACAAACCTTGTACCATCTTCTGCAAGGCCTCAACCGCAAGAGTATCTGCGAGAACAAAGAGAGGGTTTTTTGTCATGACCTTCGAAACTCGTGTGTCTTCTAGCTTCAATTCACGTGCGATAACCCTTGTGGTTATGTCCTGCTACCAGCCAACAAAACACATCACATAGTTAGAAATGAAGAGTCGACCTGCCGGCGCCTTGATCTGATGAAGAGGAGTAAGATCTACCTCACCTTGTTAGGAAGGATCCCACAGAGCAATGCATTGGAATCCGTCAGCAACACAATATCAACTCTACATGCGGCCATCCTCCGACAAGCCTCGTGCACAGATGTGTGATCTGGTATTGTCAGTGCCTTGGACAGTCTCAATCTCTTGATGGTTCTCTCTCCAGTCAACGTCCTTAGGGGGCAACATTTTCCAGTTACTCCCGTACATTTCGGATGTATGCATCATTAGCATACATATGCTTAACATCAAACAGAAAACTTGAATCTGGAATTTTCTACTGCCTGCAGTGACTGAATCATCTGAGATTCTTTAAAATAAAAAATCTAGCCTTAGCCTAAGGGGCAAATATCGTGCGTCCGGAAAACAATACCATATGCTTTCCCGTTTTTACACAGCCATCACGCAATTCAGACACTACCAATCGTGATGAGTACTCACAGCAACGAGCCAACAGAAAGGGGGGGCTGGGATAATCACGTACGGGGTTGTCCGGGAGATGGTGGCGGAGGCCCTCCTGGAAGAAGAGACGGCGCCGTCGTATCTGTTCTCCATGGTCGACGCCCTACTCCTGGTGCCAGGCACCGAGGACATGCTCCACCGGGAGGGGCGCACCCCTCCTCCCCGCCGCCCCCCGCCGTCCATCTCCAGCCGCCGCAGGAAAAGGGGAGAGGCTCTTCGATCGGCGCTCTCCCGTCGCCCCACGCTGTCTATCCCCTAAGGAGGCGTTGACCCGGGTTGCAGGGGATGGCGGGATGTCGCTGACGTGCGGTTGCAGGAGGAGGCTAGGGCACGTCGCATTGGACAAGGCCACGGCAGAATCTAATCACATCAACCACTAAACGCATAGAGCCAATCAAGAAAATGCCCCAATCCGATGAACCAACGCATGTAAACAGGAGCAAGCAGAGGGAGAAAACTAATCTAACACGCAGATCAGGGAAACGGAGAAGAGGAAGCAGGAGCAACCTTCGAAACAGAAGCGCGGCCAGCGCGATCGCCGCCACCGACGCAGATCCAAAGCACCCGCCGGCCCCTGCGCCCACCAATGCTGCGATTGAAACCTGAAAAACAAGAGAGGCGAGGTCAGATGAAAGAAGCAAAACAGAGAGAGGACGCCGGAGAACAAGAAGAAAGAAGACCGGAAGGTAGAGAACCAGAAGCGGCGGCGGCGCAGCGACCGAACGGAACAGAAAGAAGGACCGAAGCGAGAGGCATGTTCTGGCCGCCTCGAAGAATAGTAGAGAAGAGAGAAAAGAGAGACACCTGTTCGGCTGTTCCACACGCGTCTCGACGACAGGTCGGCGCACCGCACTTGACCGACCCGCAAACGTAGGACACACTAAAAACGGAGACACACACATCCGCCCGCACCGCCGTGTGGGTCCAGACATAAGCGGACCCACTTACAGTCAAAGAGTACACGCAACGGTATCGAAACAAGCCACCAACCAAGTCACTGAATTGCGGGCCCAGCTCGTGGGTGAGCCAGAGGCCAGCATTTCTAGGGAGCTTAGAGATGTTAGATTTCATGTCTGAAATTGCAGCACATAGAAATGTCAGATACACCCGAGATTAAAACTAAAAAAATAAGATACACCCGAGACTGAAATTGCAGCACATACACCCGTCAGTTACACCGTCACATACAAACGACGCCAGCCGTACCCGGACAACGATCACATTGAACCACGACCAAATAAGGAGCGCCTCCACATCCCTGCGATGCGAGCACACACCGGACGATCAAGGGCAGGCCCTGAGCTAGCACGGCGAAATCCTCCAGCGTCATCGTCGACTTGTTGGTCTCGACGGACCAGATCGCGGCGAGCTGGAAAATCGTAACCTTGTTGCGCTCCACCCGTCAGGCGGTCGCGTGAACGGCGCAGGATCCCAACCCTACGACGGGCGGAGATTGGGCACCCAACGTGTGGCGTTGTAGGCGGGAGATCACATGCCAAAGATCTTGGCGAGAGAACAACAAAAACCCTCATAGGAGCCATATCGATGAGCCCCGCCGCATGCATAAGACCAAGGAACTCCAGGGTGTGCATGGTGTGGAGCTTGCATGCCTTGACGTGGTGGACAACCAGCACGCCCGGCGGCTCAGCGACGTGCGTCGGCGCGAGCTGCGACATGATTCCTGTTGCGGCATGGCGTGGGAGGAAGGGGCCGCCGCCACATGTGGTCGCGACAGGCACATCGTCGGGGTGCTCGGATGCTCCTCGGGAGCATCGTGCACATGGGCCGTGGCAGAAGCCGCCGCGCGATCTCCAAATCGATGGGTGCCTATCTTGCCGCATCTTTGATGCTAGAGTCTAGGTCGTACGCGATATCACGGCCGGGAAGGAGCGAGTATCGATCGTGTTGCTTTCGTGGGAACAGCGTAGCCTGCTTGTACGTCGTTTATAGGCGATGCCGAGTTGCCGAGTTGTTGGAGTCTTTGTACTACTGGATTACGACACGGTGTCCTTAGGACGTACGGAAGCGATCAACGTACGAAACCAAACGATGACTTATGGGTGGCAGTGGGAAGCGATCAACGTACGAAACCAAACGATGACTTTAAACAATGACTTATGGGTGGCAGTGGTGGGTAATTTTTTGTAAACTTTAGGGGTATTTTCAACGACGTACAAGAAGAAGCTTTAATGCTTTTATTATTAGGTATAGATACGAAACTTAACCTAAACAAATTGGTTCCAACTAAAATTTCATTACAAATGGCTGATAAATCAACTGCTAAACCTATAGGTATATGTGAATAAAATTTAAATCCACTTCGGTTCTGTAGTGACACATTGCAAGAACTCAATAAAACATTATGTACAGCCCTCCATAAAAGAGAACCTTGCTTAAAGCCATAAGAGATAATGCAAACAAACAGAGACAAAATCTGTTAAAACTGAACAGCCAGTAAACATGAATTTTTTCGAGACACTTAAGTTGCTCCGATCAGAAAACTTAAAACTAATGAAAGTTGCGTACATATCTGAAGATAAGCACAAATTGTTTCAGAATTTTTTGATTTTTCTGGAGTGAATAAAGCTCAAAACCGTGGACAGAAAAAATATGTCCCTGTGCAGATGTTCCTATCTCTATTGCTAATGTGTTAATTCCTACATATTTTGTTATATTAGAAATGTCTGAGGATGATAATCTATCTATTATTCTTAGAAGACCCTTTTTAAACACTGCATGAGCTATGATAAATTGCACTGAGAGCAAAGTGACATTTAATGTCAAAGGGAAATGAGCATACTATTTATTTTCCCAAGAAGAATGTTGTTACAATGATAAACAAGAGTGTGAATTCTATTCAAAGAACTACTCTTATAGTTGGAAGCTTTGAATTTGCACTACCACCTCCTGAACCAAAATATGCTACCATAATGGTTGGAACTATTCCAATCTAATATGAGGTATCTTGAATCTCTTCTTTATATATATAAAATAAGAATCATGTATTATATCTTTTACATATTATTAATGAGACTTGATCAACCTCATCACAAATGTGAAAATGATGAAAACTTGATTCCCATAAAAATTTGTATTACATTTTTTAATCTTAGAATTTTAGAGTATATGCATAAACATAATTGTTTCAGAGTTCAGAAATTCCAGATTATGAAGTTTGAAAAATTATGTTTAGAAAATTTTCTCGAAAAATTCCAGAAAAATTTGGGGGTAAGTTATTTTACCAGAGGCACTAACAGCCAAAAGTGGGACACCAGGAGGCCACCAGGGACCAAAAGAGAGTGTCCCACGCGGCCAGATTCTTTGGCCGCGTGGGACCCACTAACTTGGCCCCTGATGACTTGCGCGTAGTTGATGAGGAAATCTTGATGTAGTGTTGTTTCTTCGCTCTTCAACAACGGCGCTAGCAATCAATCTTGATACCCGTAGAAGTGATAACCTGCAATGAAAAGTATACGGGGTTAGGTTGAGCCTCCAAGTGCAGAGTATGTAGCAGTGGTAATAGTGTTTTCCCCACGAGGGTGACTTGAGGGTTTAATATCGAACTCTCGAGGAATCAGTAGTGGTAGATTTATCTTCTTTATCCTTCTTTTGGTTACCTGCAAAACAAAGTTAAATGTTTTGGTCCTCAACCTCACCCGTGGTTGTCAAGCACAAGGTGCAGAATGGTATCAAAATAAATATGCAATGATGGTGGATGAATATGCTAGGATGATGATGGCAATGATATATGATATACTTTTGGGTTTTTATGATGGATGCAAGGTGGAAAAGTATTTTTGTATTTTCGGATTTAAAAATGGCAGAAAATGGCAAGGTGGCAAAAGTGGTTGGAAACTCTAAACCGACTATTGTTTCGCCAAACTTGGAGGATACTCCATCTTCGTGGGCCTCCCTTCATGGGCTTTATGTAGGCTCTGATAGTTGGGCCTAGTCGATACGTGCACCAGGTACCCTCATGGTAGGGTACCCGATAGGCATACCCATGTCACCTTCCATTCGTTGTTTTATATCACCGTTATCTTGTTATGTTTTAGTTTCTTGTGCAGAAAATCACAAAAACACAAAAAGATTTTATTTGTTTCTTTTGCTTATTCACTTCTAGTCATTTATCTTATGCATCTAAAAATCAAAAAGAACAAAAAAAATCCGTTTTCTTGAGCCATGCAAAAACAGAGGTGCAGGAATTGCTGAAATCTGCTCACTGTTTCATTTTTCATTTTTTTTCTCTGTAACTCGGAATGAGCTGCAATTTTAACCACTATTGCAACTTATCATAACCTACACACCTGTAAAATATGAGATTTTTCTGAGGTGTTTACGTAGGGCAAAAACTCCTCTATGCAGTAGCGTTTTATGGCAGATTTGAGTTCTTATTGCGCAGTTCAAGTTGGGAGAGGAGAACAACGATGATGAGTTGATGTGCATGAAGTGGATGAAAGGTATGACACCTTTGCCGTGCTTATGTGGAATTTTTAATAACAGCAAGTGTGCACATCATAGTTTCTTTAACATCTAGGGAAGTGGTAGCAAATGTTTATCTTCTCCGTGTTCTAGGATGTTATATGATGATGCAAGTGAGATAATATTTAGTGACAACACTTGGCTGTGGGTTGAGTAACTGTGGATCTAAACAAAGGTCTATGTATCCCATTATGCTTACTAAACTTGCAACCAAATAGAAAGTAAAAGAATTTTTCAAATGTTGAACATCAAGTCATATGCTTGACAAGCTTAGGGGTTGGGAGTTAACTTATATGTGCTGACACATAAAAAGTTTTCAACATTGCATTAAATTAGATTTAGTTGATGCCATGTACTTTTGTTTATGGATACTTATCATGGGTGAAATAAATGTGAAGACTTAGTAAGTTTGAGGAGTGAGTATAAATGGTTAGAGAGACGCTTGGGCCGCCAACTTAAGCCATGCATCATTCATGGTGGAAATTTCCAACGTAACATAGTGAGCATTAAGTGATGCACTTCATAATAAAAAGCTACACAAATAGTAAATAAAAGAGTGCTGAGATTATTCATTGTCTGTTTGTCTTGTCATTTTGACATGGGCTTGTTCCATGTCCTGGGACAAGAGGTACCCCAGTTGACGCTCTTTATGACGCTTTTATCACTTGCAATGACTTAAAAACTCAAGCTTGCTTTGTATCCCGAGTTGAGTAACACCGTGGTGTAGGTACTCGTATTCACGGGGCATGAGACTTTCAACCACTAATTGCTCAAGCATATGAGTCATAATAGGGAACACCAAATGATTTGTTAAAACTGAGAGCAAGGATGTAAGCACAATGAGTTTACTAGTTAATAAAATAAAGAATCAAAAGATCTCACAATCTTGTCGTGATTCAATCAAAAGCGATGCAAGAACCTTTGTTTATTTCTACAGTTGGGCAAACTCATCCAAGTATTGACACTTCATGTTATTTCTCTTGCAACAAATATAAATGCTTTAACACTGATTAGATATACCTTTGCTAGCATTTTGTTATTTAGTATTGAAGTTATGTTTTGAATACTTGTTGGTATTAAACGATGTTACATATGCAATGCAAAGTTCTTGTCAAAGTCTTTTTATTGCTTCTGCATTATGTTTGAGTTGTTCGAGGACAAACAACGAGCTAAGCTTGGGGGAGTTGATGCACCTAAAATGCATCTACTTTTCCAAGCACTTTGCTTCATAATTTGCTCCGGAATCTTGCCATATTTGAATAAAACTGTTGAATCTGACGCTGTTTTTAGCAAAATCTCTTTTCTGGCTATTTTTGCAAGAAATTAAATAGGAGAAAAATACAACATCATTTTTTATGGAAAATGAGGACAACGTGCAAAGGATGGACACGAGGAAGCGTCGGAGGGCCAAAAGAGTGGGCCCCACGCAGCCAGATTCTTGGGCCGCGTGGGCCCACCCAACTTGGGCCTCGGGCACCGCCTCTCCTTCGGCTTTTCGCGTACACCCTCATATATACGAAAAGGTGGCTGCCCTAGAAGGAGGAGAGCTTCAGCGAAACACACCGCCACCGCCACCATGATCTTCGTTTTCGGAGAAAAATTGATCCAGGATTTCTCCTCCGGTGGAGGGATCCGGGGGCCGTCTTCACCGCCATCTTCACCGCCTTCATCTCCATCAACCATGAGCTCCCTCTCCATCACCATGTGTGAGTAGTCCGCTGTAGGCATGTGAGGTGGATGGGGATTGGATGAGATTGATCATGTAATGATACCCGTTGTTCGAGATCTTAGGGGTTTATCTTGAGGATATTTTTGTATTGTGTTGATGCACTTATGCTATGTTTAATGCTTGCTACTAGGGCCCGAGTGGCATGATTTTAGTATTGAACTTATTTTTCCCCATCATATAATTGAGTTTGGTATTTATCTGCAAAGTGTATCACCTGCTATTATGTTAAACCTGCGAACCCTAAAAGTGACATGTAGGGAAAACAAGGGAGAGATGTTTTAGTTTGAGGATTCTACTAGGAAATTACGCCCGTGCGTTGCTACGGGTTGATTTCTATAAAAATTTGGCCGACCATGAATACATAACCCAATCTTTTTAGTAGTAACATGTCGTGAATTTGGTTAAGGTGTGGGAACTTATTTCGGATGGTGGAAGAGTAAATAACATATGAACAAACATGCCTATGTTTGCATCAGAGAAGAACCAAGTACATGAGATTTCTCCAATAACATGGGCAAACTGCTAAATTTATGTCAAGCTAAGCAGGTTGCTTATTGTAATTTAGGCTTCGGTTCATTTCTTGCTTTTGTCCAAACTTCCACGGTAGCTCTCTGTTTTCATGGAGATGGTGAACAAAGCAAGATTAAAAAAACACTTACTATAAATGACACAGGGCACAACACCCAAAAAAAACACCCACGCGTACCTATGTCCACGCACGCACACAGCACACCATCCACACACCTTCGCACGCACACAGGCACACAACACACGCACCACACCACGCACGCGCAGACGCGCTCCACTCCGCAGACTCGAACCCATCCGACGCCGGCACGCCGCCGCCGCACCCCTGCTCTGCTCTCTCCACATCTCCAGCTCGCGGATGTGCTCTACCGCCGCTGCCCGAGATCCCATCACCCCTGCTCCCTTTCCTTGAGCTCTGCGGCTGCCTCCGCCCGAGATCCCCTTGTCCTTGCTCCGGCTCCTCAAGGTCTGCCGCCGCCGCCGCCCGAGATCGCATCGCCCCCCTGCTCCAGCTCCTCGAGCTCGACACGCACCATGCACAGCCTCCCGCTCGGCGACGAAGAAGAAATTGGGGATTTCTTATCCCTTCGGCAGCTTTATAGTTCAGCCCCTGTATATGGATTGCGGGTTAATTCCAAAAAAGGGGATGGACTAAATGGCAAAACGACCGATGTACGAAACGAAGGAAGCCGTAGTCCCTTTATTATTAGGTAAAGATGTGTTCCTGAAGTGTTAATGCATTGTTCCGGGCTATTCGAAAGGGTAGACCTTAATTACATGTAGTTCCAAGTTGGCCCTGGTGAAATGGGCAGGTAGGACAATAGATGTTGTGCAAATTCTCTTGGTTAGTACGCACAACTATTTATGGAACACATACCTACATATATCGGAGTTAGAGATAAGTCCCATTGCTAGTTATATCTTATTATATGATCAATCTTATTCATGCAACACCCTGCTATCACCTTATGCCTACGTTTTAAATCTCTGAGTTACACTTTCACTTTTCCTGTGAAAACTAGGAAACCCTCGCTTACTACAGCTGTTTTATTTTGCTTACTTGAATCATCCTACTGTCGTCACTATCACTGCTGCAAGTTTATTGATATACAGGTGTGGTTGAAAGTGACGCCTCAATTGCCAAAGTCTTATTGGTATTCTTGTGTTCCCATCGAGTCAAACTATAAATTTAGGTAATACTTCCCAACGAAGATTTCAGCGATCCCCTATACTTGTGGGCATAACTATTCAAGTTAAAATTGATGATAATGTAAGGATGTTAGCTGAGTTGCGTGCTAGGTGGGAAAAAGAGGATAAAATTGGTGAAAAGAGTAATATTTCTAGAGTTTTCACTATTTCTACCACTAAAAATTCCTCAACCTCACATTCTAATAAACCTCCTAGTATCAATGGTAGAGTAATTGGAGTTAGCAATGTCTCTAATTCTGTTGCAAAACGTTTTAAATTGCCTAGTAACACTGAAACTGTTCATGGTAAAGGTGCTGAAATTTTTCGAAATATGGGAGACAATGGCCCCATTACATTTGATACTAATGATTTTGATTTTGATAAATGCAATATTTCTGAAGTAATTATGTTCTTGCGAAAGCTAGCTAGAAGTCCTAATGTTACTACCATAAACATGGCTTTTACTCAACATATTACTAAAGCTCTCATGAAAGCTAGGGAAGATAAACTAAAACATGAAGCTTCTATCCCTAGGAAGTTAGAAGATGGTTGGGAGCCCATCATTAAAATGAAGGTGAATGATTTTGATTGCAATGCTTTATGTGATCTTGGTGCTAGTATTTCGGTTATGCCTAAGAAACTTTATGATATGCTTGATTTAGCACCTTTGGAACACTGTTTTTTGGATGTTCACCTTGCTGATAATACTATAAAGAAACCTTTGGGGAGAGTTGGTGATGTTTTTATAATGGTTAACAATAAACTTGTCCCCGTTGATTTTGTTGTTCTGGATATTCAATGCAATGCCTCTTGTCCTATTGTTTTGGGAAGGTCTTTTCTTAGAACTGTTAGTGCTATTATTAATATGAGAGAAGGAGATGTTAAATATCAATTCCCACTCAAGAAAGGCATGGAACACTTCCATAGAAAGAAGATGAAGTTACCTTTTGATTATATTATTAGAACGAACTATTCTGTTGATGCTTCTTCACTTAGAAACACTTGAGTTTTACTTTCTGCGCCTAGCTGAAAGGCGTTAAAGAAAAGCGCTTATGGGAGACAACTCATTGTTTTATTTCTGCAATTTTTTCTTTTCTTTGAGTCAAGGTACTGTTGACTTTTGTAGCAATGCCTTTGTATCTTTATTTTCTTGCATTGTTGTGCCAAGTAAAGTCTCTAACATAGAGATGATGCTAGATTTGGATTTCTGCGCAGGAACAGATTTCTGCTGTTCACCGTTTCATTTCTGTAAAATCACAGAAAATTTGAAAAATCTGATCATTTTTGTGTGTGTTTCTGAGATAAGTATGCATCTTTCGTTAGTTCAAAGTTTTCTGATCTGAGCAACTTAAGTGCCTCAAAAAAATCCGTCTTTAGGGACTGTTCTGTTTTTGGCAGATTTTGTCTTTTATTTTGCATTCTCTCTTTTACTAGTGTTGAGTGGAATTATTTTTGAGGTGGAAGAGCTTCACATAATATCACTGGCTGTAGCTAATGTTTAAACTAAAAGTAAAAATTTATCTAGGTAGAACATGTGAGTTTTGACTATGCACTAACCATCTAATGAGTATTACTTTGAGTTCGGTGTGGCGGAAGTTTTCAAGGGTCAAGAGAGAAGGACGATATAATTTGATCAAGAAGAGTAAAGAGCCTAAGCTTGGGGATGCCCCCGTGGGTCACCCAAGCATATTTCAAGAAGACTCAAGCGTCTAAGCTTGGGGATATCCAAGGCACTCCCTTCTTCATCATCAAATTATCAGGTCATCTCTAGTGAAACTATATTTTAATTCTTTCACATCATATATCCTTTACTTGGAGCATCTGTGTGCTTTTATTTTCGTATTGTTATTGTTATTTTATGAATAAATTGGATCCTAGTATTCTTGTTTGGGAGAGAGACACGCTCCGCTTTTTCATATGAGTACACGTATTCTTCACTTATACTTGTTGAGTATTCTTGTCTGGCTACTGCTATGCTTTTTAGCTCCTGTTTTTCATGCATCTTGATCAATGCAGAATATAGGTGGGTTTGTGTTATCGTCTCCACAGGGATCAACAAGTCTATGATGTTGCTAAGGGTTGGCAGAAGCTAGACTAAATCTTCAGTTTTAGGGTTTTCAACAAGAAAGTAAAGGTTTTTACCGAAAGGGGTTTAGGAACTAGATTTCAGAATTTAACTTGCAGGTTCTTGGTTGTCAATCAAGACCACTGCAAGGAGCCGAGCAAGGTTTAGACAGGGAACAAGAATTACTTCAACAGCTTGCAGAGACTAGTCATGCAAGCAAGGTTTTTAGCAGTTTTTAGGCAGAAGAAAAGTTCTGAACACAAAGATCACTGCTTCCTGGGTTGTCAAGCCAGGTAACGAGTGAGTTAACAAGCAAAGGGGGGCTAGGGACAGAATTGCAACAATCAGTGTGCAGGGACTAGCCTTGCACACACAGATCAGACCACACAACAAGTAAATCATGCAAAACTTCAGATAAAGCAGTGAACCGTGTCACTCAACTCACTGCAGTAACCAAATATCACAAGTTCTACTCACGGCTGGATGATCTACTCAATTCACACAAGATTACACAAGAGAGTGGAGAGAAATCTTTGGCTTTGGCTCACTGAAACCCTAGTCGAAGCAGAGGAAGCAGAGGAGTGGAAGCAGAGTTGCAGATCATGAGCTTCTGGTTACCAAGGCCTTGTACTTCTTCTCCTGGCCTCCTTGTTCATCTTGTTCTTCTCTGGATCTTGTTGTTCTTGCTCTGGTTCTTGCTGTTCTTGGTCTTGAGTTGGTGGTGGAAAGTTGGAGTGGAGGCTAAGGGAAAGGTGGAGTGGTGAATTGGATGGAGAGTGGTGTGTGTGTGCGAGAGAGAGGTTCTGTGGTGGTGGTGGTGGCTTTATACACCTTTTTCCATTTGTGGTGGAGGTGTGGTACGAGTAGATGGAGAGGGAAGCTTCCTCCTTGGCCACAGCTCACAGTGCACATGGCATGTTTCTCTCTTTTTCACCTTTTTGCCTTTATGCCTTTTGTGGTTTCCTTGATCTCCAAGTTGATCTTCTTTCCCTTTCTATGATTCAAACATATTTGAATTGCTTCTTCTCTTCTCTTTGGGCCTTGTATTGCTGCACTTGTGCTTTGCTTCGAATGATGATGAAGAACTTGAGTTAACTGATAGAATTGATCTCTGTCAGTTATTGTTCACTTTCTGGCACAGTGGTGTTCTTCAACTTCTGGCTCGATTTGGTCTTGTTGAACATGGCCATCTTGTCTGCTGCATTGGTATGAGTTGGATGTTGCTTCTTGCCTCACTTCTATATTGCATCTTCTGAAGATTGTGTGCCTTTGCGCACTGAACTGTAAAAGGAGTGAAAACACTGTAAAATGCAGATAATTGCAGTTTCTGAATATGAAAGTAGTGAGGTTGAGTGGTTTTAGGTCTGTGAATTATGCATATAAATGATGGTGATCACATCTCTTTTTGGAGCTGTTCGTTCTTTTAGAATTAGTACTCTCTTGCTTTCATTATGATTATTTAAGAGAGAGTTTTTGTTGAAATAAGTTGATTGGTGTTTGGTTGGGACAGAAAATGCTGAATGTGGTAGATGGTAAAATGGAAATGGCTTACATACCTTTATAGATCACTGTCTTGAATATTTGATACTTATCAATTGTTTTGAGTTATCAAGTAGATCATGCTTATTGTATCATGTAGTTAAAACCCATTAAAAAAGAACTACCGGAAATCTTGTGAAACATGGTTTGCATAATTGGTATCTCTAAGGTCTAGATATTTTCGGGTAAGAGGGATAGGCTGACAAGGAAGACGACATGGGGTTGTATAATGCTTGCAATATGTTTTCATATGAGCCTTGGTGTATTAATTTGATACCATGTGTTTGCTTCGAATAACCTTGCTAGCCTAAACTCTGTACTGAGAGGGAATGCTTCTCGTGCATCCAAAACCTTGAGCCAAAATCCATGCCATTTGTGTCCACCGTAACCACTATATGTGGTATTTTCCTGCCACTCCAAGTAAATATTTCTTGTGATACCTTTAAACTATTCAAAACTTTATTACTACTTATTTTGTGTCACTGTTTATTAGCTCATGAGGGTTATGTGGAGTTTCTCTATCAATCTTGTCAGACAGACTTTCACCAGTGGACTTGCGGCATATACATCCACTTATCCAATAATTTTGCCAAAAGAGCTGGCAAATGGGCTGCCCAGTCCCACTTAATTACAAATATAACCGTTAAATTCTCTTCACATGTTTTGCCCTGATTTAACATACAAGCAATATTTAAAAATCTAATCAATTTAAATAGGCACTCCTCCATGGTATGTGATTGCTGGTAGGCACCCGAGGATTCAGTTAGCCATGGTTTGCGAAAGCAAAGGTTGTGAGGAGTGTCATACCAATATAAAAATACATGTGTAAACAAAAGAGAAAAGGGATGATCTGCCTTCTGGTAGAAATAACGTCCTTCATGGGAGCCGCTCTTGAAAGTTGGGTTGACAAGGAGGGTAGTGTTTTCTCTACTGCGATTCGTTGACAGCAACATACATAGCTCAAAACCTATATTTTTACTCTCTATATGATTTCAAAAACTTAAAAAGCTCTAGCACGTGACTTAATCCCTGCTTCCCTCTACGAAGGGCTTTTCTTTTACTTTTATGTTGAGTCAGTTTTTTCTACTCCTTTCTGTCTTAGAAGCAAACACTTGTGTCAAACTTGGTACAACAATTCTTTTGTGCGGGTATATTGTGCTTATTATATGCTTTGTGTTGACAATATCCATGAGATATATATGTTGAAAGTTAAAATGTTAAATCTTCCTTTGTGTTGGTTTGAAATCTTTTACTTAGAGACTATTGCTTTATGAGTTAACACTTATGCAAAATATGTTGATCTTGTCTAGAAAGTACTATTTGTGGAAAGTTTTTGCTTATGTGATATAGTGTTTACTCGTTATCTATTTGATAGAAAACTATAAACCATTGACATGAATCACTTCATTCATAACATATGCTTTACAATATTATTTGATCAAAGATTATGATGGTAGCATGTCACCTCAGAAATTATTTTCTTTTTATCGTTTACCTACTCGAGGACGAGTAGAACTAAGCTTGGGGATGCTTGATACGTCTCAAACGTATCTATAATTTATGATGTTTCATGTTGATATTATGCCAATTGCTACATGTTTTATATATATATACTTCATAGCACTTTTATGCATTTTCTGGGACTAACCTATTAACAAGATGCCACAGTGCCAGTTCTTGCTTTCTGCTGTTTTTGTATTTCAAAAAAGTTGTTCTGGAAATATTCTCGGAATTGGACGAAACAAAAACGGAAGTCCCTATTTTTCCATCACGAAGACCGTGTCCAGAGGGGAGAGCCAGGAGGGCCGTGGGACACCCACGCCAGGGCATGGCGTGACCCCCCCTTGATGTCGCGCCGTGGGGTGGCGTGGGGCCCACGAGTGCCTCCAGCCGCTGCCCTTTCGCCTATATATTCACTTCATCGGGAAAACCCTAGACCCCCGAGCCTCCATCCACGAAAAGTTCCAGAGACGCCGCCGTCGTCAACCCTAGCTCAGGAGGGTTCAGAAGCTCTTCCCGGCACCCTGTCGGAGAGGGGAATCATCACCGGAGGGCTCTACATCATCATGCCCGCCTCCGGAGTAATGCGTGAGTAGTTCATCCTTGGACTACGGGTCCATGGCAGTAGCTAGTTGGTAGTCTCTCCACTTTGTGCTATCATGTTTAGATCTTATGAGCTGCATACATGATCAAGATCATATTATTGTAATGCTACATGTTGTGTTTGCTAGGATCTGATGAATATTGAATACTTTGACAAGTTGGTTATCAATCTATGTTATATGTTATTTATGATCTTGTATGCTCTCCATTGCTAGTAGATGTTTTGGCCAAGTAGATGCTTGTGACTTCGAGAGAGAGTATTTATGCTAGATAGTGAGTTCAGTCTCCATTAAATCTGGGGGAGTGACAGCAACCTCTAAGGTTGTGGATGTGATGTTGCCACTAGGGATAACCATGCTTTGTCGATAGATAATTGTGTTGTTTACATTATGCACTTTCCTTAATGCAATGATCTGTTGCTTGCAACTTAATACTAGCGGGGAACTCGGATGACTCCCTGAAGGTTGATTATTAGTCATAGATGTTGTTGGAACAACAGTCTATGTATTTTGCCGTAATGCCCGCATTAATATCATAGTAGTCATCATGTCATGTATATGCATTGTGATGCACTCAATATTTTGTCAATTACCTAGCTGTAATTTGTTTACCCAGCATGTTAGTTATCTTTTATGGAGAGACACCACTAGTGAATTGTGGACCCTGGTCCATTCTTTTACATCTGATAAACACAACCTACTGCAATCATTGTTCTCTTTCATTCTCTGCAATTAAACAGCATTTTCCACACCACACATTGAATCCTTTGTTTTCAGCAAGCCGGTGAGGTTGACACGTTACGTTGGGGCAAAATAGTTTGGTTGTTTTGTGTGCAGGTTCCACGTTGGTGATCGAGTAAACGACGCCACCAACAACCTATAGAAGGTCTTTTTACTCCTCCTATATTGATAACCTTGTTTCGTACTGAGGGAAAACTTGCTGCTACACTCTTCATATCTTCCTCTTGGGGTTCCCAACGGACGTGTGCTTTACGCGTATCAAGCAACGGCGCCCAAATGTGACAGGCCTTCCGGACGGCGCCCAAAGGCCCTGTCCTTTGGGCTCCCCGACTGAAGATGCTCTGATGCTTCTCCGACCACCCATTTCAAACACGGGGACCAAGAAAATAATCGGAATAATAATTCTAGATAAAGATAAAAATCCAGTAAATCTCAGTTGTAGCACGAATATTATCGCACATGCTATTTTTCTTTTTCGAGTTGTTTCGGTTCCTATGTTGGATTATATAATTACTACAATTCAACATACAAATAAGAAGTAACTTTCGACATGATGGTAAATAAAATCGACGATCACCTGTAATCAAGAATTCACCACGTGCCTTTTGGCATCTATATATATTACTAGCCAACACCAGAAGGTCGGAGGTGCATCTGGAGTGTGCCTGCACCACGGATCTCTTGGAACAGTCGCTCGCCGTCCTCAAGCATGTCTTCACACGACAAGCTGTCTGCTCTTTCGGGGTATGCCCAACTCGACCATTGGCATCTCAGTACGTATAACGGTTAATTTACATCAAGAAAAAGAAGTGATAAAAAAACTCCGAAATTCGTTTTACTAGCAACACGGGAAGAGATACAGAACTATGAACTTCAGTTCAATTACATCAGGAAAAGAAAGTGATATACAACTGTGAATTTCAGTTAAATTATATCAACAAAAGAACGTGATACACAAATCTGAACTTCAATTAGCCAATAGTAGCACAACTGCAATCGTTGAACTTAGGTTCAATTACATCAGGAAAAGAAAGTGATATACAACACTGAACTTCAGTTAAATTAAATCAACAAAACAAAGCGATACACAAATCTGAACTTCAATTAGCCAATAGTAGCAGAACTGCAATCGTTGAACATCAGTTCAATTACATCAGGAAAAGAAAGTGATATACAACTCCGAACATCAATTAAATTATATCAAGAAAACATAGTCATACACAAATCTGAACTTCAATTAGCCAATAGTAGCAGAACTGCAATAGTTATGAACCTAGATGTACAAGAGAAGGACATCAGTAACACACGATATCTCTCCCTACCACAAAGCAAAGTATCTTCCATCTAAAAAATGGAGTATCCCCCAGACGGTAAAAAAGCAGAGTATTCAACTTTGCTACAAAGCTGCTCGTGAACCAGAAAATCAGTCTAACTTTCATCATCTGCTTTGCCTTCTTAGTGCACCACACACCTCCAGTCTACTCACCTCTACCAATGGGGTGTGATCTAATTTGATTTTCGTCTCCAACAAGCACTGCTTAATAACAAAATTATCAACGACCATGTTTTACAGTCACCTCACATTTTTTACTGTCGTGGTCATTCAGGTTGCTGACTTTTACAAGTTGCCTTTTCGAAGGTCCCATGCACAAACTTCGGACCTGTAGATGGAAAATAATTTTAGATGACTGACCTGGTATAAAATTGAAAGTATTAACAGCCACCAAACTGTAGGCGTGGCAGCCAAAAAGTATAAACCAAAACATAATAGAATAAAGAAACTCATCCATTCCCTTAACCAAGATGAGGGGTATGATCGAAGGACATGAGCAGCTTAAAACATATATCACGAAGTATTACAAAAATTTGTTTGGCAAGCCCGACGCAGATAATTTCTCGTTGGACGAAAGCAGAACAGATGACATTCCGCATGTTTCCGATCAGGAAAACACTCATCTTATCGCTCCCTTCGCTTTGGAGGGAGTAAAGAAGGCGGTTTTCCAAATGGAACATAACAAAGCCCTAGGGCCGGATGGCTTTCCTGCTGAATTTTATCAGTCATTTTGGGAATTAATCCAACCGGATCTGATAGAGATGTTCAACGCTTTGCATGCTGGACAACTCGACCTCTTTCGCCTTAATTTCGGTGAGATTATTTTATTGCCAAAGGTTAATGAAGCAGAAAGGATCCAACAATTTAGGCCTATCTGTCTTCTTAACGTTAGCTTCAAGATATTCACTAAAACGGCGACTATTAGGTTGAACTCGGTGGCGGATCATGTTGTGCGACCGACTCAGACAGCTTTCATGCAAGGTCGCAACATTCTTGATGGGGTTGTGATATTACATGAAACTGTGCATGAGTTACATCGGAAAAAGCTGAATGGGGTCATACTAAAGATTGACTTCGAAAAGGCTTACGATAAAGTAAAATGGTCTTTCCTTCAACAAACACTCAGAATGAAAGGTTTTTCTGATGAGTGGCGTTCAATGATTGATAGTTTTGTTTCCGGCGGAAGTGTCGCCATCAAAGTCAATGACGACGTTGGTAGATACTTGCAAACAAAAAAGGACTACGACAAGGTGACATATTATCACCTATACTATTTAACATAGTAGCTGATATGCTAGCCATAATCATTGAACGTGCAAAGTTGGATGGGCAAATTGAGGGGGTGGTACCGCATCTAGTGGATGGCAACCTATCCATTCTTCAATACGCGGACGATACGATTCTCTTTATGGAACATGACATTGAGAAAGCGAAGAATCTGAAATTAATTCTTTCAGCGTTCGAGCAACTCTCTGGTCCAAAAATTAACTTCCATAAAAGTGAATTGTTTTGTTTCGGTGACGCCCAGGCGAAGGCCAACCAATATGCCGAGTTATTTGGCTGTGAGGTTGGTGAGTTTCCAATAAGTTACCTAGGCATCCCAATTCATTTTAGGAGGCTTACGATAGCACAATGGAAACACGTCGAGGAAAGAATACAAAAAATATTGAGTAGTTGGAAAGGAAAACTACTATCCCTGCGTGGAAGATTGGTACTCATAAACTCAGTTCTAACCAATATGGTTCTGTATATGATATCCTTCTTCCAATTACCAAAGGGAGTCTTACATCGATTGGATTACTTTCGATCTAGATTCTTTTGGCAAGGGGACAATGAAAAAAAGAGATACCGACTGGCAAAATGGGATGCAGTGTGCCGCCCCAAAGACTTTGGGGGACTGGGGATTTATGACCTTGAGGTTAAGAATCGTGCCCTTCTTGGAAAATGGTTGTTTAAGCTACTCACCGAAGAAGGTGTCTGGCAAACTCTACTCAGGAGAAAAATATGTTGGTTCAAAGGCGATATCTTAGGTTTCATGGAAATCCGGGGATTCTCACTTTTGGGCAGGTCTAATGGCGACGAAGAAATTCTTCCTCCCATATGGCTCTTTCTCCATCAAAAATGGTTCGGAGATAAGATTCTGGGAGGATAAGTGGCTTGGTACTACTACACTCCGGGAACAATATCCAGCCTTATAAAATATTGTCCTTGGACGTCACGAAAGCGATACTATTGCTACAGTTTTGGAGGTTTATCCACCAAATGTGACGTTACGAAGAGATCTCGTTGGTCCTAGGTTAGTGGCGTGGCATGAATTGCTACACCAACTAGCCTCCGTCAATTTGACGCAAGGGACCGATGTGTTTCGATGGAGTTTACACAAGAGCGGTAAATTCACAGTGGACAGTATGTATAATGCGTTAATCCAACCTGATGTGCCAGTAGATACTAATAAGAAAATCTGGTCGATGAAGATACCGCTAAAAAACAAGGTTTTTGCGTGGTACCTTCGTCGGGGGGTTATTCTTACTAAAGACAACCTTGCAAAACACAATTGACATGGTAGTAAGAGGTGTGTCTTCTGTCACAAAGACGAGACTATCAACCACTTATTTTTCGAGTGTCAGTTCGCAGGTTCTATATGGTCAATCATCCATATAGGTTCTGCTCTATATCCCCCAAGAATCATTGCTCATATTTTTGGCAGTTGGCTGAACGGGGTTGATGTTAGGTTCAAACAACTTATTAGGGTGGCAACGCTAGTCGTTATATGGTCGCTTTGACTATGTAGAAATGACAAGGTTTTTACTGATAAAAATTGTTCTCTCATGCAGGTTATCTACAGGACTACAGCTACACTCCGTTTGTGGTCTCAGTTGCAACGTGTGGGGGCATCGAGATTTGTTTATGGAGGTTTGTTCAAGACTGGAGGATACAACGAGAGACTTTTTATCCCAACATGGGTGGCAGCATAATTTGCGGATCGGACCACCAACACCTTAGGCGTGATTACAATTTCTCATTCTGATATGTAATCGCTACCCTTTTACTTTTCAGACTATAGCACTTTGTCGGCTGTGTGCACCTTCGTTGTGCAGAGGCTGGGTGTAATGCTTAATACTTTTAAGTAATAAAACTCACTTTATCGAAAAATATAACAGTGAGCCAATGAATTCCACCGATCAAGCATGAATTTTACACTGAATAGTTAACCTAAATAGGCCAATTGGTACTGGCATGTTAATGCTTCAGCTTTACACCTAAACCAAAGTGTTTCTCCATCCATGAACTTCTAAGCTTATCAAATATCCTTTGAACCTGCCATGTAAATCATCGTTTTTCTAAAATTCCAGTGATTTGCTTGGTGGGAACCAAATCCAATAGCTGAAACTGATTTGAGTATCTATGTGCATATGCCAAATGAAGTCATGTGATTTTATATATAAACGTAAATGCAACAAGCCTAGCATGGGGAGTTTCCCAACTCCTCTAAAACAAGCTGATCCACCTAGTAAGATGAAGACGGACCAGATTGGAGTTCAAACTACCCAACGATCAGGCGTAGCAAATATTAAAATGACAAAATAAGGCAATTTTTACATGGTGCTCAAATATGACGTTGCATCCGACGGCTGAGCAAGATTTGGCCCAGGAGGCCCACTAGTGCTGTTTGACTGGAAAAAAAAACAATAACGAGCTGCCAGCCCAAATAATCCTCTCCGCTCTCGACGCCGCCGCCGCCGCCTCTGCCAACCCCCACTCCGCACTCGACGCCGCCGCCTTCAGCGCGACCGCTTACCGCCACTCGAAGCTGCCGCGGCCAACCTTCTCAGCTCTCTACGGTTCCTGTCGCCGTATCCACTCGGGAGGTCGCATCTGTCAGGTGCGACCCAGGATCTCCTCTCTCTTCTCCGAATATCATGCTGGTAACTGGAGTCCGGATGTCGGAACTGCTCCGGTTCCGCCTTTTCCAAATTTCCGCACGACACAAACCAAGTAACAGGTAATTTATTGTACATGTATGATCCGCATGACACAAATCAACTGAATCTTCATACGCTTGATTTCTTTTGGAGTAATTCATGTGGGAGTAGTACATGTATGATCATTGAGTATCTGTGTGTAATGCTTCAGATTCGAGCCGATGCGCCTCAATTTGATTGCTTTGTGCATGCTTGCCTGTACGTACATGACTGAATAATTTGTTTAACAGTTGAAGAGACTAAACTGGACCATGCTCAGTCTAAAAGATGTAGAAATCGATGTTTAGTTAGTTCCTGTAAGACAAGTAATGGAAGACAAGTAATGCTTGCAGTTGCTGTTCATATGCCCTGCTGTTTGCATGACCTGACCAAGCCGACGACGCAAGGCTGCTCTTGCGGCTGCAGCTTGGTTCTGCTGACTTTGGAAGCACCCTATATTTTATTAACTAAAGAAATGTTTTGTTTCATCAGTTAACCTACTGTGAACTCTGTCAATTAAGTTCAGAGAAAGTCTTCTGATGACTTCTACATCCTAGTAATGACTAGTTGCCTACTGAAGATATACATAGAATTTCAATAATTCGGAGTTGACACCATTTCTGCTCATGATAATATGCATGTCAACATATGTGGTGTACCACTCGGTGTAAATTGTTCTCTGAATATTTTGAAATTAGGTTCTGTGTTGGCAATGTTTGAATAACTTCAGATTTGAAAGGTTATGGTATTAGCTTATGTGTTCAGTTCGGTCTTCATTAGTAAAAGCTACTTCGTAGCACATTACTAGACAATCACTGAACAGTGCTCATTTCCTGAACTTTGCAGGTCTGGAATAGGGTTGTGAAGTTCTATTTCTAGCGGATACGGCAGAACACACACATACAACGATTTCTCTAAACTATATGAATGGAAGCAGCATGTGTATTTCTAGGGATGACATGCATGTTTGGACGGCGGATCAAGTAGTAGTAGTAGTAGCACGTGTATTTCTTTGACTATTTACACAGAAGCATGCTTTCTTTGGAACTGTAATGTACTGGCAGTGCTAGGCTATCTCATCACTTTCAGAAGAAAGAAAAGGTCAAGCTGCACAAGTAAGCAACCTGTATTAGTATCTCTCTTGCAGGTGAAGTAGCCCCTTGTTCCAAGCTGATGAGTGTGATGGCTAGTGGAAAATACTGTGAGTAGGTTGTCAATTAAAGGGATGAAAAGTGAGGCAGATACCAATGTAACCTGTCCTGAAACAGCATGCTAATCATCACTATACGATAGGTGCTCATTTCCTGAACTTTGTAGGTGGATGTGGTGGTATAGCAGGTCATTGTGTTCCTCTATGTATAGTCCGCTGATAGGAACTCATAACTTGTAACTTGATCCTGTGTCAGCAGACGATGTCAATAGCAGTATATATGTGTTTCCAAATATATCTCACTCCCTGCATTTTTTTTTTGCATTTTTTGATGCCGCTGCAGCCGGTTTCCCTGTTACTTCGTTAGATGATATGTTGGCACTAGGCTTTCTTTCTTTTACATCGTTGCCTGCCGAAAACAAAGTTGATCAAGCAACTGTTTGTTCATCTAGACTGCATGTTCCCATGTTTTGGATTCCTATATATGTTTTTCGTGAAGGATAACGTACGAATACAAATGCTGGCCAATTGCTATAAGTGGAACTCATGTCAGTAAAAGAAATGGCAGCTCTCGCGAATTGTGGACTCCAGTAAAAAAGATGAAGCATATTAAATGGGAGTTGGTACTTCGTCGTCTGACCGTGGTCTGCCAGACCGTCGCGTTGCCGTCGCTAATATGGGCCGGCCCAATCTGGGAGTCACCGCATCGACAACCCGAGCGCGACCTCCTCCAGCGCCGCCCCCTCCGTCCTCCTTCAGGATGGGAATGGGCCGGTCCGGACCTGGCCTTGGACCCGGCCCTGTTGGCCTCAAGGCCAAATTGAGAGCCCGCGGATCGACCCATTCCAAAAAAGTCAATGGCCCCGCCGGCCCGATGGGTACCCGGGTTCGACCCAAATTTTAGCTTCCATACATATTTTTGGTTGTGTGTGCACGGTGCACATAGAATTTTTCTAAAGTTTGTATAGAAAGATTGATCTAACTGAGTCTGACTCAAGTATGTACGAAGGCTAGCTAGCTGATGGAATGGATAATTAGTACATCCAGTACGTGTATGAAGGTACGAATAATCAGTAGATGTGATGACTGATTAGTATACCAAGCTAGCTGATGTCCATGCTAAGATAGCTAGATGGATCTCACGGGCAATAAATCTAGTTCCAATACATGTATAACACAGTAAAATCTGGATCCAATTTCAATACATATACAGCGACATAATGCTACTTGACAACGCAACTCGCCGAAACTTAGCGGCAGAGCAAAAATGATCAATTAGAGCTAATTGAGTTGTACGGATGGTCTGCAATTTTCAGACGTGGGTTGGCCCTGCTGGCCCAATGGGTCACTCGGGGCCGGCTCCACTGACCCAATTTTTATATGAGGCCGGCCCGACCGACCCAACAGCCTTGTTTTTTTGGTCGGGTCAGGGACCCGGCGGGTCGACCCGGCCCATTCCCATCCTGAGTCCTCCTGCCCTGGACCGCCGCCGCCCCTGCCACGTCCACCGTCCCCGCGTTCGTCTGCCGCAGAGGCCATCGACGGCAAGCCAACGGTCCTCGGCGCCGCGGGCCTTGCGCTGCTCCCCCGAGCTGCTCCGTGTACGCTCATCGTGCGCTCTTGGACCAAGGTGTGGCGCCATGTCTTCGAGGGCTCCGGAGGAAGGCTCTGCGTCCTTGGCAGCGCAGGGGCGGGATCGACAACAGTCGATCTTGCTGCTGCTACCGATCCTGGATGCCTCGTTGTCAACGTACCCAGTGGCGAGGATATCTGAGCGGCTGGTTCTTCCAATCTGAGGTCCTGGCTCGAGCTCAGATCGGGGTTTGTATGAGCTTCCCGAGCACGATCGTGGTACCCAGCGGTTGTTGATCTGCCCTCTTCAATTTCCCTTCGTCCTCTGATCCAAAGTGAGTATTTGGAGAAGGCTACACTGCAGGTTCAGCTGCATATCATGTACAATCATTGACGAGATCATTTCAGCTGCATGTTTGGAAAAGCTTTCTATTCGTTTATGTTTTATTGGGCTAATTGCAGCAGTGAGAACTTTAATCTCCACTTTCAGAAAAATAAAGAAGGGGAAGTCATTCAGGGTGCCCAGCTAGCGCCAGTTCTTCCACCTTAAGCCTTAAGGTAAGCCGCCCCTCAGATTTGCTTCCTGCTACCCTGATGGCCTGTGATCCGGTGCTCAGATCGAGGGTTTGCATTGATTTTGTCATGGGGGCAATCTTCTGTTAAGGGTCCTATTTGATTCCTAGAACAAGGACGACAGGGATGTTAGTTCATCCGATGTGCCATTTAGATTTGTAGATGCAATTACTGATTTGAACTAATTCCAGTGCTTCCTTTAATTTACAACCAACTGTTATTCATGCCATTTTCAGTCCATGGCTATTCCTTTTCCAGATCTGGAAAAAGTTCATCTTGAATCTGTATGTTGTGAATATATAATCAGTCAAGCACTTTGTCCTCTTTTTGCAAAATGCCAGGTTCACTCCCACACCACAAATGGCCTTTGTGGCGTAGCATCTATGGATGATCATTAACCTGTACGAAGGCATTCTCTTCTGTAGAAGGTACGTATAAACCAGTGTCGTTGAAATCCAGCATTGGGTGTTTTGTGATTTGGCCTATGATCATTTTACTGACAGTAACCGATGGATCTTCCTGGTGTTATTTCTAATAGGCTAATAAACTTACATGTCCTTTTTCCTCTAAATACAGGTTGTTTCCAAAATATTAGCAGCAAATTTACAAGTGTTGAGGAATTGTTGGTTGCGTGTGGTATGCTATGAGCTCTCGCTAGGCTGGTACATATAATTCCCCTCAACCTTAGATAATCCCTTTGTTCATTACGAACATGACTCCTCAGTGGGCTTGCATTGGTGGACCCTGTGAAAATAATATGGCACCCTTCACGGTATTTAAACTTTCTGTCATCTTCAGTAAGAAGCTGACAACAATATTGTGCTAAGGCAAACTTGGCATGAGCTTATGTTATAGTGAGAGTGGTATTTAGCCGTAAATACAAGAGGGTGAGATGCATCATGTATGCAGTCCAACCAGGGAAGAACCAATGTTGAATTTGCTAGCTACTTCACGAGCTAACTCTTAAAGCAATACTGACTCCTTTGGATTCCGGATTAGAAGTAGCTCCGGCTGCGGCTAGATGGTACTGAGAAATTAATCGAGTACTACTCTGGGACGTCATCAAGAGTTATCAGGTGTTCTCTCTTTTCCTATTAATTTTCATTGCCTGTGGTATTTAGCAGTTTTCTAGATTGGGACAGAGGCAAAAATTATAGCTGCTTTGTAGGAGAACTATGCAGTTCTGTACTACCAACTATTAGTTTTATTTTTTGTTTGAAGTTAACATTCTGCTTACATACTTATCGAGGTATATTTATAAGGCATTTGCGGCTTCTCAAATTGTTGTAGCTTCTGAAAGTTTACACCATCTCAGGAGAAATATGAGTAGCATACGGTCTGGGTTGTTAGCTTGATTATCTTCGATTGAACATGCATATTTTATTGACAGTCTTAATTAAACTATATATGTAGACCATACGTTCTTCAGTTCTTCAACTCTTGGATATCTTAGACACCATATTTTTAACATGTATTTATTACTTCTCTTTTGTCTGCTTTATGATAAAATGAATACATGTACTTATCGAACTGACTGCCAATAACTAACGCTGTGAGGAGTATTATGGCAGGGAAGGGTGGATTCAAAACCTGCAGCCTTGAACCCTTGACGCATGAATGAGATAGTGAGGGGGACATGGCATATGCATTTATTTCCGGGCGGATTTCGTAATTTGTTGTGTATGTATATGCGGCCTTTGGGAAGGATGGATTCAAAACATTGAGACTCATGACGCTTAGATGAGGGACAAAGGAATATAGCATATCATTCATTTGGCAGTTTGCTCTCTATCCCAGTCCTTAGTTCTGCACAAGTGATATATTGTATTTCTTATGCTTTTATTGTTTTAAAACTGATATAATTATTTTTCTCTTCACATTGTGAAAATTATACTATGATATTTTCTGATCTTCACATCCTTATCACATTTATTGTTGTCAGTATTTTCTCTCTCACCGGTCTCTGGCTGCTTCCTAGCTTTTATTGAAGTAATATTGCACTGTGGAGTTGCGGAGTCATTCGATATGTTCTCCATCCTACAAGACAATGTCCATACCATGTGTATCTTCACACTTAAATGAGAATATATGAAATTGATACATGTACTTATCAAACTAAATGTAAATGGGGAAACAAATATTATGATATTTTGATGACATTGAAATGTGGAATTTTGGCTAATATATTAATATATGTTCATGAGATGATGAGACCATTAGGTGGTACGATGCCCTTGATGATGATTTGGTAATACCTCATATAACACTTTGGACCTCACATGTATTTTATCCGCTCAGTAAATGTGGATTTAATTGATATGATGTATAAATATTTGTGAAGTCTCCTGAAAAGATTTGAAACCACGAGATTTTATGGAATGTATTCAAATCGTTGCATATGCAAAATTTGAAGTATATATATATGAAATGAAAAAATGTGTTTCAAATATTTGAACTCTAACGATGCGTGCATTGCACGTGCACGTGCACTTTTGCTTTTTTTTACGGAAAAACAGTAGGGAAAGCCCCTAAAATGTGCACTTTTACTACCCGTAGCAACGCACGGGCATTCATCTAGTTAGCATAACTGCTTAGACAGATAACCTCCCTCGCGTTGTCCGAGTCGGGCGACTCGGGGAGCCCAATTGCCCCGGTCGCCGGCCGACCCTCCCCGACCTCCCTCCCCCCGCCGCCGGAGGAGGTCGTCCGACGGCGGACGGCAGCGGCGGGGTGGTCGTCCGTATTTCCTTTCAAATAAGCCTGGGCAGTTGTCCGTCTCCCACTCCATCGTTTCCGATGGGACGGAGCTCCGGCCGGCCGTCCAATCAGTCCGTGTGCCCGATCCCTGTACCCGCGTGCTTCCATGGGCGGATGGATCTAGCCTCACATGCACGTTGGTGGGAGGTTGCTGCCCCAACTTGTGCCTTGTGCATACAGATCAAAAGGACAGCTACCAAATCGGAAAACTGCGACCCACTGGTTCTAGGGTTCTTCTCGCATCAAGGTTGCAATCTGCCGGATGCTTATCCCCATTGATCTGGCTGGACAGTCATGTTTCGGAAAGCTCCGTCGGCGAACTCCACTGGGCGACTCTGCTGGTTGTTAATATCATGGAGCACGCTTTCTGGTTCCATGGTGCTGGCGGAGAATGACATGGAAGCTAGGCGAGATCTGAGGGCTGACAATGGTGGTTTGATTCCTTGTGCTTATGAGGAATTGGATTGGTGTTTCATGACTTGGAGCAGCGACATGTAAGTGGGGGCGACAACATACGTGAAGTCCACAGTCCTACCTCTCAGGATGAAAATCCAAGGTCTGGCCTTAATTGGTTGTGGTTGTGCCTGACAGTGGTCTTGCTGAAGACATTGTTTTGAGAGCGAGAATATCTTCAGGTGAAAAACCAAGGTCTGACCTTAATTGGTTGTGCCTGGCACTGCTCTTCTTGAAGGCGTTGCTTAAGCCTGGGCATTCGCGGTTTAACACGGTTTGTGCAGTTTCGTCAAACCAGACCGTCGGGCACGGTGTTAGCTGGGTCGGTTTGGTTGAAACCGCGTACAAACGCCGTTGCTTTTGAAGAATTGGACATCAGGTGTTGTTTTGGTGGTGGTTGTGTGGCTGCTGCAAGGACTGTAACTCTGTAGCGGGATTTTTCTTTTTATTTCTTCTTCTTATTGTCTTTCGGTTGTGTGCATCCGTAATATAGTTATTGCGTTGTTGCAGAGACTGGGTGTAATTTGTATCTCCGCGATATTAATATATACTCTTTATCTAAAAAATCACTGCTACTATTCATGTGCTAACCTCTAGAAAACTATCTCTGAAAACAACGGTTAAATCCCGCCTAATTGACAGTCATCAGTTAGGGTTTCGATCTACTTGAATTTTGAATTTTGGAGAAACGAGAACAAAATTGACTAACAGATTAATTTGTTCTTGGGCCGGTATCCATCTGCAGTCTTGGGCCAAGGCCCAGCCATGGGAGTTCTGTGGGGTGCGGATTTGAGACACCAGTATGACTTGTACTGGTCACAATTTAACCACCAGTACGATTTGTTTTTAGCCTTTCGATTATCGAAAATAGATGGCTGTTATTAATTTGGGGTACCACCAAAGGCCTCAATAATAAAGACCTAGTGGGACAAAGGGTTACCCAGGTTCAGCCTCTCCATAGGAGATAAAGACCTACTTCCTGCTATGTTGTTATTGATCACGAGGTCTCGATCTCGGCAACTTCAGCAGAGCCGGGTTACAAGACAGGTTACAAGGGTTTCGCTTCATAGCGGTGATCTCGATCTAGGATTGCTTATCAAACTATGACCTAGGAGCCCGCTTATATAGATGCCGGGTCTCCTGGACGTACAAGTAAAGATCGAGTTATACACGAACTCGGAGTCCTACTCTAGGTTCTTCTGGACCTTCCGTAGCCTCCAAGTCACCCGATTCCTTTATGTACTTGGACTCCTGATCTTCTAGGTCCTTCCTTCTACGGCCGGGTCACGTCAAGCCTACCGGCCCAACTATCACCCGGTCCATGTCTTCTAGACATAACCAGAACAACTTTTCTGAAATAGAAAAACAACAGAAAAAAGGAACTATCACTGTGGCATCTTGTTAATAGGTTAGTCCTGGAAAATTTATAAAAATGATATGAAGTGTATGCAAAACATGTAACAATTGGCATAATATCAACATGGAACATCAAAAATTATAGATACATTTGAGACGTATCAAATAGTCATCAAGATAGTCTCAATATAGTTTGAGTGACCTAGTAACCATCAAAATCATATATCGGCGAATGCTTGCCACAAGATCACATGCACTTCAAATTTCTAGAGCTCGTGTATGTAGTTTCAAAAGGTTGATATGTTCTGGATCCTCCCCAATTATCCTTCCCAATTTTGTGTGTGTCTTTATATAGTGATGATCTTCCACATGAATGATAAGAAACACATCATTGGAAATTGTCTTTTACCCAACCGCCAAGTAAACTCATCTGCAAAAAACAATTATGCACCGCATTTCCCAACCAACAACGGTATCGAACGCGTGCGGTTACCCTAAGCGAACACGTTTCTTCTTTCATAACGACAAGGAACACGTGCCAGCTTAAAACGGAAACGTAATCACGATCTTGTTTCCTTCCCGAATCTTACACAACGGGAGTGACATAGATTTTTAGATAAAGGCAGAGAGTACGAAATTTGTACCTAACCCTATTAAAAAACCATGATAAAAAATGTGAAAAACAATTAACAGTACTGTTATAGCAGGCCTACGCGTGTCTCAAATTCATCGAAGTATATACTAAGGAAGGAACTTCCCTCCAAGACTTTGCAAGGAAGGAACGCGGTACCATGTTTCGAAGCTAGTACGTCAAGGATTGACCAGCCCACGATGGGTGATGCGTGTAAAGTCACACGTTCGTTGGGAACCCCAAGAGGAAGGTATGATGAGTGCAGCAGCAAGTTTTTCCTCAGTATGAAACCAAGGTTATCGAACCAGTAGGAAGTCAGCGATGTTCTGAAGGTGTCAACGGTGCCAGAAAAAGTGGTGTTGATGGGGATTCTGACTTGTTGACTTGGAACCTGCACACAACACAACCAAACTAGTTTGCCCCAACGAAACAGTGAGGGTGTCAACCTCACCGGCTTGCTGAAAACAAAGTATTAGACGTATAGTGTGGAAAATGATGTTTGCTTGCAGAGAATTAAAGAGAACAATGATTGCAGCAGGTTGTATTTCAGATGTAAAAGAATGGACCGGGATCCACAGTTCACTAGTGGTGTCTCTCCATAATAAAATACTAACCTGCTGGGTAAACAAATTACAGCTGGGCAATTGACAAAATAGAGAGGTGCATAACAATGCATATACAAGTCATGATGATCACTATGAGATTTACTTGGGCATTACGACAAAGTACATAAACCGTTATCCAGCATGCATCTGTGCCTAAATAGTCCACCTTCAGGTTAGCATCCGTACCCCTTCCAGTATTAAGTTGCAAGCAACAGACAATTGCATTAAGTATGCTGCATAATGTAAACAATACAAATATCCTTAGACAAAGCATTGCTGTTTTACCCCTAGTAGCAACAACACATCCACAACCTTAGAACTTTCTGTCACTGTCCCAGATTAAATGGAGGCATGAACCCACTATCTAGCATAAATACTCCCTCTTGAAGTTACAAGTATAAACTTGGCCAAAGCCTACACTAATAACGGAGAGCATGCAAGATCATAAACAACATATATATGATAGATCAATAATCAACTTGACATAGTATTCAATATTCATCGGATCCCAGCAAACACAACATGTATCATTACAATAAGATGATCTTGATCATGATAGGCAGCTCACAAGATCTAATCATGATGGCACAAGAGGATAAAACAATCATCTAGCTACTGCTATGGACCCATAGTCCAAAGATGAACTACTCACACATCACTCCGGAGGCAGGCATGGCGATGTAGAGCCCTCCGGTGATGATTCCCCTCTCCGGCAGGGTGCCGGGGAGAGATTTAGAACCCTCCCGAGTTAGGGTTGATGGCGGCGGCGGCAGCGGAGGTTTTCTGAAATATTGGCTCGGGTGTCTAGGGTTTTCCCGAAAAGATGAATATAAAGGCGAAGAGGCGGCGTCGGTGGAGGTCCTGGGCCCCCTCACCATATGGCGGCGCGGCAGGAGGTGGGACCGCGCCGTGACGTGGTGAGGACGGCCCACGGCCCCCCTTCGTCTCTCTTTCGGACACCATATACGTGTTGGAAAAATAGGGACTTTGGTTTTTGTTTCGTGCAATTCCGAGAATATTTCCAGAACAACTTTTCTGAAACCAAAACTAGCAGAAAACAGGAACTGGCACTGTGGCATCTTGTTAATAGGTTAGTCACAGAAAATGCATAAAAATGATATGAAGTGTGAATAAAACATGTAGCAATTGGTATAATATAAGCATGGAACATAAGAAATTATAGATACGTTGGAGACGTATCAATGGGCCCTACACGGTAATTTACGACCAAAAACCGGTAGGATATTCCACCCCTCCACATCGCGGGGTCTCGCCGGTTCCATCGAGCGGGCTTCAACAGCGTGTAGTTCCAGGTAACGTGTTTACCCTAATGTCAGACCTCTGACCACCCAAATCGCACAGTCGGCAAAGTAGGTGACGCCAAAGGGACGCGTCGACAACTATCGGGATAACCCCAAATCATAGGGATGTTATCTTTAGTATTTGGTAGGTGTGTGGGAAGACCTCTTCCATACAACCGGCCGGGTCAGCTTAATCGGTCAGACTTTCGTGCAAGTCAATTCCTTCATACATAACATATGCATGTGGACTTTCGAAATATTGTCAGTGCGTGTAAAACGTGTGTCCATTTGTTTCGAAACTGTGTGCGTGAACTTCTTTCCTACAACCGGCGGCACCGGATCTCGGTCGTACTAATCGTATGTTTGTCTCTTTGTTTTTTTTTTTGAGAATTCCTGGTCTTACGTGAACAGTGCCGAGCTTGGTGAGACACCCGAAATTCGATACCAAGGATCGAACCCGGGCGGGCTAGCGTAGCCACTGCTACCGCTACCAACGAGCCTCAGCTCATGTTTGTCTCTTTGTTGGTAACTAGGAAACATGCCCGTGCGTTGCAACGGGAGGGAAAATCTTCGACACATAGGCGCACAAAATTAAGATGATTTGGAACATGTAAATGTTGGATATTGTTACAACCTAGTCATTGACATAGCTTCTAACAATATAAGATTGTTTTAGTGAAGAAACTATTGTTAACAAATCCTTAAATGGTTGCATGCATTTGCAGCCAAGCACTTATGCCAGTAAAAATGGACACGATAGTTCACAAAGAGATGAAAAGTAGTAAATTGCTAGTTTCTAGTGATTAAGATAATTTTGAAAGTAGCGAAACCTCCTGGCAGTATCTTTGCGTTAGCATTTAGAATAACCTCATATATATATTAGACAAACAGAACTGCTGAAGCCGCAGAAGATATCAGAATAAGGATTCAGGTTTACATGTATGGTTAATCAGAAACACACATGCACTCAACATAATATATAAACATTAGCTTGGACAATATATTAGCAAGAGGAAGTTGAGCTACATAAAAATCTGTATGTGCTGCATAAATATGAAGAGGTGTATCAATCACGAGGTAACAAACATGCCAGAACAACTGAAATTGCATCGACGGCCAATGACAATATCTGAGTGTTAAAGACGGGATCATACATGCATGTCATGGCTTACCAAACCATGGATGTCTAGTATGCATGCTGATGGTTGCATGCCATATCTTGTGTATAACATAGCATAAGAGCAAAACCAACAGACATGATATACTTCGAAGGGACAATGGATTGTAAGATATATATGTACGAAGGTAATTTTACCAAAGCAATATCTAAAATGTCATGAACAAATTTATGAGCATCTAAAAGGAGATAAATAGACTAAACATGTGTACTGGTCTGATAAACAATGTAGCAAGACATATGTACAAACAATCCAGACTTGAAACAATTGGGGTGGTCTAGAAATCAGGTTAAAATTTTGTCTGAAGAAAAAAAAGATTAAGGTTAAGTAATCATCTCAATGATGATCTCAGATCCATGGGCCAGCTTGACTGGATAAAAAAAGCAAAATGCAAATATAGCAGTAGGCAACCTGCACAATTAAGATACTATAGTCAGAGCAAACACAAGAAGAAAAATAACATTTCCACATCATACTGCTATAGATCATGAATATGACATGTTAAAACTTAACGCAAGTTCAATATATGTTGGATTCGATGGGGTTTGACATCAATAAGTAATTGGCTATGTGACTGCGACAGCTTTCCGAATAATGATGTTTCCGTATGTAAAAATTCTGCAGAGACTCAAGTCATACTTTTATCAACACTATCAGGCCACAAATGAAACATCAAAGCGGCAGAACATGGCATCAATCAATGAGTCAAAATAGTATTTGCAGCTAATTACAAAACGCAAGCTATCTATTATCCTGGGTGTTACTTACAATCATTTGTAAGTATGCTTTAATAGAAGGGGCACAGTAACGATCTACTCAATAGCCAAGCTTTAGCACACAAATAGCAATCATAGTATCATCAAAAGAACAATATGGTGATATTTGAGGTATACCATGAAAGATGATGAACTACAGCGGTACAACCTGGTGCCCAATTGAATGAACTATGTGGTCATTAAGCAAAAAAAAAAAACATCACCTAATTGTCGACAAAGATGACATTAGCACTTGTGAGAGAATTGGCATCGGTAAGTGCAAGAATATGGCATCTCAACAAATATAGTTTATTTTCTTTCAATCTTATACTTTTAAGAACAAAATAAATAAAATATGTTTCATAAAGATAAAGTGGTGTGCTTAGGATAACTTGGCAAAACACTGAATAAGTCTGTTATAATCATGGGAATCCAAATTTAAGGGCACATCTCTGGTTCCATCAACCACCTGATAATGCTACATAGTGTGCAATATCACTACTTTTTCATGGCAAAAAGAATATGCATAAATATTGCACAAAGCAGTCCCAGTTTGACAGAAAAATCATTTATAAAACAGTTTGTTAGAAACATGTAGAAAACTTGGTCTTTATTATTTATATCCTGACAACTGGGACTAAACCATCCAGGCTTACACATTAGTTCAATAAAACCAAGCTATCATGGACAATTACTTAAGGCAACCCATTGTTGATGGTATGACACTCAGAGAAAAGATTATGCATCATCAATTAGGAAGATCAGGTACAGAAGGCAAGTAACAATTAAGTATGGTACAAACAGGGTGCATCAGGGAGAAAAACTAACCAGGTACCTTCCTTTTAGAGAAAAACTAATCAGATAGCACAACGTGTATTCATGTGTAAATATGGATTAACTAATAAATACCATCAAAAGGGTTTATCTCTTTAAGGAACGGATAATCAAATAACACACACACGCACGCACGCACGCACACACACACACACACACACACCATTTTATCTTCAGATAATGTAGTGCCATCTTCAAATTAACCTTACTTTGTAAATCATTAGAAAACTATTTTTAAGTACTACATCATCAAGGAGCATGCACATGAATCTCAATATTTAGGATATTTCTCAGTCATCAATTATCATATTTTGAAACTCGCAAAATTAAAGGATTGGCCATCATAATAGGTGCAGTGCACCACAGCACAATCAGAAGGAAGAGACTGCATATAACATAGAAGTTCTATTTATAACTGACATTCACATGCACCCAACAATTAAGTTACGCAGTATTACCTTCTTACCAAAATCTTGACACTGATACTCTTGTTGTTTATGGATGAAGCCATTTCAGAAAGCTCAAGAGGTGTTAATTCATTCTTGAGATAAAACTGGAAAGTAGAGCTACAGACTGTTGCAATGCATTTCTAATTTCAGTAGGTAAGCATAATTCCACCGAATACACAGTAAGCAACCTGAATTGTAGTATTAATAGTACAAAACCATCAAATTTAGTAAACCTTGGCCAGTGGTGTCGAAAGTGCAGCATCTGTAATTTGTAGATCAACAACCGTGTGACACTATTAAATTAAACGAAAATGGATACAAATGTAAACAGAGCAGCCTGGTTCAATCATGTGCTCTCCCATTCACAATGGAAGGAAAAATTGCAGATCCTCGTATACGGGTTGCACTTGTTAATCAAGTACTCAAATGGGTCAAACTGGGAAGGATTACTCTACAGCCGAAGGTCAATCACATGAATGCGTTTAAGCAAACATTGGATCTGAACGAATGCTAAGAACTGGAGCAAGGAAGAAGGAAGAGCCACAAGGGCGGTACCTCCTACTTGGTGGAGGAATGGCCTTGAGCTGGAGCGTGAGCGTGCCAGAGGAGGCGAGGGAGTGGGCGTGCAGGTGCGGGAGCCTCCGCGCGACGTGTGGCGTGGGCACGCGGGCACGCACCTCCTGGGTCGCGCCTTGCAGGCTGCAGCGACGACGCCCGCGTGGGTCGGTGGTACGGAGCCGTTGCTCGGGGGTCATGGCAGCAGCGCGCTTGCCCTCGGCGGCGGCCGCGGCCTCGTCGTCGCCGCCGACCACGTCGGCCGTCGGAGCGCCGGATGGCAAGAGGACGGAGCAGGTACTGCAGCGGCGCGTAGACCGGGTGCTCGTCCGTCGCCGGCGGCGCGGCGAGGGCCAGCGAAGAGAGGCAGAGCAGGACGGCGTGCCGCATGAAGTCGAGCAGCTGCAGCACCGAGGGGAACCCCATGGCCGGCCGGCCGGCCCGGCACGCACGCACGGGCGCTTGTAGCTAGCTAGAGAGAGATAGAGCGCAGGATCGAGGACGACCCTAGAGATCTCCATCTTGTTGGTGACGACCGAATCGTCCGCCGCGAGCAGCGGCCGGCCGCGGGGGAAGACGACCCCGTATGGCGCCCTCAGGACTTCCCGGCACGCGAGGCTCGTCGAGGAGGAGAAGGGCAGCGCGGCGGAGGTTGCTCCGGCCCGGGGCGGCCAGAGTCGGCGCCGGCGAACTCCGGGTCGCGCGGGGGAGAGAGAGAGGTGGAGGGGGGTTTGTGGGGACGTTTTTGCACGGCGGCGCCTGGATTTTTTGCAATTTGCCATCAGGTCCTTGGTGGGGGGGTTTTCTGCAAATTTTCTGCGCCAAAGTTCGTGCGCGGGGTGACCGGCTGAAACCGGATGCACCGGACGGTGACCGGGTGACGTGGCGTCATCTGATTGGAAGATATTCGAGGGAGCTGTAGATTGCTACAGTAGAGGCCGCGGGAGGCGACGTGGAGCTCTCACAGCGTTGGATGGCGACGATCGGACGGCGCAGAAAAGGGGGCGACATGGACCTTAGATTGGGCTGTGGTTTCTTCCAGCTTTTATATATAGTACTATAATATATATATATGTCCGAGCCAAAGTTAATTAAGCTACAGAAGTGCACTGCCATGTAATAAACAGAAGGAAGTAGAGGCCAAGCCGGTGCATTAATCGAATTAGCTACTCACACTCATCAATCATGTCTCTCTCTACCCAGGCTGACGAGGATATATCCTTTGAGTACTCTATTATTGGTATACCTGGTGCAGCCCAGACGAAGGCCTACCTGGCGGCCCAACGAAGACCAAGAAGCTGCGAACTATTTCTTGAAGCACAAGACAAGGACTCCAAATCGTAGTCTACTAGGACTCTTGTAAACCCTACCTGGCTCCCTTTATAAAGCCAGGCAGGGGCACCCCCATAGACAGGGACACACATATCTAGACATAGCATACACGCATAGCATAGAGAGACCGCGTCTCACCACCACAATCGCCATTACGGCCACCATGTAACCTCATATATGATAATAATCAGACAAACAGGAGTAAGTCTTTACCTCACAATGAGGGGCCGAACCTGGGTAAATCCTTACTTGTCAGCCGTCCGATACTACCAGCGCGCACATCTTCTCCCTCATAATCTACCTGGGGTACTCGGCTCTGGAATTGCTGGGGGCGCACCTCGACAATTGACGCCGTCTGTAGGAAGAACGCGGGCTGGATCGCGGTTTCGGCGGCTCCATCATATTCATCGGCAAATCTTCGTCAACAAAAGCGACCAGATCGCATCTAGCAAAAGCGGCGGCGTTCCATACGCACAAAGACTCCGACGTCAGCACACCCGCACTCACGGCTGATCAAATCTACCAGATCGATTTTCTCGGCGGCGTTCTGATCGAAGCCACGAATCTGGATCATATGAAGACTCCCCAGCCGTCAAGCGCAAGGCACGAGGAAGACTTTACCGGCGGAAGCAAGCACCAAGTCCTACGTTGTCGGCTCATGCCGGCAGATCCGGTCAATCAGGCCATGTGCATCGCGCGGATGGCCTGGGCGTATAGTTCATCAAACCGATCACGCACCCGATGCATGCTCAAGGCTCAAGCTACTCCTGTTCAGCGAGGATTAGAGACCACGATGGATCGGTGCACGCATCACGGCACCCAAGAGTATAGATCACGTGCATCCATCAAAGACCGGAAGCATCCCAGCATAATGAAATCCATATGCATGGATCGATCTCCCTAAAACTTTAATCTTTCTTCTTAAATTGCAATATTCCTTGATTATTTTATTGGGTATTTTTTTCTTCTCTATGCATGCTATGATCGGAGAATCACACTCGCGACATCACCGAGGCGGCGCGACCTGCAACTCTCTGGGGTCGACCTCCTAGTTCCCGCGTGCATGTGACTCACGGACTCACATGTGTTGAGGCACTCGCATGTGCACATGCATGCGTACGGTGGAACCACGGAGGCTTACATTCTAAAATCCATCATCACGTGAAGACCTTCAGACCTGTACTAGGCAATCGAAACAAGAATCAGGTGCTATTTTTCTATTAAACGGCTACGTACAAATTAATTCTTTTCGAGAATATTTCTACTTTCAACTTGCTGCAGTCGACTTCTTCCTCATCGCGGACAACTTCGGCCTCACGAGCATCGCATCACTGTCAACCCACGGCGGACATCTTCAACGATTCTGCAGCCGCGTCCTCTGCGACATGATCGCCATGGCGTTCACAACTCGACACGTTCGGTGTTCACGGCTGGGCAGCTTTTTTGACTACTCGCTGGCATAAACGCCCGGGGGTTCGACATCATCCTCGCCTTCCAGTGCCGCTGATTACATCTACCAGATCGGTACTCAAGACTAGCTAGGCGACATCACAATCGTCATCAACCCACTCGGGCAAAATTCGACTGCCTCTACTTCATCGATCATCGCGACAACAATCAACATCGGCACACAAAGCCCGCTCCCTAGAAGGGCACTACGTACCCTCGGGGGCTGGCACTCGACATCAACAAATAGCATCAGCTCCGACCGCGTGACCCGACAAATCTTCGACTGCGCGGACCCTACAGGGCGACACTCATGATTTCGTCGACTCCGCATCGTCGACTCCGTCTCTGATACTCAGGACTAGCGGCCTTGCCTTCATCGATCCAGACACACATTCATTCGAGTTGTTCGACTTCATAAGCAGCGGCGGCAGGCTGGACCGATCCAGACACACGGACTCGATCCGCTTCGGCGATCCCATGTCAGCGCGAGAGCTCAGGAAAATAAAAATCAGAACAGCCGAACAAGCGGCAGGGCATGCATAGCAAACGTGAGTGCTACTACCACGCACACAGATCAAGAAATCGAAGGAGGAAAGAGATCAGAGCTGCTAGCCTGCTACTCTCTTGCATACATCACGTACAAGGGGACAAAATCCAACCCGGCAGCGCGGCAATGCTGCTACGCCATATTCCGTCACGCGATCAGTACTAGAGGACGATCTCGTCTGTCGGATGCTACAGCGAGGGGGCAGCAGCGCTCTGGTCAGCTGCCACAAATCCACATGAAGAACAAATCAAAGCACTAGCTAATTCCTCTAGTGCATGAATTTCCTGGCCGGGCTGCTAATCACATGTTGTGTCACGTCTCACGTGCACTCAAGTCAATCAAAGGCATATCACGCCTCCGCGTTTTCGTCCGAGACCAGCGCCAGCAAAATAAAAACATTCACCAAACACGTGCGTCCACACGGCGCATTGGCTCTAGCCGTGCGCACACGACCGACCGGCGAGTCGACAACTCGGGTGACAGCAAATTCTGACTCCTTCAATTTCTTCGACCTCTACAACAACAAAGCATCGACATCGACCACACCCCTACTGCGGGAAAACTTCGGCTCACTCGACATCATCCACCAACACGGCGGTACCAGCACACAAAACCCGCTTTGTGGAAGTGCACTACGTAACCCTCGGGAGCTGGCACTCGAAATCAAAAACGACATCATATTCGACTGCGCGCACCCGACAAACCGGCGACTCAGGGCGGCGGTGGAGCTGCGTATCTTTGGCCGCTCGTCAACCTCTACATCAACACAAGGTGCTCCTAATACTCGGGGGCTGCATCTCAAAATAAATTCGGCGCACCCGACGCTCGGGGGCTGGCGCTTCGACACCTACCTCACCCTCGTCCAGATCAACTGCGGCAAACATCATCGGTCACTGGATCACGCAGCCCGATAAACAATCGACTGGGGAACAAGGCGACAGCCGTGACTTACTCGACTCCATCTCCGATGCTCGGGGGCTGGCGCTTCATCATCAATGGCAAACAACAAAAGTCTACAGATTTCTATCGCTCAGGAATAGCTAAGTCAGTTCCATATTTTATTTTTCAATTATAAACCTGCTCTATTTGAATCCAACACTCGAAGGCTGGCACTTCTCGAATCCGCCGCATCGACTCCGGTCCGCCGCGTCGACTGACCGCCCAGCATAACATCCGCCGCGTCGACTCCGGTCCGCCGCGTCGACTGACCGCGCAGCATAACATCCCCCGCGTCGACTCCGGTCTGCCGCGTCGACTGGCCGCGCAGCATAACATCCGCCGCGTCGACTGACCGCGCAGCATAACATCCGCCGCGTCGACTCCGGTCCGCTGCATCGGCTCCTTCCAGCTAAACACCGCAAGATCTTGGCCGCACCTAATACTTTATCGGGGGCTGCGCCGCACAGGCCGCAGCAAATTCACCTCGGCCGCCCCCGACATTCGGGGGCTGCGCCGCACAGGCCGCAGAAAATTCGCCTCGGCCGCACCCGGCACTCGGGGGCTGCGCCGCACAGGTTGTAACAAGTTCTACTCGGCTGCACCCGATACTCGGGAGGGCACTCGCCACCGGTTCGAGTGTTGCACAACTGAAAATACCTACGCCACTAGGCGCGAAGATTGAAGCACTCAGAAGATAATTAACAACAACAAAAAGGAAGGCAAATTGAGCCTATGCCCAACTACAAATAGTTGCACATAGCCTCGGGGGCTACTCCCATCGGGAGCGCTGTCGCGCTCCCATAGATTTCAAAAGCAAACTATTTCGAGTGATAAAAGCAGCATAGAAGAATGATTTGAGATTGTCCTCTATTGCAAGACAATAAACCACAATCTCGGGGGCTACTCCCATGGGAGCGCTGTCGCGCTCCCATAGATTTCCAAAAAAGGTAAGAAATTCACTTGACTACAGACTCGACTAAATGCATTAAATACTTCACAAACCAAAGAATCATACTTCATAAATTCCCAGACTATGCCAATCGCAGATGTTTCGGATGCTGCATACGCAAATGCAAAGGTAAGACCCGCCGATCAATCGAGCTGGGCCGAGGGACGCTCCAACAGTGTTTTCCCTTGAATTTTCCCGTGTCAACAGACATGATGAAAATCCTGACAGACGCGTTAGGTATCAAAAGTTAAACTGCAGAACGAGTCAGTAAGACCTGCAACGGCCCGAGTCGAGTATGTCCAGTATGTTCCAGGTTCGAGTCCAGAGACTCGAATCTGATTGAAGGCTAGTATGGTTTCGCCCGAATGTGCGGTTAACTGAGCTCGATTTTCGATTGAATCAGGCCTACTATGTCAATATCCCTAGACAAATGTTTCAAAAGTGTTCCAGGTCCGAGTCCGGGGACTCGAATCTGATTGAAGGCTAGTATGGTTTTGCCCGAATGTGCAGTTAACTGAGCTCGATTTTCGAGTGAATCAGGCCTACTAAGTCATAATCCCTAGGCAAAATAAACAAAGCATTAGTCAACGTCTTTCTGACTCAGCATGCACAATCGAGGCATTCTCAACTCAAAAAATACATAACAAAGTTCATGCAAAACATCAGTCGACGAATTACCGACTCAGCAAGCACAATCGAGACAATCTCGACTCAAAAAATACATAACAAAATGAGCAAAGAATCAGATGGTGAAATACACATGCGAATGAGTTTCTGCCCGATTCTTCGAATCGACCAGACACTCGGGGTCTACTCCCATCGGGAGCGCTGAGCGCGCACCCGACGAATTACCGAGTCAAAAGTATCAGAAAATGCGGCACGCGAAAACTGAGCCCAAGTTGAGAACATCCTTGGACAGCTCAAATTTTCATCGATTACTCCCATCGGGAGGGCACTCGCCGCTGGCTCGAGTGCAAACGATTTTCCTCAATATTGGGTTTTTCATTGCTCATATTGGATTTATCAAAGTTGAGTTTTTCATTGCTCATATTGGATTTATCAAAGTTGAGTTTTTCATTGCTCATATTAGATTTATCAGAGCTGGGTTTTTCTATAGCCCGCACGGATTTATCAAAGTCGGGTTTTCTATAGCCCGCACGGATTTATCAAAGTCGGGTTCTCTATAGCCCGGACGGATTTATCAAAGTCGGGTTCTCTATAGCCCGCACCGGATTTATTATTATTGGATTTCATACATATATACTGGATTTCTCATAAATGACTCAACTCATGAAGAATGGATAATACAGTCATTATATGGTCATCAACATACTCAACGGATTAACTACGCCTACTCGACATACTGTTATGAGTCTTTACCCGATTCTTCGAATCGACCGGACACTCGGGGGCTAGTGACGAGGATATACCCTTCGGGTCCCCTATTATTGGTATACCTGGTGCAGCCCAGACGAAGGCCCACCTGGCGGCTCAACGAAGCCCAAGAAGCTGTGAGCTATTTCTTGAAGCACAAGACAAGGACTCTAAATCGTAGTCTATTAGGACTCTTGTAAACCCTATCTGGCTCCCTTTATAAAGCCAGGCAGGGGCACCCCATAGACAGGGAGACACATATCTAGACATAGCATACACGCATAGCATAGAGAGACCGCGTCTCACCATCACAATCGCCATTACGGCCACCATGTAACCTCATATATGATCATAATCAGACAAGTAAGAGTAGGTCTTTACCTCACAATGAGGGGCCGAACCTGTGTAAATCCTTGCTTGTCAGCCGTCCGATACTACCAGCGTGCACATCTTCTCCCTCATAATCTACCTAGGGTATTCGACTCTGGAATTGACGGGGCGCACCTCGACACAGGCCCGATGAGTAGTATTCAGTAGAAGGCTAGTGCAGTATCTTCTCCCTTAATTGGCACAGCTCAAGGTCATGTTCAGTCCTCCCTTGTGCTGTTATGCAGTCTCCGGTTCTGTCAAGGCCTCCAAGAGGCACATGGCACACTGAACTACGACAGGGCCAGCTGCCGGCATAGTAGAGAAAGAAAATTGTGCATCTTGTGGATCTTCTCCACTTCCGATGATCCAGAACTGATTCAATGGTGCCTTCTCTACCACATAAACTGATTAAAAACAGAACTAAGAGATAAATCACGCATTAGTACAGATGCAAGCCATGCCACGGAGATGGGAAGGGAGCAAATTACTAAACAGACACACCTACAGAGAAGAAAATAGAAGACCCATCGGTAGAAAAAGAGATTGTTGCTGCCTCACACAGTCACACGGGGGTCTTCGCTTTGGTTACCCTATAAATCTTCAGAAATGATGTGCAAGCAATTCAGCAACGACATCAGCTTCTGTTGGTTTTCATAGCACTGCTAGCTTATGTCAGCGATTTACAGCAGCGAGATACACAATCAAAGATTCAGAGCGTCTGGAACAAGTGTTATCTGGCTTTCGCAGGATTCAATGACTGTATTGTGATTCTTGAAGAATACTTGATCTTTTAAAGGCACGAAGAGAGAAGGCATCTTTGTACAGCCGGACCTGCTTCAGAATTCCTCCGACATTGAGCCAATCTCAACAACAGCTTATCACATCTGTAGTGAAATTCTTTCTCTTAGCGCCTTTGTACTGCCAAACACAACTGGTTCCGTCAAGAAAAACAAGTCCGCTTGCGACCATGTGTGCTTCGAGCCGGCGACAGTGATGAACATGATTCCGAGCGGACGACCGTCTAGCTCACCGGCGGGAAGATGGGAGGGGAACAGCTTCATAGCATCAACCGTCTGGCCGGCTGACCTTGTGCAGGAGCTTCAGAGCATCAAGCATCGACCATCTGTACTGCCGGCGGATTTCAGAGGAGGGAAGGAACAAAGAAAATGGGTTGACTTCCTCAAATCGAGTACATGAACTTCAAATAGAGCATTAGACAAATACTTCAGAGAGCATCAGTTGAAGCTCCGTCCATCCCGCGCCATGGGGACACCTCCATCGAGCCCGAGCTTGCTGATGGAAGCCTCCCGACGGACTTGAGGCGCACCAGCGAAGGAGAGGCACGCGGGCGGCCAGAAGCTGTGCCGGTGGAGAAGCGGCTTGCGGGCGGCCGGGAGCCAGCGGAGAGAAGGTGCGCGCGGCGGCTCTGTTGTCTGCGCGGGCGAGGACGGCAGTTGGGAGAAGAAGGGAGACAAAAAAAGAAAATCGAAACGTTACCTGACTTACGGTTGGCGTGGGTAGTATGTAATTTGGTGGGAGGGCAAAATTGGTATAAAAAATGTCGTACCATAAGAAAACTTAATGCTTTTATTATTAGGTATAGATTGGTTGTTTTGATTTGTTCTTACAGGTTGTGTGCACGTGGCCGACTCCACCTTGCCGACTGTGCGTGGCCGACCCCACCTTGCCGACTGCGCGTCGCCAACCGCACCTTCCCAACTGCGCGTGGCCGACTCCACCTTGTCCGACCTAATTGACTGACACCTTTCTCTATCAGTCTTTACAATGGAAGACTCGGCCTGTTTAATGCTTTGCCCTATGTACTGGCGCGTGGGAGGTGCCAGTAGTCTAAAAAAACATGGAGAAGTTGCATTTGACCGGCGATGCGTGGCTAGTTGGTGTTGTTAAATAATTCAGTGATCTTGAACAAGCACCGTAACGATGGGGAAGGTGTGGTTTGGTTGAGGACTTGTTTGTATTGTTGTGTGATGCTTTCTGCGTCATCGACATGGCCATCTCCGTTTAATGCACTACCTAACCGTACTAGTTCCATGTAGTTGTCATGCCGAGCGTCCCTGATCCTCGATCTTAACAACATCCGACCTCGCTACCTCGTCCTGCTTCAAATGTCCACCTTCATTGCCAACATTGTCATGATCGACAATGTCGTCAACTACATGGGCAAGCAAGTGTTACTGCAGGTTGGTACGCTCAATAGTGTCGTCAATAGCTATTAAGGACGAAACCTTGAATCAGCCGTATCCGGGGAAGTCGGCCGCGTCAGGTGAATTAGTCGGACGCATCAAGTCGGCCGTATCGAGTGGAATCCATCTTCACTAATCGGTCGCATGATAGGCCACGAAAACATAGAATGATAAATGTGTCTATGTTGTTGTTTGTAGTTCATGTTGCTAAGTACATTGATTATGTTCATATTTAACGTGTTATAGTACCAAAGATCTTGGGAAGCCATTGCCCCAAGAATGACCGTGCACTCGCCAACATGGGCCTGGTATTGTCCCTGCCGAGAAAAATGACAGTTCTTCCACTCCCAATGTATACAATTTATGCTTTCAAGCATGCTGGGAAAACCCCTTGCCTCATTGATGGACAGGAGTTGGGCTGTGTGACTGTGTCGTCCATATTTGGCTCTCTCAAATACTGAGGGCCAAACACGGCCACCACAGTTTTGTAGAATCTGTACATTGACATTAAGCAAGTGAACTCACTTCTGCGCATGTACTCATCAACAAGATCACCGGCTACTTCGTATGTAAGCATCCGGATTGGTGCAGTGCATTTCTGGTAGGAGGAGAACCCAAGCCATCCAAGGGCATCATGCCTGCATTTGAAGAAGCTATCATGGCTAAGCACTCCTAGACGAAGACGGTTGAACACATGATGGCCTGTGCGAAAACGGCGCTGGAACATGAGGGACTTGTATGCTGGATTACGGGTGAAGTAGTCCTTGAACAGCTGGACATGGCCGACTTCTCTGTCATAGTCCAACGCCGGAGCACGGCCGGGTACCGAACAACCTGGCCGACATCGCCGGGATCAGATAGCACGAATCACCATTGTCGAGGATATAGCAGTCGATACAGACATGTCGAGGACAATCCTCCTCGCAGCGGCCATTCCAAAATCGATCAGGCGAAGCAAGATATGAAGAACCATATCTAGACAAATTTAACCTTCTAAAACCACCATTAACGTCAGGACAGAAGATATTACCGCCGAACGAAGGCCGGAAGATTGCTTATTGTACACAATACCATCTCCATTGAATTGATATAAAGAAGACGGCTAGCAAAATCCTAACCAATCTGTTGAAAACTCCACCAATAGATCGGGTTCCCCACCTCTCCCGACGACGGCAAGGCCGGCCGGAGGAGGGGGAACCGAACTACGGTGTAGAGGAGGAGGAGGTGGCGGCGGCTAGGTTTCCGAGGAGCTCTCGTACGATATGTCTTTCCCGTCCTCTCGTTGCAACTTGCAAGGGAGATTCCACGCAAGGTAGGTTTCACACGCGAAAAGACTTATGTACCCTTCCATCGGGGATGCTATTCACGTGGTGCCACTGTGAGCTCTCCCGTCCGAATATCCAATACGTCCGTGGCGCAATCTGACGGCCAGAAACGGTAGAGCTCGGAGGATGCGACTTCATCCAGCCCAAATCATCTCCCTTCCGGTTTCCTCCTCTCCCCACCGGCGGCTCGTGCCCTGTTGATTTCCTTACCCGGACACCCTCTCGTCCTGCAGTTTGTACTTCTTGATAGAGAGGAGGGGGCAGATCGAGCGGAAAAATCTTCGATTTCTCGACTTGATCCATCTGTGAGAAATCATGGGGATGCTGGCGCTGAACCGTTTCATGAGTAGCCAGCAGCAGGAAAGACGGCGCCGTCGCAGACTCCAAGCTCGTGGTAAGCCTCCTTGGTCCACTTCCTGCTTCGTAGACTCCCTGGTCTCGTACTCTCGTATCCCAAATTTTAGATTTGAGCAATTTAACAATATTATGCATAAAGGTGGTACCTTTAGAGCTATTTGATTCACAGTATTCTTAAAACACAGGAATAGAAAGAAAAAACGCAGGACTAGAGTATAATTACCCGTGAATCCTACCGGATCTGTAAACTACAGGAATTTGTACTACCAAAAACCGTTTGACATCACCGGAAAAAAAAATCAAAAGTATTGTAACAATATGTTTGAGACATTGAGTGGATGAAAATTTTCCTCCAAAAAGTAGTAGAATCAATCATTTGGGACATGTGAAATCCTACAGGAACTCAGAAGGTAGGAATCAGGAATTGAAAAACACAGGAATAGAAAAAACGTAGGAATAGAAAGTTATGACATATGAACTCCTATAGGAACTCAAAACGTAGGAACCAGTCACAATAGTTGTTTGGTTACACCACAGGAAAACACATGAATTTTCTATTGAGTTGCGTACAAGTCATTATTGTCATAGACACACAGGATTTTTTTCAAGAGGTCTAATCTCTTGCTAGAAACCGTATGGGATTATAGTGTAGGAAAGGAATCCATAGGAATTTTTGAGTATTCAATCCGTTGAACCAAATAGGCTTCATAGAAAAGTTCCTATGGGTTGAAATCCTGTAATATTCCTTTGCAAAACCTTTGAACCAAAGAGGCCCTTGAGAAAAATTTCTAACGATTCCGACAATCTCGTATATAGGAAAAATTCCTGTGCATCAAATCCTCCAAAGTTCCTATGGAATCCATTTGAATCAAAGGAGTCATTAAGACACTTTTCATTTTTCCCAAGCAACACCTGGGCGTAGGACTTCATTACATTTGATTTCGATAACAAAATTACACAAACCATGCACAAAAGATCTTACCAGCAACCAAGTTTTTAGAGCGCGAACACGAAGTAGAAAGATACCCTGCATCTACTGGGCTCGCCGCTAGTACTCATGTTCTACTGAACAGGAAAATAAAGGCAAGAAATAATCATTGTCTCTGGTGCTTCTTCGTTGAGCCAGAGACCTCTATTCCCAGCATTTTCTTTGTTCCTTGGCTTCCAGTTTTTCATTCATCTTTGGGTTCTTCAGTCACCACCTTGCAAGTCAGAGGAGCTGTTATCAACATCACCACCCCAGATGGTCATGTAGTAAGAAGCGCCCCTCATTGCCTGATTTGACGAAACTGCATCATATGAATAATTTTGTAGTGCTTTTTTCTTTTTCTTGAGCGCGCAACCTAATGCGTGTCATTTTGAATTAGAAGTTCAGACGACACTATGCATATAAAAACAAAGACCAAGCAAAAGAGCCTAGCCAGTAGCCACTAACAAAATAGAACCAAGATCAACAGAAACCAAAGGAAGAACGAAGAACAAAGAAACTGTACACCTAGCTAGGAAAACTACTGCCTGTGAGTGGTCCTCGCATGCATGCTGGGGTAAACGGCTGAGAGCCTTGATACCCGCTAGCATCGACAGTATCATCTCACACAAGATCAATTTCTCTAGCTGGGCACGGTTCGGCATGGCCATGTTGAAAATACAGTCGTTAAATGTGTCACATGGTGAGCATGATCAAGTGTGCACGCTTAAGTCTGTCCTTGTGGCACGGCTTCCCACACTCTCGAAACCGGAGAAGAGCTCCACAATCCCGAGAAAATTGCGAAAACCCCCATAATTTGAACATTTATGCTATATTGAAAGTACTTCTATATTATATGTCGTGTTAAATTGCCTATATTGTTTGTGCAATCTTTGGCTAAAATTAACCTCAATTTATGTGCCCGCCTTATATTATCTATCTGTATTATCCTTGGAGTAACCATACGTGATAAATGTGTTGCAGATGGACCAGTTACTTCTATTTCGAAAAGAGACAACTCAGTCCTCTGCCGAGAAGATGATAATTCTATTCTCTGTGATAAACGATTGAGAGATTCAGGACTAAACCTCCCAGAGGTATGTTACGGTATATTGCAAATACAATATCACTGGCTGCTGTAATTGCACAAATTGGTATGGCGGCTATGTTTGGTAGCTAAGAAATATCCGTGAACAGGACTTCCAGTACTGAGTTCACTACTTTGCTGTTGTTATCGTCAATTGAGGTGATTTTAGTTGCATCGAGACCATAATACAAGTGTTTATTAAGAGTAAAATGCACTATCGATCCTTTGTACCACAAATGTCACTTGGGCCCTATGTTGTGAAATTGCAAATCTGGGTCCTCAAACTTTACAAGTGGCTCAAGCCATGTCACCAAAATTATCTCTTATCTTTTATCTTCTCTTTGCCCCACACGCTGCAGACTTTGGGGTATTGTCATAAGGGAGACTCTATGCCTGTGTAGCAGTCTTCCCTTATTAGCAGTTGATATCCCACAACCATTTCGGTTTTATCTTTACTAATCCTGCAGTAACCAATCCAGGAACTCTTAATTTTGCATGGTTTCCATTAGCTATCTTCCGCAAGTTGATCTCCAGTTCCAGCTGGCCAACAGGACTCAGTTGATGTTTGTTCATGACATACCTGATATAGATCAGGCCCCTCTTGTTTTGCTCAAGCTAGATCTCACCAAGGCTTTGATTCTGTCTCTCGGCCCTTCCTTTTCAAAGTGCTCAAGAGCATCGGTCTTGGTCCGCTGGAGATATTGGCTTGTGATTCTGTGGTCCACTTCCTGTACCAGGATCTTAATGGCGAGCCTGGACCTCTGATCCGGCATCTAAAGGGACTAAACCACCTCTTCCCTGTGCTCTTTGTGATTGCCGTCGATACTGTCAGCAGACTGCTGCACCACGCTGCCACGGAGTGCTTGGACAGTATCGGCGACGGGCCATGACTGCTGTGTCGCTCTATGCCCATAACCTTATCATATTCTGCTGCCCTACCGAGCATGATCTTTGTGCTGTTCGAGAAATCTTGGTGTTCTTTGGTCTTTGAACTAACTACACCAAGACCTCCGCTACGATGCTCTGCACTCCTCCCTCAAGGAAGCAGAATTGGTGTCCACCCTCCTTGGCTGCCGCCTTGAAGAATTACAGCCGACCTACCTGGGTGTTCCCCTCAATCTGCCTGCGCCTCTGCTGCCCCCATGCTAATGGTGGATCACATCGCCAATCGACTGCCTGCCTAGAAAGCTTATTTGCCAAAAAAAACCCGGAAGCCTTGCTCTGATGAAGTCCTTCTTGTCTACCACTCCGGTACACCAACTGCTTGTCATTACATCACAGAAAAAACCGACAAGGCTGTGAATAAAATTCTTGGATGTTTTCTTTGGGCTGGCCATAAATATGCCAATGGTGGCAATTGCCTCGTCAACTGGCAACGAGTGTGCCAGCCCCTGGAATTTGGTGGACTTGGTGTGGATATTGAGCTTGGGACTGCTTTGCGTCTCTGCTGGCTTTGGTTAAGCCGCACTGATGATACATGGTCATGGAGTTGCTTCGAGCATCAAATCGCTGCTGCAGACAAGGCAATACTCTTTGCCTCCACCTGCATGGTTGTTGGCAATGGTACCAGCTCGCTCTTTTTGGAAGATCGGTGGCTTGATGGCCATGCAACTTGCGGGATTGCACCCTCAGTCTATTCTCAGATGCCCAAACACATCTGAAAGCCTGGATTCATGTCTTTGAGGCTTCTGCCCTCGCACAACTTCTGTTGCTTTCACGCGCTGTGACCCAGGTGCAGCTCAGCTATCAGCCTGATCGTCTCATTTGGAGATGGTGTGAAAACGGCGTCTACACGCCACTCTCATGCTACCGTGCATCCTTTGAGGGCTCTCTGAGATGTCAAGCTTTGAAACGCACGTGGCGGTCCTGAGCACCCAACAAGTTGAGGTTTTTCTTCTGGTTGGGCTGCCTAAACCGCTGCTGGACAGCTGATCAGTTGGCATGCCTGCCGTCTGTGCATCTGTGCAACCAAGTACCTAAGACCATCGATCACATCTATGTTTCACGCCCTTCTTCAGCGAGGTCTAGACTGAAGTGCTCTCATTGGTTAGGTTCCCTCTATGCCTCTCAGCCCCAGCGTGCCCCTTGTGGATTGGTGGCTCTCTTCCAAAGCAGAGTATCGTAAAGGCACAACCTCTATGGCCTTCTCACCTCCTGAATGCTACGGAAGCATCGCAACGCTTGCAGTTTTCAGGGCGCAAATGCGTCTGTCATGGAGCTGCTTGGACAGATCAAGGACGAAGCCAAACTCTGGACCTGCACTGGTGCTTTAGGTCTTAGGAGTGTGCTTACCTGCAGCCTGGGATGTCCATTAGTCCCGCTGCTCTTGTCTGTGTTGTGTTGTTCGTCTTTGAGCCAGCCACAGAAATTTCAAATATATTTCCTCTATATCTTGCCGGAAATCATTATAAAGTTAAGTAACATGTCGTACCAAAAGAAGGAGATATGCCGATTTCTTTAAGACGAAAGGTGCGCCAGCCAGTGTTGACAGGATTTGCACCAACTTCTCTGGTTTAATATGACCAACCTGCCACACTATTCAACAATCTCCACTGCACCATCAACTTCTTCTATGCAAACATGCACAAAGCACCTGTGGTAGAATGCTATTCCATATGACGTTATTTCTTTTGTGGTAGTAACCATTTGCCAACCATCTTTCAATGCTTCTGCAGGACATCTGGTGCAATATACTTTCGCTGATGCCAATAAAAGATTCTGCCCGTTCAGCATGTGTATCTCACGCATTACTATATTCTTGGAAACACTATCCAAATCTCATCTTTACTGAAGAAACGCTGGGCTTGAAACAAAATGGATGTGGAAAGGATCCAGTAGCAAGTACTTTTGCTAGCAAAGTTGACCAGATTCTGAAAAGCCATTCGGGCACCGGCGTGAAGATACTCGAGCTTGACATGTTTGGCTGTCAGGATCTCGATATTTGTCATCTCGATAGTTGGCTTGAGATTGCTCTTACACCGGGGATCGAAAAATTCACCCTTCGCTTGCCTTTAAAATACAAAGGAGGGTACACCTTCCCGTGCTCACTTTTATTTAGTCAGAGAGGAAGTTCACTTCGGCATCTTCGGCTCAACCACTGTGCTTTCCATCCTGCAGTAGGCATTGGTTTCTTGACAAACTTAACAACGTTGTATTTGGGCCGTGTGTGTATTACAGATGCAGAGTTAGGGTATGTTCTTTCCAGTTCTCTTGCTTTGCAGCGTCTTGAACTGTGGTATTGCAGTGAAATAATCTGCCTGAAGATACCACACGTGCTGGAGAGGTTGACCTGCCTGAATGTAACTTCTGGCGGTGAGCTGCAAATGGTTGAGAGCAAAGCTCCGAACCTATCCACCTTTGTTTTCTACGGTGACATAGTACAGCTCTCAGTCGGACAATCATTGCGAGTGAAGAAGCTAAATATGCAGTGTGCAAAGGGATCCAACTATCTCTGCTCCGCCATTACCAAGCTTCCATATGTTGCGCCAAATGTTGAAGATCTTACATTATCTTCAAGTGGTGAGGTATAAGCTCAAAGTCAATATTATTGAATACCTGCCACCTGTGTGAAGACTTCTATCAGTACTCATTCACACAATGCCCTATGTTAAATTTAATATGCGGTATCTGTTTTGCAGACGGTTAATACGCCGATCACAGCTGCCAAATTCATACACCTCAAGCGCTTAGTAATTTTTTTTAATGGAGATGATTCCCCAGGATATGATTATTTGTCTTTGGTTTCTATTCTGGATGCTTCTCCTGCTTTGGAGACTTTCATCTTGGGTGTAAGTCACTCTTCTTTTAGGCAAGCTATATATGTACCTACCTGTGATGAACCAAATAAGAATTATCGGTTTTTATGCAGGTACAGCAGGATGACATGTATTTTGACTCTATCCTTGTGAATGCCTTGCATATGAGGCAAATGCCAGAACGCAAGCACATGAGCCTAAAGAACGTGACTATCCTTGGTTTCTGCTCTGCAAAGAGCATGGTTGAGCTAGCATGCTATATCCTAGAGAATGCAAGATCGTTGGAGTGTATCATCTTGGACACCATATTTGATGAGGAAGGAGGCCTTGTCGATAGATGTTGCGTAACTTCTGCCCAGAAACCCAACTGCTTCCCAACGACAAGTCAGGTGATGTTTGAAGCTGACAGATGTCTCATGGCCATTGAAAAATATATCGTGGGGAAAGTACCATCTACTGTTAAGTTAGATGTCCGGAGACCCTGTACCCGGTGCCATATTTTAGAGCTGATGTAAACTTAAATTTTAGTCTCTCCGATCCATAACATAAGGCATTTTAGTCTTTTCGAAGGTCAAACTTTATAAATTGAACTAACTTTATAGTAGAAAAATAGTGTACAACATTCACAATCAAAGTAAAAACAAAAAAAAAGTGTTTCATCAGGATCCAATGCTATTAATGTGTTGTTGGGGTTGTTGACATATTTTTCATAAATTTGATCAATGTTGAAAAAGTTTTACAACAAAAGCAGAATGCCTTATGTTATGGAACAGATGGAGTACTTAACTATGTTGTATTGGTGTGTTGTTGTACTTGGTACTAAGTTTATTGAGTGAGTGCTATATTTGGAATTGATCTTCCTGCGTCTCTTTGTCGTGCCTTCCGTTTCTTCACATGAGACACTTCGTCAGGAGGAATAAGGAGCGTTGGCACGTCGATGTAATAGCTGCCGCTTCGTTTTATAGCTTCAGGTGTTGTCATGTCAGTAGATCTTGCCAGATCAGTGGAACGTGATGTCGGTGTTGCTTGGTTTTGACTACCATAGTTCGTAATTAACCTTTTAAAGAGATAATAATACTGGTCGTAAAACAATTTGTTCGGTGGGTGCAAATTCATCTCTACTATAGTACTATTTAATACTCCATCCGTCTCGCCCACGCTCCCTCGACCCACGACGCATAGGGATTCCCTTTTCTACGACCACCCTAGAAAAAGCGCTTCTTGCCGGCTCTGGTGGCGGCGCTCGTGCCCTGGTGACTGGCGACCCATCTCCCACCCAGGCCCGTCTTTGCGGGTGCACGAGGTGCACAGCCGTTCAGGGCCCCCATTTTTCATGGGCCCCAGATTTGTAGGCCAGCTATACATCATACATGGTGCGTTAAATTATATTCTACCCGAGCGGCCCAGCTAGCTGCTGCTGTAGGAGTAGCCATCGATCGATCCAGCGCTGTACATGTTCGTGTAGCAAACTAGCAATCGAATGGATTGAGAGACCGAGACAGGAGACCTAAACACGCCTGACCACCACCAAGGCTGCAACGACGAGATGACGACGGTCGGTTTCCCCTGGCGGCACCTGATTCCTGCCCCCGAACGAGAAGAAAATAAAAAGGGCCCCTACCGCGGACGAGGTAATTAGATTGCACTGCCGCAACAATTAGATTTAGGGTTTGGAAAATTTGACGAGGTGATTACTGATTTATTAGTTATGTCATTGCAGCAGCGATTATGGATTATAAATTTTGAGACTGCAGCGCAAGAGACATACGGATTTCGTTAACTATTCTTATTACGGTTGCATCGGCGAAAGGAGGTTCTACAAACTTATGTTGTTGAAATCTTATTTGGGAAAATGCCTAGATAAGACTAATTATGAAAGTATGATTTAAGTTCTCATTTGAAAAAATACCACATGGATCTTGCTTTTCAGTAAAATATGAGGTCAGTTTATTGCGTTAGTGGTACCTTTTTGTAGAATTATTTTTGACATGTTTCTATATACGGTATGAATAACACATATTGGAATTATTAATAAAGTCAAACAATTTTTTGTTCATATGAAGTGTGAAAGTTTTAAAATTTAGGACACCATTTGCATTTCGCACAGGGCCCCCCAATTTCTGGAGACGGCCCTGCTCCCACCCATCTAAACTCGGGAGGCTGCAGCCGATGCCTGGGGCGCGCTCCGCCGACGGCGGGGAGGAGGAGGTCCCGTAATTCGCGGAGTTCTCACTGGTGGAGCTCTGCGCGGCGACGGACGGCTTCTCGGAGTGGAAAATCGTGTCGGAGAGCAGCGAGAAGTTTCACAACCTTGTCTACAGGGGCCAGCTGCAGGGAGGCGCCACCCGCCGCTCCATCGCTGACAAGTTCTCCAAGCTGAGAGGCTGAGGCACCGGAGGCTGACAAAACCGTGTCATTTGATGATTATACAGAACGTAGAAATCTTTTGCTGAATTATTTGATGTGGCAAATAAGATGTACTCACTCGTGTGATTGCTTTGCTACTCCATAATGTGCTTGCTGCCATAGCGTGAGGCCATTTATAGCCTTTTGTGATGCATTAATCTCTCTGCAAAATTATGTGCATATATATATGTGCATAATATGCCGTCGTTTTCCTATTTATGCACCTGAAACTGATTCTTTTTTGGTTGTTCACTGAGATCTGAACCTGAATTTTGTAAGTGGAGTATTTTACACACATCATGTGCTTCTATAACTGCCGCTCTTCCTCTCTTCCTGTATTGCTTACACACATGATATCTCTACTACATAATATCATCATTAGAGGTGATGGACTGATGGTTGTCGACAGTAGGTCAGCGAACTTACCCTTTAACTTGATAAATTTTACATCAGATGCCATCTATAAGTGATTTTTTTTCAAACAATACATCTTAAACCGAACGAAAATAAAACATGACATCCATCCGGTCAACGGGTCAAGGACTCCCGATCCGGCCGGAACGCTACGCGCGTCTGTCGTAGTTGGTCAGCCGGTCTAAAGGAAGGCATGTCACGTAATCGATCCGTAACCAAGCTCAAAGAAAAAGATATAACACCAAGCGATATCCAATCAGTGCATGCGTGCACTTGTGGCGGATGTATGTGATCCATGATTATTTTCTCTCTCTCGGCTAGCTTATATTCTCTCTCTACCTATAGCAACTATTTCTATAAACTGAACGTCGCATGCAGCGGCGGAGCTTGAAGAAAATCTAGGGGGGGGGGGGGGGGGTGTGGGGCGAAGCTACAAAATGACAAGATATTTTTTTTGGAACACGAAATCATATTGACAAGAACAAGCTGAAAGCAGTAGTATTTTGAGATCTTGTTCAAAAAATACATTTCTACAATCAATGCATGTATAAGCTACTCCAAAACAAAAGCAAAACTATTATCTCCTGTTTAAATTCATTTCATGACGTTGCTGTTTAAATTTGAGAGGACACGCTGAATAGGGGCTTCTTCCGTTACTGGTTCAGGTATAAGTTCTGCCACTGTTTCGTGGGCTTCAGATTCACCATTCTTTCTTTTGAAAAATGAGACAATTGTTTTCTCCTTAACCATCATGTCCTCACTTTATATTAAAAATCATTCTGTAAACAACAATTTCCATGACCTCGTTGGTACTTTTACCCAGTTTGAGATGCAAATTCAGAATCAAGAAGGCAACAACAGCAAAATCAGGACAGAAAATCAAATTAGGGAGAGGTAGAGAAGCTTGCAGCGCAGCCTTTAGCAGTTGAGGAGCTCGAAGGAGTGCAAGAGCCAGCATCTAGTCCGACGGCGCCATTGCCAGGAACCTCGAGATCGTCTTGCCGCTGCTCAGCACGCACGCGCTGCCGACTAGCCTGAGCTGGGTGCGTCCGAGAAGCTGCTGGCCGGCCGGCCGCCACCCACCGGTGTCGCCATTCAGTACAGGGGAGTAGCCGAGTAGACAGTACGTGATGATTGATGAATACGAGCAGACTGGAGGCGAGAACAGGGAAACCTGAATGGCTCTCTTCGCGGCCACGTAACTAAACAGACGAACGCTCCGTAGTGGGCGATCCCGCGGAAATTGGCCCCGCGGCGAGCTGGCCTCCGAGTCGATGCATGGCTTTCGGGCTGCTCGCCTCCAGTCTCCTCCTTGTAACGATGATCTTAATCTCTTCTCGTAGCTTTAGAGTTGTTCGCGGAGCACCAGGTAGGGCTCCATCCTTCTTCTTCCGAGATGTCCGCGGATCCTCGTCTCCGGGGTCCGCCTTCTTGTTGGGGCGATCCGGGCAGTCCCGGGTGTCCCAGTTCCTCGCAGATGAAGCAGCTCGCGTCGGTGAGTCCAGTCTCGCGCATAGCACACCGCCTCCCATGGGACGCAGCGAAACTACGTACTGATCGGCAGTCCCGCGCGTCGTGGATGTGAACCTTATGGATAGGGCCCGCCCCCGGCGCCGCCACTGGGCCTGGGCCGTTGGCGGCGGGGATCAGCGGGTGCCCGCGTTTCCGCAGGTTCTCCCGTGGTGGAGCTGCTGTCTCTGCGGCCAGTTCCGGAGCCTTCGCCCTTATTCCATCCTGGCGCACTTCTCGGCCAGGGCGTATAGCTCCTCCAGGCACCCGACGTCGCGACAGCCGAGCTTCTCCAACATACGGACGGTAGGCCTGGATGGCAGCGGCTTCTGGTAGGTTGGGGCAGAAACTCAGGGCGTGGCGAAAACGTCGTGTGTAGTGCCGGAGCATCTCTCCGGGCTCCTGCGCGGTGAAGTGAAGCTTCTCCGGGCCGCGCTGATGTTCCATTGTCGAGGGAGTCGATTCGGTCGCCATCGAATCCGGAAGCCCCCGCGGCCACACCGTCGTTGGGGGATGCCGGGGTTTTGGGCGGCGAAGCACGGGCGCCCCCTACCTGGCGCGCCAGATGTCGAGTTCCGAAACTCGGACACCGGAGGTGCGAACACCTCCTAGTTGTTCGGCAGTAGGGCGCGAGGTGCTCCGACGTCAGTCCCCGGAGAACAAGCACAAACACACCGGATTTTACCCAGGTTCAGGCCGCGTCGCCGCGTAATGCCCTATGCCCTGCTTGTCTGGCTTGATTGATGATGGATGGTGTTGTACAATGTGTTGCTCGCAACCTTCTCTCCTATGCTCAAAGTCTATCCGAGCTTCACCCCGGGAAGGTCTCCGAGGTGAGGTCGGCTAGCCCTGAGCTATGTGTCTAGTGAGAAGTATTGCTCGCCTTTCTTCTCCGACCTCGGTCCTCCTTTTATACTCAAGGGGTTACCACAGAGGGTAGAGTCAACACGTCGGTCGCCGGCCGGTGGCACGCGTCGCAGCGCCGTCCAGGTGGCGGTCTCTAGGTGTCGTCGTGTCGATGCGCCCGCGGCGCTGGCCTTCATGCCGCTGATGCATGTAAAATGCATACATGAACTTTGCACTATATCACTTATATTACAATCATATTTGCATCATAAAAAGGTTATATCAATGTTTTATGATGATTTTGGGAATACTTCATAGTTTTTCCATTTATTTAGAATTAACCCTGTTTTCCAGAAAACGTCCTTTTTAGTGTTTCAGACTTTCCGGGAGTTTCGGGACTCCAAAAAGGGCAAGGTCAGTGAGCACGGTTCAGAATTTTCGAGACGAACGCAATGAGATGAAAATGAAGGCCAGAAACCCAACCAGCTGGGAGTTAGAGGGCCCCACGCGGCCTCTGTACCTGGCCGCGTGGGCCCACCTATTTTGGGCCTCGGAGCTTCGTCGCCGTTGATCTTTTCTCCACTGACCTAGTCGTGACCTAAAAACGCCTATAAAAATCATCCCCCGACGTTCTCTGGAAGCAGCACCGCCATAAGACAGAAACACGAAAACGAAGATCTGGAGCTGCAGATTGGAGGGGGAAAACTCCGGCGGGGCGCTGCCGGGGTGGTCTCCATCTTCTCCGACGACTTCTCCACCGTCTCCATGATGAAGGGGGAGTAGTCCACCCCCTGGACTTGTGCTACGGTACTAATTAGTGAAGCTCAATGAGAGGAGAGATACATAAGTTACCACCACAAACCCAAGTCCAGGGGGTGGACTACTCCCCCTTCATCATGGAGACGGTGGAGAAGTCGTCGGAGAAGATGGAGACCACCCCGGCAGCGCCCCGCCGGAGTTTTCCCCCTCCAATCTGCAGCTCCAGATCTCTGTTTTCGTGTTTGTCTTGTGGCGGCGCTCGTGTCCAGGAACGTCGGGGGACTTCTTTTATAGGCGTTTTTAGGTCAAGACGAAGGCGGTGGAGAAAAGATTGACGGCAGCGGAGCCCTGAGGGCCAAATTGGTGGGCCCCACGTGGCCAGGTACAGTGGCCGCGTGGGCCACCCTCTTTTGGCCTTCCGGCCTCCGTTTGCTTGCTTCCTTCGCTCCCAAGTCTTCCTCCTTCAAAAATATTGACGCCTGTATTTTTCCAAGTCATTTGGACGTCGTTTGGGTCCCTGAAACATAAAAGGAAAGAAATAGGGTTTTCTGCCTGCGCAGGGTTAATTCCATAAAAATAGGAAACAATTGCTTTATTTCCTAAAATCATTAAATAACAGTGATATAACCCTTATATGTTGCAAGTATGATTGGAATATATGTGATATAATGCAAAGTTCATGTATGCATTTTACATGCATCACTATACTCTGATTTATCTTAATGACTGAGGTGTTATGATTTAGTTCGCATCTTGGTGGAGTATAAGTATACAAATGAGTACTTATTTCAACTATGTGTTTTAGGACATATATCCGTTATAAAAGCTACCATTAAAACATGACAATTATGTGTACTTTATCTATAACATGATAATCACCGTAGATGAGGGATTGTGTGTACTTATTTCAACTATGTGTTTTAGGACATATAGCGTTATAAAAGCTACCATTAAAACATGACAATTGTGTGTACTTTATCTATAACATGATAATCACCGTAGATGAGGGAGAGAGGATTAAGTGAACCCATGAACCCATGTCCATTGTTCCTATAAGAGAAAACCTTTGTCTTGTCCTCTTGCATTGAAGAGGATTGGGAAACTTTTACATTCTTGTTTTGTTACATTAAACTTTCATCCATTAAATCAACTACCTTGTTCTTTAAACTTGTTTAGTGCATAATCAAATAAAACTTGTGACACTTTAGTTGTAGGGAATAGATAACTTTTCCTTCTTACTCCTGCGGATCGATACCTTACTTCCACATTGAGAGGTGCTACAGTGATCCCCTGCTCTTGGGGGGTAATCAAGTACTTTTCTGGCGCCCCGTTGCCGGGGAGCGTAGCGCTTAAGTTTCTATTCTTGTGTGCACTAGACTAAGTTTGGGGAGTTTTTTTTAACTTGTTTTATATCTTGCAATCATCTAAGCTTGGGGAGGTTTCTTTAACTTGTTTGATGATACCATGTCTCCCATTTATGATGATGAATATGATATTTTCAGTCCATCTACTATTGAGGATAAAAATCATTTTGATTATTCTATGCCTCCTATTTATAATGATTACAATGATGGATTCGATACTTTTACTCTCACTATTACTAATGATATTGTTTATGATTATGTGGAGAGTAATGATACTTTTATGCATGTGGATCATGATAAGAATGCTCTATGTGATGGTTATATTGTGGATTTTATCAATGATTCTACTGAAAGTTTTTATGAGAGAGGGAGACATGACTTCATATACCACAATAATATTAAGTCTCCTCTCTTTTTGTTGAAACTTTTGAATTTGCACTTGCTTTGCCTTCCTATGCTAGCTTTGTGCTTCATTGATTTATTTTATTATAAGATTCCTTTGCATAGGAAGTGAGTTAGACTTAAATGTGTTTGGCTTCTTGATGCTCTCTTTTGCATTTCCATTCTTACTACTATGTGAGCATCATTAAAACTATCAAAGCCTAGCTATATGGCTATAAAGAAAGCGCTTTGCGGGAGGCAACCCGGTTATTTTTGTATGTGATTTTTCTTTGTGTCCTCTTGCTGTAACAAGAGATTTTGTGTCTAGTTTAGTTCTGGAGTTTTTAATAAAGTGCCAAGTTTTACCCATTTTGGTCTTGAAAAGTTGCTTATTGAGTTCGGAGATTTTATCCCTGCACGAATCTGTGCACGGTATGATTTTTCATTCTTATTGTGTAACTTCGAATGAGCTCATATTTGAACTGTAGTTGCAAATTTTCATCCTCTGTATGCATGAATTTTTGCGGAATTTTTCGACAAAGTTCAGAAGGGTAGAAAAATACGTTTTGCTGCTGCTATTTTTCTGGACAGATTCTGTCCCATTTTGTTTGATTCATGCTTTGAACTTTTGAGTTGAATCTTTTTGATCCAATTGAGTTTATGAGTAGATATACAACATTATACACTTTCTGGACATTCATATGCATTTTTGTCCAAGGATTATATGCAGCAAGAAACATATTTGTTTATCACTACTAATGTGCCCCACAGAAAAGAAATGGGAGAAACGGTGTTTTGAAGTTTTTTCACAGGGATTGGAGGAGATGCACCAAAGAGCTATCCAAGGATGGAGCAGACCAGAAGCTTGGGATGTGAAGACAACCCCACTGGAACTACACACTCTCGGTTTGCACACGTCTAACTTCTGTTTTTCGATCGAAACACTTTATCGCATAAACTTGGAGCGTCTTTTTGTTTGTTTGTTGAGTCTTGTGAGACCACCACATAATAATTGTATATGGGAAAGTTTCTGGAAATATGGGTTGAAATATGTTGGATGCTATTATGAGATTGGGAAAAGGGATGTTTGATTTGATTTTTAATGATACATATAGTTGCATGATTCATGAGCTTGTTAATGAGTAATAATATGCAAATGCTTTATCAAGAGTTATCACTTATTCATGTTTTGATGCTGAAGGTTATTTCACATTGTTTAACATGATAAGTTAGTTCTATGGATGCTCATGCATGCATTTAGATGATCAACTTTCTCCCTCTTGCTAGCCCAAACATTCCAACAAGTAAAAACTTGTTTCCAACACCTTCAACCAAAGTTATTCCAGTGAGTCCACCATATCTACCTACTAGCTATATGCTATTCCGAGTATGTTCATCATGATATTTGTGTTATCTATACCTCTGAATGAAAATGATTATGTGATGCATGTAAAATGCATACATGAACTTTGCACTATATCAAATATATTCCAATCATATTTGTAACATATAAGGGTTATATCACTGTTATTTAATGATTTTAGGAAATAAAATATGTGTTTCCTATTTTTATGGAATTAACTCTGCGCAGGCAGAAAACCCTATTTCTTTCCTTTTATGTTTCAGGGACCCAAACGACGTCCAATTAATATGGAAAAATACAGGCGTCATTATTTTGGAAGGAGGAAGACTTGGGAGCGAAGGAAGCAAGCAAACAGAGGCCTGAAGGCCAAAAGAGGGTGGCCCATGCGGCCACTGTACCTCGCCGCGTGGGGACCCACCAACTTGGCCCTCGGGGCTCCGATGCCGTCGATCTTTTCTCCACCGCCTTCGTCTTGACCTAAAAACGCCTATAAAAGAAGTCCCACGGCGTTCCTCGAAACAAGCGCCGCCACAAGACCGAAACACGAAAACAGAGATCTGGAGCAGCAGATTGGAGGGGGAAAACTCCAGCGGGGCGCTGCCGGCGTGGTCTCCTTCTTCTCCATCGACATCTCCACCGTCTCCATGATGAAGAGGGAGTAGTCCATCTCTAGACTATGGGTTTGTGGAAGTAACTTATGTATCTCTCCTCTCTCTTGAGCTTCACTAATGAGTACCGTATGAGCTGCTGAACATGATTACGGTCATATTTGTATTACCTATGTGGTGGATCTTTTTGTGATTTAATATATGTTGAGATTGCAAATGTTTGTTTCAGTTATGAGTATAGATGCATATTATGTATCCCGTTCTTATCTACTTATTTTGATCAAGCATGTTTATGAGGGCGTGTGAGGGGTGATGTGTGCATTAGTTGGAGTAACTGGGGGTGGTGAGTGCGGAAAGCTGACAACTGAAATATCGCGATCCACTTGGGTGTTTACCTTACTTTGTTACCTCACTAGGGATAAACAAAAATACCATGCTGCAAGGGTTGAGGGTGACCAAGCTTCTTCGTGTGACTAGATCCAGCATGTTCTTATTTTCACTTCATGTCATGAAACTTAAAGCTATATGATAACCCCCAAGAGCAGGGGATCGCTGTAGCACCTCTCAATGTGGAAGTAGGGTATCGATCCGCAGGAGAAAGAAGGAAAAGTTATTTATTCCCTACAACTAAAGTGTCACAAGTTTTAGTTGATTATGCACTAAACAAGTTTAAAGGACAAGATGGTTGATTGAATGGATGGAAGTTTAATGCAGCAAAACAAGAATGTAAAAGTGTCCCAATCCTCTTTATTGCAAGAGGACAAGACAAAGGTTTTCTCTTATAGGAACAATGGACATGGGTTCATGGGTTCACTTAATCCTCTCTCTCTCATCTATGGTGATCATCATGTTATAGATAAAGTACACACAATTGTCATGTTCTAATGGTAGTTTTTTATGACGGCTATGTGTCCTAAAACACATAGTTGGAAGAAGTACTCATTTGTGTTGCTAGGTCACCCCTCGTAAGGCTAGCGTGGTTGCTGTCACTCGCACATCATACTCTTCCTTTTTACCCGCAGATAAATGATGTTGGGCGGTACTGTGTCACTCAATACCTATGCCGTGTCACATCAGCCATCCCGTACCCACATACATCATACTTCATAATGGACAATATTCTAAACACTAGTGCAATGATTTATATTTCGTGTGTGTTACCACATCTCTCTCATCTATCTACACTTGGTGGTGTCAATAACCTCATGATAAGGATAAACACGGCATTATGCATAAATCAAACCATCACATGCATCATAGAATATCTCCAAAGTATGACAAGTCATAAAAGATCCAACACAACAGTAGATGCATAACAAATATTATCTCACACTACAATATCCACCATGGGAATTACATAGATGACCGTAATCATGTTCAGCAGCTCATACGGTACTAATTAGTGAAGCTCAATGAGAGGAGAGATACATAAGTTACCACCACAAACCCAAGTCCAGGGGGTGGACTACTCCCCCTTCATCATGGAGACGGTGGAGAAGTCGTTGGAGAAGATGGAGACCACCCCGGCAGCGCCCCGCCGGAGTTTTTCCCCTCCAATCTGCAGCTCCAGATCTCTGTTTTCGTGTTTGTCTTGTGGCGGCGCTCGTGTCCAGGAACGTCGGGGGACTTATTTTATAGGCGTTTTTAGGTCAAGACGAAGGCGGTGGAGAAAGATTGACGGCAGCGGAGCCCCGAGGGCCACATTGGTGGGTCCCACGCGGCCAGGTACAGTGGCCGCGTGGGCCACCCTCTTTTGGCCTTCCGACCTCCGTTTGCTTGCTTCCTTCGCTCCCAAGTCTTCCTCCTTCAAAAATATTGACGCCTGTATTTTTCCAAGTCATTTGGACGTCGTTTGGGTCCTTGAAACATAAAAGGAAAGAAATAGGGTTTTCTGCCTGCGCATGGTTAATTCCATAAAAATAGGAAACAATTGCTTTATTTCCTAAAATCATTAAATAACAGTGATATAACCCTTATATGTTGCAAATATGATTGGAATATATGTGATATAGTGTAAAGTTCATGTATGCATTTTACATGCATCACTGTACTCTGATCTATCTTAATTACTGAGGTGTTATGATTTAGTTCGCATCTTGGTGGAGTATAAGAGAGACTAATAACCAAAAGGTGTCTATGTTAGGACGTGATGCATTTAAGTTCCATTTCAAGGGAGGACGACGTGCCATGATACATTTTGTTTTTGTCGAGCCCTGCTTTGGTTTCAGGTTTGATGGTTGTACGTGCTAAAAATCCGGTACATTCCGTTTTGTTTCCCATCCTAGTCTTTTGCGACACTTCTGGTTTACTTAGTTTGTTAGGGTTCGACCTTAACGAACTACCACCCGCGGAGCCTGCTGAGCCCGCTGAGCCGGCCACCTGGCCTAAAGAAGTGAGAAAATGTTCCGAGGAGGTGAGAATCTCTATTTTATTATAGAATAAAAGGGAGTGGTCTTCTATCTTCTCGGCTTCTTCTTGACTGGCTGACCCATATAATTAGTAACTTGTCTCTAGACTTTTTGTTGCAATCTCATATGTCAACTCTATGTTCCACTTGTCTGCCACACCATTAAAAGAGAGAGTGCATTTGTGAAACCATGAACCCCGGACCATTTTTAATCATAAGAAACACCTTTCCAACCACTTTTGCCACCTTGCCATTTTCTGAAATTAATAAATCCGAAAATACAAAAACACATTTCCATCTTGCATCCATTATAAAAACCCAAAAATATATCATATATCATTGCCATCATCATCCTAGCATATTCATCCACCATCATTGCATATTTATCTTGATATCATTCTACACCTTGTGCTTGACAACCACAGGTGAGGTTGAGGACCAAAACATTTAACTTTGTTTTGCATGTAACCACAGAAGGATAAGGAAGATAAATCTACCACTACTGATTCCCCGAGAGTTCGATATTAAACCCTCGAGTCACCCTCGTGGGGAAAAAACGTCTTCCACTACTACATACTCTGCACTTGGAGTCTCAACCTAACCCCGTATACTTTTCACTACAGGTAGCTACTGAAGGCTATCACTTCTACGGGTATCAAGTGTCGATAAATAAAATACGGACAAGAAACATCACATTTATTAACAGACAAGTCATTTTAGACAACAACTTCCTCTCATATAACTTAACTTGAAACAAGTAAAGGAAGTCACAAATAAAGGTGCATAGAGAAAATCATAATTGGTGATGGCAAACTTTGTTCTTGGTTAGAGAACAATTAACAGATTGTACTTATCTTTCGATCAGAGTCTTTATATTAGATCTTATATTGCAGAACTTACATGCTCAACTATAACAGTCTCCTTATAGTCATTGATAACTTTCAAAGTTATATTCATTCAGGTAAAAGACTTGTGCTAAACAAGGAAGGATAAAAGAAATGATTGTAAGTAATAACATATAGATGATTGAATCACAACAACTCAAATGCTTGCTTGAGATAGAGGGGAATAGGTTTACTGACTCAACATGAAAGTAAAAGATAGGCCCTTCGCAGAGGGAAGCAGGGATTAAATCATGTGCTAGAGCTTTTTAGGTTTTGAAATCATATAGAGAATATAAAATATATGTTTGAGCTATGTATGTCGTTGTCAACGAATCACAGTAAAGAAAACACTATCCTCTTGTCAACCAGACTTTCAAGAGCGGCTCCCATGAAGGACGTTATTTCTACCCAAGGGCAGATCATCCCTCCTCTCTTTTGTTTACACATGTACTTTATATTTGGATGACACTCCTCCCAACCTTTGCTTACACAAGCCATGGCTAACCGAATCTTCGGGTGCCTTCCAACAATCACATACCATGGCTGGGCACCCCATTTGCCAGCTCTTTTTGCAAAATTAATGGATAAACGGATGTATATGCCACTAGTCCAATGGTGAAAGTCTGTCTGACAAGAGTGATAGAGAAACTCTACATAACCCTCATGAGCTAATAAACAGTGACACAAAATAAGGAGTAATAAAGTTTTGAATAATATAAAGGTAGCACATGCATGAAGTATTTACTTGGAGTGGCGCAAAATACCACATAATAGGTAGTTATGGTGGACACAAATGGCATGGGTTTTGGTTCAAGGTTTGGATGCACGAGAAGCATTCCCTCTCAGTACAGGTTTTTTGCTAGCAAGGCTGGGTAGCAAGCATAAGAGTTGAGGGATACAAACAAATATACATGTAATAAAAACAATTATGCAATCTTCCTTGGAAGCACAAATAATTTTAACTTCAGAATACTAAGCTTATTAGCCAACAAGAAAGAAAGATAATGAAATAATATATCTACATGCACTTCCCTCTTTTCTACTTAAGCCTCAAAGTATTGTTGCTACTGACCAATGCTAAGTTTGCCAAAACCAAATAGATCTAATTGATGCTCCCAAAGTGATGCCAATACTAACAACAAGATCATTGATATGACAGAAATTCTAACTAAAATAAGATGTGCAAAAGTAAATGATAAAACTTCTCATTAATATTCCATAACGGCAACTCACACCAAGGGATACATAGATAACAAACTAAAGAGAGACTTCCACACTGCAAACCATCCTATATGATAACTTCTCTACTCATGATATGACTCGATTGAAAAGTAAAAAGGTAAAAGATAATGGTGTGGTACCGCGGCACTCCCCCCAAGCTTGGAACAAGCCAAGGGGATGCCAATACCAATGATGAATTACTCCTTCGGTGGTGGTGGTGAATTATCCTCATCATCAGACTTCCAAGGAAGAGGCTCTCCATCAAAAAACGACGTCTGGGTTCAGGTATCCTGAAACTTGCAGCAGAGCTTATGTGTTTAAACCTGGTTTCATACTCACAGTTTTGATTCTGAACGTCGTAGAGTTGCGCCTGTAGTTTGTTGGTGGTGTTGTGAAGTGAAAGGATATCGTCCCACAGCCTTGTAGTCCTTCTTGTGCTCAGTAACAAGTTAGACACTATCCTGTGAAAGATGCTCACTTCACGTTCCGCCATCTTCTTGTATGTAAAGACTTCTTGTTCCAATTCCTCCATCCTGTCCTCCAGGCTTCCTTCTCCTTTAGGCCCCTGACGTCTTCTATCTGCAACTCCCATCCTTGAGCAGCGACTCCTTGGGATGCATCTTCAGCTCGTTCATGTATGGGTTGACGACGTTCACAAAGAAGCTGTCCTTGGGAGGTCCCGACGAAGACATGGTGGCTCTAGATCTGAAAACAATATTTGGCAGAAACAGCTCGAAACAAAACACGACGAAAAGTGATATACGGACCTCGGGGGATCCGGGGGATTATATAGCAAAAAGTTTTACGACAAAAGGAAGGTACGGGAAAGAAACCTGGTCAGAGACGGGCTCCGAGGCGCCCTCCACGTGGCGGCGCGGCCAGGGGTGGGCCCGCGCCACGACATGGTGAGGTGCCCGGGCACCGTTTCCTACCCGTTTCGATCTCGTAATTTTCCATATTAAATAAAAATAACAAAAAATGTTTTAGAAAGTTAAACGCAAACTTTTCTTACCGAAATTGTTACCTATTCGAAAACAGACTCTGCAGTCCCATCAATTTGCTTTTTAATAAAAGTTTCCGGAGTTACCACTCGAATAACATCAACATCTTCATTATAAGAATCTCCAGAAATATAATGTTTGAGTCTTTGTCCATTCACCACTTGTGTAGCATTATCTTTCAGTGAAGCAATCTTTATTGCACCTGAACGATACACCTCCACAATAACAAAAGGTCCTTCCCATTTTGAGAGTAATTTTCCTGCAAAAAATCTGAGACGAGACCGATACAATAGAACTTTCTCACCAACATTAAATTCTCTCTTAATAATTCTTCTATCATGCCATTTCTTAACTTTCTCTTAAAAAGTCTAGCATTTTCATAAGCTTCACTTCTCCATTCATCTAAAGAACTAATTGGAGTAACCTTTTCTTACCGGCAAGTTTAAAATCTTTATTAAGTTCTCTCACAGCCCAATAAGCTTTGTGTTCTAATTCTAAAGGCAAGTGACAAGCTTTTCCATAAACCATTTTATAAGGAGACATACCCATAGGATTTTTATAAGCAGTTCTATAAGCCCATAAAGCATCATTTAACTTACCAGCCCAATTTTTCTAGATTTATTAACAGTCTTTTGCAAGATAGATTTAATTTCTCTATTTGATAATTCTACTTGCCCACTAGTTTGGGATGATAAGCTGAAGCAATTCTATGATTAACACCATATTTAGCAAGGGTCTTTCTAAAACCACCATGAATAAAATGAGAACCTCCATCAGTCATAAGATATCTAGGTACACAAACCTAGGGAAAATAATATCTAAAAGCATTTTTAAAGAGGTCTCACCATCAGCACTTTTTGTAGGTATGGCTTCTACCCACTTAGTAACATAATCAACAGCAACAAGTATATGAGTATTACCTTCTGAAGGAGGGAAAGGACCCATGAAGTCGAATCCCCAACAATCAAATGGTTCAATAACAAGAGAATAATTCATAGGCATTTCATTGCGTCTAGAGATATTACCAACTCTTTGACATTCATCAAGATAAAATAAACTTCCTTGCATCTTTAAAGAGAGTTGGCCAATAAAAACCTGATTGTAGAACTTTTGTGCAGTTCTATCTCCAGCGTGATGTCCTCCATAAGCACTACCATGACATTTTCTCAATATCTCTTGTTGTTCATATTCTGGAACACATCTTCGCATAATACCATCCACTCCTTCTTTATATAAGTGTGGGTCATCCCAAAAATAATGCCTCAAGTCATAAAAGAATTTCCTTCTTTGCTGAGCTGAAAAGGTTGGAGGCAAGTACTTGGAAACAATAAAGTTAGCATAATCAGCATACCAAGGACTATCTCGCGAGCTCACCTTTATTGCAGCCAATTGTTCATTTGGAAAACTATCATTAACAGGTAGGATCATAAGCAATATTTTCCAATCTAGACAAATTATCAGCAACAGGATTATCAGCACCTTTCCTATCTACAATATGCAAATCGAATTCTTGTAAAAGAAGCACCCATCTAATAAGCCTTGGCTTAGCGTCTTTCTTTTCCATAAGGTACTTAATGCAGCATGATCAGTATGAATAGTGACTTTTGAATCAACAATATAAGGTCTAAACTTGTCACAAGCAAAAACTACAGCTAGAACTCTTTTTCAGTAGTAGCATAATTCTTTGAGCAGAATCAAGAGTCTTACTAGCATAATGAATAACATTCAATTTCTTATCTACTCGCTGTCCAAGAACAGCACCTACAGCAAAATCACTAGCATCACACATAATTTCAAAAGGTAAATTCCAATCAGGTGGTTCAACAACAGGAGCAGTAATTAAAGCCTTTTTCAAAGTTTCAAAAGCTTCCTTACAATCATCATCAAAAACAAAAGGTACATCTTTTTGAAGAAGATTAGTAAGAGGCTTTGAAATTTTAGAGAAATCTTTAATAAACCTTCTATAGAAACCAGCATGACCAAGAATACTACGAATACCTTTGACATCCCTGGGATAGGGCATTTTCTCAATTGCTTCAACTTTAGCTCTATCAACTTCAATACCTCTTTCAGAAATTTTATGTCCCAGAACAATTCCTTCATTAACCATAAAGTGGCATTTCTCCCAATTAAGAACAAGGTTAGTTTCCTCACATCTCTGCAAAACTTTATCAAGGTTTCGCAAACAGTTATCAAAAGAATTCCCATAGACGGAAAAATCGTCCATGAATACCTCTACAATCTTTTCACAAAAGCCATGAAAAATAGCAGACATGCATCTTTGAAAAGTAGCAGGAGCATTACATAAACCGAAAGGCATACGCCTATAAGCATAAGTTCCATAAGGACAAGTGAAAGTAGTTTTCTCTTGATCTTTAGCTCTAACAGCAATTTGTGAAAACCCAGAATAACCATCAAGAAAGCAAAAATGAGTATTCTTAGATAACCTTTCTAACATTTGATCAATGAAAGGTAAAGGGTAATGATCTTTCTTAGTAACTTTATTAACTTTCCGAAAATCAATGCACATTCTATATCCTACAACTACTCTTTGAGGGATGAGCTCATCATTATCATTTGGTACAACAGTAATTCCTCCTTTCTTAGGAACACAATGCACAGGACTTACCCATTTACTATCAGCAATAGGATATAATACCAGCTTCAAGGAGTTTTAATACCTCATTTCTTACCACATCCTTCATTTTAGGAATTAGACGACGTTGATGTTCAACAACAGGCTTTGCATCATCTTCCATATTGATGGCGTGTTGGCAAATAGAGGGAGAAATCCCTTTTAAATCATCAAGAGTGTATCCAATAGCTCCTCGGTGTTTCTCAATATTTCCAATAATCTTTCTTCTTCAAAACCTGAAAGCTTAGAACTAATAATAACAGGATATGTTTTCTTATCATCAATATAAGCATATTTAAGATTATCAGGTAAAGGTTTCAAATCGAAAACAGGATCCTCCTTTGGTGGTGGTGGTACCTAAATCTTCAACAGGTAAATTATGTTTAAGAATAGGTTGACGAAAGAAAATTTCGTCAAGCTCATTCCTCTCTTCCCTAAAGACTTCACTTTCATGATCCTAGGTGTTGCTGCAAAGGATCATTAGGAGCAAGAGCAATAGATGCAAGCTGTTCAACTCTAAAATCTCATTAGGCAATTCGGTTTCATAAGGAGTTTTGGCAAATTTAGAGAAAAAACTCATAAGATTCACCAGCAAATTTAGTCAAGATTTTCTCTTTCTTACAATCTATAATAGCACCACAAGTATTCAAGAAAGGTCTACCAAAAATGATAGGACAAGTTTTACTAGCAGCAGAACCAAGTACCAAAAAGTCAGCAGGATATTTAATCTTACCACATAAAACTTCCACATCTCGAACAATACCAATAGGAGAGATAGTTTCTCTATTAGAGCGAATAACCACATCAATCTCTTCAAGTTCACAAGAACCAATTTCATGCATGATTTCCCTGTAAAGCTCATAAGGAATAGCACTGGAACTTGCACCAATATCACATAAACCGTAATAGCAATGATCACCTATTCTAACAGAAAGCACAGGAACACTAGCTTTCCTAGATTTACTAGGATGTGAAACAATATTAGAAGCATCTTCAAAAAGATGATGTGCCCATCTTCTACACTTTCAGTTACAAGGTCTTTAATTATCGCTACAGCAGGTTCAACAGTTATTTGCTCATCAGGTTCTATAGGTTTCTTTGCACTTTTGTTAACCACACTAGTTATAACAGAATGTTCCTTCACTTTAGCAGGAAAAGGAATTTTTTCAATATAAGCTTCAGGAAGAATGTGATCAACAGTATTAACTTCAATACTTCTACCTATAGGCAAATCAGTTTTATCTTTATAAGGTTCATGATATTTATTAAAACTCTTCTTAGGCAATTCGAAATGAGAGGCAAAAGCTTTATAAAAATTTGCAACAACTTGAGAGTCAAGACCATAAACAGCACTCATATTTCGAAATTTATCAGTATCCATAAAAGTTTTAATGCATTCATAATCATACTTTATACCTGACTCTCTACCTTTGTCGTTCTCCCATCCTTCAGTGTTCTCCTGAATCCGGTCAAGAAGGTCCCATTTAAACTCTTCTTTGTTGCTGTGAATGATCCAGAACAAGCAGTATCAGCAAGGTTTTATCTTGAAAAGAGAGCCTTGCATAGAAATTATCAATAATGACATTACCAGGAAGCTCATGAATGGGACATTTGAGCATTAATGACTTCAATCTCCCCCACGCTTGGGCAATACTCTCTCCATCATGAGGCCAGAAATTATATATAAGATTTCGATCTTGGTGAATTTCACTTGGAGGATAGAATTTAGAATAAAATAGAGGCACAATTTCCTCCCAACCAAGAGAACGACCATTCTTCAGCAGTTTATACCATTTGCAGCTCTACCATCAGTGATATAGAGAATAGTTTCTTCTTAACTTCATCCATAGAAATACCTGCACACTTGAACAACTCGCATAATTCATGTAAAAAAACAAATGATCTCCAGGATGGACAGTTCCATCCCCTTCATAGCGGTTATTCGTAACACGTTCAATAATTTTCATAGGTATTTTATATGGAATTACCTGCTCAGCTGGCGCCTCATCTACTACCTTTGCAGTAGTAGTAGATTTTCCAAATAGGAATTCAAGAGAAGACCTCTCCATAATGAAATATAGCAGCAGGCAGAAATAAAAACAACACGTACAGTAAAGTTTCCCTTACCAATTCCACTTACCAATAGCGCTTCACTCCCCGGCAACGGCGCCAGAAAATAGTCTTGATGACCCACAAGTATAGGGGGTGTATCGTAGTACTTTCGATAAATAAGAGTGTCGAACCCAACGAGGAGCAGAAGGTGTTGACAAGCAGTTTCGATGAAGGATTCACTGTAAATGCTCACAGACAAGTTTTTAGGGTTTTTGATATAGCAGATAAATAAAATACAAGTAAGTAAAATGCAGTAATAATAATTGCAGCGAGTGGCCCAATCCTTTCTACAGCAAAGGACAAGCCGGTGGTTTACTTATGATGACCAAACGTTCTTGAGGACACACGGGAATTTAGTCTAGTGCTTTCGCTTCATATAGTTGATTAATCTTCATTGTTTTGATAAGTGTTGTGTGGGTGAACCTATGCTAATGCACCGCCCTTCCTAGGACTAATACATACTTGTGATTATACCCCTTGCAAGCATCCGCAAATACAAGAAAGTAATTAAGATAAATCTAACCACAGCCTTAAACTCTGAGATCCTGCTATCCCTCATGCATCGATATACCAACGGGGGTTCAGGTTGCTGTCACTCCGGCAACCCCACAATTGGCAAACGAATACACAATGCATTCCCCTAGGCCCATAAAGGTGAAGTGTCATGTAGTCGACGTTCACATGACACCACTAGAAGAATAACACCACAACTTAAATATCAAACCATTAAATATTACTCAACATAATTCACTACTAACATTTAGACTTCTCCCATGTCCTCAAGAACTAAACGAACTACTCACAAGACATCATATGGATCATGATCAGAGGTGATATAATGATGAATAACAATCTGGACATAAACCTTAATTCAACGGTTTCACTCAATAGCATCAACCACAAGGAGTAATTAACACCGGGAAAGTTTCCCCTATGAAATACACAAGATTCAACCCTAGATGTTACAGCGGAACGGAGTGGAGCGGTGAGATGACGGTGTCGGCGGTGGAGATGATGATGATGATCCCAATGAAGTCCAGCTCGATGACGGTGACGATGGCGATGATTTCCCCCTCCGGGAAGGAATTTCCCCGGCAGATTTCTCCCTGCGGAGAGCTTTTCTCTCTCTGGTGTTTTCCGCCTCGTGGAGGCGGCGGAATATTTCCTCGATGACCCCCCGGTGTTAGGGTTTCCAGGGGATGAAGTACGCGAAGGGGCGTCGGCTGAGGTGGGCCTGAGCCCCTCACCACGTGGCGGCACGCCAGCCTAGGGAGCCACGGCATGACATGGTGAGGGCCCATGGTGGCCCACCTTGGTCTCCCCTTTTGGCTCCCTCCGGCATCTTAGGAACCCTGTATATTTTCCGTCAATTGTTGATCTTCAGAAATATGGTGTTTTGACGATGTTTTTTCCAGCAGAATCCTGACTCCGGTGATTAATTCTCCAATAATCATGAAACATGCAAAATAGGTAAAATAACATAAGTATCATCTCTAAATATGAAATATATCAATGAATAACAGTAAATTATGATATAAAATAGTGATGCAAAATGGACGTATCACTCATCTGTTGATACGGCTCCATGACGCGCTACGTTCGTCTATGGGGAGCCATGCAGAGACAAGAGACACGAGTTCTGGAGTCTGTTGCGGCGATTGCACTCTTAGCGGGATGGTCCCTGGATTGTTTGTGGTGACTTCAATGAAACTCTTTGCCAAGAGGAACATGCTGGACCAAGACATGAGGGGAATTCGACAAGACGACAATATTTTCTTCGCACGGAGTGACTTGAGAAGTGTGGAGGCTCTAAAGGAGACACTTGATCTATATTGCCAAGGCTCTGGACAAAAGGTCAATCTGAGCAAATCATCTATATTCTTTGGGCTGCATTGTGAGGAACAGCTTAAGAATACAGTCATGGGATTGTTGGGGGTGACTAGTGAGATTTTGCAAGACACATATCTTGGTATGCCTACCGGTATTGGTCAAACTCCCACTGTCTCTTTTCAGTCCATTGTGGGCAAGGCTTGGAAGTATCTTAATGGTTGGTCGGATAGGCCAGTGTCTCGGTCGGGCAAGGAGACATTACTGAAGGCTATCATTCAGGCTATTCCAACTTACATCATGAGTTGCTTTCAGCTCCTGGTTTCGATATGCGAGTCTCTTCGCAAAGCCATTGCAAATTTCTGGTGGGGTATCGAAAAGGGAAAGAAAAAGATGCATTGGCGGAGTTGGGAGTGGTTAACTACACCTAAAATCTTGGTGGCATGGGCTTTCGAGACCTGGTTATTTTTAATCAGGCTATGCTAGGCCGGCAAGGTTGGAGGCTGCTCACGGATCAGTCTTCTTTATGTGCAAGGGTGCTCAAAGGTCGCTACTTTCCTGATTGTGACCTTTGGGATGCTCCTTAGCCACGTTCATCCTCTTTCACCTGGCGTAGTATCTGTTTTGGTCTACAACTTGTGAAGGCGGGGGTTCGGTGGAGAGTTGGCAATGGTGAGAAGATAAAAGTTTTGTCTGACAATTGGATTCCCAATTTTAAACCTGGCTCGTTTCAATCTCTGGCACCGCTTCCTGATGGTGCAACAGTGGACTTTCTCCTCCGAGATGATCGATGTGCATGGGATACCGACTTGGTTTTCTCCATTTTTGAAGAGGAAGTTGCGAACCAGATTATTCAGATTCCTGTCAGTCAGCGGGTCGATGAGGACTTTCTATCTTGGCCCTATACCCGCTTTGGTGACTACACGGTGGCCTCAGCTTATAACCTTGCACGCATAGAATTTTTTTATGTTCAGCGTAAAAAAAGTGGTGGTGGCACCAGTTCTACTACAGCGGAGGACAACACCTTTTGGAAGAAATTGTGGGCGATCAGAGCGCCAGGCAAGATGAAGATTAACTTGTGGCGTTTTGCTCACGATTGTCTACCGTCAGGTGTCCAGCTGTGTAGGAGACATATCCCCGCATCGGCAAGCTGTCCCTTCTGCAATCGTGAGGAATCAATTGAGCATACACTCTTATTTTGTCCTTTTGCACGGGAGGTTTGGCGGGAGATCAAATTGGTGTACGATGTACATCTCAGGAGGAAAGTCTTTGTAAATCCTAAGTTCTGGCTACATGAGTTTATGGCCAAAGCTACGGACAAGCAAAGCATGATCCTGGCTGGACTTCTCGGAACGATGTTCGAAATGGCGAAATTATGAGAAGCCCACAGTCTGTGGCCGAACAGATTAAAGCATATGCGGAAATGATCCAGCTGCACCTTTTCAAACCTGATCCCTCTACTAGGCGTGATACCTCTTCTTCTGTTTCAATGTGGTCTTCGCCGCCTGAAGGTACGGTTTACATTAACGTTGATGCAGCCATCTTTTCCTCTTCTCAGAAGACGGGAGTAGGCGTTGTGGTCAGGGACTACAAAGGCGAGTGCGTTGTGGCCTGCAGCGAGCTCATTGATGTGTTCACAACGCCTGAAACTGCTGAAGCGCTGGCGGTGCTCCGGGCTGTCTCCCTGGCTCATAAAGAGGGCTTCCGCAAGTTGATGGTGGTCTCGGACTGCCTATCTGTTATCCAACGCATCAACTCTACATGCGTGGATCGCGGTGATGCTGGAGTGGTGATCCAAGACGTCAAGTCCATGTCCAGCTTGTTCTCTGAAATTTCTTTCTATCATGTTCGGCGTCAATGTAACGAAGCAGCCCATGTTCTTGCCCGATCAGCGGAACTTTTTATCTCTACTATTTTTAGGAACTCTACTCCGGATTGTATCTGGGAGACTCTTTGTAATGATTTAATGTGATCAATAAAGTGTTCGTTAGCCCTCAAAAAAAAAAAAAAAAGAGAAAAAGAAGAAGGGAAGAACACATGGCTTTGCCGTGAGGCTCTGCTCCTTGGTGACCACCGTGGCTACATTGTTTCCTGCCCACATGCACTGATTTCTCATTCATGTTACAATGGCTTAAATAGCCAGACCCAACACACACACACACGTACGCACTACCCAGCCACACCACTAAGTCACGTACGCACTAACCAGCCACAATATTAGGCCACTAGCCGCATGCACTAACTACCAACTACATACACTCCTAGGATCCTCATGACCCGGACATAATCTCTATCTCTTCGCAAGCTACAAGCTGACCTAGAACGTACCAAGAACAGAATTACGCTAACACTCCTCAGCGAAGCCTCCAAGGCATACGCGCCAGGAAATAGCGGCCGATTTCGCCAACGGAGAGGCACCACGATGGCACGGTCTGAAGCTTGTGCCGCGGAATCGAAGAGCCGTCAGAGGCTGATTAGTTATATGGGACGCGCTGAATACTCAAACGTATGGATGAGGTGTACGACCCGGTTACTCATGGCGGACGGAGACGTAATATGATACGAACAAAGGAACCGGCGCGTCGACGGACGGAAATCTCGAACCGGTACATGACTTATGGCTGACAGTGGTGGGTAATTGTTACGAACTTTAGAGGTATTTTAAATGACATATCATAAGAAATGTTTTTCTTTAAGAGTACTACAAGATATCTTAATGTCTTGATTATCTCCACTAATATGAAAAGACCCAGAGTGGCTGATCCAAATAACGTCAGCCCTTAGATCACCTTCATCTAATGATCCAGATTAACCCAATGATGTGCTCCAATTAGTCATACCCCCCTACTAAGAACCGTCCATCCGCTGAATCTAATGGACAGGATTCACCCAATGATGAACCCACGACGCGCACGCCTCATCAAACCACCAAATAGAATCGTAAGAAAGGGAAAAAAAGCACGCTAACCATGCCGCCGACGTGCTGCCTCCCCTCGGCTCACCGCAGATCCACGTGCGCGACGCGACGACCCCTGCCCTGCCGTCCACCGCCGCGGTGGCCCCTGCCGCCCGCCGCCCGCCGCCGCGACGAGCTCTAACGCCCACCGCCGCAGCGACCCCCGCCGCCCACCGACGCGAGAACCCCTGCCGCCGACCGCCGCCACGACACCTCACGCCCACCTCCGCGGAGACCCCTGCCTCCAACCACCGCGCGGCTGGGCCGCTGCACCGCCGCCCGCTAGACCATCCGTCCTTCTGGGCCGGCCTCGCCGATGCGACAGGGCCGCTGCACCACCGCCACCTCGACCAGCCTTACTTCTTGGCCGTGCTCGCCGACGCGGCTGGTCCGCTGCACCGCCGCCCACCTCTCGACCATCCATCCTTCTCGGCGCGCCTAGGTCGCTGGAGCTTTGATCGAATCATCACGCCGCAGCCTCAGCACTCCTTGCCTCCACGCCGTCGCGGCGTCGCCATGTGCGTCGGCCGCCGTGAGGACGCCTTCGCCCGTCCCCGCCGTCCTGCCTCCACGGCGCGTGTTCCCAGACGCCGCCGTCCTGTCTGGCATGAGGTCGCTGTGGCCCTGCCCTTCATGAAGACTCTCCGGCCTAGCCTGTGAGGACCCCGGATTAGGTATCCGAGATACTCGTTATGTTTCCTGCAACAATCCCATGATCAGTCTGTTGTTGCACATAACTCGAATTGGCATCACAGAACACCCATAAATACCGAATGGAATTACTTACTTGATTGAAGCCATAACTTCATCAGGCACGTGCAGCGGAAATCACCAAATCAACGTGGAGCCCATGTCACTTGCCAACCCTACAGGCAGCTGACTGGGAAGCGCCCTAGTTCGCATTGACGTCAGTGAATGCCCTTTTTCTCTTCGAGCGGCTCTTCTTCAAAATCTGGCTAAGACAATAGCCAGGGATGAAACCAATATGAGTACATTTGAATGTACTCGCAAACTACCCCCGGAGTGAGCATGCACGACTCTTTTTATTGTTTAAATAAAATTTCGTTTGCTTTGAAAACTCTATATCCTTGTTGAAAAAGAGAAGGATAGACTTTTGTTTAGTAAAACCTTGTTTTGAAACCTCTATATCTTTATTGAAAAATGAAAGAAGACTTTTTGAACTTTTCCCATAAATCTGTCTTTGTAAGAAGTCTCTTTAAAATCTTTTCCCGAAATATATCTTTGTTGAAAAATGATAAGAAGTCTCTTTTAAAACATTTTCCCGGAAAATCACCATTTTGTTTATTTCCCCAAAACTCCTCCTTTTTCGACCATAACCCTTCATGGTCATTCAATCCCAACAACCTCATGCCGGCCCGTTGGTATAGTTGCATAAAACATCCTCCACTTCATTTTCCTTTTTGATCTCAATCTTTCCAAAACTTGCACATGGTCAGAGGACAGCCTCCCAACTGTCCATATCCGAGGACTCGGCTATTCGAATAGTTTTACCCTCTGCAGAGGTAGCACGCTTTTTCCACACCCATCCGGTAACTCATCGTGTCAGCCACTCCCGCCATACAAGGTGTATGCGAAGTTGAGCCACCGACCATAGCCTGTCCTTTGCTCATGCTAGTACAGGACCCTACCGCTACGAAAACTTCCGTCGACAATCAGGCCAATTCCCCAACAGGAACCCTAAGTGTGAGGACTCGTAGTTCTGCCTGGCGAGCGAACCCTTCAATCCTCCCACCAACGTTTTAGGACCCAGGTCAGGGGTAGGTCGCCAAACCATCCCCTCATGGAACGAGGTCATCCTCGTTGTTGAGGCATCCCATACTAATACGAGCAAATTATATGACTATGCCCTTTCCCATATGTGGGTAAATGTGGTCGTACAGATTATCGGCTGGTCGTCATAGTACAAAGACACAATGTGCATTTTTCATAAACATCTCCATTCTCCATTTCTCCACTTCAACACCGACATCTCGGCATTCCATATCCACACACAAGTATTTTTAAAGGAGTTTTGAGTAAACAATATTTTCCCCATCCTATTGTTTGAAAAAGAATTTCCATCTAATATCTCCATAGAGGGTGTCAAAATAATATACTTGTATTAAAAAAAAGGTTTTCAAAATCATAGCTTTAGTGGCAAACACCACATAAATCACTTATGCTCTTTATAAGTAAAACATGTGAAACAAAATAGATGTATGTAGATGCAAGCTCAGAGAATAGCTTGCCCGATTCCAGCATAATATCCCTGGACTTCTCCTCACTGATCAAAGAAATAAACTCCCAATTCTCCTTCAATAAATCCTTTCCAAATACCACTCCGGTAGCGTTTATCTCTAGCGTCGCAACATGAAAATAAAACAACACACAATAAGCAAACCAAACCACAAGTGGTATACAAACAAGTAACAAACCACAAGCATCAAACTAATCATTCAACAACAACCTATGATCATCGACACCCAAACTATCTTAGGCTAAGATGAACAACAAGCATCCTTCTTTAAACGGGAAATATTTCAGACAAAAGTTAAGCCACCATTTAATCTTTGTAAATGAAAACATCACACCAAGCTAGGGTAGAGACATTAACAAGATACTGAAGCTAGTACTCAACTCAAGGATCATCAAGTTTATCAAGCAATGCAAACATCTTACTCATACCAACATATCTAACAAATACACTAACAGTACTAACATATTAACCTGCTAAACAATAATAACATGCAAGCAACAGTACCACAACAATCACTAACCAGCAAGGCATACATGTTAATCACACACAATATTCTCACATCAAAATAATCAAGCTTAACAAACCCCTAATTATTAGGAGAAAAGCTATATAGGGAATAAAACCCTAACAACACATGACTCACAAATAGCTCTCCTAACATGCTAGTAGAATAAGGAAACATGTCACAACAGTGGATTACCACCCTACACATGCTAGGAAACACATCTATAACAATAAAGTCATAACACCACAATTAATTAAAGTCCTAATAAAAATAGGCAGAAAATGCCTAAACCTTATAATTAGCACCACAGTCAATCAGTGACTCCTAAATTCAAACCAAGCTAGGGATATGTTCTCCTACACATATAGAAGACAACCCAATTGGATTTACTCCAAAAATCGCCTCACAAAAATCTACAAAAATCACCAAAGAGCTACTGGTGTGTTTTTAAGAATGAATAAAACTTCTGTTTTAGGTTTCATCTGCATACAAGGCCAACAGATCTGGAAAGGTATCACTTCAGGCTTTCCAGGGAATTTTAGTTTGTAATATTTGGAGTTATAAAACTCTAGATTTTAAATATTTAGTGAAAAAGATACTTTTGACAAGATTTAATCTAGACATCTTTTTAAAATATATTCTTACAAACAGCCAGTTCTAGCTAATTAATAAAACACATAGGAACTCTACAAAATTTGAACCATTCAAATAAGTAGCACAGATCCACCACAATCTAATTAAAGCTACCATGTAAATTAAACAGGAAATAGCAATAGATAATAGATCTACCGAAAAAAAGTAAATGGGCCAGATCTGCCCAGATCTGAGCCGAGCCACGCGAAAGGTGGCCCAACAGCGGCCCACGCGCGAGGTGAAGTGGTACGGGGCCATCTCCTTCTTCCTCTCGACACGAACAGCGGCGAGGCACGGCAGGAGCACGGCGAGGACGTCATCGACGGCCCGGGCTCCTAAAAGGGAAAATGGGAGGTCCATGAGATAGAGCGCGACGAGGGGAGACAAGAGGCACAAAAATGGCGACGAATGGCGGTCTGTGTCACCCACAAACTTCCTAGCAGGGCGGCGGCCGGAGAAGAAGGGGATGCGGACGGCTACGGGGATCCAGGGCTTCCCAGCTCGATTCCGCGGGCGGGAACGGAGAGGACGACACGGCGAACCTTCTGGTGATCTTCGATTTGGCCGGGGTGGCTTCAAGCGCCGGTGATGCGCGATGGCGTCATGGCTAGGGTTTGGCCGCGGTGAAGAGCAGAGAGAAGTGGGGAGAGAGCGAGAGGGGGCAAGTGAGGACGGGGAGGCAGAGGAGCGGCGTGGGGTGCTTCTTATCTTCTTCACAGGGGACAAGGAGGAGGGGGGGGGGGTCCGGTGGACGGCGTCGACATGGCGCGGGGAGCACGGCTCCCTGCCGCACCGCTACTGTAGCTACAGGAGGGAGATGGTGTTCTTACCGAAAGCCCCCTAGAATTCTTTTCCTAATTACATCTAAGTCCTTTTTCCTGTTTCTTTTATTTCTTTTTAAAACCAGCAGTGTTTAGGGATTTAATTGGGGCACTTAATCATTTTCAAATATTTTGAGAAAATTCAGGTAGCCTCCAATGTACATGTGGAAGCTCCACAAAAATTGGTGTTTGAAAATAAAATGTTTGGAACAACATTTGTTCATAGGGTTTAAATATGTCATTTTTGCTAAACTAAAATTTATTACTCCATTAATATTTTTAAATCAAGTGAGAGATATTGTTTTGAACTTTTGGAACTTTCTTGACAAATATGGTAACTTCAAATAATTTATATTTTCATAGAGAAAATATTTGTTTGAAAGAAATAGATAGCTAGGTAGGGAAAATAATTTATTTAGATCCTTTCTTTAACTCATGATCTTAATTTCCATTTGTTGAGTAATTTGAGGAGTTTGCTTTTAAGTTTAAGTCACATTCCAATTTTGGGGACCAGTGGGTTTCCAACTTAGCACTCAAGTATATTGGTGTAATTATTCACCCAAGCAACAATAAAATAAGAATTAACAATCAATACAATCATAAGTCCAACAAGCAAACAATCACAACAAGATCAACATCCCATCCAAGATCACACAAATCAAATCACAAGAATTAATCATACCACCATTTCCACAATTAACAATACTATCTTACAAAAAAAAATGATCATACTTAATTATGACAAGAGGATGTTTAAAACTATCTCAACTCATAACTTAATAGTTTTCAAAAGATTTGATAAAGAGAAATATGTGGGTTAATATATTTCCCACTAGTGTTATTTTAAAATGGAGTGGAAATAAGAGTTTATAAAATGGAGTTGCATACACATGCAAAACATCAAGGTTGAAGATGGATAGGAGATAGCATATAGATCTCCATATTTTTGGAAACACATAATTTTGGAAATACTTTTACTTTCTCAAATACTGGTATTAGTTTTGGTTGTTGACAAACCAAGTATCATTGAAATGGAGTTGGCCAAAATAAGAATGGAAAGATATATGGAATATTTTTCTTGTCATGACATGATCACCAAAGTTAATAATATTTTGACCTTGGTGTGGTCTTTAGGTTAATATGTATTGACCACACAACTTAAACAACAAGTCACACAAGGTTCAACATAGCAGTGAGAAGGAATCCACAACCATTAGTGAATTATTTCAAAAAGTTTTTGTTGGTTCTGAATTTTGGGTCTTGTAAAACTAAGTTTTTCTTAGTTCCTAAATTTGGGATGTTACAGCTCTTCCCCCCTTAAAAATAAATCTCGTCCTCGAGATTTGCCCGGTGGTACGGGGGAGTACGAGGGCACGGGTTTTGGGCTGACTATACTTCCGAAGTCGATGCTTCTTCAGTGAGGTGGCCTTCTGGGATCTTGACGACTCGATGTTGCGAAGGCTTCCTTTGTCGATAATCTTCTGTGCTGAGTTCAGATCCTTGATGATAGGGTTGACTTGACGATCGACGCTGATGGATAGTCCTGGTTGGCTGTTTCCAGATACTACAAGGTTAAGGCGCAAGGAACTAATTATTAACATCTTCTGGTATACGTGTTGCAGGTCTTCCCCCCTTAAAAAGGGGTTTTGAAGGTTCATCCTGAAGGTTGCGGCTGGAGTTGACTTGGAGGCATCGTTCTTCTTCGATTGCTTGACGGTCTTCGTCTTGGGTGTCGCGCCTTGCTGCTTGGGGTTGGTGCAGATATCACTTCCTGATATTTTCTCCTTACGAGGGTCACAGATGGGGACGCGTTGTTTTCAGGATGCGTCAAGTCTAAGCACTCGACTCTCTCCGGTTTCTAGTTAGTAGAGGGATGTTATAAACTTCTAAGGGCGTCTGGACTTGCTTGGTGGTTGATGTTGCCAACAGCAGGTGCTTCCGTTGTTTGATTCTTCTTAGTGACTTCCGGTAGATCTTCTTCACGCTTTTCTTCCTTCGGCTTGGCAGGAAAAAGGTTGTCCTGAAAGACTTCTTTGGTTCTGGGTCTTCACGAAGCTTCGCAGGGGTCTTCAGAAGTAAGTTAGAGTGCACCAGAATAGTTAGGGTTTCCGGAAAAACTTTCTGGTTGAGGGGCTTAAGTTAGTTTTCAAGGGAGTTGGGTGCAATACTCTGAACATCAACTTATTATACCTAAGATCCCCAAAACAACCAAATTTACATAGGCCTGTAATTCTCGAGTCTTCAAAATACCATTCCAACATCTCTGGTAAGGCCACTACTATCAACCAGTTAATTGAATCATGGCTTTTGCCCAAGCTAAAGTTATTAATCCGCCATCATCTTCTTCGGGCATAAACTCTTTATCACAGTGTAGTTCAGTCTATCGGATATCCACCAAACCTTTAAGGCATATTCTTCCCATTATCTTTTATCACAAAATCATGGTGATCCACCAACTATTGCTGGATTGATTTTTCCCATATTACCTGACTCCCTCAGGTTGTCATTTTTCCCACGATCATATCATCAAGGCTAAATAAAGCATCCAACAGTCATGTGATCATATCATCAAGAATTGACCTTTTCTAACCAAATCCAGATTTTATCTAACACATTTGGGCCTTGATCTCATAATCAAAGATAAATGATCTTTCTAAGAATAATCCAAACAGGGCTTGACAAGCTCTGAAAAACTACTGTCACCTAGAATGTCTTGCTACTAGACCAAGTCATATTGATTCCTAGAATCCGATAAACATTCACTTATCCTCCACCAATTATTTCTTGCATACAACGATCTACTCATTTGCTAACTCATCTTTGACCACTTCCTATAATTCCATAAGAATTTAGTACAAGGTCACTTGCGCTAGGAATCACCCTAAACATTCCAACACCGGAGTACTCTTCTTAATTTACTTGCTTCTAACAAATCCAAACATCATTTTATCAGCAAGTGCTTCCTATAAATCAAATAAATTTCACCTTTATTTCTAATCCTTAAATCAAGGGTCACGTCTTCTAGTTCCAGATAACCACCAATGCTTGGGGACCACAACTGGTTAGCCCCAGAGAATTAATCAAATATATCATCTGTCCAAACCCAATTAATTTATCAACCCACTCCAAGTTTTCACTTCTATTCTAAACCCCAAATTTTTGATATTACCAACATCATCCACCAAATTTTGATCTCATCAACTAGATTCTCAAGGGGTCCTGCTGACTAATAACCTTATAGTTCAGCACTCTTATATCCTCCTAGAGTCTCCTTTCTACCAATTAGTTTTGAGTCGTCCTATGGCACCTCCTTCCTTTGTCTAGAAAAAGCAGTTAGTAATTTTGCAAAGTTTGGTTAGATGAGAAACTCAAGTTAGATAAATTATGTTAGTTATGTTAGTTTTCATATTTTTTTTGTTAGTCCGACGGGATACAACCAGTGTCATCTACCGTCGGGTCTTGAATCTTCATCTTTCTCGATGGCTTGATGTGGTTGTACAAAACGACATATGAAGGCCGCTATCCGTTTTGCAGAAGTTCACAGAGTCTTGGGGTAGAGAGTATTCCATACCTTGCTCCTCTTACTAGGAGAAAATTTTCTGAAGGGTTTTCTAAGTCGGACTTTTGAGAGGGTACAAAAAGTACATCTATGGCCAACAAGGCAAAAAGGTTTTTGCAAACAGTCGAAAATAAAGCAACAAATAAAAGTGTGGTTACTTTGGGTTCCCGACAAGGCGGGTTTTGTGATACACACAAGAAAAACAACACACATAAATGCAACACACAAGCAAGGATTAATCAAGGCACTTTTAGCACCAACAGACGTTTAATACCGTGGAAGGTGGGGGTTGCTCAAGTAAAACGAGTTTATCCTATCGATCTTATGGGTCTGGTTTGGGATATCGTCAAGTATGTAAGTTTGAATGGAGGTAAGACAACAGAAGGAAACTTTTGATAAACCTTTAAACGAGAGACAAGGTTTAGAATAATTCGAGAAGTTGAAAAGAATGGAAGTTATACTTAGGCTTCCTTAGATACAAATAATTTAGGTAGTAATATATTTCTTTCCAAAAATAGTTTTCGCCTTAGTCTTCAGCTGGAATACTTGAGATTGCCGAGGTTGCCACTGAGTGGAATTGCCGATATTGAGTTGAGGTCTTCGGAGGTCTCTTGCTTGGTTGACATTGACGATCTTGGTATTTCCAGATCAATCACCTTGATGTTGAATGTTGAATGTTCGAGATGGAAGCTTCTTCTTGTAGGTGCTAGCTAATCCGGTCTCACTTGGGTTCATCGTCAAGTATTTTGAATGGGTAAGAGGGAGTAGAGAAATCCTTGGAAAATCTTAAATAGAGGGATAAGACTCAGAAATATTTGAGAAGGTGAGAAAAGTGGAAGCTATTATCTTGGGCTTCCTTTCATAAAAATGTATTTTGGTAGTAATATATTTTTAACAAAATATTTCTTTCCGAACTAACGTCCATGCTAACTAAGGTCTGTTACAGTCAGGATGGCTCTGATACCAAGTCTGTGAGGACCCCGGATTAGGTATCCGAGATACTCGTTATGTTTCCTGCAACAATCCCATGATCAGTCTGTTGTTGCACATAACTCGAATTGGCATCACAGAACACACATAAATACCGAATGGAATTACTTACTTGATTGAAGCCATAACTTCATCAGGTACGTGCAGCGGAAATCACCAAATCAACGTGGAGCCCATGTCACTTGCCAACCCTACAGGCAGCTGACTGGGAAGCGCCCTAGTTCGCATTGACGTCAGTGAATGCCCTTTTTCTCTTCGAGCGGCTCTTCTTCAAAATCTGGCTAAGACAATAGCCAGGGACGAAACCAATATGAGTATATTTGAATGTACTCGCAAACTACCCCCGGAGTGAGCATGCACGACTCTTTTTATTGTTTAAATAAAATTTCGTTTGCTTTGAAAACTCTATATCCTTGTTGAAAAGAGAAGGATAGACTTTTGTTTAGTAAAACCTTGTTTTGAAACCTCTATATCTTTATTGAAAAATGAAAGAAGGCTTTTTGAACTTTTCCCATAAATCTGTCTTTGTAAGAAGTCTCTTTAAAATCTTTTCCCGAAATATATCTTTGTTGAAAAATGATAAGAAGTCTCTTTTAAAACATTTTCCCGGAAAATCACCATTTTGTTTATTTCCCCAAAACTCCTCCTTTTTCGACCATAACCCTTCATGGTCATTCAATCCCAACAACCTCATGCCGGCCCGTTGGCATAGTTGCATAAAACATTCTCCACTTCATTTTCCTTTTTGATCTCAATCTTTCCAAAACTTGCACATGGTCAGAGGACAGCCTCCCAACTGTCCATATCCGAGGACTCGGCTATTCGAATAGTTTTACCCTCTGCAGAGGTAGCACGCTTTTCCCACACCCATCCGGTAACTCATCGTGTCAGCCACGTCCCGCCATACAAGGTGTATGCGAAGTTGAGCCACCGACCATAGCCCGTCCTTTGCTCATGCTAGTACAGGACCCTGCCGCTACGAAAACTTCCGTCGACAATCAGGCCAATTCCCCAACAGGAACCCCAAGTGTGAGGACTCGTAGTTCTGCCCGGCGAGCGAACCCTTCAATCCTCCCACCAACGTGTTAGGACCCAGGTCAGGGGGTAGGTCGCCAAACCATCCCCTCATGGAACGAGGTCATCCTCGTTGTTGAGTCATCCCATACTAATACGAGCAAATTATATGACTATGCCCTTTCCCATATGTGGGTAAATGTGGTCACACAGATTATCGGCTGGTCGTCATAGTACAAAGACACAATGTGCATTTTTCATAAACATCTCCATTCTCCATTTCTCCACTTCAACACCGACATCTCGGCATTCCATATCCACACACAAGTATTTTTAAAAGAGTTTTGAGTAAACAATATTTTTCCCATCCTATAGTTTGAAAAAGAATTTCCATCTAATATCTCCATAGAGGGTGGGGAGGCTTCAAGCGCCGGTGATGCGCGACGGCATCATGGCTAGGGTTCGGCCGCGGTGAGGAGCAGAGAGAAGTGGGGAGAGAGCGAGAGGGGGCAAGTGAGGACGGGGAGGCAGAGGAGCGGCGTGGGGTGCTTCTTATCTTCTTCACAGGGGACAAGGAGGAGGGGGGTCCGGTGGACGGCGTCGACATGGCGTGGGGAGCACGGCTCCCTGCCGCATGGCTACTGTAGCTACAGGAGGGAGATGGTGTTCTTATCTAAAGCCCCCTGGAATTCTTTTCCTAATTACATCTAAGTCCCTTTTCCTGTTTCTTTTATTTCTTTTTAAAACCAGCAGTGTTTAGGGATTTAATTGGGGCACTTAATCATTTTCAAATATTTTGAGAAAATTCAGGTAGTCTCCAATGTACATGTGGAAGCTCCACAAAAATTGGTGTTTGAAAATAAAATGTTTGGAACAACATTTGTTCATAGGGTTTAAATATGTCATTTTTGCTAAACTAAAATTTATTACTCCATTAATATTTTTAAATCAAGTGAGAGATATTGTTTTGAACTTTTGGAACTTTCTTGACAAATATGGTAACTTCAAATAATTTATATTTTCATAGAGAAAATATTTGTTTGAAAGAAATAGATAGCTAGGTAGGGAAAATAATTTATTTAGATCCTTTCTTTAACTCATGATCTTAATTTCCATTTGTTGAGTAATTTGAGGAGTTTGCTTTTAAGTTTAAGTCACATTCCAATTTTGGGGACCAGTGGGTTTCCAACTTAGCACTCAAGTATATTGGTGTAATTATTCACCCAAGCAACAATAAAATAAGAATTAACAATCAATACAATCATAAGTCCAACAAGCAAACAATCACAACAAGATCAACATCCCATCCAAGATCACACAAATCAAATCACAAGAATTAATCATACCACCATTTCCACAATTAACAATACTATCTTACAAAAAAAAATGATCACACTTAATTATGACAAGAGGATGTTTAAAACTATCTCAACTCATAACTTAATAGTTTTCAAAAGATTTGATAAAGAGAAATATGTGGGTTAATATATTTCCCACTAGTGTTATTTTAAAATGGAGTGGAAATAAGAGTTTATAAAATGGGAGTTGCATACACATGCAAAACATCAAGGTTGAAGATGGATAGGAGATAGCATATAGATCTCCATATTTTTGGAAACACATAATTTTGGAAATACTTTTACTTTCCCAAATACTGGTATTAGTTTTGGTTGTTGACAAACCAAGTATCATTGAAATGGAGTTGGCCAAAATAAGAATGGAAAGATATATGGAATATTTTTCTTGTCATGACATGATCACCAAAGTTAATAATATTTTGACCTTGGTGTGGTCTTTAGGTTAATATTTATTGACCACACAACTTAAACAGCAAGTCACACAAGGTTCAACATAGCAGTGAGAAGGAATCCACAACCATTAGTGAATTATTTCAAAAAGTTTTTGTTGGTCCTGAATTTTGGGTCTTGTAAAACTTAGTTTTTCTTAGTTCCTAAATTTGGGATGTTACACAGCCCTTCGTGAGGACGCCGCTTCCCTGCCTCCACGCCTCCGTGCAGCGCTGCAGCCCCAATGTTGCCGTGTTCCAGGACGCCACCGCCTGTCATGGCCGACATGCCCGTCGTGATGACGCTGCGTCCCGTCACCTGCACCCAGCTCGACGGCCACAAGCGAGACGGCGTCCTGCACCCTAAGCTACGACAGATCCCCATCAACACTCACGCTGTCGTCGACCGTCGCCGCACAGCAGTCCTTCCGCCTTACGATCCCCACCTCCAAAGAGCCAGTCGAGGTCTGTCCACTCCGACGGACTGCACTCTGATTCGGAAGGTAAATTGACCCGGCGCGTGTTCGTCCCCGAGCTGATCTGAAAAATGTTTTGCTTCGTTATTTCTTATCATCAGTTATACAGTTTCAATCTTGATTGCAGACCTCGGAGAAGTTACTAACAAGTTCTTCTACTACTTCTACAATATACTTCATATCTCTTAGTGATTGCCACACCACTGCTAATTTGGACTAGAACATTGTGGAATATGCAATTTAATCTGGCTGAACTCTTTCCTCAGTGGACAGTACGGTGAAGCCAGTGATAATGCTTTTTGTACCAATTATTTGCAGTTAGCTAATCATCAAGCATTAGAGAAGTGGGGGTTTGGCTTAATTTATAATTTAGATGTTTTTAATCCAAATTCATGGTAGCTGGACAATGAGATATCATATTAGGTGTGATTATCGTCAAATAAAAACTTGCAGTTTATATATGTTGTTCACATGTATTCACTCCCACTAGTGGAAACAGGGCCACTGGTCCCGGGTCGTAAGGGCCTCTAGTACCGGGTGTCCACCCGGGACTAGCAAGGCGACACTAGAGGCCCCCCCTCTAGTACCGGGTCCGTTACGACCCGGAACAACAGGCTCCCACGTGGCCGCCGAGGCGCGGGCGTGGTGGAGGACCTCTAGTCCCGATTGGTCATATGACCCGGGACCAAGGAACTCACACGTGGCAGCGTGTAATTTTTTGTTTTTCCTCCCAATTTAATATTGAAATGGTGCAAAAAAATGCATTTAATTAATTAAAAACAGAAACTACATATAACATATCAAAATGTTCATAAATAAAAATATGTTCATGTCTATCCGGTTACATGGAGGTGCTCATAACCGGGACTAGAGCCTGTCTATTCGATTACACGTGTGTGGAGATCATAACCGGGACTAGAGCCCGTCTATTCGGTTACACGGGAGATCATAACCGGGACTTCACCGCTATTCTCCATTGTATGTTCCTTTTGTAGTTATGACTTCGCTGAGCAGAAACCCCGCAAGTTCCTCTGCCAGTGCTTGAAAGCGCTTCTTTAGTGGCATACTCTCGCGCAATGACTCTGCCTATAAAAGAAGGAGATCAATACGAATATTAATCATGACTATCAAAAATTATGAATGACACTGGAGATCAATTGATGAATATGATTGTTCACGTACGTCTAAAAATTCTTTGGGTCCCGCTCAGTGACCGAACGACGAATCCACTCGCAAACGAAATATCCACAGAAATTGGTCCCCTGTGGTTGCCTCTCGATCCACTTTACGAGAATAGAATTCAATCAAATCATAGTCAACATATAGTGGTATTGAAAACTATAAATAAAGAGATGCGCGAACCTAGCTAGACCGTACTACCTACCTGTGGGTGAATAAAAGTCAGCTGTTCTTCAAATGAACCTGAACCCTTTGTCCTCGCTTTGAATTGTTTCCAAACCCTGCCGGCCAAAAAAAGAATAAATGAGTTATTAGTTGCTTGATATCTCTAAAATCAATAAGAGAGACTGATATAGTGCGATAATGTTTGAAATTACCTTTGGAGCATATCTAGAATGCTTTGGTATCTCTTCTCAGGCCAGTCCAATGGGTCGTAGACTTGAACTCTTGATCTATCAACTTCAATGACTAGCAGATGGTAATGATCGCTGCGCATGATTATATACACGTCAGTAACTCATCAGTTACACTTAATTTGTACAAGCGAGTAACACTCTCTTACCTGAAGAAGTAAGGAAACATTATCTGCACCTTGAAATGTTGCTTCATTAGGGCATTTAGCAAGTTCTTCTCCGTGTCCTTCACGTGGTTTTTTAGTGTCCTTGCATTAACTCGTACTGGGTTAACGAACCCAAAGCCATAGATGCCCTTTCTGTCACATTCATCACTCTTCATTCTGCATAATACCGTAGTGAGCATAATTAGCGATGGCAATGAACGAGCTGAGAGCTAAAGACTTTATCTTTTTTGGAAATAAATGAATTGAATCACTTACAGACAGTAGGCACCGATGAGAGCCAAGTCGAGGAGTCAAGGTTGTATAAGTACCAGAGTTCTTCGAGCTGAATTGTGAACATGTCTTCACCCGCGAAATGATTTTTTGTAACTTTCACAGAGATAAAAAATTCATCAAATTCCTTTGTGGTTTTCATGTACCAACTATGGAGTTGTCGCATACATGTCGGTAGAAACTTTTTATGATCACCTCGTAGCAGGGACCTCCCCATTTCCATTTCCATGAATCATCTACATCAGACGGAAAGAGATTTTCGTTGTCCAGTTGAGCAAGAGTAATACCAGCATCTGCAGCAAAGTCTTTCTTGAAGGATAAAGCAGGAATTAGGTCTGTCACGGAGCCTTAGGTCTGTCACGGAGCCATGACCACTGGGTATAACTACGAGCGGGGCTATCGACTGGTTTGCCTGTTGTCCGAGCTGGGCAGCGTCTCTTTTCCCTCTGGCACTACTACTTCTCGTCTTGGGAGAGCTACTACTTTTACTCAGAGCTCGTAAATAGTTATCTGGCTTATTTTTCTCATATTGCGATGGTTCCGTGATGAATCCAATAGCCCACATGTTTTCCTTTGCAGTAAATATTTGCTTTTCCTCGGGCTTTTTCCGTGCAAGCTGTCTTTTTGTGTCTGCATCCACCCACGCATCCAATTGCTCTTTAGTCATGTCGCAAGCTCTGAGGTCGTCAAGGCTTTTGGGTACTTTTGGGAGGGGCGAACGTCGGGGGTCTCGCTGGAATCCCATGGACGACGAAGTGGCGCCCTTCCTATGTCGGGGCTCAGGAGTCGGCTCATGCGGCGGCGGAGTCGGCTCATGCGGCAGTGGAGTCGGCTCATGCGGCGGCGGAGTCGGCTGACGCGGCAGTGGAGTCGGCTCATGCGGCGGTGGAGTCGGCGCACGCGGCGGCAGAGACGACTGATGCGGAGGCGACTGATGGTTGTCGTCCCCTTCATCGTCATCAGGTGGTGAATCGTGAATTGGCAGAGACGATGGTGGCCTTGGCGCCCAGCCTGCAAACTTGATGTATTTCTTCCGCCATAGAATTAGACCACCCACGACGTCCCCTAGCACCGACTCATCATCAGCTCTTGGGAACTCAAGGTTCAGTGATTCATATCCTTGTACACCTTGATCCACGCCGACACGAGCAAATCCATCTGGAATGGCATTGCCAAGCCACGATGCTGTAGAGTCAATGGAGAATGCATAGCCGTCTGCCGCCTTCATGGATAAGTTAAATACTGGGACTTGTAGCTCACAAGTTGTTTTCTCCGTGATATAATCCACGGGGTAACTTGTCTCATCATCACCGACCATAACCGAGGAAGCCACGCTGCTTCTGCGATGCGATTCCTTTCTAAGATCATCAACCGATCTCCGTGAATAAGAATAAGTCATGATTTCTTTCTAAGATCATCAACCGGTCTGATTCCTGCTGCTCCTTCCTCCTCTTTGCTCTCAATCGGCTTCTATAAGAGGCACGGTCCTGGGGAAACCCTTCAATCCACGGCACTTCTCCTAAGCCTCGTGTTGATCCTCCTTTTTCTTTGGTCCCGAGGGCCTCTGACAGCTCGTCCTTCTCTCTGTCGGAAATAAACTTTCCCTCTTTAGACTTGGCAATTAAGTCAATAATTTTTTTTGGGCTCCGTTGACTACTTTGCTTTCATCAATTATTAACTCCCCTGTTTCCATGTCATACTCCCCTCCATGCGCAAGTAGCCAATTCCTTATCCTTCTGTCCCATTCCTCTGTGACCGGGGTGAGCCCTTTTGCACGCAATCGGACTCAATTTTTTCCCACTTAGGCTCGGCAACTCGGTAGCCACCTGGCCCCATCTTATGGTGATACTTCTTTTTCGCTGCATTATTCTTATTCGTTTGCGACCTTTTCTTAGCTCGTTCTGATTTCTTGTACTCCAGAAATGCAGGCCAGTGAGGCCGCTGCCTCTCTCGTGTGCCGGTGAAATCCGGAAGTTTCCCATCTTCTTCCCACTCACGGAATAATTTGTTCTTGTAGTTATTGAATTGTTGAGCCATCTTCTTAAGAGCGAAATGCTTGACTTTGTCCGTCATTTTTTTTGTCTTCACCTCATCTTCCAAGACCGGTAGGGTGAAATGTGCAATGAGCTTGTTCCAAAGCACATCTTTGGTTCTCTTGTCGACGTAACTAACTCCCTCTAACTTTGGCTTAATCCATTCCTGAGTGCTGATATAAACGTTGTCCCTGACAGTGACTCCGCATTGATGCACAAACTTAACTGCGTTCGGCACGGGTGCCAGTGGTTGGCCAGTAGTTGCATTCACCTCGTCAATTGTGAGATGCTCATCTTTGCCCATCCCTTGGGCATGGCCTCGTTTAGTGGATTGGTTCGATGCGGAGGTCTAAAAATATGAAACATGTGTGAATACATATATATGCACAAATCAGTTATTGCATCTGCTCAACATAGGCTTAATATACCTCGCCAGACGGCGTGGGTCCACCAATTTCCGAGTCCTCATCTTCAGCTCCTTCCGCGGGATGCCGAAATTCACCGGGTTCCAAAATGTAGGAAAGTATCTCTTCTTCCCCTTCTCTCGTTGCGAAGGGAGCATCGACATCCATTGTTTAACTAATAAAAAAAAGATAAAACAATAATAGCATTAGTACAATAATTCAAAGGAGGGAACTATACAAATATGCAACAAAAACAATTTAATATTGCATCTAAAGAAAAAATCTTTCAAAAAAAACATAGGCTGTCCCAATCCCAGCCCAGCCCAAATTTGGGCCAGAACCTGGTCAAAGGTGGCCACCGTGGTCATCGCTGGCCCACCTGCCAGCGCCTACCCGCCCCACCGCCACGTGTGACCGCCCACTGGCCACGCGTGGTCAATGCTGGCCCACCTGCCAGCGACCCAGTTCTGACCCCGCCGCCCTGCCTCGTGTTCCCGCCCCGCCTCGTCTTCACCTCCCCGCCTCGTGTTCCCACCCGGCCGCCTCGCCTTCACCCCCCGTGGTCAATGCGGAGCACCAACAGCCCCCGCCCACCCGGAGTCAATGCTCCTGGCCCACTTGCCAGCGACTCGGGCGCTGGCCCACCCGACGGTTCCCCTCCCGACGGTCCTGGTCTTTAAAAAGGGACGCGCCCGTGCGGATATGGACACTCCACTCCGCTCCGCTCCCACGGTTCCCCTCCGCCCGACGGTTCCCCTCCGCCCGTCCAGTGCCCTCGCCGCCATGTCGCGCTGGTTCGGGAAGTCCCCGAAGAACGAGCCGGCGAGTCCTCCAGCCGTCGCCGCGCTTCTCCACCGCCTCCACCGCCGGCGGCCTTGGGCGTCGTTCCGCAGGGCGTGCGGAGGACCGCGCCACCGGTGCGGTCGCCCACGCACCCGACGCGCCGTCACGAACCACCACCACCACCGCCGGAGGGAGGAGGATCCGGCGCCGGCGCTACGTGCCGGAGCCGGAGTGCCAGTGGCACTGGGACAACGCCGCCACGCTGGAGTGGAGCGACGTCCACCTCCCCGAGGGCTGGCACCTGAACCCGCAGAGGATTCCGGTGCCGGCGGTCCCGCTCCCTGGGAGGCAACTGGACAGGGAGATCGCGCGCCGGCGCCGCCTCCTCCCGGCGGAGCTCCGCGACGACCCCGTCTACGCGGCGGACTCCCCACACTGGGAGCAGTGGCTCAAGGACGAGCACGAGGACCGCCGCCACTCCTACTTCGCCCCGGCGCCCCGCGCCGTCCAATCCGCCTACCCAGCGCTGCCCGACGCGCTGTGGTTCGAGGAGGAGGTCCCCGAGGATGAGGACGACCCGGAGATGGTGGCCGCGTTCGAGGCCTCCAACCTCAGCCTCGTCGAGGACGAGATCAAGAGGTGGGAGAAGGTGAGGCCGCGGCGCGGCCCTGATGCCGCCGCCGCCACCGCAGTACTACGACCCGGACGAGGTCGAGCCGTGGCACTACGCCATGGAACGCGAGCAGGAGCAGGACCTTCCGCCGCCGCCTCCTCTGCCTCCCGGCCTCGTTGGCCAGTCCTGGGTCTTTACCGGCGGGAGCTGGTCGGCGGATCAGGAGCAGGAGCAGGAGGCGCCACCGGAGCAGCAGGAGGCGCCACCGCAGCAGCAGGCGCCACCGGAGCATCTCTGGACCCCGCCGCCCTTCATCGTCCTCGACGACTAGGCGGCACCGGCGACGACGACCCCCCTCCCCCTCCAATGTAATGGCCTTATTAATGGCCTCCCCCCCAATGTAATCGGCCGTTTGTGGCCTCCCCTAATTATAATGAAATCGGCCCTTAGGCCCTAAAAAATCTGTTCTTGTTTGCCAACTCCGGCGCCGGCCCCGTGGTTAGGGTCCGCCGCCGCGCGCTAGATCTGAGAGAGGGAGAGAGTAGTTGGTCGGGGGGACGAGCTCACCGTGGGTCGGGGGCGAGCTTTGCTTGCTCGGGGACGACGATCTTGCTCGGGGGAAGAGCGGGGACGGCCGCGCCCGGAGCAGGAGCAGGACGGGACGGGGGGCGGCAGCGGCGCGGGGACGAAATCCGGCAGCCTGGCGGCGCAGGGGGCGGCGTCGTCTGGAGCCCGGAGGCGGAGCGTCGATTTGCTGGACTTGGGCAAATTTTCGGCCCGAGCCACTAGAAGTAGCGCCAAAAAGGCCTCTAGTACCGGGCCGTGGCTCCACCCGGTACTAGAGACCCTCTAGTACCGGGCCGTGTTACCACCCGGTACTAGAGGTCCCTCAGGGCCGCGAAAATTTGCGCGCCAAGCCCAGTGGACCTGTAGTACCGGGTGGTCGCACGGCCCGGTACTAGAGGTTAATTTTTTTTAATTTTCTGGTTTCTTACTTTTTTTATATCTTTTGATTTACTTGTCTAAATTAAGTAAAAATTGCTTTCATTTTCCTGTTTTCTGTTTTGGTTTAAAATGAAGTATCACATGCGCTTGGTTTTAAATTAAGTACTACATACGCTTAATTTAAAATCAATTCAAAAATTTATAAATCAAGTACTACATGCGCAGTGGATCATTTCACATCACAAAGTTTGATGCTACATCAAAAATTTATAAATTAAGTACTACATTCCGCCACCGCCATACGCTTGATTTCATTGACATGTCTGTCTTGTCCTCCATACTATAAATTATATAAAAGTTTAATAAATTATTACACATCATGAACAACATCCCTATTTAGTCTTCGCTTTTTCTTTTTGTGAGACCCTTTCTTCTGATCGCTCCGTAACCATGGACAAGGGTCTGCATATAACTTGAGACTTGGGTCAGTGGTCACTTTGAAGGGCGGAATTTCATGAAACTTGTCGTAATCTTCTGACATGTCTGTCTTGTCCTCCACTCCCACGATGGTTCTTTTCCCTGAAAGAACTATGTGGCGCTTTGGCTCATCGGCTGATGTATTCACTTCCTTATCTTTTTTTTTTTTGGCTTGGTAGACATGTCCTTCACATAGAAAACCTGAGCCACATCCTTGGCTAGAACGAATGGTTCGTTGTCGTACGCAACATTCGTGAGATCCACTGTAGTCATTCCGTACAATGGGTCTTCCTTTACCCCGCCGCCTCTCAGGTTGAACCATTTGCACCAGAACAAAGGGACCTTCAAAGAAGGTCCATAGTCAAGTTCCCATATCTGCTCTATGCAACCATAATATGTGACCGTGGCCTCATTCGTGCTCTTATCATCAAAGCGGACACCACTATTTTGGTTGGTGCTCTTTTTATCTTGGGCGTTCGTGTAAAATGTATTCCCGTTTATCTCATACCCTTGGAAAGTCCAAATAGTCGAAGATGGCCCCTTAGACAACAAGAACAGCTCATCTGAGACTGTGTTGTTGTTGTTGTTCAGATGCGTTTCCAACCAACCGCCAAAATTCTCCATGTGTTCCTTTGCAATGGCGGAGTCATCCATCCCCGGGTTGTTAGAGCGTACAATATCCTTGTGCATCTGGATATACGGAGCCACCAAAGTGGAATTATGCAGAACTGTGTAGTGTGCTTTTGTGAAAGAATACCCGTCCCTGCATATGTATGATTTCTTTCCTAGAGTGCCTTTCCACTTAGTCTCCCCTCATGTCGCGATTCAGGAAGACCAATCGACTTAATGCCGGGAATAAAGTCAACACAAAACTCAATGACCTCCTCTGTTCCATACCCTTTGGAGATGCTTCCTTCTGGCCTAGCACGGTTATGAACATACTTCTTCAACACTCCCATGAACCTCTCAAAGGGGAACATATTGTGTAGAAATACAGGACCCAGAATGTGAATCTCGTCGACCAGGTGTACTAGGAGATGTGTCATAATAGTGAAGAAGGATGGTGGGAACACCAACTCAAAACTAACGAGACATTGAGCCACATCCTTCTGTAACCTTAATAGAGTGGTTGGGCTGATTGACTTCTGCGAAATTGCATTGAGGAACGCACATAGCTGAACAATGGATACTCGAACATTTTCCGGTAGAAGCCCCCGCAATGCAACCGGAAGCAGTTGAGTCATCAGCACGTGGCAGTCATGAGACTTTAGGTTCTGGAACTTTTTCTCTGCCATATTTATTATTCCCTTTATATTCGACGAGAAGCCAGACGGGACCTTCATACTGCTCAGGACTTCAAAAAATATCTCCTTCTCTTCTTTGGTAAGAACGTAGCTAGCAGGACGTAGACGTCCTTTATCCGTCCTCATTGGATGCAGGTTCTTTGGGTCTTTCAAAAGTTGCTGGTCCTCTCGTGCTTCCGGAGTATCTTTTGCCTTCCCATACACGCCCAAGAAGCCTAGCAGGTTCACGCAAACATTCTTCGTCACGTGCATCACGTCGATTGCAGAGCGGACCTTTAGGATTTTCCAATAGGGTAGTTCCCAAAATATAGACTTCTTCTTCCACAGGGGAACGTGGTTGTTAGCGTCCTTCGGAACAGACTGTCCGCCAGGACCCTTTCCAAAGATTACATCTAAATCCTTGACCGCATCATATATATCTTCACCACTTTGGAGGGGTGGCTTCGGCCGGCGATCTTCCTCACCTTTGAAATGCTGCTGCTTGCTTTTCTTTCTTAGGGGATGCTGAGTTGTAAGAAATCGACGATGACCCGGGTACACATTCTTGTTACCTACATATATACTTTCAGTGCTATCTAAACAGTGTGTGCATGCATTGTATCCCTTGTTCGACTGTCCTGAAATGTTACTAAGAGCAGGCCAATCATTGATGGTTACAAACAACAACCCTCGTAGGTTAAATTCCGCTTGTTTGTACTCATCCCACACAGGTACCCCTTCATCACGCCACAACTGTAAAAGTTCATCAACTAATGGCCTCAGGTAGACATCAATGTTGTTACCGGGTTGCTTCGGGCCTTGGATGAGCACTGGCATCATAATGAACTTCCGCTTCATGCACAACCAAGGAGGAAGGTTATAGATACATAGAGTCACAGGCCAGGTGCTATGACTGCTGCTCTGCTCCCCAAAAGGATTAAAGCCATCCGTGCTAAGACCAAACCTTAAGTTCCTTGGGTCACGTGCAAATTCCTTGTACTCTGTATCGATTTTTCTCCACTGCGACCCATCAGCCGGGTGTCTCAACATCTCGTCGCTCTTGCGGTCTTCTTTGTGCCATCGCAACAACTTGGCATGCTCTTTGTTTCTGAACAAACGTTTCAACCGTGGTATTATAGGAGCGTACCACATCACCTTGGCAGGAACCTTCTTCCTGGCGGGCAGGCCCTCAACATCGCCAGGGTCATCTGCTCTGATCTTATACCGCAATGCACCGCATACCGGGCATTCATTCAAATTCTCATACTTCTCACCGCGGTAGAGGATGCAGTCATTAATGCATGCATGTATCTTCTGCACATCTAATCCTAGAGGGCAGATAATCTTCTTTGCTTCATACGCACTCTCGGGCAATTCGTTACCAGCCGGCAGCTTGTCCTTCACTATTTTCAGTAAACTCCCAAATCCCTTGTCAGATAAACCATTCGCTGCCTTCCATTGCAATAATTCCAGTGTGGTACCGAGCTTTGTGTTGCCATCTTCGCAAGTTGGGTACAACTTTGTTTTGTGATCCTCTAACATGCGCTCCAACTTCAACTTCTCAAGTGTAGTTTCTGCTAGGGTATGTGCATCAACGATGACCCCACGTAAATCATCATGTATGATGGGATCATCTGGTACCTCTTCATCATCAGCTTCCCCTGTTGGGTTACCAACATATTCAGGGTACATGTAGTTGTCATCGTTCTCTTCTTCTTCGTTATCTTCCATCATAACCCCTTTTTCTCCGTGCTTGGTCCAACAATTATAGCCGGGCATGAAACCAGAAGTTATCAGGTGGAGGTGAATTCTGTCTGTGTTAGGGTAATCCTTCTCATTCCGACATTTTTGCATGGACAACACATAAAACCATTCGGCCCCTTGTTATCCTTAGCCACATTGAGAAAAGATTGCACGCCATCCATGTACTCTTTAGAGCGTCGGTCAGCGTACATCCACGGATGACTCATCTGCAAATCACCGCTAAAACCCATTACGATAAACCAACATAATAGGAAACATATCATATTCATTAATACAAGTTCATCACATTAAAACCAAAGTATAGTAGTGACCAAATGTAATACATAGTTCTCATAAAACATAAATTAATTGAAACTAGAATACAACTATCTAAAGAATTTAAATCCAACAACAAATGCGATCAGAATCGCAACTAAGGTAACTATTGAACCAACAGCATAATGATACCAAGCCTCTTGACTAATGACATATTTTCTAATCTTTCTAAGCTTCAAGCGCATTGCATCCATCTTCATCTCGTGAACAGCGACGACGTCGGTAAGCTCGACCCCGTGAGCATCAACGATGTCGGCAATCTTCAAGTCCAATACCATCTTCTCTTCTAGGCATTGGAGACGAAGATCTTCACTTATCTTCAATTTTGCTTTCAAATCGTTGTTTTCTTTTTTAAAAAACTCTACAATAGGGTCGGCTGGAATTTCCGGTTCAACTACCTCCTAAATAAAAATATATCTATGTCAATTTGGTCGGCATGATTGTTATAAACACGAAACAAAATAAATAGTGATAAAAATATACCACATCCGAATCATAGACCGGACGAGGGCGACGGGGACGGATATCAAAACCATGACACTATACATAAAAAACATAAGAAAATTATACAAGAAAAATAATTATGCATTCAAATCATACAAGTAATTTTGTAAAATAAAAGATAAAAGAAGAGGCTCACCGAGGTGGTGCCGGTCACGGGATGGCGGGGGCTATCGACGGCGGTGAGGACCGAGACGACACTAAAATCCACAAATAATAAATTAATTTGAGCTCAAAATACATAAAAAAATGAACTACCTAGCTTAGGCATTTCATCAAACACCTAGGTAGCACTATAAAAATGAAATGAGCTAAACTTGTATGGAAATGGCTAAAATTCGGCCGCCGGGTGAAAGGATCAAGTGTTGCTAACCCTTGGAGAGATGGGTGCCGTCTATCTTGACAAATCTTGGAAAAAAATGGGGCTACACTTGAGCTTGAGAGAGGAAACAATGAGATGAGCTTGAGAGTTCAAAAATGGTGGCTGGCCCGGGGTGGGAGATGATATAGCGGGACCTCTAGTCCCGGGCTGTACCACGGCCCGGGACGAAAGGTCCACCCTCCTGTCTCCACCCTGCCGCTGACTGCCTCGGTCCCGGGTGGTATCACGGCCCGGAACTAGAGGTGCCCTACAACCCGGGACCCGACCTGCGCAGCGTCGGAGCAGCCGGCCCGGTACTAGTTCCCTCCTCTAGTCCGGGTTCGAACCACGCCCGGGACTAGAGCCCAACACCCCTCTCCACCAAAGCTCCTGTTTCCACTTACATAATTTTCTACTTACATAATTTCTGATTATGAACTGGTACCATTTGATTTCTGATTTGTGATAATTTTGTAGATGCCGTCGCTAGTCTGCCAACGAGGCAGTGCATGTCGTGCACACACAACATGCAACACATCGAGCACCCACGACGCCCTCCAGACTCTGCCCTCCATGGTTGTGACCACTGGTCACACATGCCCTCCATCGATATGTATATGGCGTGTCATGCCGCATTCAGGGTCTCAACCGCAGCTCACTCTGGCTAGGAGGACAAGACTGCAGTGTGAGATGAGTTGTGTACATCAGTCCATGCACTCGCGCCAAGGTGTCTTTTTATTAATAGGTTGTCTTTTTTTGTCACAACTTGTATGGGCCAGGTAAATTTTCAGTGCACTTATTAGCAAGGTTTTGCATTGCAACAGTGTTCACTTTTTGCACGTCTTTTTGATGTTCTGAACCCAGATACTAATCATTTCATGGTCTAAAAACTGTAAATAGAATGTGCCTGGACTTATGGTGAGAAGAGCTAGAATTTGTGCTATCCCGGTGTGGTGCTATTGCGAAAGGTGAGAAAGCAGTGTTGTTTGTGAGCCTACCCACTTGCGGTTTATAGATAATCTGGTGTTTCAAGTGCACTCTAACTATATCCAGATGCTTTTGAGCCCAGATGAGTTGTTTCTCAGGCTTGTGAATGTTGGCTTGAGTCATACTGTATTAGTAGTGTAACCATCCATAATATGGATGCTTGAGTTACAATTGCTTTGATCCATCTTGCAAAAGTTGAAGGAGATTCAGATTACTACCTTCTTAGAAAGTACCTCTTTTTATCAATTTTAAGCAAGTTGTAAAAACTGTATCAAACTCTGTATATTACCTTGTCTTTGGAACTGGAATTATAGTAGTACTCCCAGTAGACCTTGATCTTTCTAGATTTTATATGGAGATGTAGATAAGTCCTTACAAAACAATTAATGTTTCTACATGATGATTTATTTGTACCTTCACATAGCCTGATGATTTCTTTGTACCTTCACATAGCCTAAAAGCTGGCTAACAAAGCAGATAGGAAATACACCACAAACCTACAATTTATTTGACACCACAATACATGTTAACTGAACATAAACCGTACATAGTTTTGTGTACACGTCACCAATTATGTTATTATTTTTGCATGATAAGGCGTTAGTTTGATCTGATTACACATGCATATGATTATTCAGGTCGGGTCTGGATAATTTTAAAACGACAAATGTATAGATCAGGATAATTTAAAATTTGTCAACTTTCTTATTTTTGTATAGACTAAAATAATACGAATTGTGAATTGAAAATTTGTGCACTGACGAATATCGACATTATCTACACCTAGCATTTTTGTTTAGAATTTTCTAAAACTTAAAATGTATATTTTGAAATTTTTAAAACATATTGAGCTCCATGGAGCTAGATCACCATTTGCACTCTCCGGAACTACTAGCGGTTTCTTTAGAAGTATCAAATTTTAGTTTTCGAGTTAAATACATGTAGATGAATAAAATCTATAGAACTGCAACTCATTGAAGAAGTGTGGGATTCAAAAGGTACCAAATAAATTATGATGTTGTACTAAATCTACGACAACTAATATGACTGGAGCAAGTAATACAATTATTTCATGTCATGCAAATTTTCAAGATTACACGTGTGCTACATGTGCACAATTACTAGTTATGTATAGATATAGAAAAGGTATAGACTTTGTTCGCACGTACGGAGAGATGAAAAAAATGTAGAGCGGGAGGAACAGGTAGACGGCCTGTTCGGAAACGCTCCAGCTCCAGCTGGCTCTCGGCCGGAGCTAGCAGAGCTGTCCCGAACGCTGGCGCTCCGTGGATTTTTTTTGAGTACCAAGCAGAAGAGCTGCTATATTCATTGCGTTAGAAGGAGAAGGTCAAGATGACCGGTGACCCAGTTTATAGGGAAACCGGGCCCAAAAACCATACAGAGCGACACAGTTTATGAGGAAAACCACGTCAGAAAAACCGCACAAACAACGGGGCCTCATCGTCCACACGATGCCAAACCGCCGTCGCACAAACACACACCACCACAACCGGAGCCGCCACACCGACATCCCCCGCTCGGACACGAGCCACAACGCCGCATGGAGAAGACGCCTTGTAGCCCATGCTACGCAAGAAGAGACCACCCGTAGACCACGAACACCGTGCCAAAAGGATCTGGGGCCGCCGCCGACGTGCCAACCCGGTCGACGTCGACGACCGGGCCGGGCCGACGAGCTCGCTACCCTTGTAGCACCAGGTCGCCACCCATGTCTTGCTATGCCATGGCCAAACCCCATAAGGCCATTGCCGCAAGGCCATCCAAGGCCGCTGCCTCGGCGTCCATCCACCGTCCGAAGCCGCCGCCTCGGCGTCCACCGCCCTCGACCGAAAAGCACGAGTGTAGTTGTCGCAGATCTGCTATGCACATGCGTCAAGGACTCTAAGGCGACGCCTTCAAGAAGGCATAACAGGATGTCGTCGTCGCCCGCTCCAAAGGAGCTCAGGTTTTCACCCGGAATACACTTGATGCTTGCGACTGCAGGGGGTGGAACTCCACGATAACGCCTTCAAGGAGTACGACACCGAAGGTGCCGCCGTCATCAGCACCGCCACCGGCGAGTGCAAAGTTTTCACTCGGAGCACACCTCCGCCATCGGACCAGAAGAGGCCCGGACGCACGACACGGCTATCTGCACCGGCCCTCGGTCAACCACCAGCAGCCACCCGAGACGATGGTCTACCCGCCGCGTCAAGTCTGTAGCCGGGGCGCCAGACTCGCCGCCGCCCGCGTCGGGCCGCCACCCACCTCGCCGGCCGCCACCACCAAAGCCCGGGGCCGCCGCCCCGGCTTCCTTCTTCTCCGCCGTGCCCGCAGTCAACAAGGCCGGCAGAGGCAGTCACCACGGCGTCGCCGTCCATGCCCGCAGGGCGAGTTGCCCATCGCTGCCGCACCCGCTTGGGCTCACCACGGCGCCCGCTTGGGCTCACGAAGGCACCCACTTGGGCGCGCCTCGTACAATGACGGACTCGACGCAGTCAACCACCATCTAGGCCCGACGGGCCCAGATCGGGCCCGCCAAGCCCATCGGCGCTCGCTGCTCCCTGCAGGCGCGAGGAACGGCGTCGCTGCCACCATCGCCACCCGCCGCCCGCGCACCGGCCTATCTTCTCTCCGGAGCCGCGCCCCGGCTTACGCTCACTGCAAGCTCCGGCGACCGCCCCCCAGACGCGCCGCCAGGCTCCAGCGGCCCCTGGATAAGACGAGCCCTCGACCACCTTTGGCAGCGAGGGCGGGCCGCCATCACGCGGTGAAGGCCAGCGGCGGCAGCGGCAAGGAGGCTGGGCGGGGGAAGCCTGCGGCGGCGCTGGGATGCGCCTGGCGTCGCTGGGGGAGCATGTGATGGTTTGATTTATGCATGTGATGGTTTGATTTATGCATAATGCCTTGTTTATCCTTGTCATGAGGTGATTGACACCACCAAGTGTGGATAGATGAGAGAGATGTGGTCATGCACACGAATTATGAATCATTGCACTAGTGTTTAGAATATTGTCCATTATGAAGTATGATGTATGTAGGTACGGGATGGCCGATGTGACACGGCATATGTATTGAGTGACATGTGAAATACAGCCCAACATCCTTTATCTGGGGGTAAAAAGGAAGAGTATGATGTGGGAGTGAAGCAACCACGCTAGCCTTACGAGGGTGACTAGCAACACAAATGAGTACTTCTTTCAACTATGGTTTTAGGACATATAGCCGTCATAAAAGCTACCATTAAAACATGACAATTGTGTGTACTTTATCTATAACATGATAATCACCGTAGATGAGAGAGAGAGATTAAGTGAACCCATGAACCCATGTCCATTGTTCCTAAGAGAAAACCTTTGTCTTGTCCTCTTGCATTGAAGAGGATTGGGACACTTTTACATTCTTGTTTTGTTACATTAAACTTCCATCCATTAAATCAACCATCTTGTTCTTTAAACTTGTTTAGTGCATAATCAACTAAAACTTGTGACACTTTAGTTGTAGGGAATAGATAACTTTTCCTTCTTGCTCCTGCGGATCGATACCTTACTTCCACATTGAGAGGTGCTACAGTGATCCCCTGCTCTTGGGGGTTATCAAGTACTTTTCTGGCGCCGTTGCCGGGAGCGTAGCGCTTAAGTTTCTATTCTTGTGTGCACTAGACTTTAGATTTATTTTTTGTTTTATATCTTGCAATCATCTAAGCTTGGGGAGGTTCCTTTAAACTTGTTTGGTTGTGAGTTTCTCATTAGTTTTACTTTCAGTTTTATATATCAAAAACCCAAAAAAAATTAGAAAATGGAAAACTGTTATGAAAACGCCATGATGGCTGCTGAATTTAGAAAATCAAATGAAGGGAAAAGATTAGGAGAATACATAGAGCTTCTAAATAAAATTGCTAGTGTGCTGCTTAATTATCATAAGGAAGAAACTTGTTGCTCTGAATACTTTAGACACTTTGAATTCCAATGCCCTTCCAATAGAGAACATGTTATTGCAACTTATCATACATGGAATTATGCTCACTTAGGGATGGAAGAAGTAGAGCAATTTGTTATTTTTATGGCAGCCTATGAATTATACACCTTCATTGATGAACATGAAACCTGCCCTATAGCTTCTCAATTTAAAGTTTTTATTGCCAATATCCTTGATCTCTGCATACTTGAATTTAATGAAAATATCTATGTTGTTGACACAAGGAAGAGAGCTGCCAAAGAAAGCTCTAATATTTTGCAGGAAGAAGATGACAAAAGCTTAAGCTTGGGGATGCCCGTGCAACCCCAAGAGGATGATGAAAACATAAGCTTGGAAGAGGAAGTATGTGAAGAGGAGATTGAAATGGATGTTCCAACCTAAGCTTGGGGAAGAGTTGGATCTCCCAACTTCACCATCAACAAATGATAGTAACACTCAAACTCAAAAATCTTTTGTTATTTATGAGAATCCATGTTATGATGAGTGTGAAACTGAAAATTCTATGGTCCTATATGATAACCCATGCTATTATGATGAAACTAAAATGCTCCTTTACTTTCTATTAATGCTACTAGTGAACTTATTGATGATAATGAGGAGTATTGCTTAAATATGCTATATGATAATGCTTTAGATGATGGTCCTATGCTTATTGATAAACCTCCATGTTTAGTTGTTACTAAATTATGTGAGGATAAAAATGATATACTTGCTGTTTGTGATGTACTCTTACTCATGAGAGTCCTACTTTGTTTTGAACTCCTAATACACCATAGAGGAGAAATTTGCTTATGTTGAGAAATACTTATGTGGTTTGCAATTATCTTTAGTTCCAAATCTTTGTTGCAACCATGATTAAACTTGATATTGATCTTATTAACTATTTTGAAAGAGGGAAGCATGCTAATGAATTCCAAATAAATTTAATAATCCTCTTTATGTGCCTAAATTATCTAAGTTGAATGATTCTTGTGGTTATATGGTTGAATTTATTTCTACTACTTGCAACTATTATGAAAGAGGAGGTGATAAGAACCCTCTTTATACTATAATTATATGCTGCAAGTAAATATTGTTAATATGCATTGGGAAACTTCTATTTATGGTGATTCATTCATATACAAAATGCCAATGCATAGAAAGAAAGTTAGACTTCGTTGTTATTACTTTTGTGTTTTGTTTTTCTCTCAACTAGGGTTCAACTTGACTATTATTTTGATTGGTTTGAGAACACCATGGGATCCTGGTATTATGCATGAACACTTTCCAAGGAAGAGGGACACCAAAGTTCAAGCTCCCTCATGAGCTTCGTCCACAATAAACATCAAGTAAGAAGCCTAGCTATATGGCTATAAAGAAAGCGCTTTACGGGAGGCAACCCGGTTGTTTTTATTTGTGATTTTCTTTGTGTCCTCTTGCTGTAACAAGAGACTTAGTGTTTAGTTTAGTTTCTGGAATTTTTAATAAAGTGCCAAGTTTTACTCATTTTGGTTGAAAAGTTGCTTATAGCGTTCGGAGATTTTATTCCTGCACGAATCTGTGCACGGTATGATTTTTAATTCTTATTCTGTAACTCCGAATGAGCTCATATTTAAACTGTATGGCAACTTTTCATCCTCTGTATGCATGAATTTTTCGGAATTTTCCGACAAAGTTAAGTAGGGTAGAAAAATACGTTTAGCTGCTGCTGTTTTTCTGGACAGATTCTGTCCCATTTTGTTTGATGCATGCTTAGAACTTTTAATTGAATTTTTTGATCCAATTGAGTTTATGAGTAGGCATACAACATTATACACTTTCTGGACATTCATATGAATTTTTTCTAAGGATTATATGCAGCAAGAAATCTATTTGTTTATCACTACTAATGCCCCACAGAAAAAGAAATGGGAGAAACGGTGTTTTGAAGTTTTTTCACAGGGATTAGAGGAGATGCACCAAGAGCTATCCAAGGATGGTGAAGACCATAAGCTTGGGGATGTGAAGACAACCCCACTGGACCTACACACTCTCGGTTTGCACACGTCTAACTTCTGTTTTTCGATCGAAACACTTTATCGCATAAACTTGGAGCGTCTTTTTGTTTGTTTAGGTTGATTTTTATTTTGTGAGACCACCACACTATCATTTATATATGAGAGAGCTACTGGAAATTTGGGTTGAATTATGTTGGATGCTATTATAAGATTGGGAAAAGGGATGTTGAGTTAATTTTAAAAGATACATATAATTGCATGATTCATGAGCTTGTTAATGAGTAATAATTTGCAAATATTTTATCAAGAGCTATCTTTTATTCATGTTTTGATGCTAAATGTTATTTTACCTTGTTTTAACATGGATTAGTTAGTTCTATGGACACTCATGCATGCATTTAGATGGTCAACTTTCTCCCTCTTGCTAGCCCAAAAATTCCAACAAGCAAAAACTTGTTTCCAACACCTTCAACCAAAGTTTTTCCAGTGAGTCCACCATATCTACCTATTAGCTTTATGCTATTCCGAGTATGTTTATCATGATATTTGTGTTATCTATACCTCTGAATGAAAATGCTTATGTTGTTGATTGTTGTGGGAAAAGTTGGTTTATAGCTCTCTCGAACTTGATGCACACTTTACTTTCATTGCATAAATAAAATATGACCCATTGTGATTAAAATTATGATGTTGTGGCTTGACAAATGTCTTTGGTTGAGAGTTAGCTCATATGTGCTGTCACATGGCAAGCTTTCAACATTGCACTTCATTCATTTAGTTGATATCATGTACTTTTGTTTATGGATGCTTACCATGGGTGAAATAAATGGGAAATGAAGTGAGTTTAAATGAGTTTGTATAAATGGTTAGAGAGACGCCTGGGCCGCTAATCTAAGCCATGCATCATTCATGGTGGAAATTTACTTACATGCTATGGTGAACCTTCTGTGATACACCTTACAATAAAAAGCTATCTAATGGTAAATAAAAAGGGTGTTGAGATTGTTCATTGTGTTTGTTTGTCTTGTCATTTTGATATGGGCTTGTTCCATATCCTGGGACAAGAGGTACCCCAGTTGACGCTCTTAATGATACTATTATTACTTACAATGATATTTAACTTGAACTTGCTTTGTTTTCCAAGTTGAGTAACACATGGAGTAGGTACTTGTATTCAAGGGGCATGAGACTTTCAACCTGTACTTTGTCAAGCACACTACTCGTATTTGCTTTCACTTTAAACTTAATCATTCAAGATGCTATGATAGGGGAATGAGAGCTTGACACCAAGGATTACCATTACAATCATTGACTTAAGTAGAGAAGTTCAGAAGTTAGATGAAATTTATTCATGCTTTACCTCTACTCATATATATCTTTCCAAAGTGTCCACCTTTTATATTCAGATTTTCATCAATACTCTATGACCATTGTAGGATGTTCTTACTTATCATTATGCATACATGTGGTCCATAGTACTTCTTCTTTATGTTACACTTTGTGAATTATCATTGAACATCCTTGCATTGAATACTTGATATCACTTCATAAACTATCTTGCATATTGCTACTCCTTTTAAGAATGAATCATTTGACTCTATGTAGCAATAGTAATCATCTTTGATATCCATTGATAGTATTAAATTGCAAAGTCCATGTTAGTTTTATCACCTTCATACTCGAGGACGAGTATAGGTTAAGCTTGGGGATGTTGATGCATGTAAAATGCATACATGAACTTTGCACTATATTACTTTATTCCATCATATTTGCATCATATAAGGGTTATATCATGTTTTATAATGATTTTTGGGAATATTATATTTATTTCCTATTTTTTATGGAATTAACCCTGCGCAGGCAGAAAACCCTATTTCTTATTTTAATGTTTCAGGGACCCAAACGACGTCCAAATGACCTGCAAATTTACGAGCGTCAATATTTGGAAGGAAGAAGACTTGGGGGCGAAGGAAGCAAACAAGCGGAGACCCGAGGGCCAAAGAGGTGGGCCCACGCGGCCCATGTACCTGGCCGCGTGGGACCCCTCCTTTTGGGCCTCGGAGCTCCGTTGCCGTCGATCTTTCCTCCACCGACTCCGTTTTGACCTAAAACGCCTATAAAAATAGTCCCCCGACGTTCTCTGGAAGGAGCGCCGCGAAACACAGAAACACGAAACAGAGACCTGGAGCTGCAGATTGGAGGGGAAAACTCCGGCGGGGCGCTGCCGGGGTGGTCTCCATCTTCTCCAACGACTTCTCCACCGTCTCCATGATGAAGGGGAGTAGTCCACCCCCTGGACCTTGGGTTTGTGGTGGTAACTTGATCAATCTCTCTATGTATGATCATTGTTGAAGTCCATATGATGTGCCTTGCATAAGTATGGATCTATCTATGTAATTCTTATGGTGGATATTGTGGTATGAGATGATTTGTTATACATTTACCGTTGTGTTGGAGCTTTTATGATTTGTCATACTTTGGAGATATTCTATGATGCATGTGATGGTTTGATTTATGCATAATGCCTTGTTTATCCTTGTCATGAGGTGATTGACACCACCAAGTGTGGATAGATGAGAGAGATGTGGTCATGCACACGAATTATGAATCATTGCACTAGTGTTTAGAATATTGTCCATTATGAAGTATGATGTATGTAGGTACGGGATGGCCGATGTGACACGGCATATGTATTGAGTGACATGTGAAATACAGCCCAACATCCTTTATCTGGGGGTAAAAAGGAAGAGTATGATGTGGGAGTGACAGCAACCACGCTAGCCTTACGAGGGTGACCTAGCAACACAAATGAGTACTTCTTTCAACTATGTGTTTTAGGACATAGCCGTCATAAAAGCTACCATTAAAACATGACAATTGTGTGTACTTTATCTATAACATGATAATCACCGTAGATGAGAGAGAGAGGATTAAGTGAACCCATGTCCATTGTTCCTATAAGAGAAAACCTTTGTCTTGTCCTCTTGCATTGAAGAGGATTGGGACACTTTTACATTCTTGTTTTGTTACATTAAACTTCCATCCATTAAATCAACCTCTGTTCTTTAAACTTGTTTAGTGCATAATCAACTAAAACTTGTGACACTTTAGTTGTAGGAATAGATAACTTTTCCTTCTTCTCCTGCGGATCGATACCTTACTTCCACATTGAGAGGTGCTACAGTGATCCCCTGCTCTGGGGGTTATCAACGTGCCGGTGGCGCCGCGGCTCAGCGGGCAGGAGCGCATCGACTTCATCAAGCGGAAGTGGCAGGATAGAGCCGTACGAGCACAAGCTCGACCCCACGTACACCATCTGCGCGCCCTACTGTCATGCCGTGGTGGACGCGGAGTACGAGGGCGCGCCGTGCTGGCGACTTCCTCCCTACCGGCGCACGGGAGCCAACGCCGGAGTTGTCCGCAACGGACGATGAGCGTGACGGCGAGGATGACGACGACAACGACGACGACCCCGAGCTGCCCGATCTCCCTTTACAACCGGCTGCATCTTGGTCAGCAGCGTCGCCGGCACCGGAGAAGGGGGCGAAGGAAAGCCCGGGCCAAAGCCGGCGAGGCTTCCCATCAGGCTTGCCACCGGTAGATCAAATCCCGCCACGCGTCGGCCGCGAAATAAGAAGCCTCAGGCTGTGCCGAGGTGCCGTTTCTAAAGGCTGTAGCCGACGGCAATAACAGATGATACTTCTGGCGCCGGATCATCGAGGCATGCATGTCTGTTGAGGATTCCGGCGCTTGGTTCGTATCTTCTTCCCCGTCGCTAGGCCATGAAGCAGCATCTCTGCTCGCCGCCGGCGCGTGTAGTGGTTGGCTAGAAGCTGGGGCATGTCGCCGGTATCGGCATAGGCCTCCTTCGCTCCGCCTAGTTTAGGTTTAGTTTGTTAAATCTCGTTTAGATTCCAAATTGTAAGTTTGTTAAATATCGTTTAATATAAATTTCGCGCGCAAGGTGTTTTGTTGTTTGGTCGGTATCCCGAACCGATTGGGGGGCGGACGTTTGGGGTGTGCCGCTGTGGGCGGCCTCCAAATCTGGGGCGGACACATGTCGGCGCCCCCAATTGGGCCTCCATTGGGGGTGCCGGACATGAATTTGGAGGCCCCGGTGGAGATGCTCTTACAAGCAGGAATCCCTCGTACGAGCACTTGCGCTTCTGCAGGAGGAGGACCGTCGAGTACGTCGCCGCCCATCGCCGCGGCGCTCCCGTCTCGCTCCAAACCCCCACGCCGATGACGTGTCTCTTGCCTGGCCTCCATCTGTACGTCCTCTTCTTGCGGTGGCGAGTGATGCTTGGTAGGCTCCTCCGGCTCCACCCTTCTCGGCCCGACCTCGACTTGGGCGCTTGCACTTCGCGGCTTGCTGGACTCGTCGGTGATGGCATGCCCGTCCCACTTGGGCCCGGGCAAGTGCATGGCGCTCTCGTCTGAGGCACGAGTAGAGCTCGCTGGTCGGCGCATCACGCCTAGCAGAGACATCGGCTTGAAGCCCAACTGGGCCTCCTTTTCGTAGCCGCCTGCGGCGGCGAATGGGAGCCATCAATCGTCGGGACTCGCCCACTCGGCGGCGTGAAGGTGAAGCAGAGGACTCATGCGGAGGGAGTGCACTCTGAAGAATGACAACGAAGAAGAGTGAAGTGAACGTGGGATCTTGTGAAAGAGCGCCTCTCTACAACCAAAATATGAAGAGGAAGAGAACGGCGAAACCGAACGACAGGAGCAGTAGCTAGCTTTGGATTCACTGACGAGGGATGACACTTGATAGGATGTTAGGGTCAAAGGCTAGTGCATGCAGAGTGTAGGGTGTGCAGAGCTCCCCAGGAGTAATGTTTCCTTCTTCTTCAAGGAAGAAGCTCACCACACGGCACACACAAAGTCTTAAACATTGAACTTATTCTTTACTAGCCTATGGGCCAGTTCTTTTCGTGGCTGTTTAGTTACGTTTATTTTTGTCTTTTTTAAAGTTTTGTCTTATAAGTAAGAAAAACCGAATAGAGATTTTGGCTTTGGATGGAATTATGTTGCATGATGGCATAACCCAAAAATCAAACACTCTTTCTAATTTTCAGCATTGAATTTGCCATTGGCTCTCAGACGGATCTGTAGTCGTCCGTTCCCTCTCGGCGCGATCTTGGAACGGGCCCATCAGCCCCACTGGTTTCGCCAGTCCGGTCTTTTTTCTAGTTTGCAGTTTCTTTTGTTTAGTTGAACCGTGCCGTGGAGAGTGAGGCAAGGAATCCTCATTCGGGACCCAAATTCGATAGAGGAGATGGGAGAGGCGACGGAAGAGGCGATTGAGTGCGGCGGCGCTCGTCGCCGGCGATTTCTCGTCCATCGAGCTCGAAGCTTCTCAGTCCGCAGCTCGTTGCACCTCGCGGTCCACCTCCTGCGCCTCTCATCGGGAGAAGCGTGGCTGGGAGGCGATTCGATGGGTACCGAAGGTGGTTTTGGCTCGAGGTTTTCCACGGCGGAGCCGACCATGAGCATCGTCGCCGGCGCCGCATCAGGTACGTGTTCATTGTTCGTTCAGTTCCCTTTTATTTCCTTGTTTATTTTTGTAGTGC